>OX451738.1:1374617609-1375217609 GCA_948472305.1 Vicia faba
TATAATTTTCTGAAGTTATAACTCAAAGATTTTCACGAATTTTCTATTGGTACCAAACGAAAACTTAAATGTTCATAAAATTTAGTTTCAAAATTCTCATCCACAGTCAATTAAAATGAAATTTAAGGATATGGTTAGTTTAACAGACATGATATCTACATTTTAGTTTTTGAAAGTAAGTGCAAATGATGCTTGTATCAAGATTTCAAAGTTGGAAAAACTTACCTCTTGATGCAAAAATTTAATATCCTCTATACGACTTTCAGAAGCAATATGATGATTGGTTTAGCTTCCTGGGACCTTAGTGAGTATGTTGTAACTCTTACTTTTCCTTGAGAGTGTCTGGATCAGTCTACTCAATTCAAGTTGCAAAGGTGGAATTTGAAAATGGTGGATGTTAATAATGGAGTTACAATGGCAAAACATGTGTTTGGATCACTTATACATGATGTATATGAAGTGTTTGGATGATTTGTTTGGACAAAAGTTGCAAGGTTTGGGAGTTTCAAAGAAATGGATTTTGAAAACTCAAGAAATGAGTTTTATGGCCAATTTGGGTTTGAGAGTGTAACACGGTGGGAGAACTGACTTGGTCGTTTTGCGTTTGATCGCAAATGTTGCAGTTAGCAAGAGTCGCCACCGACTTTTCTTTTATCCAAAAGGAAAGGTTGAAAAGAACAGGAAAGACCTTTGAGATGTTTTCTTGAGTTCGGGGGGGTATATTATGAAAAGGGAAGGTGTTAGCATCATTTTCATCCATGGTTTTCCATGGGCTCTTAGTTGCTTGCTAGATCACTTGCTTTTGTTTGAAAATATGCTTTGTGTGGTTTTTGAAAGTATTTTGAGAAGGCGCCATCGTTTAGGCAAACTTTATAATGATTCTCGTTCGTAAGAATGTATACAAAGGTGTTGATATTTTGAAAATGTTTTCAAGTTTGAAAGATATTTTGAAAGTGTTGGTGTTTGTTTTGAAAATATCAAGGATGTTTTTGGTTTGAAAATGAACAAGCAACTAGGAACAATCAATCTACTCAAAAGTATTTCATATTTATTTCCTTTTTCCTTTGATATTGTTATCTTACCATTGATTTGGTAAGCAACCATATCTTTGGATGTAAAAGGGACGGGCAAGGGTCATCGTATAGCCATGATTACCAATGTTGTAAGATATCTTAGCATTTTCTTTAAGGGACTAAGATCGTTTTGAAAGGCAACATGGATAGCATCATCGAGGGACTATGATCTTGTATTTTGTTTGTTTTTGCTAAGATACCCCACATGCATAATATGACCATTTTATAAGGCAACAAAGTGGATTTACCTTAAGGGTGTATGTGTGCAAGTGTGTCTTTTTCATGCTTTGTTTTGTCTTTGAATTAGGGTTTGCTAGTTGTTGGTTTTAATCTTTCCATACAAGCCCTAATTACTAGCATTTGTATATAAATCATTAAATTACGGAAAATAAAAATACAAAGCTATTACATCATTTAGGGGAGGGGGTATATAAATTACAAATGGGAAAATGCAAGAAAATTAAATCTAAATAATTATTACAACCATATTGAATATTGTACAAAAAATGAAAAAAATAAAAATGCAAGAATGTAGATGTAAAAAGAAATGTGATTTTTGTTTGGTTTTCATGAAAAGGTTTTTTTTGGCTTAATTAAAGAAGATGATTAACTAAAAATTAAACAAAATTAAATTTAAACTAAATAAGAAATAAGTTAAGTTAAAAAAGTATTTTTAGGGTTTTCTATGAAAGGTTTTATCTTAATGAAAATACAAATGAAAATTAATTAATTAAAATAAACCTAAGTTCTAAATTAATTTTATTCACAAGAAAATAATATAATAGTTAAACCCTAGTCTAAATATTTATTGAATAAAAAAAAGAAATTAATTTATTAAATGAAAATGTTTTTGTTTTTTGTTTTTATGAAGAAAATAAAATATAAATGAGCATTTTCTAAATATGCAAATAAATAATAAAATATTTTTGGATTTTTTAATCATTAATAATAATAATAATAAAGAAAATATAAAATGGAAATAAAATTAAAAATAAAATAAAATAAAATAACAAAGAAAAATAATGGGTCACGGGTGTAAACAATAAGGCAGGGGGTCAGAAATAGTAAAAAAGGCAAGGCCCAATCATTTAGAGGCCCAGGCACCTATTTTTTGGAACAAAAAAGAGGAAATGTTAGAAAAATAGCAAAAGTGGCAGCGCTGGAGCTTGAACCTACGCCCCTAACCATAAACGCGCGCTGCCTTTACCACTGGGGTGGTTATACATCCGTTAACTTAACTGAAATGATAAATATATAATACAAAATGATTCATGAATACACTTCATCTTCAACCTCCAGCCAAAGGACCTGTAACTTCATCAGTTCTCAACCATTCATAAAACTTCCAGCATCAAACTTGTTAGAAATTTTCTCACGATTCTAAATATGTAAGTAACTTAAACTAATTCTCAAAAATGAGCATGAATTTCTAATGGTACCAAATCTTGACCTAAATATTTCTAGAGGTTCAAATTCAAAATTCTAACTACTCAAGCAACAACAATGAAATCTAAGGACATGGTTAGCTTCAGGACAATGATATCTATATTTCTTATTCACAAATAAACCATTAATGATGCTTGTATGAAGAGTTCAAAGTTAGGAAAACTTACCTCAAAACTAGAAATCGTGTTTTGAGTTTGAGCTTATTTCAAGTGATGGTGATGATCAGGTTAGCTTCCTTGAGGTCCCAAGAAGTTAATGCAATGATTAGTTTGAGCAATGGATGGCCGAAATGGTCTAGAGAAGTCAATGTGCAGACTTTGTTTTTTGGTTATGGAAGATGGTGCAAATGGTGTTACAGTCATGTAATATGGTGTGGGATGAGTTCTAAATGGTGTATGGAAGCTTTGTGATTGAATTTGAGTGAGAACGCATGAGAGAAATGTGAGTTTGGAATTCAAAGTCAGAAATGACACAAAAATGGAGCTTGTGTGCAAATTCTGATTTCAGGGAGTTTTAGGGAGTTTTTAGGTTTGTCCATCCGTTTGTTAGCTTGCATATAGTGCCTTTATTTATAAGCAAGAGGTTTGGAGTGCTCAAGTTGGTATGAATTCAAAATCCATGTTTAAACTCAACATGTAATTTTTCTTGACAAAACAAGTTTCCATGCATTGTACCTTTGTTCATAGAGTTTTCAACCACTTTAAACATGCTTATCTGACTTTGTAGAGGAAGCTTGTGCAGAGGGAACAAGTTCAAAGCTCAATGCAAGTTGACTTTGCATAAAGCTTGCTTTATGTAAATGGCAATGGTGCCTTTATGCCATTAATAGAAAATTATCTTGGATAAAGCTTGAATCAAATGGATAATAGCTCAAAAGCAAGTGTAATCTTATGATTAGGGAGAGATTTTGAGGTTTAGAGGCCTGCAAAGCAAGATTGTGCAGCATAGGCTTGAGATTTGAATTCTTGTTCATCAAAAATGACCTATAATTCCAATTTGAAACCCTAACTTACTCTCTTCAATTCTCCTTGCTCAAGAATGATATCAAGGAGTTCTCTGACATTTTGGAAAGCTTGTAATGTTCTCTACAATCCATCTTTGAATCACTTTTTCAAAATCCAAGTGGAACTATGTGAAACTTGGCCAAGAAGTTAGGTCAAAATCCTGACAAAAATGCTCAAAATTTCACTAAGTGTTTTAGTTTCATGACCATGACTTCATGGATTAATAACTTGAGATCCAAGAATTTATAGGAGAAGTTGTGTAAAGAAATGTTTTAGATCTCATGGATATCTACAACTTTGATGTTGAAAGTTTCTTTTGAATTATCTTGCATCATGGTGAAAAATTGGCTCAAAGTTGTGAAAAAATACGAAGTTTTCAACACTTAGAAAAATTTCTAAGTTTGGAAACTTTGACTTTTCAAAATGAAATCTTGACTTTTTGATTTATTGATGAACAATTTTCATATTTTGACATGTTTTTTATGAATTGTGATCTTTGACACTTGATTTTGACCAAAAAGTCAAAGTTTGACTTTTCTATATACAATTGACTTTTGATCAGTTGACTGGAAAATCAACTATCAATCAATTGATCTTGAGGGATGTTTTGAGTCATGCCATTAGGTCAAAATGATGCAATTTAATCCTTGAGATCATGTTTCCAACCAATCAACCATTTGCTAGGTCAAAAATCAGAAATTGCCCTTTCTTAGTCAAAACCCTAATTTTGACCATTTTGCCCTTTTGATGATTTGATCAAGTTTATTGAGGAATTATGGTCCAAACTTGATCGAATGATACATATGAGTTTATAATATTGATATGGATCAAAAACTATGAAGTTTGACTATAAATTGGCCACAATTTACTTTTTCTCCAATACAGTTGATTTTTAGGTCAATTGCTCAATTGACTGAGCAAAAATGTGATCCAAGACTTGAAACTTGACATGAGTAATCTTGAGGGTCCATAATGATCCATGAAAGTCATATGAGGCATTAAAAGTTCCAATGTCCTTGTGCAATCTCAAACCCTAATTTCAGTCATCAGTACTTAAGGAGGTGTCTTGAGCTGATCAAACCTTGTGCAATGCTTGATAAATGAGAGGGAAAATTTTGTGGTACAACAACTGCCCCTGTTCAATCTTCTTAAACCTAAAGAGTTAGATTGGTGGATCTGCCATTCGTGACTTGAAGGTGGAAGATGATTGGACACTAGAGTGCCCAGAAATTTGCACTCGAAGATGAAATGGGAATGGACTTATAGATGCCATTTGGAGGAATGATGGAGATTTTCCAGAGATGGGCTTGTAGATGCCATCCAAGGGTGACTGTTGAAAGAGAATGGACTAAGTTTGAACTTGATTTCAACTGGAAAAGAATCAAAATAAATCTTTGGAGCGACTTATCTGAACCAGAAGAAGTCTTGTATGTTGTTTGACTAGGAAGAATCAGAATAAATCTTAGAGCAATTTATCTGAACCAGAAGTGTTCCTTTGGAAAGTATCAGGATAAACCGTTGAGAGGTTTAAACTGAACCAAAAGAGATCTTGGATGTTCTTTAACTGAAAAGAATTAGAGTAAATCTTTGAGCGATTTATCTGAACCAGAGAAAGTGTCTGCGGGAAAGAATCAGAATAAATTGTTGAGAGATTTATCTGAACCCGAAGTGTTCCTTTGGAAAGTATTAGGATAAACTGTTGAGGGGATTAAACTGAACCAAAAGAGATCTTGAATATTCTTTAACTGGAAATAATCAGAGTAAATCTTTGAGTGATTTATCTGAACCAGAGAAAGCGTCTGCGGGAAAGAATCAGAATAAATCGTTGAGAGATTCATATGAACCCGAAGTGTTCCTTTGGAAAGTATCAGGATAAATTATTGAGGGGTTTAAACTGAACCAAAAGAGATCTTTAATATTCTTTAACTGGAAATAATCAGAGTAAATCTTTGAGTGATTTATCTGAACTAGAGAAAGCGTCTACGGGAAAGAATTATAATAAATCGTTGAGATTTAAACTGAATCAGCAGGGATCTGGAGAAGAATCAGAACAAATTATTGAGAGATTTATTTGAACCAGAGAAGACGTCTGCAGGAAAGAATCAGAATAAACCGTTGAGAGGTTTAAACTGAATCGACAAGGGTCTGAAAGAAATATTTGTTATGTAGATGGTTGACCAATCCTTTCTTGGGAATTGATCTGTAATTGACTTGTTGAAAATTTGACGATAATTTTCTATTAATTGATCTTTCCTGAAAAGATGAAAGGTTAGTTGTATGCAATGTCATGATGTATGAAATGCATGGTACAATGATGTTCTCAAGATAAATGAGATTGTGTCGTATGTATCTATGTTGCCAATGCTATGACGTATGGATGTAATATGGACACAATAATTGTTATGTCACAATATTGCTAGAGTCGGGGAAAATAAAACCCTGAGCACTGTTGGGTATGAGAAGTGCAAGTCTTCATGTTTTGAAGTGTTGATGAGTTTCCATTTGTTAGAGAAATAAACTCTGTTGTAGAAAGGAAACATCATGCATTGCTTGTAGACCTTGTGAAAACCTACTGGGGAATCATGAGAAGCTGGGCGACCTTCACTGGGGAATCTTCGGAGTGGTAACCAGAAGTTTTGTTCTGTCTGGGATGTGAAAGAGCTTGATATCATTAAGCTGTATACTGGAGATATGTTAGTGATCCTGTAGTGAGCTGTCCTTTTTTCCATTCTTGCTGGAAAAAGTACCTGCAAGGAATTTTATGGAATAACCTAAAGATATTAACCTATTTCTTAAAGCCATTAGTGATTTCCTTTCTATTTTTTGTTCTCCTTTTTTCTTATTTGTAAACAGTAGTCATTTTCAAATGCATATTTTCAAAAATAATCATTGGACGTTTTCGCAAACAAAACACGAAAATAAAAGAAAAACAGATAGTTTTGCACTTTCGAAGGGATATCTTTGTATTAACTTGAATAAGTATTTTTGTACAATGAGACAAACATTCAAGTAAGAGAATGTCGTTGTAGAAAAATGAAAATTGATACAAAGAAAAGATAGCTATGTGAAATAATCCCATGGGGTTCCCATTCTGCTATAGCCTTCGTGTCTCTGAGCGCCTTGTCCACTTGCTGCCTTGTCCAAAGTTGATTGGATTGATTAGAACCATCGAGTTTGTCAGTTGATTATAAAGGTTGTCTGTAAGGTGATCCAACGGGACATAGTCATACGCTTTCAATCCCTAACTTTTTCCTGGACCGCCCTTTCGGGTTTTCAGTCCACCGGGATACCCCTTTTTGCTCAAGCCGCCCTTTCGGGTTTTCAACTTTCCAGGTGTACAGATTTTTTTGGTATTTTTTCCCTAATTTTTGCCCGAACCTTTGTGGTTCGCCGGGATGCCCTTGTTTTGCCTATGTGTGTCAACCTAGCGGGTCTCTTATGTGTAGTATCTTTTGACTATGTCCGCGTTCACATGGTGTAGAAGGTCGTCGCCATCCATAGTGGTTAAGATCATTGCTCCACCAGAGAATATGCTTTTGATCACAAATGGTCTCTCGTATGTAGGAGTCCATTTTCCCCTGGGATCACCTTACGGCAATATGATACGCTTGATTACCAAATCACCAACATGATATACCTGACGTCTGACCTTTTTGTTAAAAGCTTTGATCATACATTTTTTGTACATCTGGCCGTGACAGACAATCGTGAGCCTCTTCTCATCAATTAAGTTCAACTGGTCAAGTTGAGTTTGGACCCATTCATCTTTATTCAGTCATGCATCCTTTATGATTCTCAGAGAAGGTATTTGGACTTCAATTGGTAGAACAGCTTCCATGTCGTATACCAAGTAATAGGGAGTTGCCCCTGTTGATGTGCGTGTCGTGGTACGGTAACCGTGGAGAGCGAATGGTAGCATCTCATGCCAGTCCTTGTATGTTACTGTCATTTTTTGCATGATCTTCTTGATGTTCTCATTTGCAGCTTTGACAACGCCATTCATCTTTGGCCGGTAAGGGGAAGAATTATGGTGTTGGATCTTGAGTTGCACGCATAGGGCGGTGATCATAGTATTGTTGAGATTCGTACCATTGTATGTGATGATTCTATCCAGGATACCATACCGACAGATGAGATTTTGTTTGATGAATCGAGCCATAACATTCTTGGTAACAGAAGCGAAAGAAGCTGCCTCAACCCACTTCATGAAATAATCAATGGCCACTAAGATGAAGCAGTGCCCATTAGAAGCTGTAGGTTTGATTTCTCCAATCATATCGATAACCCACATCGCGAATGGCCAGGGAGAAGTCAGGATATTTAGAGGAACTGGAGGCACATGCACTTTGTCAGCATAGATCTGACACTTGTGACAGGTTCCTGAATGCTGATAGCAATCTGCTTCCATGGTAGACCAATAATACCCTGCCCGTAATATCTTTTTAGCCATCATGTGCCCACTAGAATGGGTGCCAAAAGTGCCTTCATGTAGATCATCCATGATCTTTTCTGCCTCAACCTTGTCTATGCAACGAAGCAAAATAGAGTCGTGGTTGTGCTTGTAGAGAACACCATTACTAAGGAAGAATTTAGAAGAGAATCTCCTTAAAAACTTCTTATCATTGATTGAAGCTCCTTCTGGATACTCTTGAGCCTCTAGATACCTCTTAACTTCATGGAACCAAGGCTGGTCCACTACTTCTTCAGTATCGATCTCGTGACAGTAGGCCGGTTCATCCATCCGTTCAATGGTGATCTGGGGAGCCTCGTTACCCCACTTGAGTTTAAACATGGATGACATGGTGGCTAGCGCGTCCGCTAGTGATTTTCCTCTCATAGAAAATGCTCAAAGGTAATTTCCTCGAAATGTGGGATTAATGTTAATACATGTCCTCTGTAGGGGATGAGGTTAGGGTGCTTCGTGTCCCATTCTCCTTTGGTCTAACTGATGACTAAGGTTGAATATCCAAATACACTTAAAGACTTGATTCCCAAATCTATGGTAGCCTTGAGACCAAAAATACACGCTTCGTATTCTGCCATGTTATTTGTACAGTTGAAGCAAAGTCTTGCAGTGAAGGGAGTATGACATCCTTCAGGGGATATGATTACAGCACCTATGCCATTGTCGAGTGTTTTGGAGGCTCCGTCAAAAACCAAGGTCCATCCGGATCCTTGTTCAGGTCCGTCATATGGTCTGAGTTCTTCATAATTGTTTACCATCTGATGTATTCATCTGGGAACTCGAGTTTCATGGACTGATAGTCATCCACATCCTGATGAGCAAGGTGATCGGCTAGCACACTACCCTTTATTGCTTTTTGGGTAGTGTACTGAATGTCGTATTCAGTCAGAACCATCTGCCATCTTGCTATTCTCCCAAAGAGGGTAGGCTTCTCGAATATGTATTTAATTGGATCCATCTTGGATATCAATAAAGTAGTATGGGTCAACATATACTGTCTTAGCTGGCGAGCAGCCCATGCCAGAGCATAACAAGTTTTCTCGAGCAATGAATATCTTGTTTCACAGTCGGTAAACTTTTTGCTCAGGTAGTAAATAGCATGCTCTTTTCGGCCAGACTCGTCATACTGCCCTAGTACACACCCCATTGAATTTTCTAAGACAGTTAGATACATGATTAAAGGTCTTTCCTTGACTGGCATCATCAAAACAAGACGCTCTTGTAGGTACTCTTTGATCTTGTCGAAGGCAGCTTGGCAATCATCATTCCATTTGACCACTTGATCTTTCTTCAGTAATTTGAAGATTGGTTCACAAGTAGCGGTTAAGTGAGAAATTAATCTGGCGATGTAGTTAAGCCATCCTAAGAATCCTATGACTTCCTTCTCGATGCGAGGAGCAAGCATTTCTTGTATTGCTTTCACCTTGGCAGGGTCCACTTAGATACCTTTACCATTGATGACGAAGCCTAGGAGTTTACCGGACATCACCCCAAATGTGCATTTATTCGGGTTCAGCCTTAGCTTGTATTTCTTTAGCCTTTCAAACAGTTTCTACAAATGGTCGAGATGTTCCTCTTCAGTTTGAGATCTGGCTATCATGTCATCCACATAGACCTCTATTTCGTGATGGATCATGTCGTGAAATAGAGCTACCATGGTGTGCTGATAAGTTGCCCCAGCGTTCTTTAACCCGAATGGCATAACCTTGTAACAGAACGTGCCCCACTGTGTGACGAAGGTTGTTTTCTCCATGTCCTCAGGTGCCATTTTATTTGATTGTAGCCTGAGAAACCATCCATAAATGAGAACACTTTATGATGTGCAGTATTGTCAAATAAAATATCGATATGGGGGAGTGGGAAATCATCCTTAGGGCTTGCCCTATTAAAATCTAGGTAATCCACACACATGTGTACTTTGCCGTCCTTTTTAGGCACTGGAACAACATTGGCGACCCATTGTGGATAGGAGGTGACGTCTAAGAATCTGGCGTTGAATTATTTCATGACTTCAGTCTTGATCTTCTCAGACATGTATGGCCGCATGCGACAGACTTTCTGCTTTACCGGAGGGCAGTCTTCTTTTGTCGGTAGACAATAGACCATGATATCAGCATCAAGTCCTGGCATATCTTCGTATGACCAAGCAAAGACCTCAACGTAGTCATGTAGCAACTGAGTTAAGCGCTTCTTAACACTAAGTTCCAGATTGGCACCCACCTTGACTTCTTTCTTGTCCTCTTCAGTACCTAAGTTAACTGTGTCCACTGGTTCTTCGTGGGGCTGTATGGTCCTTTCTTCCTGTTGTAGTAATCTGTCTAGTTCCCCTGGAACTTCATAATCTTCCTCACCTTCGTCTTCGGCTTGGTAGATTAGATTTTCAAAGTCACAATAGGCCATAGCAGAATCGTTACCCATGGGATCCTGAGTGGATGTAGATCTACATTTTGATATGCGAGTATGTGTAAGAGCATAGATATCTTTGAAAGAAATAAAAATGTAGAAAAAAGAAAGACAAAGAGCACAAAGTTTGCATGCAAAAACGTCCATGAATCATTGATGACATATGCAAATGAGGTAACAACCCTTACAAATGGACCGTTGTGCCTCGGGTAAGACACAAGGTTTTAAAAGTCTGAATTATTTAGTTATTACAAG
Organism: Vicia faba; assembly: GCA_948472305.1. NCBI lineage: Eukaryota > Viridiplantae > Streptophyta > Magnoliopsida > Fabales > Fabaceae > Vicia > Vicia faba. The sequence continues at coordinate 1,374,628,256 of OX451738.1, forward strand.
TCCGACAAAAATTTAAAGACAATTATTGTTAGATAAAAGTAATTAGGACAAAATATTTGGCTTCCCAGTTGGTGAGTCCTCCGTAGATAGTTGGGAAAATCCATTCCTCCAGGTCACAATTGTCATCACTATCCTCCACTGCGTTGACTCCATGGTTGCTGATCTTCAAAGGTGGTCCCCCGGCACGGAGCATGACGAACAACTTTTTGGGCTCCTGAAGTGAAACCCAAACCAAATTTGTCAGATTTGTAAGGGATATTCGGGATTCCGCCCAAAATAGTACACCTACCTTCTTCGACTACTTCCCTGGCATCTTTTAAAGAAGCCATCTTTAGCGGAGGTCTTGTAATCTTTGGGACTTGGGAAATAGTTGCGGTTGCTGAAACTGCTTGTGAAGCTTCCTCGAAATGCTGAAATGGAGTTTCAACGAATTCATCATCCATTTCCACGTATTTGAAGGAGTTTAGGTGACTGACCATATATTCCTCCTCTCCATGAACAATAATGATTTTCCCTTTGGTTGGGTATTTCAGCATTTGATGTAATGTAGAGGTGACGGCACCAGCATCATGAATCCAAGGTCGGCCCAATAAACAGGAATAGGAAGGGCGAATGTCCATCATGTAGAAAGTTGAATCAAAGGTTTGAGTTCCAACTTTAATGGGGATGTCCACCTCCCCATGCACCATTCTTTTTTAACCGTCGAAGGCCCTTACCACTAGGTTGCTGGGTTTTAAGGTCAGACCTTCATAGTCGAGTCTATCAAGAGCCTTCTTAGGTAGCACATTCAAAGATGAACCAGTATCAATCAGGACATGGTCCAAAGTTGTGCCCCTGCATTCGACAGAGACATGTAATGCCTCGTTGTGTTTCCTCCCTCTAGGTGTAAGGTCAGCATCGGAAAAGCCTAAACCGTTGTCAGTTGTCAAACTGGCCACACAGTCTTGGAATTGGTCAACAGAGGTTTCTTGTGGCACGTGGGAAGTTTTGAGAAATTTCACCAAGGCCTTCACATGAGCCTTGGAGCATAACAGTAAAGCTAGCATAGAGATCTTTGACGGAGTCTACCCTAGCTGTTCGACTACGTTATACTCGCTTCTCTTTATAATTTTCAGAATTTCCTCCATCTCCTTCTTGGAGGCCTCTAGGATAGATACTGATTGCGCCTTCATCTAGACAGACTCAACCAAAATGCCTTTGCCCCGAGTCTCGATTGAATCGGTGGTAGGGGTGTCAGTAGGGGTAACCATAGGGACTGTAGTAGTAGTGTCAACAGGAACAAAAGCAGGGATGATTACAGGACCGAAACAGTTTTCAGAGGAGCAATCTCTGGGGAGAATACTCTTCCACTTCAAGTTATTTTGCTGGTTCCTGCAATGTTGCTGATGTCTGGGTCAGCCTTCTCAAAAATTGAGTCTTCATCAGCCAGCCAATCCTGTTTGACACCGTGATAGTAGACGTCACCCCTATAGTTCCATGGGACTGTTTTATCTGAGGAGTACGGGATCGGCCCTTGCATAATAATTATCACTGGAGTCACTTTAGGAACAAATGTAATCCTAACGGGTCTTTTGGTGGAGACCCTAGAAGGATTGGCGGAAATGGTTACTATTGAAACATCATTGTAAGAAATGGTTGGAACGAGAGTCTTTTCAAACAAAATCTCTTTGTCGTCCATCAGGCGCTGAATACCTGCTTTTAGTAAATGGCATCCAGTTGGCAGGGATAAACATAGGTGGCAGCTTTCATCACAGCACGGAAATAAACCAGCCTTCAATAGGTTCCTCTTGACAGTCAGGAGAGGAGTAACAAGTTCATCAACAACAGTAACAAACATATCATCTTCAACAACGTTAACATTACAACCATGCTTGGGCATAGGAGCGGTGATAACATTTGGGATCTCGGGAGCATCAAATTCAATTTCTTTTGCTTCGAGAAGGTCTTGCACCTTGTTTTTCAAAGCCCAATAGTTGTTGGTATCATGGCCTGGACTTTCTAAATGGTAAGCACAACGAGCGTTAGGGTTGTAATGAGGAGAGGCGGTGTTGGGATTCTTAGGGGCTTCCTTCAAAGTTACCAGATTAGATCTCAATAAATATGGCAGGACTTGAGACAACGTCATATTTATCCGGGTGAATTGTCTTACCGGTCTTTCTATTATAGGCTGATTGTTCCTTTGTTGAGTAGGTGTAGGTTTAGGGATCATGATGGCCCCTACCATTGGACGGTGTTCAGTTCTATCTTGATTCCTTTGAGGATACATAACACCAACTTCTTTCTTCCCAATAAATGGTTTCCTCACGACACTGGAGGATACGTCCTTTTGGATCTTCCAACTCTTAATCCCAGCTTCCACTCTTTCCCAGGTCAAGATTAATTCAGTGAAGCCTGCTGAGGAGCTTCCAATTAGATGATTGAAGAAAGGACCAGACATGGTACCCATAAACATGTCTACTAGCTCCCAGTCAGACAGGGGAGGCTGGACTCTTCCTGCTAAGTCCCTCCATTTCTGAGTGTAGTCTTTGAAACCTTTGCTTGAAACCATAACCATACTCTGGAGTTGAGTATGGGTGGGAGAAAAGTCTGTGTTGTACTGATACTGTTTATAAAAAGCAGCGACATGGTCTTCCCAATTATGGATATTGGCCATTTCCAGTTGATAGAACCAATCTAGTTGAGTCCCGGATAGACAATCCTGAAAGAAGTGGACCCACAAATCTCTGTCAGCAGTGTGAGGCTTTATCTTTCTCACATAAGATCGGAGGTGCATCTTGGGACACGAAACCCCGTCGTACTTAGCAAACACTGGTTACTTAAACTTTGGTGGAATGACAATCCCAAACACCAAACCCAGCTTTTCAAAGTCCAGCCCGAGCACTTTCTGAATCTCCATTGCACTTAGACGTTCTTCCAGATGTTTGTATTTGTCATCAGCCGAAGGATATTGTTCTTCAGAGTAATCCTCTTCTTTTTCCTCTTCAGATTCTGGATGGGCAATTACTTCTTTGTTTTTCCCTTCTTGATTATCCTTTTCACCAGATGATGTTGCGAAGTCTAGGGCCCGTCTGGCTGGCCCGGGGAACCTTCTTCCTAGATTCAAAACACCGATTTCTTTCTTTGTTTTCTTCTTCTTTTCTTTGATCAGCAAAGTTTTCAAATCCTCTTGTCCTTTGGCTAGAGTCAATAACATTTGTTGAAACTGAGCATTCTGCGCCTGGAGATCTTTTATTGTCTGTTCCATGTCCATCTTACTGAAATAAACAGTAGAAAGATGAGGAGACCTGTTGTAAGAAACCTACTTATGTTATGATGAATGAAGATGCATATGCAATGATTTCAAGGAAATTAGAGATTTAAATTTGCTTTAGACCAAAAAGGAACACACGTTATATTAATAAATCAAAGTTTGAGTACATCATGCCTCTTTGGGCTTACAAAGAAATACAAAAACTCTAAGATAAAAAAGTTGAACGTATCCTCTTTGGTGCGATGTAGGTGTTCAAACTCCGCTCCTCATGAAGCTACTTGGTGAGTTCCATAACCTTCTTCCCGCTGGCGTAGAATTGGGCCTCGAAAGTGTCTCGCTCCCCCTTAAGCTGTATCCAATCCCTTTGCAAGTCTTTGAGATAGGTGGGCGTGTCGGGATGCAGGATAGTGTATGAGACATCTCCTTCCATAACAGGCTCTTTGATAACCGGTAGAATGGAGGGGTAAGGCATCATAAGACTTTGAGTATGGGCTTGTACCCATTTGAGATAAGGCTCAAGAGGGATGGAATTATTATGCCCCAATGTCTTTCTATCTACCTTGTTCAACATCCTCCAAGCTCGGATAAACCTCTGGCAATGACCTTGATCATCATTCTCATAGTCAAATACCAGTCCTTGAATAAGCATCTCATGTGGACCATCCCTTCGGGCGTAACCAAAATGTCTTAAGGCTAAGCAGGGGTTATAGGTGATACCTCATCTAATGCCAAGTAAGGGGACATTATGTAATTCTCCATAACGATCGACGATAGTAACATTCTCCATAGATCGGGAACACCAATGGATGTCTGAATGTCTGAGCGTCATCAACCTATGTGACAACCTGGAACCTTGCTCGTTCTTCAGTACAAATTAGGGAAGATTAAAAATAAACCATCTTTCTAGGAGAGGATTACAACACATAAAAATACCTTTTTTCCTTATAGTGCGAGTGTGAAAAGAATGTAGAATATCTCCTAACAAAGTAGGTATCGGGTTACGAGACATGAAGATTTTGACGGTGTTTACATCTATGAGTTGGTCAAGATTTGGAAACAAAACCATCCCATAGATGAGGAGAGATACAATTTCCTCAAAAGCTTGCAAGTCCAAGGAGTTCCAACAGTTTTGAGCTTTCTCAAACAAGAACTTGGCTAAGAAACCTTTGACACCACTCCTTGTTTCCCAATTAGTTGTGAGATCAGATGTTGCAAGTGTAGGGCTTGAGAAATCTCTTCTAGATTTGGATCTCTTTCCATACCGTTGAAGGGTAGTTGATTAAGAATTGGAATCCTCAAGAGTTGGGAGAATTCTTCCAAAGTTGGCACAAGTTGATAATCAGGAAATGTGAAGCAATGGTGTAGAGGATCAAAGAACTGGAAGAGCACCTTCACCATGTCCTCATCAGTGTTGGAGGTAACCAAGTTTAGGAGGCGACCATGTCTTTCGGTAAATGGAGAATTTTATGGAACCCTTGATGCTAAATCTTTAAGTTGAGGAGGGATCCTTACAAGATTTACTTGAATGGTTTTCCTGCGAATAGAGTCCATGTCCTACAAAACAGAACAAAGATAAATCCCAAAAATCCTTGAAATGGTTAGTGAGTATGAGTATGATGTTATGATGTTTATGATGTTATATACAAGTAGATATATACAAACAAAACAAACAAGTCCTTAGGTTTAGGCTTGCATGGAGTCTCATAGGTAAGTACCCTCTTGAAGTTTAGTTGGCCCAAACCTGTCCTAGCAATAGTAATCGGGTTCTAAAGGAGCTCAATATCACTGATTTGTTTTCTTGGGCATTATTTCAGCGCAAGCCTCTTTAATGGCGCCCGAAATATCCCAAAAAAAAAACCTCAATGAGTGTAGTATCGAGTACCTTCCAACTTCGGACTGCACCAAAGCCGGTCATCTCACTACGTCCTAATGGCTAAGTTGGTCAAGTAAAGGTTCTAGAAGTTAGTTAGTGCTTCATGACATTACTCAGCAACCCCGTATTCTCCTTGACTACTCAAGGGCTACCGATACCCACAAATATGTAACACTAACGTAGCTATTGTTTAGACCATGTAAGTATACCCCGCACAATTTCCACAACGTATTGCTACTTACCTATAAGGTATCCGAAATCCGGGTAGAGGATTCAAACCCAAACAAAGAACCAAAATGTAAAGCATACAAGTCAAACAATGAAAGAAAATAAATGTGATCTTGCCCTAAGGTAACCCCACTTTAAAAATGTCCCCAGCAGAGTCGCCAGTTCAGTAACGCGGTGGAAGAACTGACTTGGTCGTTTTGCGTTTGATCACAAATGTTGCGGTTAGCAAGAGTCGCCACCGACTTTTATTTTATCCAAAAGGAAAGGTTGAAAAGAATATGAAACACCTTTGAGATGTTTTCTTGAGTTCGGGGGGTAGATTATGAAAAAGGAAGGTGTTAGCACCCTTTTCATCCATGGTTTTCCATGGGCTCTTAGTTGCTTGCTAGATCACTTGCTTTTGTTTGAAAATATGTTTTGTGTAGTTTTTGAAAGTATTTTGAAAAGGCGCCATCGTTTAGGTAAACTTTGTAATGATTCTCGTTCGTAAGAATGTATATAAAGGTGTTGATCTTTTGAAAATGTTTTCAAGTTTGAAAGATGTTTTGAAAGTGTTGGTGTTTGTTTTGAAAATAACAAGGATGTTTTTGGTGAGAAAATGAACAAGCAACTAGGAACAATCTACCTACTCAAAAGTATTTCATGTTTATTTCCTCTTTCCTTTGATATTATTATCTTACCATTGGTTTGGTAAGCAACTCTATCTTTGGATGTAAAAGGGACGGGCAAGGGTCATCGTATAGCCATGATTAGCAATGTTGTAAGATATCTTAGCATTTTCTTTAAGGGACTAAGATCATTTTGAAAGGCAACATGGATAGCGTCATCGAGGGACTATGATCTTGTATTTTGTTTGTTTTTGCTAAGATACCCCACATGCATAATATGACCATTTTATAAGGCAACAAAGTGGATTTACCCTAAGGGTGTATGTGTGCAAGTGCGTCTTTTTCATGCTTTGTATTTGAATTAGGGTTTGCTATTTGTTGGTTTTAATCTTTCCGTACAAGCCCTAATTACTAGCATTTGTATATAAAGCATTAAATTGCGGAAAATAAAAATACTAAGCTATTACATCATTTAGGGTAGGGGGTATATAAATTACAAATGGGGAAATGCAAAAAAAAAAGATCTAAATAATTATTACAACCATATTGAATATTGTACAAAAAATGAATAAATAAAAATGCAAGAATGTATATGTAAAAAGAAATGTGATTTTTGTTTGGTTTCATGAAAAGGGTTTTTTGACTTAATTAAATAAAGCGATTAACTAAAAATTAAACAAAATTAAATTTATACTAAATAAGAAATAAGTTAAGTTAAAAAAAGTATTTTTAGGGTTTTTCTATGAAAGGTTTTATCTTAATGAAAATACAAATGAAAATTAATTAATTAAAATAAACCTAAGTTCTAAGTTAATTTTATTCACAAGAAAATAATATAATAGTTAAACCCTAGTCTAAATATTTATTGAATAAAAAAAAGAAATTAATTTATTAAATGAAAATGTTTTTGTTCTTTTGTTTTTATGAAGAAAATAAAATATAAATGAGCATTTTCTAAATATACAAATAAATAAATAAAATATTTTTGGATTTTTTATCATTAATAATAATAATAATAAAGAAAATATAAAATGGAAATAAAATAAAATAAAAAATAAAATAAAATAACAAAGAAAAATAATGGGCCAGGGGTGTAAACAATAAGGCAGGGGGTCAGAAATAGCAAAAAAGGCAAGGCCCAATCATTTGGAGGCCCATGCGCCTGTTTTTTGGTACAAAAAAGAGGAAATGTTAGAAAAATAGCAAAAGTGGCAGCGTTGGGGCTTGAACCCACGCCCTTGGCCATAAACGTGCGCTGCCTTTACCACTGGGGTAGCTATACATCCGTTAACTTAACTGAAATGATAAATATATAATACAAAATGAGTCATGAATACACTTCATCTTCAACCTCCAGCCAAAAGACCTGTAACTTCATCATTTCTCAACCATTCATAAAACTTTCAACATCAAACTTGTTAGAAATTTTCTCACAATTCTGAATATGTAAATAACTTAAACTAATTCTAAAAAATGAGTATGAATTTCTAATGGTACCAAATCCTGACCTAAATATTTTCAGAGGTTGAGATTCAAAATTCTAACTACTCAAGCAACAATAATGAAATCTAAGGACATGGTTAGCTTCAGGACAATGATATCTACATTTCTTATTCACAAATAAACCATTAATGATGCTTGTATGAAGAGTTCAAAGTTAAGAAAACTTACCTCAAAATTGGAAATCATGTTTTGAGTTTGAGCTTGTTTCAAGTGAAGGTGATGATCAGGTTAGCTTCCTTAAGGTCCCAGGAAGCTAATGCAATGATTAGCTTGAACAATGGATGGCTGAAATGGTCTAGAGAAGTCAATATGCATACTTTATTTTTTGGTTATGGAAGATGGTGCAAATGGTGTTACAATCGTGTAACAGAGTGTGGGATGAGTTCTAAATGGTGTATGGAAGCTTTGTGATTGAATTTGAGTGAGAACGCACGAGTGAAATGTGAGTTTGGAATTCAAAGTCAGAAATGACACAAAAATGGAGTTTGTGTGAAAATTCTGATTTCAGGGAGTTTTAAGGAGTTTCTAGGCTTGTCCATCCGTCTGTTAGCTTGCATATAGTGCCTTTATTTATAAGCAAGAGGTTTGGAGTGCTTAAGTTGGTATGAATTCAAAATCCATGTTTAAACTCAACATGTGATTTTTCTTGACAAAAAAAGTTTCCATGCATTGTACCTTTGCTCATAGAGTTGTTAGCCACTTTAAACATGCTTATATGAATTTGTAGAGGAAGCTTGTGCAAAAGGAACAAGTGCAAAGCTCAATGCAAGTTGACTTTGCATAAAGCTTGCTTTATGTAAATGGCAATGGTGCCTTTTGTGCCATTAATGGAAAATTATCTTGGATAAAGCTTGAATCAAATGGATAATAGCTCAAAAGCAAGTGTAGTCTTCTGATTATGGATAGATTTTGAGGTTTATATGCCTGCAAAGCAAGATTGTGCAACATAGGCTTGAGATTTGAATTCTTGTTCTAAAAAATGACCTATAATTCCAATTTGAAACCCTAACTTCCTCTCTTCGATTCTCCTTGCTCAAGAATTATCTCAAGGAGTTCTTGGATATTTTGGAAAGCTTGTAATATGCTATACAATCCATCTTTGGATCACTTTTGCAAAATCCAAGTGGAACTATGTGAAACTTGGCCAAGAAGTTAGGTCAAAATCCTTACAAAAAATGCTCAAAATTTTACTAAGTGTTTTAGTTTCATGACCATGACTTCATGGATTAATAACTTGAGATACAAGAATTTATAGGAGAAGTTGTATAAAGAAATGTTTTAGATCTCATGGAGATATACAACTTTCATGTTGAAAGTTTCTTTTGAATTATCTTGCATCATGGTGAAAAATTGGCTCAAAGTCGTGAAAAAATATGAAGTTTTCAACACTTAGAAAAATTTCTAAGTTTGGAAACTTTGACTTTTCAAAATGAAATCTTGACTTTTTGATTTCTCGATGAACAAGTTTCATATTTTGACATGTTTTTATGAATTGTGATATTTGACATTTGATTTTGACCAAAAAGTCAAAGTTTGACTTTTCAGTGTACAATTGACTTTTGATCAGTTGACTGAAAAATCAACTATCAATCAATTGATCTTGAGGGATGTTTTGAGTCATGCCATTAGGTCAAAATTATGCAATTGAGTCCTTGAGATCATGTTTCTAACCAATCAAACATTTTCTAGGTTAAAAATCAGAAACTGCCCTTTCTCAGTAAAAACCCTAATTTTGACCATTTTGCCCTTTTGATGATTTGATCAAATTTCTTGAGGAATTATGGTCCAAACTTGATCAAGTTATACATATGAGTTTATAATGTTGATATGGATAAAAAATTATGAATTTTGACTATAAATTGGCCACAATTGACTTTTTCCCCAATACAACTGATTTTTAGGTCAACTGCTCAATTGACTGAGCAAAAATGTGATCCAAGACTTGAAACTTGACATGAGTAATCTTGAGGGTCCATAATAATCCATGAAAGTCATATGAAGCATTAAAAGTTCCAATATCCTTGTGCAATCTCAAACCCTAATTTTAGTCATCAGTACTTAAGGAGGTGTCTTGAGCTGATCAAACCTTGTGCAATCTTGAACCAAAGGAGATCCTGTGAGAAAATGCTTGATAAATGAGAGGGAAAATTTTGGGGTACAACAGAGAGTGTATGAGAGGTTTATAGGGCTTGTGAATTCGTGCTATGGCTCACAAATAAGCTCTATATTTATAGAGAAAAGGTTGAGGGTAAGGGATGATCAGTTTGTCAAGGTCACAAGTTATGGTTTGGTTGGATTGTAAATGAAGCAAACTTGAAGAACATGGTTCCAATGCCTTGTAATTTTTCTCATATAGTGGTTAATCACTTTAAACATGTTGCTTCTGAATTTGTAGATTGAGTGTGTACAGAAGAAACAAGTTAGAGGCTCAAGGAGTGGATTTTTGAAAAAGGCTTGCTTTACAAGAATGGAAATGGTACATTTCTCCTTTAAATGGCAATATGCATTGACAATGTTTGAATAAAGTGGACCATAACTCAAAAGTTTGTGTAAACATTTAATTATGGTGAGATTTGTAAGTTAGAAACCTATAAAGCAAGATTTATGCAACATGACTTGGAGATTTGATCTCATGTTCATCACAAAATGCATTGTATTTCAAGAATGGATGCCTGACTTGATGCCTTCGAATCTCCTAGATCAAACATGATAAATTTGAATGTTTTGATGATTCTTTATTTTTGAAGTTCAATGTTGACCAAAAAGTCAAAGTTTGACTTTTGTGTGATAGTTGACTTTTTCATCAATCAATTCAATTTTCCAACTATCAGTCATTTGTATCTTTGGAAATGTTTTGAACCATGTAATTAGGTCAAGATATTATATTTGAATTCTTAAGATTATGCTTCAAGTCATTAAGTCATGTACTAGGTCAAAAGTCAATGATCAATCATTCTCAGCTAAAACCCTAATTTTGACAATTTTGTCCATTTGGTGATCTGAGCGCTTTTCTTGAAGAATTATGATCAACCCTTGATAAAATAATGAATATGATTTCAAAATATTGATGTTGACCAAAAATCTTGAAGTTTGACTGTATGTTTACCATCGTTGACTTTTTATCCAATACAATCGATTTTCAGTCATCTGAGCAATTGACTAAACAATTTTGTGATGCAAGACTTGAAACTTGGTATGAGCATTCTTGAAGACCTATGATGAACCATGAAAGTAAATTGATGCATTAGAAGTCCAATTTTCCTTGAGAAAACCAAAACTATAGTTGTGGACCCAGTGCTTAGGAGGTGAGCTTGTCTGATCTACTCTTGAGAATCCTTGAGCGTTTGAGAACTTTTGTAAGAAATGTCTTGAAAAAAAGGGAGGGAAATTTTGGGGTACAACAAGCGGTATCTAGCAACACGTCACTGCTACCTAAGTGACAAGAATATTGTGTGATCTGACATAACCTTTCTGTGATAATGATCATGTGTATAATTACCCTTTTGCCCTTATATTTATATTGAACACAATGCATAGAATGTGTCATCCTTGTATAGTTCAATATTTTATTTATTAACCTCAGAGTATATTTGATAATGACAAATAAGCTCAATATCTCATATCGACTTATTTGAGCACGATCATGCATTTTACAATCATACTCTATCAAGGGGCTCATAGATATTACTTCCATATATGTAGGAAGGGTAAGGTCCATCTAGGTCACTCATTTTCCTCATCATGATTTGTAAAGTACTCATCAACCATCTTTATAGTCATTCTGTTACGAATGATGTTTGATTGGCAATAAAGTACTCGACTCCACATCTAAGGCCCATAGTGGTTTCAGGTCGAAGGGTGACATACACCACTATCAGCATGCGAATAACTTATGACACTTACATAACAAACTATGTAGTATTCTCATGGTGGGCCAATCGAGTATAAATATTACTCATAATATTTAACAATGTGAAGACTTGATATCTCATATTCATGACTTGTGAGATACAATCATCAGTCTACTCACATAATAATCTCCATGCATTACTGTTGTCCTATTTGACAGTAAAATTTGACTACAAATACTTTAAGAATAACGTCTTTATATTTAATGAGCTCTCACAATTAAGTCACACTTAATAAGTCATTAATAGACTAATTATTCTAAGGACTTTATTATGTCATATACAAATAACATCATAAATACGATGCCTAATAAGTATATATATATATATATATATATATATATATATATATATATATATATATATATATATATATATATATATATATATATATATATATATATATATATATATATATATATATATATATATATATAAGTCATAATTCAAAAGTATATTAAGTCAATATTGATTGACTATTAAGGTTTATTGTAACACCTTCTTCAACTCCATGCTTTATCTTCCAATATAAAAAAATACATTAGAATTAACAAAGAAGTTCCAAATAAAACAAGTTCCAAAAGGAAGTAGAAAAATAGAGAACCAAAAAGTTCCAAACAAACAAGTTCTATATTCCAATAGATGCAAGCTTTTCATATACTTTGTAAAAAAAAAACATAGATATAGCATAATAGTTTCATGTAAGTGTCAATCTACTAAGATATATTAGTTGAATATGAATGAGCTTATATCTTCTGAACCTAAATTTCTTTCAATATAACAAAAAAACACTATACATACACACACAACAAAATATAGGTAAGTATCAACTTATATCCAATCACGTATGGTAAAACAAACTTTGAACATTGAAAATCCACAATCTAAATATTCTTAATCTAACACAAAATAAATCAAACCACAAAAGAAAATTATCTATCGGATTTGAAAACCATCATTCACAATAGGGGTGTACATGGATCAATAACTAAACCAAATTGAACCATATATATGATTTAGTTTGGATCTTAAAACTACTTCATTAAAACCGATTTATATTTCTAAAATCGGTTTATATATGGATGGTGTGATACGGTGGGAGAACTGACTAGTGTTTTACGTTCGCATTCGCACTTGTGCGGTTGAGCAAGAGTCGCCACCGACTTTTTATTTTATCCTAAAGGAAAGGTTAAAAAAAGCACTGCAAAAACCTTTTGAGATATTTCGTGGGTTCGGGGGGTAGATTATGAAAAGGGAAGGTATTAGCACCCTTTTCATCCATGGTTATCCATGGGCTCTTAGTTACTTGGTTTTTTAGATCACTTGCTTTGTTTTTCGATTGCTTTGAAAATGGTGTGTGTGTGGGTGCTTTTTTTGAAAATGTTTTGGAAAAAGATGCCTTGTCTTAGGCAACTAATGTATTTGACTCGTGATTGAGTGTTTTACAAAAGTGTGGATCTTTTCGAAAAGATGTTTCAAATGTTTTTGAGAATTTGTTTGAAAGTGTTGTGGATTGTGGTTTTTTTGAAAAGAAGGCAAGTGTTTTTGCAAGTTTGATCTCAAGTAACTAAGAGTTTTGTCTACCCTATTGTACTCAAAGGTTTTTGTTATGTTTTAACCCCTTTTTAACAATTTTGTTCCACCATTGAAATTGGTGGACAATCTTGCGTTTAGGAAGTTTATTCGGGACGGGCGCGGGTCGTCGTATGGACCATGAATGCAATGATGCCAAGTGTCTTTGGCAATTTGTTTTGAAGGGACTATGATCATTCCGTTTAGGAAACATTTTTGAGACTTATGATCATTTGATTTTGTTTTGCCAAAGATACTCGACGTGCAAGCATGGCCCATTTTGGAAGGCAACATGTGGGATTACCCTAGAGGGTGCAAGTGTGATTGTGTATTGATTACATGTATTTGTCTTGTATTAGGTTATCTAGCGTTTGATTTTATGTACACGCAAACCCTAGGTCTAACCATGGTATAATTGGAAAACTGTAAATTGCGGAATGTAAAATCTACGCTATTACAAAATAGTGTCCGGGAGTGGGGGTATAAATGTACAAAAGGGGATGAGACTTATAGTATCCAATAAGTTACAACCAAATCGAATGTGTGATCAAATGTAAACATCGAATATACAGATATAAGATAAAAATGTGTATAGGGCAATGTGAATGCATTGTGTAAGTGTAAGTGTGAGATGTATATGTATTGTGTGTAATTATTTGTGTATGTGGATATTTACAGGCGAAATGTGAATTTAATGCGTACTAGGGTTTTTTTTTGACCTAGACATGTATTTTAAGGAATCTTTGATTTGTATATTTAATTACGTACAAAAGAAAATGTTCAAGTTTTAATTAAGAAATGTATCTTTATTTGCAAAAAGTATTTTAATTAAATGTTTGTGAATTTCAATATTAGAGAAAAGTGTATTTCTATTATTATGTACAAAGATGTATTTTAATTAAAAAAGTTTCAATTTTAATTATGTGATAAAAAAAAGTATTTTATTATTTGTATGGTTTTGTAATAAAAAAAGAGTGTTTATATAATTATAAAGAAAAGAGGTTAGTGTTTTAAAATTAGTTGAATTAAGTATAGAAAAGAAAGTTTTAATCAGATAAAATATATTTTCCTTTTTTAAGTATTAGTATTAACATGGTGTTTGTAAAATAATGTAAGGTTTGTAAAAAAGAAAATGGTTAGTATTAATCAAGTGTTTATATAAAACAATGTTAGTGATTTTTGATGGGCTTTGGGGGAAATCAGAAACGGGTCAGGCCCACGCTGGAAACAAATTCTTTAGGGTTAGGCGTTTTGTCATTCAGTCTTGGAACATGCTTAGGGTTTGAGCGGCGCGTTCGTGCATTCGTCTTCTCCGATCATCTTCATTTCCCTGAATGCTTCCTCCATCCGGTCACCAACGTCGCCTCCAGACCTCTCTTCCCTCCATGGCACGGGCTCGGTGTCCTCTTGATACAAGGTTTGCTTTCAGTGTTATGCTCTTATCTCTTTTCTTTTACGCATTGCATGTTTTTGATTTGAGTTCTGATTCCTAAATTCATACTATTATGAGGTGGTGAAGAGGAAAGGGGGAGAAGATTGGCTACCTGACTTTGGAGATGGAGGAGAGGCGGAGTGGAGGCGCTTAGGAGGCCGGGACGGCGTGAACGTGATGCTTGGCACGCTTCTGATGACCCTGGTATCTTTTATCTTTTCGCCATTTTTTAGGGATTTGATGATGATTTGTGCTGAGAAGCCCTATTCTTTGCCTATGATGAAGCTTGCTTCTGAGGCTCCCTGAGTTGTTGTATGCCTGTTGCTTTGAATTGTTGAATGCTAGCTCTTGAACATGTGTATGCTTTTAGAACATTGACTGCCTTGGTATTGCCTTGAATGTTGAAGAGATTCTGAGATTGATTATCGCCCAGTGATGTTTATGCTGAGGGCTTAGAGTTTGAACACTGAGTTGCTTGGATTGAAAGGTTTTGGTGTTGACAGTAGTGGGTTTTCTGATAAAGCTTAGGCAAGTTCACTTAGGCTTCAAAATGCTTAGCAGGTTTTTCGCTTCAGCATGTGGTATGTATTTGGTTTGGATGATGTGTTTGATAACTTGTGAGGTTATGTTGGTTTTTGACAGTAGCAGGTGAGGTTTTGGTAGTTCTGTAGGTTATTCTGTTTTTGAGCTGTATGTTTGATGGTTTATTGACAGGATGATGGTTTCATGGTTGTGACAATAAGTTTTTGCATTTTTGTTTAAAGCTTGGTGTTTGAGGTTTTTGACAGGATGATGGGTTCAGGCCTTTTGAACTGGTTTATGGGCTGGAGCAGGTTAATGCTTGCAAATAACTTATGTTTTTGGCCAGCACTTGGTTTATCAGGTTATGTATTTGCTTCTGTTTGATGTATGAAACTTGAAAGGGTTTGTTTCTGGTTTTTGGCTTAGGCCTTGACAGGTTTGAGCTTGCAGTGTGTTTTTTTTGTTTTTGTGTGGCTTGGTCACTTAAGCTTTTTTAGTTTGTATATTTCTCCTCTATCTTGCTTGCTGAACCGTGTCCTTTGGATTATATCTTTTCTTGTCCTCTCCTGTCTAAGGCCTGAAACCTGCCTAATGCTGCTTTATCTCTCTTCTCTTCCATAGTACAGTTTTTTTGAATTTAATATGATTATTACTGTACTTTCTGAAGGGGCCCTGGGAAATGATGATTAAGTCTTGCATAACACATTTTCTGCATCTTTATCTTGCTTTTTGACAGCTTTGTGTGCTGACTTTGCATTGATATCTTTTTCAAATCCTTCTTTGACAGCTTGTGCACTTTTGACAGCAATTGTACTTCTTGCTTTTTCTTTGATATCTTTTGAGTAGATTTTGGCATTTTGACAGTAAATTGCCTTTTTGCTTTGGATAGAAAGTGGAATTGGATTTGAACTATGCAGTTTGAACTTTGGATTTTATGCATTTGACATTTGCATTCATGAATAAAAATCTTCCCTCTCTGTGAACCGGGAGAAATCCCGTGATTTGCAGAGAGGGTCAACTGATCCCAGTCAGTGGCCCCTAATGATGAGCAAATTTTAACTGTCCTTTTTTAACTGCTTTCTAACTTTTCTTCTTCTCTTTTGCAGATAAAAAATGGAGCACCGGAGCGGAGTGAAGAATGAAGAATATTAGAAATAGGATAGTTTTTATTTTATTTAATATTTAAATTAATGTATATTATTGTTTGTAACTTAAATTATAAACAACAATTTGTACAAATAATTCAAATATCAATAAGATCTAAATTATCCAATTAATTCTAATTTTCTTTATTGTTTATTTATTTATTTAAAACTCTTTGAATTAAAACAATTGAAAAATAAATTTCAATCATTCAATTTTAGAATAATAAATAACTTAAATAAAAACAATATTGATCAATTAAACCCGTCTCTTCCAATATCCAAAGCAAAGTAGTAGTCAACCAAGATAAAATGATCAAGCGCATTACATCTTCATTGATTTGCCATAAACACTGTGAATCCAATACTGCATACTGTATTTGACTGGCTCAAAGAAAACAACATGAATTCAAACCACTGTCTCTTTTACTGATTAAATCAAGATAACGCGAATTTTAACCCCAATCTCGGAATAAACTGCAACGCACTGTAGAATTTTAATCTTCTGAGAATATGCCCATAAAACCTTAACTCCTGATTAAATGCCAAATAACGCTCGCCTGATCAAAATTGAACCAAAAAATCATCCAAAACCCTAAGCCAACTGTGAAACAATCCAGAGTCCTGAAAATCAGTAAAAAATCCTAATTTTGCTTGACTGTCAAGAAAAGTCCGTTTGTCCGATTCTTGAGCCAGTTTGAAAAATCAGGAAATGTCTGAAGCTGAGATTGCTTGTGGAAAAACGCGAGGGCAAATTTTGGGGTACAACAGTTGCCCCTGTTCAATCTTCTTGTACCTGAAGAGTTAGATTGGCAAGTTTGCCTTTCGCGACTTGAAGGTAAAAGAAGATTGGACACTAAAGTGCCCAGAAAATTTGCACTCGGCGATATGATGGTAGATGTGAATGGGCTTAAAGATGCCATTTGGTGATGGGCTTAAAGATGCCATCTGGCGCGATAGAATTTGTCGGGGGATGGGCTTAGAGATGCCATCTGAGAATGGGCTTACAGATGTCATTCGGCGACTGTTGGTAGGAGGATGGGCTTATAGATGCCATATGGACATGTTGAACTGTATGTCATTGGTGAGTGCACGAGTGTCAGAAGGGCATCCCTGTTTTGGAACATCTCTGAATCGGGGTCCGAACAAACAACAGATTGACGTCCATGTCTTGGAGAATCTGTAAACTATTTTCAGGAGTTGGGACTGAACAAGCAATGGAGCAGCATCCGTTGTTGGGAAGCGTCCGTAAACTATTTTCAGAAGTCTGAACCAGTTGGTAGATTGACATCCGTTGTTGGGAAGAATCCGTAAACCGTTTTCAGGAAGTGAGAAGAGTCTGAATCAGTTGGTAGATTGACATCCGTTGTAGGGAAGAATCCATAAACTGTTTTCAGAAGTTTGAGAAGAGTCTGAACAAGTCGGTAGATTGACATCCGTTGTAGGGAAGAATCCGTAAACTATGTTCGGAAGTCTTGAAGCTGAAGAGGAACCGGTGTAAGGTTTCTGCTGATGCGTCTAAATGAATCTGGAGTAAGTATCAGAATGTCACAGTGTCTGGGTCACATCTGAAATATTTCTGGATGAATCTTGGGAGTTGATCTGTGTCTGTCGACTGATCTTACCTGAAAAAAATGAAGGGTTAGTTGTGTGCAATGTTATGATGCATGATGCAATGTACGTGACATCAATGAATGTGATGGATGCGCATGTAAGCTGATGAGCCAATCTTGCCGAGGATACATGAATCCGAGATGGCTGAAGATAAAAGCCTCTTGACTGCTGCCGGGGAAAATAAATCCTTGGCTGCCGCTGGGGAAGAGAATTTCTGATGACCTCTACTGGGGAGTTCCAAACTGGTAGATTCATGCTGGGGAGGCCAGATTGAGAATCTTCGGCTTGATGGGAAGTAACTCTGGAGACTTCACTGGGGAACTCAAGGTTTGCCTTCCCAAAACTCTGTGGGGAGAAGGTTCAATGGTCTGGCTCCGCTGGGGATACTGAAGCTTAAACTCTGAGGGGAATTGAATTCCGGAGGATTCTCTGGCTGGGGATTTGCAAAGATAAGTTACTGTTGGGGTATTTTGATGAACTCCGCTGGGGATAGGAAGAATTTTGGCGAGCGCGATCTTCCGTGGTTGTTAGCTTGAGAAGAATCTGAACAAGCGATAGGTTAACATCCGTTTACTTGGAGAACCCGTGAACTATTTTCAGAAATCTTGAAGTTGAATCAGCAATAGAGCCGCATCCGTTGTTGGGAAGCGTCCGTAAACTGTTTTCAAAAGTTGCATCTGAACAAGTCGATAGATTAACATCCGTTGTTGGGATGAATCCATGAACTGTTTTCAGAAGTCTTGAGAAGAACCTGAACAAGTTGATAGATTAACATCCGTTACTTGGGAAGAATCTGTAAACTGTTTTCAGAAATCTTGAGACTGAATCAGCAATAGAGCCGCGTCCGTTGTTGGGAAGCGTCCGTAAACTAAATTCAAAGGTGTATCTG
This sequence comes from Vicia faba, assembly GCA_948472305.1. Classification (NCBI taxonomy): domain Eukaryota; kingdom Viridiplantae; phylum Streptophyta; class Magnoliopsida; order Fabales; family Fabaceae; genus Vicia; species Vicia faba. The sequence continues at coordinate 1,374,646,797 of OX451738.1, forward strand.
AACAAGCTGATAGATTAACATCCGTTGTTGGGAAGAATCCATAAACTGTTTCAGAAGTCTTGAAGAGGAACCGGTGTAGGGCTTCCTGATGATGAGCTTGTGTAAAACTGCATCGGGTTTTGAACACTTTTGACATTCGAATGCCCCAAGTGGTGATGTAGACAAATTCCTGGCTTATTACAAGTGTTGGTCTAACATCGGTCGTTCACAGATGTTTCCTGGGTTGTTACAGGTGTTGATCTGGAATTCTTCAGACATGCCCTGGCTGGATACAGGAATCGAATCTGGAAAGGTAATAGTTGATAGATATGCCCTGGCTGGATACAGGAGTCGAATCTGGAAATAGTCGTCAACAGATATGCCCTGGCTGGATACAGGAATCGAATCTTCGAACTCTTCAGACGTGCCCTGGCTAGATACAGGAATCGAGTCTGGAAATGTGGTCAACAGATATTCCCTGGCTGGATACAGGAGTCGAATCTGGAAATAGTCGTCAACAGATATGCCCTGGCTGGATACAGGAATCGAATCTTCGAACTCTTTAGACGTGCCCTGGCTAGATACAGGAATCGAGTCTGGAAATGTGGTCAACAGATATGCCCTGGCCGGATACAGGAATCGAATCTGGAAATAGTCGTCAACAGATATGCCCTGGCTGGATACAGGAATCGAATCTTCGAACTCTTCAGACGTGCCCTGGCTAGATACAGGAGTCGAGTCTGGAAATGTTGTAATTGATTTGTTGAACACTTTTGACATTCGAATGCCCCAAGTGGTGATGAAGGAATCTTGAATCAGATTACTCTGCATATTGAGAGATTTCTTGAAATCTTGACTGGACTGCCCCAGGTTAACTGAACTTTGAAAGATCTGCTGGACCTTGACTGGACTGCCCCAGGTTAATTGAATTGTGACATGTCATGCCCCTTGCTGATAGGAGATTTGATGGAAGTGTTATCCTCTTGAAGTAATTTTGACTTACTGAGAGAGTTTTCGTTCCTCCGAACAATCGCTGTATGAATTTCTTCGCTGTCAAACAAAAAGGTCAAATGCAGACAGTGATATTCGGATAATGCAAAGTTTATGTTTGTCTCGAAGTTTTTTTTTTTCGTTTTGAAAAATGCGTTTTTTAGCAGAAAACTTTTCATAAGACAAGTTAACACAAGATTTAGAGCAAAGCCCTACAGGAGTCAGGATACCTTTTGTAACAATATGCTTTCGAACTAACCCATGCTTCAATTAGGACTTTTGAAGGGTTGTAACGTGGCCTGGTTCACGGTTTAAGAAACAAAGGATAAAGGCTCAAAGTATATTTGTACCCACCCGCTCTTCGTGATGTTCTCCGACCTAAGCTCAGTTGATTGCGTCATACTCTGTTTTTGAGTTTTGAACGACTTTCGGGCGACGGTCCACCAGTTGAATTTTGGGGAGACAGTCATCATCTCTTTTTTCTTTTCCAACACTTTTCATGTTGTTGAGGGTTTTGTAATGACCTCACTATTTTGATTTTGATTTGTTATCCCTAACTTTTGCCTGACTGTTACCGTTTTCGGGATTACTGTCAGCGGGATGCCCCAGCTTTCTTAAGCCTCCTTTATAGGTTTTGGCTCGGTGGGCTTTTCTCTTTTGAGAGATTGACTGTCTATGTGATAAGGAACCACCCTGGTCTTTTGATTCCAAAGGAATGCTTTTTTTTTTTTTGACGTCGTTCGTTGTATTGTGAACTGAGAGTTTGCGATTTCAATGCGCATTTTCTCTTGAATTAACTGAGATACTACCCTGCCCCGGGTTTATATCAAAGGTTTTGATTGTATCAGAACAGGAAACTCCTACTTCTTTGGCTCGAAGGGGTTGACTAGGGATTAACTTCCTTATAACTCCAGTGTTTTGGAATTGAAAGAAATGCCTGTACATCATCAGCAAGGTCTGTTCAAAAGCATACTGTATGAGATTATGGTATTGTTTCGTCATCCTCCCTCTAAAGGCTTACAGCTTTTTATCAAGAGTCAAATACCATAAAGAAAAGCATAAAAGTAGTGAAACGAATGGATGGATTCAAGACAAACATATGCAATGCATTAATGAAAACAGAGTTTAACATCAACAGATAATTGTTTGACAGCAAAAGAAATTACAGCTTTGAAAAAATTCAAAAAGAAGCAAAAGTCTTTCAGTTTGAGCTTCGTCACTTCAAGCGGAGAACCCTTTAACGGAAGATTTTCATCTCGCCGTCTGGCATGAATTCCAGCACCCCAATGTCGACCAGATCTTGAATCTTGTTCTTCAAGGCCCAACAATCGTTGGTACTGTGTCCCGGGCTGTAGGAGTGGTAAACACAGAATGCGTCGGGATTAAAGTGAGGAGAGGAGATATTGAGCTTCTGAGGAGGGTCCTTTACAGTGAGCAAATTGACCTCCAACAGACGCTTCAGTATGAAGAATGATGGTATTTCAGTCTCCGTGAACTGTCTTCCCGACTTTTCTTGCTTACGCCGATTGCCCCGTTGACGCTGGCGAGGTTGTTGATGGGTTTGTGACCCTGAAGCTAGCAAAGGAGCTTTCCCCCTGTCTTCTTGAGTGGGTGGAGGCTGAGCGGTGACTGACTCTTCGACCTCAGATGTTTGCCCCAGTTGGTTGTTTGGAAGCAGTTGGCGGACAAGAACTCTGAGTTCCTCTTGTCTTTGAGATAGGTCTTGGATGAGAGCCATCTGGCCCACCAACTGTCCCATCATTTGAGTCCTCAGTGTTGTCAGATCAAACTGCAGCTCCGCAATCTGATCACTCCTGGCATTGTCGGAACTCCCCAAGCCTTTGGTGATGAGAGCTTTCATCTCTTCTTGCCCCAGAGACAAGTTCAGGAACATCTCCTGCAGCTGAGCAGTCTGGTCTTGGATGTCTTTGACAGACCGTTCTAGAGCCATCTCTTGCTGAAATAAACAGCAGGAGAGTAAGGAAACCTGAAAAAAGGAAAGATTGTCAAAATGAAATGCATGATATGTGGATGCATGCTTTCAAGGGTCTCTTGGGGTAAACACAAGAAAAATGTTAGAGGTTGAGCCCTGCTCTTGGATTGGAGATCTCTGCACCGGTGGACGTCCTTCCACGAGAATCAAGCTCACCATGTCGAGTGGGTCATAGCCACTGATTCAAGTTGTTGTTCTTGAACTTTGATTGGGGAGCTTTGCATAGATGGATGGCTTTCCACGAGAATCAAGCTCACCATGTCGAGTGGGTCATAGCCACTGATTCAAGTTGTTGTTCTTGAACTTTGACTGGATTGGTTAGAGGAGAGACCTCTCGCCCCTTGATAGACGTCTGGTTCAACGTAATCCTGCATCAACAGAACCCTCGAGATCCTTGAAGTGGTTATTGAAAATGCTAAAATGCTATGGTATGATGTCACGATGTTATGTACATGTATGCACAAACGAGTGAGTGTATATACAGGCAAACATATTCACACAAAGCACACAAGGCCTTATGTTTAGGCTTGCATGAGGTTCAGGTACTACCCTCTTTCAGTTTGTTGGTTAAAACCTGTCTCATCAAAAGTAACCGGGTTCTAGAGGATCTCATATCATTGGCTACCCTCAATCGGTCATAACTCCAGCATCGCAACCTTTTCTCGCGGCCGGAACCATCTCGAGAGTTTAGCCTCAATGAGTGTAGCATACTGCTACTGTTCTAATGGCCAAGTTGGTCAATTAGGGTTCTAAGGTCGGTTGGTGCTTAATGACTCCTTGGAAGACCTATATTCTCCCCGTCTTACGCGAGGGATATCGGTACAGACCAAGACGCCACACCAACGTAGCCACTGCTTCACCCATGTCGGTATACGCCGGACAGGTCCCTCACAGATTATGCTACCTAAAAGGGTTTCCCCAGATCCGGGTTAGGATCTATGAAACTCCGATGCAAAGCCCATAATTGTAAAGCAAACAAAGCAATCAGTTGAAAACAAAAGTGATCTAAACCCTAAGGTAACCCCACTTTTAGAATATTTCCCCAGCAGAGTCGCCAGTTCTGTGATACGGTGGGAGAACTGACTAGTGTTTTGCGTTCGCATTCGCACTTGTGCGGTTGAGCAAGAGTCGCCACCGACTTTTTATTTTATCCTAAAGGAAAGGTTAAAAAAAGCACAGCAAAAACCTTTTGAGATATTTCGTGGGTTCGGGGGGTAGATTATGAAAAGGGAAGGTATTAGCACCCTTTTCATCCATGGTTATCCATGGGCTCTTAGTTACTTGGTTTTTTAGATCACTTGCTTTGTTTTTCGATTGCTTTGAAAATGGTGTGTGTGTGGGTGCTTTTTTGAAAATGTTTTGGAAAAAGATGCCTTGTCTTAGGCAACTAATGTATTTGACTCGTGATTGAGTGTTTTACAAAAGTGTGGATCTTTTCGAAAAGATGTTTCAAATGTTTTTGAGAATTTGTTTGAAAGTGTTGTGGATTGTGGTTTTTTTGAAAAGAAGGCAAGTGTTTTTGCAAGTTTGATCTCAAGTAACTAAGAGTTTTGTCTACCCTATTGTACTCAAAGGTTTTTGTTATGTTTTAACCCCTTTTTAACAATTTTGTTCCACCATTGAAATTGGTGGACAATCTTGCGTTTAGGAAGTTTATTCGGGACGGGCGCGGGTCGTCGTATGGACCATGAATGCAATGATGCCAAGTGTCTTTGGCAATTTGTTTTGAAGGGACTATGATCATTCCGTTTAGGCAACATTTTTGAGACTTATGATCATTTGATTTTGTTTTGCCAAAGATACTCGACGTGCAAGCATGGCCCATTTTGGAAGGCAACATGTGGGATTACCCTAGAGGGTGCAAGTGTGATTGTGTATTGATTACATGTATTTGTCTTGTATTAGGTTATCTAGCGTTTGATTTTATGTACACGCAAACCCTAGGTCTAACCATGGTATAATTGGAAAACTGTAAATTGCGGAATGTAAAATCTACGCTATTACAAAATAGTGTCCGGGAGTGGGGGTATAAATGTACAAAAGGGGATGAGACTTATAGTATCCAATAAGTTACAACCAAATCGAATGTGTGATCAAATGTAAACATCGAATATACAGATATAAGATAAAAATGTGTATAGGGCAATGTGAATGCATTGTGTAAGTGTAAGTGTGAGATGTATATGTATTGTGTGTAATTATTTGTGTATGTGGATATTTACAGGCGAAATGTGAATTTAATGCGTACTAGGGTTTTTTTTTTACCTAGACATGTATTTTAAGGAATCCTTGATTTGTATATTTAATTATGTACAAAAGAAAATGTTCAAGTTTTAATTAAGAAATGTATCTTTATTTGCAAAAAGTATTTTAATTAAATGTTTGTGAATTTCAATATTAGAGAAAAGTGTATTTCTATTATTATGTACAAAGATGTATTTTAATTTAAAAAGTTTCAATTTTAATTATGTGATAAAAAAAAGTATTTTATTATTTGTATGGTTTTGTAATAAAAAAAGAGTGTTTATATAATTATAAAGAAAAGAGGTTAGTGTTTTAAAATTAGTTGAATTAAGTATAGAAAAGAAAGTTTTAATCAGATAAAATATATTTTCCTTTTTTAAGTATTAGTATTAACATGGTGTTTGTAAAATAATGTAAGGTTTGTAAAAAAGAAAATGGTTAGTATTAATCAAGTGTTTATATAAAACAATGTTAGTGATTTTTGATGGGCTTTGGGGGAAATCAGAAACGGGTCAGGCCCACGCTGGAAACAAATTCTTTAGGGTTAGGCGTTTTGTCATTCAGTCTTGGAACATGCTTAGGGTTTGAGCGGCGCGTTCGTGCATTCGTCTTCTCCGATCATCTTCATTTCCCTGAATGCTTCCTCCATCCGGCCACCAACGTCGCCTCCAGACCTCTCTTCCCTCCATGGCACGGGCTCGGTGTCCTCTTGATACAAGGTTTGCTTTCAGTGTTATGCTCTTATCTCTTTTCTTTTACGCATTGCATGTTTTTTATTTGAGTTCTGATTCCTAAATCCATACTATTATGAGGTGGTGAAGAGGAAAGGGGGAGAAGATTGGCTACCTGACTTTGGAGATGGAGGAGAGGCGGAGTGGAGGCGCTTAGGAGGCCGGGACGGCGTGAACGTGATGCTTGGCACGCTTCTGATGACCCTGGTATCTTTTATCTTTTCGCCATTTTTTAGGGATTTGATGATGATTTGTGCTGAGAAGCCCTATTCTTTGCCTATGATGAAGCTTGCTTCTGAGGCTCCCTGAGTTGTTGTATGCCTGTTGCTTTGAATTGTTGAATGCTAGCTCTTGAACATGTGTATGCTTTTAGAACATTGACTGCCTTGGTATTGCCTTGAATGTTGAAGAGATTCTGAGATTGATTATCGCCCAGTGATGTTTATGCTGAGGGCTTAGAGTTTGAACACTGAGTTGCTTGGATTGAAAGGTTTTGGTGTTGACAGTAGTGGGTTTTCTGATAAAGCTTAGGCAAGTTCACTTAGGCTTCAAAATGCTTAGCAGGTTTTTCGCTTCAGCATGTGGTATGTATTTGGTTTGGATGATGTGTTTGATAACTTGTGAGGTTATGTTGGTTTTTGACAGTAGCAGGTGAGGTTTTGGTAGTTCTGTAGGTTATTCTGTTTTTGAGCTGTATGTTTGATGGTTTATTGACAGGATGATGGTTTCATGGTTGTGACAATAAGTTTTTGCATTTTTGTTTAAAGCTTGGTGTTTGAGGTTTTTGACAGGATGATGGGTTCAGGCCTTTTGAACTGGTTTATGGGCTGGAGCAGGTTAATGCTTGCAAATAACTTATGTTTTTGGCCAGCACTTGGTTTATCAGGTTATGTATTTGCTTCTGTTTGATGTATGAAACTTGAAAGGGTTTGTTTCTGGTTTTTGGCTTAGGCCTTGACAGGTTTGAGCTTGCAGTGTGTTTTTTTTGTTTTTTTGTGGCTTGGTCACTTAAGCTTTTTTAGTTTGTATATTTCTCCTCTATCTTGCTTGCTGAACCGTGTCCTTTGGATTATATCTTTTCTTGTCCTCTCCTGTCTAAGGCCTGAAACCTGCCTAATGCTGCTTTATCTCTCTTCTCTTCCATAGTACAGTTTTTTTGAATTTAATATGATTATTACTGTACTTTCTGAAGGGGCCCTGGGAAATGATGATTAAGTCTTGCATAATACATTTTCTGCATCTTTATCTTGCTTTTTGACAGCTTTGTGTGCTGACTTTGCATTGATATCTTTTTCAAATCCTTCTTTGACAGCTTGTGCACTTTTGACAGCAATTGTACTTCTTGCTTTTTCTTTGATATCTTTTGAGTAGATTTTGGCATTTTGACAGTAAATTGCCTTTTTGCTTTGGATAGAAAGTGGAATTGGATTTGAACTATGCAGTTTGAACTTTGGATTTTATGCATTTGACATTTGCATTCATGAATAAAAATCTTCCCTCTCTGTGAACCGGGAGAAATCCCGTGATTTGCAGAGAGGGTCAACTGATCCCAGTCAGTGGCCCCTAATGATGAGCAAATTTTAACTGTCCTTTTTTAACTGCTTTCTAACTTTTCTTCTTCTCTTTTGCAGATAAAAAATGGAGCACCGGAGCGGAGTGAAGAATGAAGAATATTAGAAATAGGATAGTTTTTATTTTATTTAATATTTAAATTAATGTATATTATTGTTTGTAACTTAAATTATAAACAACAATTTGTACAAATAATTCAAATATCAATAAGATCTAAATTATCCAATTAATTCTAATTTTCTTTATTGTTTATTTATTTATTTAAAACTCTTTGAATTAAAACAATTGAAAAATAAATTTCAATCATTCAATTTTAGAATAATAAATAACTTAAATAAAAACAATATTGATCAATTAAACCTGTCTCTTCCAATATCCAAAGCAAAGCAGTAGTCAACCAAGATAAACTGATCAAGCGCATTCCATCTTCATTGATTTGCCATAAACACTGTGAATCCAATACTGCATACTGTATTTGACTGGCTCAAAGAAAACAACATGAATTCAAACCACTGTCTCTTTTACTGATTAAATCAAGATAACGCGAATTTTAACCCCAATCTCGGAATAAACTGCAACGCACTGTAGAATTTTAATCTTCTGAGAATATGCCCATAAAACCTTAACTCCTGATTAAATGCCAAATAACGCTCGCCTGATCAAAATTGAACCAAAAAATCATCCAAAACCCTAAGCCAACTGTGAAACAATCCAGAGTCCTGAAAATCAGTAAAAAATCCTAATTTTGCTTGACTGTCAAGAAAAGTCCGTTTGTCCGATTCTTGAGCCAGTTTGAAAAATCAAGAAATGTCTGAAGCTGAGATTGCTTGTGGAAAAACGCGAAGGCAAATTTTGGGGTACAACAGATGGGTTCGGTTTTGAACCAGTTTCTCACAAAAACCAATTTTAAAAAAAAAAACAATTTTAAACTGATTTTTCTAAAAACCAGTTTTTAATTTTCTTTAAAAAATCAATTTCAAAACCAATTTTATAAAAAACCAGTTTCAAAATCAATTTTATAAAAAAATCAGTTTTAAAACCAATTTAAAAAAACAAATTTTTATATCAAAAATAGTTTTTTATTTTTAAAAGTTCTAAAATTATTTTATGTTAAAAACACTAATTTAAAAAAAAACTGGTCATTTCTCAAAATTTATGGTCATTGACAATTTTAAAACATATGATATGTGATTTTACCTTAAGATATAGTAAAGTAATTTCTCAAAAATCATGGTAGCAGAGCCACAATTCATTATTTGACACAAGTGAAATAGTTGGTGAATTCTTTGACACAATACTTGTTGATTATATAGGGAATGTGCAACATCCTTCTATAATTCACAAAACTAACAAGATTTAAAATCTTAAAGTTACATTGTAAATTTATAGGGGTATCAAGAGCCAGATTCTCAAGATTGTCTTTAGCAACACAATTTTCTGGAAGACATTTCATTCCTATACTTCCATCAGGATTCTCCCCTCTGATGACAAAAACCCAACTGTCTGAACACTTCCATCAATTCTGTAACAGAGCCACAATTCATTATTTGACACAAGTGAAATAGTTGATGAATTCTTTGACACAAGTGAAATTGCAGCTCAAGAGTGGAAAGAAAATACATATATAAAACTTTAGAATTCTTTACCGTTAAGTCCTCTTCGAGCACAACAGAGGTTGAAGAGGTTGAACAACTAGCACCATCTTTTGTATAAAGTAATTCTACAAAATATATAAATACATTTCATTATGCCTCAAGTATAATAAATAATAATACATTAGCGAATATACTTAGTTATCATACCTTGCTCCAATCTCTCAAGAATATCAAAATCTTTATTTGTAATCAATGATGAAGATGTTCCTTTGAGTCAATCTTGGGTGCATATCAGTGCTTCGACAGTTGTTGGTGTTAATGAGTTGCGATATGAATCAAGCACCCTTTCTTCTGTGCTAAATGCAGATTCAGACGCCACTGTGCTTATTGGTATAACAAGCACGTCTCTTGCAATGTTTGCAAGGATGGGATAACGACCAGAATTTACTTTCCACCACTCGAGAACATTTATCTCCATGTTATGCTCTAACTTCTCTCCAAAATAAGTGGTTAACTCATTATCTGCATTGCCACACCCTTCTGAAAGATAAAACTCAGCAGTTCCGTATGGATGACTGACATTACCAAAAACTTGCGACTCATGTGGATTACCTTGAGGAGGCATAAACCCAGTACAATATTCCTCATAAATAGATTTCAAGCAAGACTCTAAGGTTTCTTTCAAGGTATCAGCATCAACCTTATTATAATATCGTCGTACCATCCAATCAACCAATCTAACCTTGCGTCTAGGGTCAAAAACTAGAGCAATCAACAACATCATGTTAAGCTTCTCATGAGATCCCCAATACTTATCATACTTCTTTTTCATCTTTTGAGATGCTGAACGTAGATGTTCATCTTCACACGCACACATATCCACAATGCTCTTTCCAATACCCAAGACCTCAAACATATAAATATTGCTTGTTAAATAAGAAGACCCTGAAATATGTACAGTAGCATCATAAAACAACTTCAAGAATGGAATGATTAAGTTGATATGCTTCCAATCGTCTTTCGCCGAGACACCTTTTCCCTTTTTTGTCAACTCATTCACATACCTAGAACAACATAAAATGTTCAATATCAATTCAACTTTATATAAATTCTTCCTTAAAACATAAAATGTCAAATAATTTAGTCCTGTGAAGTTTCTTACTAAATGATTGGAGAGGAAAGTGTACATGGTTGACATATTGTCTTCAATAATCCTTTTATAACTTATGACAATGTAATTAGCTGTTGTAGCTATTACTTGTTACACTAAGATAAATTATGTACTTGCATAATTTTAGAATAGCCACGACAACAAAAATAAAGTGTTATTGTGTTAGTTTCTATTAATATATAAAGTTTTTATCACCTTTATAACTATCATAATAGAATAACTAACTAGCTGTATATGATTGCAAAATTAATTCACATACCATTTATTTCGAAAACCTAATTCTTCAAAGGTTCTTTCATGTTTTGATGCAGATACTAACATCAAGTAAGTTGAATTCCAACGAGTCTCAACATCTAGCGAAACTGAACCTTTATAGTCCATGCTCTCCTCATCAATACATGCCTTGAATTTAGCGAGCCTCGTGGGAGAAGATCTAGCATACCAAACAACATGACGAACTCTATAAACAGAATCATCAATGTCTTTCAAACCTTCTTTCACAATTAAATTCAATATGTGTGTGCAACACCTCATATGAAAATGGTTTCCACTCATAACTAAACTATTCTTAGACAAAAAGCCTTCTCTTGAGACGTTCAACCCCAACATCATTAGATGAAGCATTATCAACCGTCAAACTAAGCACGCGGTTTAAACCCTAACTGTTCAAACATATCTCTATTGTTTCACAAATAGCATCCCCTGTATGACTTGTGACTTGACAAAAAGTTATGATCTTCTTCTGTAAGTTCCAATTATTGTCAATGAAATGGGCCGTCACACACATATAGCTCAACTTTTGACAAGAAGTCCACATATCAGTGGTGAGACAAACTCTTTGACAATTCAGAGAGAGAAAGTTTTTCAAAATCATTTTTTCTGTGTCCCATAGTTTCAAGACATCACGTGCCAATGTTGTGCGCGAACAAATCTGAAATCTTGGTGAAGCGAGACTCATAAATTCATGAAAAGACTCATGTTCAACCTTCCGAAAAGGAATCTCCATGTTAATGAACATCTTAACCATTGATCTTCGAATAGCTTCTTGGTCAAACTTGACAATTAAAGGAGAGCCAACATGTTCTTCAACACTTGTCATAGAAGATGATGTCCTTTGTCTCTTGTAAACAAGGCATCTTGATAAATGAGCATGCATAGAACTAGTTCCATTATTATACTTAATTTTTGTGTCACAGTACTTGCACAAAGTTTTTTGTTCTTCTTCTGATGATATAATGAAATGATTCCAAGCCTCTGAGCGGTTCTTTCGCTTCTTAGTGTGAGGAGGTGGCATTTCATTAGAGACGGTAGGTGGAGGGGTTGAAACCGTATTCTCGGACGTTGCATACATTGGCAAGTAACTAACATTCGTCATCTTGATTATGTTAAATATAGGAAAACAATTTCATATTAGAAGAACAAGATCAAATCAGACATTTTAGATATTGGTCTATAAATCAAATTACATACACAACAGTCATGTGTTTCTATCAATAGGTACAATAGTTATTAGAATATCAACTTGATAAGCCTTGTTCTAGGAATAGGTACAATAGTTATTAGAAGCTACAACATGCTAAAGTACAAGGCGATTTAAAACTCAACCAAACTAAAAATACAAAACAAACCTAGCTTAGACCATCATCAAACTAACTAAATGATCTCTAAACTTAGGATAATTCCAAACTCTATACACTATCATATTTATAACTTGCATGCATACACACACACACACACACACCAAATGCCCCCACAAAAAGTCTCATTCATTCTCTTTCCCCTAATTTACTCCCACAAAACTTTATATAACCACACCATCATTTAATCATCCCATTCTTCCCTTACAACCTCTCTTCTCTCCTCTTCCCTTCACACCATCACCTCATATTCATATCATCAATCTCTCTCTCTCTCTCTCTCTCTCTCTCTCTCTCTCTCTCTCTCTCTCTCTCTCTCTCTCTCTCTCTCTCTCTCTCTCTAACTTGATGGGTCTTAATAACCAAGATGCTGGAAATAACAATTCAAACCTTCAACTTATTCTAGGCTCAGCCCTCACTCTCACCAAACAAGACACACCACCATCCAACAACAACCTTACAAAACCTTATTCATCAAGCAACAATAACAACTATGAAGCTGAACCATCTCTAATGTTGGGTTTATCTAGTTACTACGAAGAACCTCTTGATTTTTCAACACAACAAACTCATCTCTCCATAGCGTTGTTTCATCTTTCTCTAGTGGTAGAGTCAAAAGAGAAAGAGACGTTAGCAGTGAAGAAATTGAAGTAACAGAGATAGAAAGAGTTTCTTCAAGAATTAGCGACGAAGAAGAAGACGGAGCCACCGCAACTAGGAAGAAACTTAGACTTACCAAAGATCAATCTGCCATGCTTGAAGAAAGCTTCAAACAACACAACACGCTGAATCCTGTAATCATAATCTAGTTAAGTCCCTTTTACCTGCATTATGCCTTGTAATCTAGTTAAGTTCCTCTTTCCATGCAAGAGGAACATGATTAATGTGAAGCCAACACAGAACATCTTTCCAAATCTCTTTTAAAACCATACAACCAAAGAATAAATACTCAATAGCTTCTAGTACAGAACAAAAACTGCACGTAAGATTATCTACCAAGCTAAATCTAAACAATACCAGTTCAGATTACTTGCAACAAACAAAATTCAGGTTGCATAAAGCGTCTAAGTAGAGCTAATACCAGTCAATGATTATCATGATGTGTACTCTTTTAATTAATTTCAATCCTTGGAATAAAATAGTGGTATATCCTTGATTAAAAAAAAGCTGCAGCTTACTGATTATTATGTTGAAATATAGGGAAATATTACAGCAACCAGAGTCAGCATGATAAAGAATTAATTTATAACTAATTAATCTCTACAATATCAGAACACAAAAATATATATAATTAGGAAAATCACATACTACAAACGAAAAAAATAAAACACAAACAAGATAAGAAAGAGGAATCAGATCACCTTTGAGCAAAATTTTCAGCTTTACTTGCAGCATCGGGGACCGAAGCATCACTCTCTGCACGCTTCCTGGCAAATCTAAGTTTACAAATAATGTAAACAAGAAAACAACAACAATCACCACCATCAATTACTGAAAGGAACTGTTACCAGACCCACAATTACATAGACTAATCCCTCGTGATTGACCTATCACAACATTTATTTTTCATACGCACTGCCCAGAGATCGAATCCTGAACCAAACATCTAATTGTGACAGTTATTTAAAACCTTGGAAGCCACATAAAGCATTTCTAATGAAAAAACAAAATAACACACAACAAAACAGCAAATCAGATACAAAAACTGAAATTGTTATTTTTTTCAATAACCGAACAATAAGATGGAAAAAGAAGAAGAAAATAACATACATGAAAGAGGGTATGGAGTTAAGGAAGAGATTAATCCAAGAGATTTCGTTAGGAGTAGGTTTTCGAGGATTATCAGAAGGGAATCTATAAAGAGGGTAGTTTCTTTAGTTTTCTAATAGAAGGGTTCCAGAGAACAACACGACAATTTTGTTCAATTTTGGATTTCATTAGATTTGGGATTAGGGTTTTGAATTTTGTTCAATTTTGTTATGCAGTTGGGAGAAGGGAGAAAGAGACAGGGTTATGAATCTAAATGTGGTAACCATTAAGCTCAACTGGTTTAAAATATGGATACTGATTTTTTTTTAAAAAAATTTATTAAATGGGCCACCAATTTTGAAATATATTATTAGGTTGTGTTTTAAAATTTAGATTAATTTGAATAGGAATTTGGTTTATAGTTATTGGTTATATTGCACATCCCTAATTCAAAAAACAAAACACATAAAAAGAAATTTCAAAGATATAATGGAAATCAACACAAATTCCAACACCAATAGATATGTTTTGAATACAGTACATAAATTCAGTTTTAAACTAATACAGAAAAAGAAGAAGTTGAAAGCTTTCATCAATAGGTGATATAGACATCATCAAAAGAGGTTCTACGTGATATTTCTTAATTTGTTCGAAAACCTCTTGATGTTGATTCTCCCAAACATACTTTTGTTTGGTCTTAAGTTTGACAAATGACATGAATCTTTCAATATATTTTTTTGACAGATTCACAATAAATCTTTTTTTTGGAGGAAATTTATTTACCTTGTCCGAAAAGGATTGTTGTCCCTTTGGTGGCATTTCTACAATGACTTTAACTTTGTTTTTGTCGACATCAATATTTTTTTTTTGCACCAAAAACCCTTATTAAAATCTTTCCGCTTCCTTTAATCAACCAACACATTTATTTAAATCACTCTCAATTTTACACCTTAATTTTGACAAATCCTTTTATGTTTAGTTAAAAAATTTATACTTTTTCATTGACCCTCAATTCTCTTCAATAATATTGAATATTCTGAAATTTTGTATTACTGTACAACGTTGAAACAATTGCTGAACCAAACAATGTTAAATGGAGGAGAAATCTTATTTTCCTTTTATATAACAACTAAATTTGTTTTTTGTTTGGATAAAAATAATAATTCAATAACACTTTATAGTATTTTTGTATTATTATAAATCTCAAATATTTATAAAATTTAAACATAGAATACTCTAAAACTCTCTCCTTCAAAATCAAAGAAAATCATGAATTTCAAATATACTTTAAAAAACTAAGGGAACAATTAGGCCAATTCAATACATCCTCATCCACATCCAAAACATCACAATGCATTGAATCATCATTTTCAGTTGCTGGTAACATTGGTCCCACAGCACGACTTTCCCACATTTCCACGGAATGTAAAATAGGGGCCAAATATCCAAATATAGAATGTAAGGTGTACTTCACCTAAGATATGGCTCAAATCTCAATTTTTTCTTCAAATAACAATTTTTTTTTTTATAAAAAAACTCAAATAATTATTATTTTAAATAATTTTTCAAACTAATTACTTTTTAAATAAAAAAAATTCGTTATACATAGTATTTTTACAGTTGAAAATCCACCAAAATTTATAGAGAATTTCTATCAATCTTAATGAACAAGATTGTTATCACAATGACAATGAAAAGAAAAAAGAAATTTAAAGAAGAAAAGAATTAGGGTTTTACAGAGTTTCTCTCTATCCATAAATTGTGGAAAAACTTTTATTCACTTACCACTGCAAATACTGTTAATGAATGAATGAATTAATACAAGAATAAGGGTTACTCCCTCTATTTATAGCTTTAGGTTGGCTTGCTCTCTAAGCCAAAAGCCCAAAACTATAAAAGTTCAAAACACGTATTTTAAAACTAAATCAAATTTGTGTGAAACAACTACTTCGATACATTATCTAGACTAATTCGACACACATACATATTAGGTGTTTCGACACACCTTGTGTCGAGCAACATCTTGCTTCGACACAAGGAATTACACATTTAACACACCACTTAATTCATTGTGTCTAAACTATCTATTTTAATCATAACTCTTAGTCTTCTAAGTACTTCGACTTGCACATCCTTCATCATGATGTCTGCAATCTAATTATTAGTTCTATAGTGTTTCAAGTTCATCTTTCCTTCAGCTACTTGCTCTTGAAGATAATGGAACCTCATCTTGATGTGCTTGCTTCGACTATGTGCTATCGAATTCTTTGCTAGGTTGATAACTGACATGTTATCGATCTTCATGGTAATTGCTCCGTGATCTTTAACTGTAATCTCTTCGACCAAGTTTACCATTCATGTTGATTGACATGCACAAAGAGAAGAAGTTATGTACTCTGCTTCACATGATGATAATGCCACTACAGATTTTTTTCTCGAACTCCAAGCAACTGATGCACTACCTAGCATGAACACATATCCTGTTGTGGATTTTTGATCATCAATATCACTACCCTAACTTGAATCAGTGTATCCAACTAAGTTGCATTCATTTCCTTTATCAACTAAAGGAAATAAAATGTCATAGTCAAGAGTTCCTTTCAAATACCTCGGTATCCTCTTTGTCGCTGCTAGACGCGATACCTTTGGCTTCTGCATGAATCTACTTACCATACGTACATTGTATGCTAAGTCAGGTCTTGTATGACAAAAGTATCTCAATGATCCAATAAGTCTTCTATATTAGATTGGGTCAACATCATCTTCTTCTGCATCTTTCGACAGTTGCAGTCTTGGTTTTGCAGGTGTCGAAGTCGAGTTACATTCTTTCATCTCAAATCTCTTGAGAATTTCTCCTGCATATCTTCTTTGATGCATCATCAAACCTCTACTACTCTTGTAGAATTTGATGCCAAAGAAATATGAAATATCACCCAGATAAGACATTTCGAATTCCTTGCTGAGATTAGCTTTGAAGTCTTCAATCTCACTTTCGCAGCTACATGTTATCAACAAATCATCGACATAGAGACATAGTATAAGCAATTCAGTATTGCTTCGTTTTACATATACTTCATATTCAGTTATGCACTTCACAAATTCCTTCTCCCTTATACAGCATGTACACCTTTCTCTCTTCACCATGCTTCACAAACCTAACTGGTTGTGAAACATACACTTCTTCGTCTAAGGAGCCACTCAAGAACGCACACTTCACGTCCATCTGACATATGTTTCAATTGTTCATTTCTATTAGACCAACAACCAACTTGATTGTTTTGATCCTAACCACAGGTGCAAATACTTTATCAAAGTCAATTACTTCCTTTTAAGAAATCCTTTCGCCACGAGTCTTGCCTTGTGTTGAGTTACTTCCTCTTTGGGATTCAACTTCACCTTGTATACCCACTTCACATCGATTTCCTTCTTTCCTTGAGGAAATTTGACAAGTGACCAGGTGTTGTTGTCTTCGATAGACTTCACTTATTCATTCATTGCTTTCACCCACTTCAAATTCTTCAATGCTTCAATTGCATTGACTGGTTCGACATCTACATAGAAAGTATAATGTACCAGCTCACCTTCATCATCGACCACAACATCTGATGTAATCACACAATCTTGCAACCTTGTAGGCATGTGTATTATTCTTTGAGGTCTGCTTGTACCTGGTTCTTCAAGTAGGATTCTCACTAAATTCTTCTTGACATTTCCAGTCCAATCCCATTCCTTAAGCTCATTTATGATCACGTCTCTGCTGATCACAATCTGCTTGTTCATTAGGTCAAACAACTTGTAACCTCATGTCAAATGATATCTAACTAGGATAATCTGACTCAACTTGTCATCAAGTTTGCTTCTCAATTAATCTAGCACATGTTTATGTGTTATAGATCTAAACACTTTCAGATGACTCAATCTAGGTTTAACATCAAACTAACATTCTTATGGAGTAATTCCTTCTAGCTTATTCGTCAGACATCTGTTCAAAATATATGTTGTTGTCGACACAACTTCTCCCCATAATTCTTTGGGTATATACTTGTCATTCAACATACTTTTCACCATATTCATGATGGTTTAATTCTTCCTTTATGCAGTTCCATTCTACTGTGGAATCTAGGGTGGAACCACCTCATGAACAATCCCTTCTTTTTCACACAATGCATTGAAGTCTTTCGTCACACACTCTCCACCACCATCAATTCTCAAAACTTTGAGCTTTCAACCACTTTTACTTTCGACCATAGATTTAAACTTGGTAAATACCTCGATCACTTCACTTTTCTTCTTGATCATATAAGACCAAAACTTTCGACTGAAATCATCTATGAATATGATAAAGTATTTGTTACCTCTCATTGAATCCACCTGGATTGGTTCACATATATCAGAGTATATGACTTCAAGGATTGCCTTCGACTTTCTTCCTGCATCCTTGCTGAAGTTGTTCTTGTGTTGCTTCAACTTCACACATTCCTCATACACCTCATTTGGAATTTCGATTTCTGGTAATCCTGAAACCATATTTCTTCTCTTAAAATCTTTGATGTCTTTGAATTTGAGATGACCAAGTTGATAATTCCATATCCACTCATCTCTGCTAGCTTCAGTTGCAAGGCATTTGTGCTTCATCACATCAAGTTCAATCTTGAAGGTTCTATTCTGAGACATTGGAGCCTTAAATATTAACCTTCCTCTGTTGTCGACGACTCTAATTATCTTGTCTTCGACGGACACTTGATAATTATTTTCGAAGAACCGCCCTATGATGAGTAAGTTTCTCTTCATTCCTGGTATGTACAACACAGTGGAAATTGTTGACCTTTTTCCATCCTTCTTTGTAATCAGAACATCACTAATACCTTCAGCTGCTAGAGTATTGTCATTTGCAAATTTCACATTGTTCTCCATTGAGGGTTTTAGGTTGACAAACCAATCTTTCCTTTCATACATGTGTGATGAGCATCTTGAATCCAAGTACCATTGGTCCTTGAATCTTTCTTTTTCTTTTGTTGTAACCATAAACATCATCTCTTCTGTGTCTTCTTCTTCATACTTTGTAAATTTTTCATCACTTTCTTGATTCTTTCTCTTTTATGGATAATCACTAAAATAGTGACTATACTTTTGACAATTGTAACACTGAATGTGACTCTTGTCAGGATTTTGACCACCACCTCTTCCTCTACCTCCAGTACCACCTCTTTGGTTGCCTTGGTAATGTGGTCTTCTTTGATCCAACACAATTCCTTTCTACTGTTTTCCTCTGCCAATCGAATGGCTATAGCCACCTCTACCTCTATCGAACCACTTTCCTTTGCCTTTACTTTATTTTGCGGATTGTGTCTGCAAAGCCACATCACTCTTCGACTTTCCTGCATCTCTTTAAGCCATTCGTTGTTCATGAGATTCAAGTGTCCCTTGAAGATTTTCTTTTGTTAACTTCGACAAATCCTTTGATTCTTCTATGGCTACCACTATGTGGTTGAACTTAGAAGCAAAGACCTCAAGATCTTTGAAACAACAACTCTTCTTGTTAACGCTTCTCCACATACCTTAATTTGATTCACTAGTTTTGTAACCCTAGTGAAGAAATAATATACGCTCTCGCTATTGTAACACCCCAAACTACCCAGAAAATAATAAACAAATATCAGAGTAATTTCCAAGTAAATTAGGATGTCACGTTTATTTAAAAACATATAAACCTCTGCTCATAGATAGTAATATATACATAACACAAATTTCCGGATGAACCAAAGAAAAGTAACATGTCTCAACCTCAACTTTTATTAATGTAACGGAAAAAGAATCATAGTTGAAATCCAATGATCTTTTAAAATAAATCAACACATATTCAAAATTCATAAGGAGTTCTTAAGACTCCAAACAATTACTAAAACAAAACAGCAAATAGCATTCATCCCCCCGGTGTTACGTATCAGAGCAATGACACCAAATCAAAAGTAAACAAATAGCAACCTCTTTCGATCCTTGCAACCTCAGACTACTCTTAAATATCTGCATGATGTTGTATAAAGCATCATTCTAATAGAAGGGTGAGATATCACAAAAATATAAGAGAATGCATAATAATAATGAGTATACAACAAGTAAGTCATGCATAGTCACACATTTCACACCTTCACATGAAAATCACAATCTTATCATATAATACTACACAATCATGTATAACTCATCACATGTATCAATAATCATCAATATAACACATACACCAATTACGCAATCTAAACATCATGTTATCAATAATGCAATGCAATGAGACCGGCCCACAGGCTTAATGCATGTGGTAACAATATCGCTCCTGAATCCATGTTATCTAGGACCATAGCCACCAATATCGTGAACAATTTGGTTCACCTCGCTCCCCATCCACGCCATCTAGGATCAGGGCCAATAATATTACTCCTGATCCAGGTCATCTAGGATCAGAATCAACAAACAAGACCGAAGTCCCCAACAGGAAATGCATGTGACACAACCATGCACCAAAAAAACATACATTGATAATATACATCTATTAATATGACACACCAATACAGCCACCATATGCCCACACATACGACATACCAATCATACAGTCCAAACGACATCACATAATATTATCATACATAAGAACATGCATATATCTCAACACAATAGACAAAATTACATACAAAAAGGTATAACTCCCCAACAAATAATCACCTACTGGATTTGGAAGTATTTTTATAAGATAGAAAATAATTTTAGCTTTTTGTAGGTTCAAACGGTGCGTCAAAAGGACACCCGAGTCAAAAGTTATAAATTTTCAAAGTTTCCAAAATTTTTTTGCTAGCTGCTTCGCTTGAGGCTCGCTCGACGAAGCGTAGGCTAGGACTACACTCCCATAAATTTTCCAGGAGCACTCAATTCTGCCATATCCTTCTCCAACTCCCTCTCTGGCGAGGTTTGGGTGAATGCTCTCGCCTAACAACACAAGAGGCTCACCCCGCAAAGCATGTTTGAAAACAACAATATTGTTATGATTCCTGCACTGAACCAATCCCAAATTGCATACAATTTCATATAAAAACAATCCCCAATTCACCAAAAATCAGCACTCTATCATACTGCAACAACACATCATTATACATATTATAGGCATCAAATCAAACGAATCATACACTTTAAATTCATCAATTTCATCATGTCAACAAAATTATCAGAAACCCCAAAACAAACCTAAACTTCTACAAATGGTGATAAACATATTACATCTACATAATCATCATTACACACACACTTAGAGAGTTGGAACCTCACCCTTACCTTAGATTAGAGGTTCCTAAGCTTCGACAATGGCTTCCATTGCCCTAACTCTTCTCACTTCTCTGCTACGACTTCTTCTTAGAGTACGACCGTTCTAATAATTTAATTCACTCTCCAACTTTTCACTTAAGTCCTATTTATCCCTTGGACCCCTAATATGATATTCACATCTTATCCCTACTTACTTTGCTCAACATTAACACAATTCCCTTATCATCTCTACACCTCATATTATCCTTATTTAATTATTAAAAATAAATCCAAATAATTATAATTATCAAATATATCAATAATTCTAATTATCTTATTCAACCCAACACTATCCCACCACATGCCATCAAACCATAGATTAAATCACATAAATCACAACAACACAATTAAATAATAAATATAATATTTGGGGTGTTACAACTCTCCCCTACTTAGAATATTTTCATCCTCGAAAATTATTTGATACAAACAACTCTGGGCAAGACTCTCGCACCTTACTCTCCAATTCCCACGTCATATTATCTCCACTAGCTCTGTCCCAAAATACTTTAACAAGATCAATTTCCTTGCCCTCAACTTCTTCATCTCACGATCTTCGATCCTTACAGGTACGGTCTCAATAGTCAAATTATCCCACACTTATACATCATCCGTTAGAATCACATGAGATGGGTCTGAAATATACTTTCGGAGTTACAATACATGGAACACATCATGAAAATTCAACAAGTTAGGTGGCAAAGCCACTCTATACACAACAGTCCCGACTTTGTCAGAAATTTGATACAGACCAATAAACCGAGGAGTAAGCTTTCTCGATTTCAAAGCACGTCCAACACCGGTCACGGGAGTAACCCTCAAGAATACATGGTCTCTTTCTTGAAACTCAAGATCCTTCCTCCTTTTATCATGGTAACTCTTTTGTCTACTGTAAAGTTTTGATTTTATCCTGAATTAACTTCACCTTTTCCGTAGTCTGCCAAACAATCTCTTGTCCAAGCACGACACTCTCACTAGATTCATACCAGCACAAAGGTGTCCAACACCTCTGACCATACAATGCCCCGAAAGGTGTCATTCCAATACTAGAAAGAAAACTATTATTATAAGTGAACTCTATCAAGGGAAGATAACTATCTCAAGTACCTTCTTGTTCAAGAACACAAGCTCTCAACAAATCCTCCAATGACTGAATAGTCCTCTCCGTCTGATAATCTGTATGTGGATGACTAATAAGTGTCAAAATGTAGTTATTTTGTGTATATGTTTTGTGGCACTTATCGGTTCTTTTGTTGATATTCATTAAATAAACCCCAACTTTGTGTGTATGTGTATACTTCGTGTATAATTGTATTTTTGATTCATTTGTGTAACGTTTGATAGATTTTACTTCTTTTGTAGGTATTTGTTGCATATTTGGAGCATCAAGGAATAAGGTGTCGAAGGCACTGCTCCAGATGCGTGTTTTCGGAATAAAAGTCCATTTTTAAAGAAATTATGTCCAGGAAGGCACGCAAAGTGGATTTTGTAGTGTGCTATGAGTGTTTTGACAAATTTGGCAGAAACAAGTTTTTTGAGCTCGCTAAGCGCGCAAAGCCCACTTAGTGCAATTTTAGGCGATTTGATGTGTAAAATAAGGAAGTCGCGCTTAGCGCGCCAGGTCCGCTTAACGCGGTCTGCTGAGATTTGTTTTATAACTTTCATTTCATTCATTGTTAGGTTATGGTTTTGGGGGTGTCTTTGTTCTCCCAACTCCATCAACTCATTTTTGGTAGATTATCTTAGAAAATAATAATGGAGCTTGCATACGAATGACCTGGGGTGGATTGCTCATCGATCGATGCTGACAAACTGGCAGATTTATGTTTCATTTATCTTCTTCTTTGTGAATTATATATTTGTTGGGTTTGTATATGTATTTACTTTGAACTCGTGTATATTTGTCACCTATGGCATTGTATAAAGTTTGCTTTACAAAACTTTGTCAATTATTATCCTAGATTTTTTCTTTGTGCTTTGGGGTTTGGGTTATTATAGACATATAATGCTCAAATTCTTATCTAGGATGATTATCTAATAATATCTAGATCCTAGAGATATATTTAAAGCTATTATTCACTTGGGTGTCTGTGATTAATGCCTTTGTGTTAGTTGTGTCGTGCTGAGAGATCGTCGACACGAGTAACACGGTTGACTTCTGTGTTATTGAGGATGGTTGAGAGATTGCCTCCTTGATGATAAAGTGGGTGTTGTGTTTGATACATGATGACATTGATGAGTCTCATAGGTTGAGTATGACTGGTCGATAGGTTTAAGTTTGTGAGGAGTGGATTATATGCATGCTTGATAAATCTCTTCTCCAATGAATGAATTATTTTCTATTAATAACTTTAATTCCTGCATTTACTTCAAACCCTTTTTAACCCAAACTCATTAACAAGATATTTGTCGAACAAAAATTCAGAAGCACTAATCCATGTGGAGACGATACAATATAACCTATATCACCCTAAAATGAATACTTATTTTTAATTGCCGCTTTACCGCTTCAGCAAAATGGCGCTGTTGCCGGGGATTTTATTGGATCACATTGCGATAATTTCTTTGTTTTTGTGTTTTTTTACATAATGTACATATTGTATATAATGTGTAAATATAAACTTGTTTATATTTATACTTGTATAGAGTATACTTATTTTGTTTCACGTTTGCTAAAAGTGTGGTTACGTGTATAGTTCTGGTTAGAGCTCGAAGTGATGAGAGCAAAGGTGGAAGTGAAAGCATTTGACCCATCCAAATAAAACTTAAACAATTTTAAGTAACATACATCGATCTTATGACATAAAACAATCATATTTTATTTTTTTGTGTTAGTTTAGGTAGTGTGCTGATTGTTGTTTAAACAAGTTGAATTTGGATCTGTTTTAAAACTTAAATATTCACTTTTCAACTTGTTTATTCACTTTCCCCCAGTTTTTTCAAGAGCTTGCTTTTATTATCTTGAGGAAATGTGTATGTGTTGTAAAAAAAATTATTTGTGTAATTGAGATTTGTAGGGGATAAGTGGAGGCTTGCACTAGAACCACTTTGTTGTTGTCCTGTTTTCCTGGTTCTGGTGTAGCGCGGTAGAGCTTGTTTAGCGCGCTCTACTGTGTTGCGCCAGTGAGTTCTTTTTATTTCACTTGGCCTTCCTTTTTACCACTTTCACCAAGGCTTTGTAGTAGTAAATAACAATAGTATTAATTTTCCTAATAATTATTGTTTGTTGTTTGGACTCAAATTTGGTCCGATAACTTGAAGAAATTTGAGGTGATTTTCTGATTTTGATTGATTCAACTTGCGGATGTATAGTAATGATAGTTTTTTAATTTGGTACATGCCATGTACTTATTTATCTCTTTCTATAGAATATCATGTTTAGGAAACTTTTTATTTGTACAATTATTATATCATTTATTCTTTTTGTATTACTTGCTTTTGATTGAATCACTTTAATTTCCTTTTTACCCCCAATTATGAGGAAGCTTTCCATTATTCATATATGCGGGAGGCCACATTCTTGTTTTAACTAGATTTTATTATGTTTAATATTTTGTTTGAGTTGATTGTATGAAAGCATGAAAGTGATCAAGATATTTTGTTTGATTTTGAACACAACTACCTAAGCCAAATAGTCATTTAACCTTGTGAGTGTGTGAACTTTTGTTAACCCATTTTGAGCCTTTTTGTCAATGTCCATGTTGTTTTTGAACTTAATGCTTATCTATGAGTGTTTGGTTTTCCTTTTTGAATGAATGTTGATTATTTTTTTCCTGAACCCTCAATCATTGGTTTTGGTTTGAATTTTAACCTTGCCTTAGAAAGTAGGGAGTATTCACATTAATGTTGGTTGAATTCATGTCGGGGAAAGAATTGTTTGCTCACTTATGTTGTTGATTGCTATGTGGTTGAGAAATAGAAATAAAAATAAAAAAAAAGAAAAAGAAAAAGAAAAGAAAGAAAAAATATTGAAAAAACTTTGAAAAAAAGTTCAAATAATTGTGCGGATAAGTATGGTGTCTTGGTGTGACAACTTTGGGATGAAGAAGAAAGTTGATTGAAATTTTATGTTTGAACTTTTGTGAGCTGATCACTCCTTTAGGTTTAGACAAGTTTTTGTTCTGATTAGCTTTAGAAATTATCCTTTGTTTGTTAATCAAGCCACATTACAATCTTGAAAAGCTCTTGAGATTCTTGCATTTATATTTTCAATGTGAACTTTTGGATGAATGCATAATTTAGTCTATTGTTTGCAAGATTGTGGATGAGTGTCAATGTTCTCCAATTTTATGTGTTCTTCATCTACCGATGAATTTTTACTAGGTGTGATTCATGATTAAGCTTGTTTTGTTTTAGAATGTTTAGTATGATTTTTGTACTTAGGATTCGTTTCGTTTATATGTTGTTGTTGTAGAATTGTGGTAAGTATTTACCTTGCGTGTGTGTTTTTGTTTCAACCATACATTTGTTTTCCGTTTTAAAACTTGTTAGTTCATTATTTTTTGGTTGATTTCTTTTGTTCTTTGAGTTTGTTTGGCCTTGTTTGAAGACTTTGAGTTTGTTTGGCCTTGTTTGAAGACAAACAAGTTCAAGTTGGAGAGAGTTTGATAAATGGAAAAATATAGTTATTTTGTGTATATGTTTTGTGGCACTTATCGGTTCTTTTGTTGATATTCGTTGAATAAATCCCAACTTTGTGTGTAAATGTGTATATTTCGTGTATAGTTGTATTTTTGATTCATTTGTATATTGTTTGATATATTTTAGTTCTTTTGTAGGTATTTGTTGCACATTTGGAGCATCGAGGAATAAGGTGTCAAAGGCACTGCTCTAGATGTGCGTTTTCGAAATAAAAGTCCATTTTTGAGAAATTCTGTCAAGGCAGGCACGCTAAGTGGATTTTGTAGTGTGCGAAGCCCATTTAGCATAATTTTAGGCGGTTTTATGTGTAAAATAAGGAAGTTGTGCTTAGCGCAGCAGGCCCGCTTAGCACAGTCAGCTGGGATTTGTTTTATAACTTTTATTTCTTTCATTGTTAGGTTAGGGTTTTGGGGGGGTGTTTTTGTTCTCCCAACTCTATCAACTCATTTTTTAGTAGATTAGCTTAGAAAATAACAATGGAGCTTGCATACGGATGATCTAAGGTGGATTGCTCATCGATCGACATTGATAAATTGGAAGATTTATGGTTCATTTCTATTCTTCTTTGTGTATTCTCTATTTGTTGGGTTTGTATATGTATTTATTTTGAACTCATGTATATTTGTTTCCCATGGCGTTGTATAAATCTTGCTTTATAAATCTTTGTCGATTATTATCCTGAATTTTTGCTCGGTGCTTTGGGGTTTGGGTTGTTATAGACATATACTGCTCGAATTCTTATCTAGGGTGATTATCTAATAATGTCTAGATTCTAGAGATATATTTAGAGCTATTATTTACTTGGGTGTCTATGATTAATGCCTCTGTGTTGGTTGTGTCATGCTGAAAGATGGTCGACACAAGTAACGCGATTGACTTCTGTATTGTTGAAGTTGGTTGAGAGATTTCATCCTTGATGATATAGTGGGTGTTGTGTTTAATACATGATGACATTTATGAGTCTCGTAGGTTGAGTATGACTGGTCGATAGGTTTAAGTTTGTGAGGAGTGGATTATATGCATGCATGATAAGTCTCTCCTCCAATTAATGAATTCTTTTTCTGTTAATAACTTTAATTCCTGCATTTACTTCAAACCTATTTTAACCCAAACTCATTAATGAGAGATTTTTCGAACAAAAATTCAGTAGCACTAACCCCTTTGGAGACGATATGATATAACCTATATTACCCTAAAATCAATACTTAGTTTTGCTTACCGCTTTACCGCTTCAGCAATGATATGCAGAACTCAATCACAGTTTAGAGCCCAACGCATCTTGCAAACTCTTCCAAAATATCAAAGTAAACCTTGGATCTCTATCAGAAACAATACTCGACGGAACACCATGAAGCTTCACAATCACGCGGATATAAATTTCTGCTAACATTAGTACTGGAAAACAAATATTAATCGGAATGAAATGAGTCGATTTCACCAGCCTATCAATAATCACCCAAATCGTATCATGCCCTCTTGGAGTGCTCGATAGTCCTGTCACAAAATCCATCAATATGCTATCCCATTTCCACTTCGGAACATCTAACGATTTCATCAATCCCGTAGGCTTCTGATGTTCAACTTTCAACTTCTGACAAGTCAAACACGCATACACAAACTTCGATATGTCGCGTTTCAATCCAGGCCACCAAAATAACTTCTTTAAGTCTTGGTACATTTTAGTAGCTCTCGGATGGATACTCAAACTACTTCTATGACTTTCTTCCAGAATCATCTTTTTCAACTCAGAGTCATCCAAAATACAAATTATGTCGCATGATCTTAACACACCTTGCACATCCACTTTAAAATCACTGTCTTCAGACTGATTATTTCCAACCATCACATTTACCAGCTTTACATCCAACTTCCGAGCTTCTTTAATGCTATCCAGAAAATCATTGTTGATCTTCAACATTCCCAACATCACACTTTGACGTGTCAACTCGCGGACTAACCTCATATCTTTGAATTGCTCAATCAATTCTAGCTCTCTAACCATCATAACAGACATATGCAAAGATTCCGACTCAAGGCATCTGCTACAACATTAGCTTTACCTGGATGATAATTCAAGCCAAAGTCATAACCTTTCAACAGTTCTAACCACATTTGTTGTCTTATATTCAATTCCTTATGGTCAAACAAGTACTTTAAACTTTTGTGATCACTAAGCACTTCAAACCTGGAGCCGTAGAGGTAATGCCTCTAAATCTTTAACACAAACACTACTACAACAAATTCTAAATCATGCATAGAGTAATTATGTTCATGAATCCTTAATTGCCTTGACTCATAAGCCACCACCTTGTCATTCTGCATAAGCACACCACCTAAACCCAATTTAGATGTATCACAGTACACAACAAAATATTCTTTCGGGTTAGGTGATATAAAATTGGAGCCATCGTCAATTTCTTCTTCAGCTCTGTAAAACTCTCTTCACACTAAACATCCCACACAAACGCTTAGCCTTTGTAAGTCAGATGAGTTAACGAAAGTGCTAACTTAGAAAAGCCTTCAATAAACCTTATGTAATAACCAATTAAGCCCAAAAAGCTTCTAATATTTGTAACTGATTTTGGAGCTTCCCACTATAATGTTGCGTCTACCTTGGATGGATCCACCGTAAGACCATCACCCGAAATAATATGGCCAAGAAAGCTAACCTTTTCCAACCAGAACTTACACTTCGACAACATAGCATATAATTTCCTCTCTTTCAACACTTGAAAAACAATTCACAAATTCTCAATAAGCTCTTCTTCTGATTTAGAATAAATCAAAATATCATCGATAAATACTACCATAAACTTGTCTCGATACTCATGAAAGGTCTTATTCATATATTCCATGAATATACTCGGTGCATTAGAAACATCAAACGGCACCACAATATACTCATAATGCCCATACTGAGTCCTAAGAACCGTCTACTGAATATCATAGTCTTTTACTCGAATATGATGATAACCGAACCTCAAATCGATTTTTATAAACACGTATGCATCAACCAACTGATCCTTCAAGTCGTCTATTACTGGAAGTGGATATTTATTTGTTACCCTTACTTTGTTCAATTGCCGGTAATCTACACACAGTCTAATACTACCATCTTTCTTTTTCACCAGTAATATTAGAGCTCCTCAAGGAGATACACTTGGTGTCACGAATTTCTTCTCAAGAAAATCTTATAATTTCTTCTTCAACTCTGCTAACTTATTTGATGACATTCTGTATGGTGCCATCGAAACGGGCCTGGTACCAGGAACAAGATCAATAGAAAACTCCACTCCTCTTTGCAGAGGCACATCTGAAATGTCATTTAGAAAAATTTCAGGAAAATCGTGCACCACCTGCAACTCATCAATTGCAGCTTGACTTTCTACAAATAAGGACGCCATCAGTGAAAACACCTGAGCTTCATCCTGCATTAACTCGTTCAACTGTCTAGCAGGAAAGAAACCAGTTTCCTCCTCCTTATCAGGAGCAAGAAACTGCACAGATTTGTTGTAGCAATTAATATGAACATAATCGAATTACAACTAGTTCATACCTAAGATTACATTCAGACCACTCAATGGAAAACAAACTAGATCCATAACAAAATCTTCATCAAATATTGAAAAAGAACATTTCAAGCATACTAAAGAAGTAGTCACTAATCCCTTAGCTGGAGTCTCGATAACCATTTCTCAATTAATAGAAGACAATACAAGATTCAAAATTTTCACACAATCAACAACAATAAAGGAATTCATAGCCCCAATATCAATAATAGAAATTAAAAGAGTATTATTAATGAAGCATATACCTCTGATTAATCTCTCTTCGCTGGATGTATGATTTCCTTTTAAAGCAAATACCTTTCCACCGGATTGAGCTTGCTTTGGCTTCTGACACTAAGTACTGATATGTCCCTCTTCACCATAATTGAAACATATCAGTTACTTGTGTTTGAAATTAGTTACTCTATGACTAGCTTTCCCACAAAGAAAATACTTCTTCACATCGCCCAAACATTCACTGATTCGATGTCCTAGCTCACCGCATTTGAAACATCTGAGGTTAGCAAGAGCACCTCCCTCACTTGGCCTCTTACCATCAGCAACTTTCTGTTTTCCTTTGTCAGCTGGAGCATTGTAAGGCTCCCCACGATTCTGATGTGGCTTGCCTCTCCTCTCACTCATAATCTTGTAATGAGCCTTACTATCCTCTTTGTAAATTCTGCAACTATTCACCAACTCCAAAAATCTACAAATCTGTTGATATCCAATCACCTTCTTGATCTCTGGGCATATATCATTCTCGAACTTGATACACTTCGAGAACTTAGTAGTTGTTTCACTGTATTATGGGTAGAACATCGCCAGTTCCACGAACTTAGTGGCATACTCAATTATAGACAGACTCCCTTGTTTCAAATCCAAGAATTCTATCTCTTTCTTCCCGCGTACATCTTCTGGAAAATACTTTCTCAGAAACTCCATGCTGAACACAACCCAAGTAATAACCTCACTCACACCTTTCAGCCTTTAACGCGTGCTAACCCATTAATCATCAGCCTCTCCAGCCACTATATGTGTACCAAACCGCACCTTTTGTGCCTCCGAGCAGTCTATGACCCAAAAGATCCTCTCAATCTCTTTTAACCAAAACTGCATTCTATCAGGATCATACGTACCCTTGAAAGTAGGCGAGTGATTCCTCTGAAAAGTTTCCAAGACACATGACCAATCATTCCCACCAGCATTAGGCTGATGTTATACAACCTAAGCTATAACCTGCAAAGAAGCAGCAATCACAAGATCGTTTCTTCCAGCCATTTAACTGTTTCACACCATCACAACAAACAACGGTTAAAAGAAACACACCAACAATATTCAAATGTTAGGCCACTCTATAGACTCAACAACCTGGTTGGATAGACCGACCTGCTATGATACAACTAATATAACACCCCAAACTACCCGGCGGATAATAAACAAATATCAGAGTAATTTCCAAGTAAATTAGGATGTCACGTTTATTCAAAAACATACAAACACCTGCTCATAAATAGTAATAGATACATAACATAAATTTTTGGATAAGCCAAAGCAATGTAACATGTCTCAACCTCAACTTTTATTAATGTAGTGGAAAAAGAATTATAGTTGAAATCCAATAATCTTTTAAAATAAATCAACGCATATTCAAAATTCATAAGGAGTTCTTAAGACCAAACAATTACTAAAACAAAACAACAAATAACGTTCACCCCCCTGATGTTACGTATCAGAGCAATGACATCGACTCGAAAGTAAACAAAGAGAAACCTCTTCTGATCCTTGCAGCCTCATACTACTCTTGACTATCTGCACGATAATGTATAAAGCATCATTCCAACAGAAGGGTGAGATATCACAATAATATAAGAGAATGCATAATAATGAGTATACAACAAGTAAATCATGCATAGTCACACATTCCACACCTTACACCTTCACATAACAATCAAAGTCTTATCATATAATACTATATTATCATGCATAATTCATCGCATGTATCAATAATCATCATGTAGCATATACACCAATTACGCAATCCAAACACCATGTTATCAAGAATGCAATGCAATGAGACCGACTCATAGACTCAGTGTATATAGTACCAATATCGCTCCTGAATGCATGCCATATAGGACCACAGCCATCAATACCAAGAAAAATTTGATTAACCTCACTCCCGATCCACGCCATCTAGGATCAAGGCCAATAACATTACTCCCGATCCACGTCATCTAGGATCAGAACCAACAAACAAGACCGAAGTCCCCAACAGGAAATATATGTGACACAACCATGTAACAAAACAATACAAATTGATAATCTACACCTATCAATATGACACACCAATATGGCCACCATCTGCCCACAAATACGATGTACCAATCATACAGTCCAAACAACATCACACATCATTATCATACATAAGAACATGTGTATATCTCAGCATAATATAAAAAATTACATACATAAAGTTATAATTACCCAACAAATAATCCCTTACTAGGTTTGGAAGTATCCTTATAAGATAGAAAATAATTTTATCTTTCCGTAGGTTCAAACATGGCGTCAAACGGACACCCGAGTCAAAAGTTAGGAATTTTCAAAGTTTCCAAAAAAATTATGCTAGAGTGTTGCTTTGCCTGAGGCTCGCCCGACGACTGGGTCTGTCGCTCGAGGCTCCCCTGACGAAGCATAACGAGGCTTACATTCCCATACATTTTATAGGAGCACCCTATTCTGCCATATCCTTCGCCTGTTCCCTTGCCCGCGAGGTTTGGGCGAATGCTCTCGCCCGACAACGCAAGAGGCTCGCTTGGTGAAGCATGTTTGACAACAACAATGCTTCTATGATTTATGCACTGAACCAGTCCCAAATTGCATATGATTTCACATGAGAATAGTATACAATTCACTAGAAATTAACACTTTATCGTACCACAACAACACATCATTATACATGTTATAGACATCAAATCACATGAATCATAAACTTTAAATTCATCAATTTCATCATGACAACAAAGTTAAACCCCACAAAAAACCTAAACTTCTACCAATAGTGATAAATAAATTACTCCAACATAATCATTATTACACATACCCTTAGAGAGTTGGAACCCCACCCTTACCTTGGATTAAGGGTTCCTAAGCTTCAACAATGGCTTCCTTTGCCATAGCTCTTCTCACTTCTCTTTTCCTGCTTCTTCTCAGAGTATGATCATTTTGATAATTCGATTGACTATATAAATTTTCTCTTAAGTCCTCTTTACCCATTTGACTCCTAATAGGGTATTCCCATCTTATCCCTACTTACTCTGCTCAACATTACCATAATGCCCTTATCATCTCTATACCTCATATTATCCTTATTTAATTATTAAAAATAAATCCAAATAATTATTAATATCAAATATATCAATAAGTCTAATTATCTTATTCAACCCAATGCTACCCTATAACATGCCATCAAACCATCTATTAAATCTCTTAAATCACAACAACACAATTAAATAATAAATATAATATTGGGGTGTTACAACTATTTTTCATCTGAAGCAATTCATAAGTTCTCTTGTGAGTTTGTAACCTCACATATGTCACCTTTCCTGCACCTCTAAAATACTTCTCAAGGATCTCCCAAGCTTCTTTTGCAGATTCTGAATCGCTCACTTTTTTGAAATTTTCTTGACTTAGACATTGATGAATTATAAAGAGTGCTTTTGTAACTCTTCTTCTTTGATTATATATGTTCTTTCTTTTCTTCTTATGAAGCGTCTTCTCCAAGTGCTTGTAATCCATCCTTTACAAGATCCCAGAGACCTTAACACCTGAATATAACCTTCATCTATTTGCACCAATTCTTATAATTATCTACTTTCAGAATTAGAAGACTTACTGGATAATTCTCATTCCCATAATTCACTGCCATCGTGATTTCTTCTTCTACCCTTGATCGCTTCTTGATCGGTCTTTCCTTGAATAGATCAACCAGAGCTCTTAATACCAGGTGTTGGAAATCCACCAAAACCTATATAGAATTTCTATCAATCTTGATGAACAAGATTGTTATCATCACACAACAACAATGAAAAATAAATAAATTTATAGAAGAAAAGTATTAGGGTTTCCGCAAAGTTTCTCTCTGTCCATAAAATGTGAAAAAATTTCTTATTAACTTACAAATGTGTTGCTCCCAAAATTTTCCCTCTCTATTCTCAAGACATTTCTCACAAAAGATCTCAAATGCTCAAGAAGTTCCAAGAGTTTGATCAAATAAGCTCACCTCATAAACACTAAGCCTCCAAATTATGGTTTTGATTTACTCAAGGAAAATTGGAATTTTTATGCCTCAAATGACTTTCATGGTTCCTTATAGGTCTCTAATATTGCTCATACCAAGTTTCAAGTTTTAAACCACAAATTTGCTCAATCAATTGCTCAGATGAATGAAAATCAACTGTATTGGGTAAAAAGTCAATTATGGTCAATATATAGTCAAAATTCATAATTTTTGGCCTAAATCAACATTTTGAAGTCATATCCATCAATTGATCAAGTTTTGATCACAATTCCTCAAGAAAAGCCCTCAAATCATCAAAGGGGCAAAATTGTCAAAATTAAGGTTTTTATTGAGAATGACTGATCATTGACTTTTGACCTAGTACATGAACTAATGGCTTAAGGAATAATCTCAAGGACTTAAACATAACATGTTGACCTAATTTCATGGCTCAAATAATATCTCAAGATCATTGGATTAATAGTTGAAATTTGATTAACTGATGAAAAGTCAACTGATACACAAAAAGTCAAACTTTGACCTTTTTGATCAACATTGAATTTCAAAAATCAAGATTCATCAAGACATTCAAAAATATCAAACTTAATCACCAAGAATCAAGAAAGTCAAAAATTCAATAAAAAAGTCAAGATTTCTAAGACTTAGAAAATTTTGAAGTGTTTTTATACTTGATAAATTAATTATTTCATGAAAATTTTTCACCAAGATGCAAGATAATTCAAGGAAAACTTTCAACATGAAAGTTGTAGATCTTGATGAACTCTACAAATTTTCATTATTGGGTTGATGTCCAAAAAATGCTTAGATTTGAAGATATAAGCCCATGAAGTCATGACATTTTTCATAAAACACTTAGTGAAATTTTCAACTAGTTTAGGCAGATTTGTGACCTAACTTCTTGACCAATTTTCACCTAGTTCCTATTTGATTTTGTCAAAATGGTCAACATGAAGGTTGTAGATAATGTTTCAAGCTTTTTCCAAAATTTCCAAGAACTTTAAGATATTATTTTTGAGCTAGGATAATCGAAGAGAAGAAGTTGAGCATCCATTCTTGCATTTCAAGCCATTTTCATGAAGAACACTTGATCAAATCTCAAACCTATGCTGCATAATCTTGCTTTGCAGGCTTATAACTTGTAAATCACTCCATGATTAGTTATTTACACAGTTGATTAAGGTATGATCCAAGTGATTAAGCCATTTTCCACATGATTTTTCCATTTATGGCATAAAGGCACCATTGCCATTCTTAAAAAGTTGCTTTAATCATAAAGTCAACTTATCTTGAGCCTCTAACTTGCTGCCTCTACGCACACTCAACACAAAGGCCAAATGCAACATGTTTTAAGTTCCTAAACACTTTAGATAGCCTTGTACTATGCATTGGAACAATGTTTGCCAAGATTGCTTCAAAAACAAGTAAAAAAACCATAACATGTGATCTTTGTTTTCTGATCACTTCAAGCCCTAAAACCTTTACCTATAAATAGAGGCATGAATTTTCAACTTAGGGCACAAATACACAAGCCTAAAAACTCTCTCAAACTCCCTAAAATTAGAATTTTCACACAAAGTCAATTTTTGTGCCATTTCAGACTTTGAATACCCATCTCACAACTGACTCGTGCGTTTTCCATTTTAATCAATCACCAATCTTCTATAACTCATATAGAAGTTATCCAAACACCTGCAACACAACTATAACATCATCTTCCTCATATTCCATAACCAAAAATAGAGCTCTGCACATTGACTTCTCCAGAACAATATATCCACTCTCAATCCAAAGTAAGCATCGCTTTATCTTCCTGGAGGTTCAGTGAAGCTACCCAGATCATCACAACATCTCAAAGAGTTCTCAATCATCAAACACGATTTCCAGTTTTGAGGTAAAATTTTCAAACTTTGAACTTTCTCTATAAGCATCATTAATGGTTATTTCGTGAATAAACAATGTAGACATCATAGCCCTGAAGCTAACCATGTCCTTAGATTTAATTTATGTTTCCTGAGTGATGCGAATTTTGAAGGTGAACTTTCTGAAAAATTAGGTCAGAATTTGGTACCAACAAAAATTCGTGCTCTTTTTTGATTTTTAGGTTAAGTTATTTACATGGTTGAAATTATGGCTAAATTTGGAGCAACTTTCATGTTTACATTTTTGCAAATGGTTAAGAAATGAGCAAGATCAGATTTCATGGAAATGGTGTTGTTGCTCTTCACGCGCAAGGTTGAAGGTGAAGCCATTTAAAACATTTATGACCAAGTTTATTTTAAGTTTATTGCATGTTGTATTATGACCAGATGAAACAACCACCCCAGTGGAAGGAGAAGCGCGCGTAAGGCATTGAACTATAAGTACCTGGATTCGAGCCCCACTGGTACCCTTTTGTTTGTTAACATTTTCTGATTTCAGATTCCATGCACATAAGCCACACGCGTGTATCATGTACCCTCATCACATCACCATCTGATCATTGTGCAAGTGGATCCAACACACCACATGTATAGCCCATGATACACCTCAAGAAGTCAGCAACACTAGATCAAAAATAGGGCGCCTGAGCCTCCTGACTTGGGCCTTTTTTTTTTGATTCCAAACAAATTCACTTTTGGGCCTAACCCTTTTTGCTAACTTTAAACCACCTTTTTACTTTTCAACCCCCAGCCTAATTATTTTTATTTTCTTTTATATTTTCTATATTTCATTTATTTATTTACTTTTATTTAACCCAAAATTATAAAAAAATTATTTTATTAAATAATTAAATTAAAAACATTTTAATTTAAAACCCTTATTTTATTTTTGTTAATATTTTAGGACTAGATTTTGTCTATTTTTTCCACACTTTAAAAATATATTTTTTCTAAATTAATATTAACTTTCAAATTATTTTCTAAACAAATTAAAACTAGACTTAGGCTTTATTTTAATTAACTTAGATTTTAGGTTTTGATTTAAATAATTAATTAACTTTTTTTTGTAATTAAAATTAATTAGTTTAATTAGATTAAATTATCAAACCTTTTCATCAAAAACCCTAAAAGCAATTTCTCCTTCATTTTTACATTTTGTGCATAATTATTGTTGTAATGGTTTGTAATAGTAATTAGGGCTTTATTGCTTTTCTCCCCTTGTTTACAAACCTGTACCCCCATTCCCAAAGCATTGTAAAGCATAGGACATTTAAATTCCACAATTTATCGCTTTCCTTATTTTTGCTAGTAATTAGGGTTTGTATGACAAGACTAAAATCAAACATTGGAAACCCTAATTCAAGATAATATACTTCAAATAAACACACCTTGCATACTTGCATCTCTAGGATAACCCACACTTGTTGTCTCAGATATAAACAGTCATGTCCCTCGGACGTGAGATGATTTAAGCAAATACCCTCGATTAAAAAATCATATTCCCTCGATGACCCTTCAATGTTGCTTTCAGTAAATGATCTTAGTCCCTTACAATAATTGCTAAAACACCTCGCAAGTTTCCTCCTATGACTATACGGTGACCCATACCCGTCCCTCATATCCAATGATATGGCTCCTTAACAACCAATGGTAAACTAGCACTATCTAGAGGAGGAGGAAAAGAATAAAGACTTTTTTGAGTAGGTAGATTGCTCGTAATTGATTTCTCACAAACAAAACCATTTAAACCTCACACTTTCAAAACATCTTTCAAAACAAACATTTTATATACATTCTCCACGATACGAGAATCATTACAAAAATGGCCTTACATTGGATTTTTCAAACATCTTTCCAAACACTTCCTTTCAACAAATATTTTCAAAAACCAACACTTTGTATACATTCTCAACAATACGAGAATAATTTCAAAGTTTTCCAAACTTAGGCGTTTTGAAAATATTTTCAAACTTACACAAACACAAAGCATTTCAAAGTGATCAAGAAATTAAGAGCCCGTAGATAACTACAAATGAAAAGGGTGCTAACACCTTCCCTTTTCATAACCTACCCCCGAACTCAAGAAAATTCTCAAAAGGTATTTCCTATTCTTTTCACCCTTTCCTTTATTGTATAAAATAAAAGTCGGTGCCGACTCTTGCTATCCGCAAAAATTGAGATAAAGTTCAAAACACCCAAGTCAGTTCTCCTGCTGTATTACAGAACTGGAGACTCTGCTCGGGACATATAAACTAAAAGTGGGGTTACCTTAAGAGTTAGATCACCTTTATTTGCTTTATTTTTTTAACCTTGTTTGCTTTAAATTTATGGGTAATGCTTGGGTTTATTACTTGTAAATATCCTATACCTGGATCTGGGGCATACTAGGTAAGTATCAATATATCGTGTAAACTATACGGCATAGACCGATATGGTTGAAGTGATAGCTACGTTAGTGCGACACATTTATTGGTACCAGTGTCCCTTGAGTTAAATCAAGGAGAATATGGGGCAGCTAAGTGGTGTCATGAAGCAGTAACTGACCATAGAACCTTAGTTGAACAACTTGGCCATTAAAAAGTAGTGAGATAACCGACTTTGGTGTAAGACTGAAGTTGGTTGATACTTGATACTACACTCATTGAGATCAGACTTTCGGGATATTTTGGCTGCAAGAAAAGATTGATTATGCTGAAATAATGTATGATGAAGAAAGATCAATGATATTGAGATTGCTTAGAACCTGATTACTTTCTTTTAGGACATGTTGAACCAACTAAAACTTCAAGAGGGTACTGTGATATGGTGGCAGAACCGACTGTTATACTGGTTTTGCATTTGTGTTCGAAAATGTTGCAGTAAGAAAGAGTCGCCAGTGACTTTTCTTTTATCCAAATTAAGTGAAGGGTGAAAAGAACAGAAAAATACCTTTTCGAGAATTTTCTGAGTAAGGGGGGGGAGGGGGTAGATTATGGAAAGGGAAGATATTATCACCCTTTCCATCCGTAGTTCTCTACAGGCTCTTAGATGCTTAGCTCATTTTAAATACATTGTGCTTTTTGTGTTTGTAAAAAGAAGTTTGAAAATGCCTTAGTGCGGTGATTTGCTTCATGATAACTCTTGTATCAGTCCTCAAGAGTGTTGATAAAGCAAATGTTTTTGAAAGTGTTTTTGAAATGTTTTTGTGTTAGTGCAAAAATTTTGTTTTTGAGCAAGCATCTAAGAACTATCTACTTATACTCGAAAAGGTTCGTTCTTTTCCTCCTATAGTGCTATCCTACTATTAGTGAGTAGGTAGCCCTATCGTTAGATGTATGAGGGACATTCGAAGGGACATTTTATAGTCATAAAGACAACTGGGAAATAAGCTTTAGTAACTATCCTAAGGTTCTAAGATCATATTTTTACCGAGGTAACGTTGAGCGGGTCATCGGGGGACTTATGATCTTTTTGAACCAGAGGATAACCATTAAAACCTCTCACATTTTGAGAGTTGGGACTATTTTCCAAAGGCAATTGAAGTGGGGTACCCTAGAGGTGTATGTGTGCAATATGTGTTATGTTCAGTTATTTTAGTCTTTTTTTTGTTTTGATTTGCTAGCGTTCTGATTTTAATCTTTGCCATACAATACTATTAGCATACATCTAAGTAGTTAATATATGTACAGGAATTAAAAGTGCAGAAATTTAAATCCTACTCTATTACAATGCTTCGGGGAGGGGGTATTTACATGTCCAAATGGGAGGAAAAAATAAAGGAAAAAGCAATAAAGCCCTAGTTAATTATCTATTACATTCCATCAGCAGATACAAAAAATATGAAAAAATGCGAAAAATAAATAACGCGCGCGAAACGGAAAAGAGACGTCTAAGAAATTTCTAAGTAAACAAAAAAAATCCTTTTTTGTTGTTTTTGTTAAGAAAATATCCGAATTAAATAAACCTAGGTCTAGTTGATTTTAAATTGATAAAATGAAGTTAAAATAATTAATTTACAAAATTAAAAAAAATTAATTATAAAACCCTAAGACTATTATTTTTCTATGATTCTTATTTGATTTAAAGTTAATTTAAAATCAATAAAGAAATGAATAAAGCAAAATTAAAGATATGAAGAGTCCTCCTTCGATTCAGGGGAAAACATGGTCTTTCGATTCAGGGAAGAGTGATGGTTTTTGATCCATGGAGACAGGCCGTCGATCTTATGAAGACAAGCCTTCGATCCAGCAAAGAATGTTGCTGGAGGCGTCTGATGACTTTGCCTATGGAGGAAAGTACTAAAATCTGCAAGAAAAAGTGTCAACAATACAAAAGCATGACTTGGGCGTGAACCCATGTCTTTTTCCTAATTCAACCTCCCAGGAATTAGACTTCTTTGAATTCGAATTTGGGTTCGTTCGCCTTAGAAAAACCATGTCTCTTGGGATTCGATAAAAATCACATACCATGCCCTCTATCATTGTATGCCCATGAGAACGCTGTGCTATATAATATCCTGGGCATAAATCAGACACTAGGAAACATCAGTACATCATGAAAACAAGAATATGAATTTGAAATTTTACCAAGGATGAGATGCTTCGACTTGGGCGTGAATTGGCTAGTGTTTGGGAATACTTCCTGCATACTTCAGGGAGTGGATGGAGCGCTGCTGAAAATTCCTTTGATTGGGACCACTTATGAGGATTTTGATAGTTTTGGGTGGGTTTATGAGGTAGCGTGTCTCTAATGCGTGTGTGTATCTCCTCCTCCACCGGTGGTGTGAGTGTCGTGTATTTATAGGAGATGGGGGTGCATGGAAATGGTAAGATACAACCATTAACCCAACTTTGAAGACCATGAGACCAAAATTAGACACATTAAAAGACTTCTATTTTTGAAATATTCATGCCTCTTTGAAATCTTTAGTGAACCTGGACACTTTTGACTTTCGAATGCCTTCAGGCCATGCCCTTCGATTGGCCTTAAGTTGCCTCCTTCGAATGGACCTCTTGTGTACCCTTCAAATAGACCTTCTGAATGCTTCTTTGAATGGACCTTTTGTTACTTCCTTTGAATGAAACACTTGTACATCCTTCGAATGGCCCTTTTGTGTGTCCTTCAAATAGCACACATGTATGCCTCGTGCATTCTTCGAATGGGTCACCAATGTGTTCTCATAATGTGGCAATCATGTGCTGAAAGGTTCAAAAATAGAGTTAACACAAGCAGTTTCGAACCATTGCCCAGTCAAAACTAGCTCAAAGGAAGCCAATGCCTTGTGGATATTAGCATGAGGAGGTCATTTCTCTGTGAATCGAAGGCCAATTGAAAGGGTCTTGGCCTTGTGCATTGAAATAAAGCACATAGGAAGCCTTTTCCCTTGTGAATCGAAACAAACTTGTAGGGGGTTCTTGCCTTACGCAGTCGAAGCCTTGTGAACTTAACTTGATCGAAGGAAGCCCAACGCCCAATTGAAAACTTGCGGACCAAAGCCTGGTCTAAGGGTTTTAGATACCCAATCGAAGCTCCTTATCCAGATGCCAATCGAAAAACAAACTGCTCAGGCGCCAATCAAAAACACCCTGTCTCAAAGCCTATCAAAGACAAAAAAAAATTATTTTTCTTTAATCAAGTTTTTGTGACCACCCATATAAGAGAAAACCTTGGAAAACACGAGAGGGAAAATTTTGGGGTACAACAACTGCCCCTGTTCAATTTTCTTAAACTTGAAGATGTAGATTGGCTTGTCTGCCTTTCTTGATCTGAAGGTGGAAGATGATTGAACACTAGAGTGCCCATAAAAATTTGTACTCGATGATGTGTCGGTTGATTGTGTAGGGAATGGGATTAAAGATGCCATTTGGAGAAGATGACGGAGATTCGTCGGAGATGGGCTTAAAGATGCCATCCAAAGTAGATGATGACTTCCTAAGAGGTCTCCTTGTGGAGATTCCTATTCCTGCTGTCTGAGGAGGACTCCGCTGGGGAATATGGGTTTTTGTTATTCTCTTGCTTGAGGAAACTCTGTGGGGAATAGAGTCTAGGAACTTCAGTTATCCAAGGCTCTGCCGAAGAGTTATCTCTGGAGAGATGGGAATTTTCTATTTTCTGGTGGAAGTCCAGGCTTCACAGTAACTTGCTGGGGATAAGGGAATTAACTGTTACCTGAAAATGTATTAGAAGGAGCTTGTGTAGGGCTGTTCCAGGATGAGTCCGTGCTAGTCTGCATCTGGAGATATATGAGGAGAAGCCTGTGTGGGGCTGCTTCGGGATGAGTCCATGTTAGACTGCATCAGGATGATGAGAAGGAATCGGTGCAAGATTGCTTCGGGATGAGTCCATGTTAGACTGCATCTGGTTGATGAGAAGGAATCTGTGTAAGATTGCTTTAGGATGGTCATGTAGATAGTTTTCCTGTCTGGTTTCAGGTGTTAATCTACAATCATTCGTTCATATATAGTTGTCCTATCTGGTTTCAGGTATTAATCTGGAACTTGCTTTTTATCGGTCATTTGAGATAGTTGTCCTAGCTTGTTTCAGGTATTAATCTCTTACTTGAGAAAGAAAGATAGCTTTCCTGGCTTGTTACAGGTATTAATCTTCAATCTCTTCATGTAGATAGTTTTCCTGGCTTGTTACAGGTATTAACCTATAGTCGGTCGTCCACAGATAGTTCTCCTGGCTTGTTACACGTATTAATCTGAACTTGTTTTTGTTGGTCGTTTGAGATAGTTGTCCTGACTTGTTACATGTATTAATCTCTGACCTGAGAAAGAAAGATAGCTTCCCTGGCTTGTTATAGGTATTAATCTTCAATCTCCTTATGTAGATAGTTTTCCTGGCTTGTTACAGGTATTAATCTATAATCAATCGTCCACAGATAGTTTTCTTGGCTGGGTTTAGGTATTAATCTGGAACTTGGCAACATTGGTCACATAGATAGTTTCCCCGTCTGGTTTCGGGCATTAATCTGTGACCTGCTGTATTTATTGGTAAACCTGTCTTGCTTCGGGAGTTCATACCACTTGGTCGTGTAGATAGTTTCCCCATCTGGTTTCAGGTATTAATTTTTGACTTATTGTATAAGTTGGTAGTGTTTGTTTGTCTGCTAATTTAACATGAAAAGGTAAAACCAATTTCATGCAATGTCATGATGTATGGATTGCATGATTCTCTCAAAATAAATGAGATTATGATATATGCATTTGTGATGCATATGCTATGATGTTTGTAAAATGATGTATGAATGCAATGTACGATTGTATAAGATGTTCCATTGCAATGTTGTTGAATTAGGGAAAGTAAATCCCTGATTGTTGTTGGGGGGAAGAATGTAGGTCTTCAAATTTGTTGAAGTTGGAATGCTGGGAGATGAACTTCTGTTGTTAGAGAAATAAACTCTGTTGGGGAAGGGAAGCTCCGTGCGCTGCTTGAAGATTTTGTTCAAATCCTGATGGGAAATCCTGAGAAGCTTGGCGGCTTCACTGGGGAATTTTGCTTAGATGTCGGAGCAGTAGTTTGGAGATTCTTGCTCTGTTGGGGATGTGAAAATACCTGACATCATTAG
Organism: Vicia faba; assembly: GCA_948472305.1. Classification (NCBI taxonomy): domain Eukaryota; kingdom Viridiplantae; phylum Streptophyta; class Magnoliopsida; order Fabales; family Fabaceae; genus Vicia; species Vicia faba. The sequence continues at coordinate 1,374,689,762 of OX451738.1, forward strand.
GCTGTATGATGTGGATATGGCAGCGACTTTGTAGCAGGATGCTCCTGCCTCTGAACCTGTTGGAGAAGGTATCTGTCGGGGTAAATATCTATGGGGGATTTTATGGATGGACCTTAGATATTGTCTCGTTTCTTAAAGTCATTAGCAACTATCTTTCTGATCTTTTATGTTTATATTTGTAAGCAGCAATCACATTCAAATGCATATGTTCAAAAATAATCACTGGACGCTTTGCAAACAAAACAGAAAAATAAAAACATATATTTTGCACTTTCAAAGAGATAACTTTGTATTAATTTGAATAAGCGTTTTTGTACAAGGAGATGGACATCCTAGTATGAGAATGCCGTCGTAATAATGGAGACTATACAGAAATAGTATACAAAGAAAACAACTATTGAAATAATCTTATTGGGTTCCCATTCCTCTATTTCTTTTATGTCTTCGAGCGTCTCATCTCTTTCACTGCTTGTCTGAAGCTGACTGGATTGGCTAGTACCATTTGAGCTTGACAGTTGATACTAAAGATTGGCTGTAAGGTGATCCGACGGGACATAGTTATACGCTTTAAATCCCTAACTTTTGTCTGGACTTCCCTTTCGGGTTTTCAGTCCACCGGGATACCCTTTTTTGCCCAAGCCACCTTTTCAGGTTTTCGACTTGCCGGGTGTACATATTTTTTTTATGTATATCCCTAATTTTTGCCCGAACCCTTTTGGTTCTCCGGGATGCCCTAATTTTTGCCTAGGCCAGTCAACTTAGCAGGTCTTTATTTATGCATAATATCTTCTAACTATGTCCGTGTTTATCGGGTGTGGAAGGTCGTCACCGTCCATAGTAGTTAAGATCATGGCCCCACCAGAAAATATGTTCTTGATCACAAACGGTCCTTCGTATGTGGGAGTCCATTTTCCCCTGGGATCACCTTGCGGCAGGATAATACGCTTGATTACCAGATCACCAGCCTGATATACCTGACGTCTGACCTTCTTGTTAAAAGATTTGATCATACGTTTTTGGTACATCTTACCATGAAAGACAGCCGTGGGCCTCTTCTCGTCAATCAGGTTTAATTGGTCAAGTCGAGTCTGAATCCACTCTCCTTCATTCAGCCCTGCATCCTTCATGATTCTCAAGGAAGGTATTTGGACTTCAATGGGTAGGACAACTTCCATACCATATACCAGATAGAAAGGAGTTTCCCCTGTTGATGTGTGCACTGTGGTGCGGTAACCATGAAGAGCAAATGGTAACATCTCATGCCAGTCTTTGTATGTCACTGTTATCTTCTATATGATTTTCTTAATATTTTTATTAGTAGCTTCTACAACTCCATTCATCTTTGGACGGTAAGGAGAAGAGTTATAATGCTGGATCTTGAATTGCATGCAGAGCTTGGTGATCATAGTGTTATTGAGATTGGTACCATTATCTGTAATGATCCTTTATGGAATATCGTACCGATAAATAAGGTTATGTCTGATGAAACGGGCCACAACGTTCTTGGCAACAGAATCAAATGAAGCTGCCTCGACCCATTTTGTGAAGTAATCAATGGAAACCAGGATGAAGCGGTGTCCATTAGAATATGTAGGTCTGATTTCCCCAATCATATCGATGCCCCTTATTGCGAACGGCCAAGGAGAATTCAAGACATTTAGAGGAACTGGAGGTACATGCACCATGTCAACATATATTGAGAATTTGTGACAAGTTCGTGAATGCTGATAACAATCTACTTCTATAGTGTACCAGTAGTATCCTGCCCGTAGGAATTTTTAGCCATCGTATGCCCACTAGAATGGGTGCCAAAGTTACCTTCATGCAAGTCAGCCATAATCTTCTTCGCCTCATTCTTGTCTACACACCGAAGCAAGGTTGAGTCGTGATTGTTCTTGTAGAGGATCCCGTTACTAAGGAAGAACTTGGCAGAGAACCTTCTTAGGAACTTGTTATCATTGAATGAAGCTCCTTCAGGATACTCTTGGGCTTCGAGATATCTTTTGACTTCATGGAACCAAGTTTTTTCCACTACTTCTTCAGTACCAATCTCGTGACAGTACGCAGGTTCATCCATTATCTCAGTAATGATCTGAGGAGTCTCATTATCCCACCTGACCTTGAACATAGATGACATAGTAGCTAGCGCGTCTGCTAGTTGATTTTCCTCTCGGGGAAAATTCTCAAAGGTAATGTCTTCAAAGTATGGAATCAATGTCAACACATGCTCTTTGTAAGGGATGAGATTAGGATGCTTCGTGTCCCATTATCCTTTGATCTGACTGATTACTAAGGCTGAGTCCCCAAATACACTCAAGAACTTGATCCTCAAGTCAATAGCATCTTTGAGACCCATAATGCACGCTTCATACTCAACCATATTGTTGGTGCAATTTAAACATAATATGGCAGTGAAAGGAGTATGACAGCCTTCAGGAGATATGATCACAACGTCGATGCCATTGCCAAGAGCGTTGGAAGCTCCATCAAAAACCATAGTCCATCGGGATCCTTTTTCAGCTCCTTCATCCGATCCAGGTTCTTCATAATCAGTGTTTAACATGATGTTCTCATCTGGGAACTCAAAATTCATGGATTGGTAGTCATCCACAGCCTGATGAGCCAAATGATCAGCCAAATGATCAGCCAATACACTTCCTTTAATTTCTTTATGGGTCGTGTATTGAATGTCGTATTCAGTCAGGATCATTTGCCATCTTGCTATTCTTCTGGAGAGAGCGGGCTTCTCAAAGATGTACTTGATAGGATCCATTTTATATATTAACAAGGTAGTGTGAGTCAACATATACTATCTCAGACGGCGAGCAACCCATGCCAAAGCACAACAAGTTTTCTCGAGCAGTGAGTATCTTGTTTCACAGTCAGTAAATTTTTTTCTAAGGTAGTATATTGCATGCTCTTTTCGACCAGACTCATCATGCTGCCCCAGCACACACCCCATTGAGTTCTCTAATACTGTTAAGTACGTGACCAGAGGTCTTCCCTCAACTGGAGACATCAAAACTGGAGGCTCTTGGATATATTCTTTGATTTTGTCAAAGGAATTCTGACAATCTTCATTTCACTTCACTGATTGATCTTTCTTCAGTAATTTGAAGATTGGCTCACAAGTGGCGGTTAGGTGGGAAATGAATATGGAAATTTAGTTCAGGCGTCCCAAGAATCCCCTAACTTCCTTCTTATTGTGAGGAGTTGGAATTTCTTGTATAGCTTTGACATTCGCCGTGTCAACTTCAATACCTTTTCCGCTGACAACAAAGCCTAAGAGCTTATCGGATCTCACCCAAAAGGTGCATTTATTAGGGTTCAACCTCAGCTTGTATTTCTTCAACCTTTCTAAAATCTTTTGTAGGTGATCGAGGTGCTCTTCTTTAGTTTGAGACCTGGCTATCATATCATCAATGTAGACCTCTATCTTGTGATGGATCATATCATGAAACAAAGCTACCATGGCATGTTGATAGGTTACCTTGGCGTTCTTCAGCCCAAACGACATAACTTTGTAATAGAAGGTGCCGCACTGTGTGACAAAGGTCGTCTTCTCCATGTCTTCAGGTGCCATTTTGACATGATTGTATCCGGAGAAACCATCCATGAAGGAGAATACCTTATGTTGTGCGGTGTTGTCAACCAGAAAACTGATGTGGGGAAGCAGAAAGTCTTCCTTGGGGCTTGCCCTATTCAGGTCTTTGTAATCCACACACATACGCACCTTTTCGTCCTTCTTAGGTAATGGAACAAAGTTAGCACCCCACGGTGGATAAGAGGTAACGACTAGGAAACCATCATTGAACTGTTTCACGACTTCAACCTTGATCTTTTTTGACATCCTTGGCCACATGCGATGAACCTTCTGTTTCACTGGAGGGCAATCCTCTTTTGTCGGCAGACAGTGAACCACGATACCAGTGTCAAGTCCCGGCATGTCCTTGTACGACCAGTAAAAAACCTCAACATAGTCATGTAGCATCTGTATTAACCGCTCTTTGACACTATGCTCTAAATTAGTTCATATCTTGACTTCTTTCTTGTCCTTTTCAGTACCCAAGTTAACTGTCTCAACTGGCTCTTCGTGAGGCTGTATTACCCTTTCTTCTTGTTGTAACAGTCTGAAAATTTCCCCTGGTACTTCACAATCTTCCTCACCTTTGTCCTCAACTTGGTAGATCGGGTTTTCAAAGTCATAACTGGTAATAGCAGAACCGTTATAAATGGGATCCAGAGTGGACGTGAATCTGCAGTTTGACACAAAGAGCGTAAAATTTGTATGAGAAACGTTCGATGTTTTATTGATGACATATGAAAATGAAGTAATGACCCTTACAAATAGACCATTGTGCCTCGGATAAGGCACAAGGCTTTAATGTTTCAATTGTTCAAAAATTACATTTCCTCAAAAACAAAAAGACAAATTACTCTTGAATAAAAGTAATGGGCACAAAATCTTTAGCCTCCCAATTGTTGAGTCCACCGCTGATGGTTGGGAAGATCCATTTGTCCAGGTCATAATCTCTATCGCTGTCTTCCAGAGCATTGACTCCATGGTTGCTGATCGGTAAAGGTGGTCCCCCAGTGCGAGCACGACGAACAACTTTCTGGGCCCCTGAAGTAAAACCTAAACCAAATTTGTCAGATTTATAAGGAATATCTGGAAGTTGGCCCCAAATTATACACCCACTGTTGTACCCCAAAATTTGCTCTCCCATATTTCTCAACAAATGTCATGTGAAGTCCCCAAATTGCTCAAGGAAGTTCAAGAGTTGACCATACAAACTCTCTCCTAAGGCAGTATACCTCAAATTAGGGTTTCTATTTTCATCAATATGTGTGTACCAAAAAGGACTCAAATGCTCACCATTGTCCTAATATGTTCTCAAGATCATCCATGTCAAGTTTTAAGCCTTGCAGAAGAAGTTTGCTCAGTCAATTACTCAAAGGCCTGAAAATCGACTATGCTAGGTCAAAGTCAACTGTGGCCCACATATAGTCAAACCTCAAGATTTTTAGTCAACGTCTTCATTTTGAATTATAATTCATCATTTGATCAAGGGTTGATCATGATTCATCAAGGATTGCTCACAATTCATCAAAACCCAAAAGTTGCTAAATTAGGGTTTTGTAGGAAAAGTCAACTCAACTTTGACCAAGCATAACTTTCTCATACTTTATCATAAATGACCCATCCAAAGCTCATTTTTAAGAGGATGAAATTCTATACAATTCATCTTCAGCTCCCAAGTCCAAAATATGCACTCAGAAGAAGATATTAATTTTGACATTATAGGTCATTTTGGAAAGTCAACAAAAACACCTTTTGGGTCAAAGCTTAATACATGAACATGGAAGACTCAATTGAGATGAGACCAAAAGGGTTGCTTAGAGGACATCCTAATATTTCTAAAAAGTCTAAGAACACCTCTCTAGGGTCAAAATTGAGAGAGTTATGCATTGGCCAAGTTGACCTTTTTGCAAAATTGCCAAAAGTCAACATTGGTCAAAATTGCATTTTTTTCCACATGGGCCCATCTTTTCAAGATTGCATCTCATTCCTAGCATAGTCCACGACCTATGGGACCCTCCATTCTTTATTTATTTATTTATTTAATTTATTTTGATTTTTATTCATTTAAAATTCAAATAAAATTAAATAAATCCAAATAAATCGTATAATGTGTTTTAGGGATGATTTTCGCATTGAAGGAAGATCTTATGTGCTGTCAAATGAGAACCAATTCGCGCAAGACTGATTTGGGTTGAAAAAGATTGGATTGAAGAAAATTTGGAAAGATATCATATGCCATGAAAGACCAAATCAAATCTTCATAATGGGCAAGATTCAAGTTGTTTTTGTTGACCTAATATGTTGCACTACATATACAGAAGGTATCCAAGGCAAGAAAGGAGGTTGAACAATCGTGTAGAGCAAAGACAAAGTTCCTCATTTTCAAAGAAAAGTGCAGATTGGATCTTGCTCTAGAGTCAGTTTCAAACTTTTCCAAGGATCAATTCACATTCCCAGGCACGCACTAAACCTATAGCAAGCATTCACATGACCTGAAACCTCAAGAATCATGTTCTATGTCTCCCATGGTTTATCCAAAAATTTGATTTTGATTTCACTAATCTACGTATCTTTAGTGCTTTTGATTGCCATACTCATGTTTATCATCATGTTTGCATGCTAATCATTCTATTTAATTGTGTTTTTGATGACTGTATGTGAATCTGCCATGGCTAGGGTTTTGTATTCTTGTTTAGGGATTTTTCATGCAGGCAAAATTGGGCGTTAACTCTGGTACCATGATACTCGTGAGGATGATACAAGTTAATTGGTACCAGCCATGGTCATTTATCTTGAGCCTACACAATTTTGGAGATGGACAAGGTTATACCTACAACAAGCGTCTGTAGGTAAAAGCTTGATATGCTAAGGCGAAAAAAGAGAGGAAGAAGAATAGTAGGATATCGCTGTCTAAAGGAAACAAGAATATAAACGATCTTTTTTCGAGTAGGTAGATGCTAGTAGGTATTTTCTCAAGTCAAACTTTTCACACTTACATATTTCAAAACAATTTTCAAAACAACTTCGTCACACCTTTGAGGACTGATACAAGGGTTATCACGAAGTCAAAACTTTTCAAAACAAAGCACATACACAAGCAATTTTAAAAAGATGAGCAAGTACCTAAGAGCCCATGGAAAACCATGGATAGAAAGGGTGCTAACACCTTCCCTTTCTATAATCTACCCCCCGTACTCAGAATATCTCGAAAAAGGATTTTTTTCTGTACTTTTTTCCTTTCCGGTTGGATGAAATAAAAGTCGGTGGCGACTCTTGCTTACCGCGACATTTACGAATACAAAATGAAAACCAGTAAAAACAGTCGGTTCTGCCACCGTATCACAGAACTGACGACTCTGCTGGGGACAAATAAGTGGGGTATACCTTAGGATCTAGTTCATCATAATTGCTTCTCTTGATTGCTTTGTTTGCTTTACTTTTAAGGGTTTTGTTTGGGGTTACTATAGATCCTAACCCGGATCTGGGGATACCTTTTAGGTAAGTAGCAATAGACTATGAGGGAACTGTACGGCGTAGACCGATACGGTTGAAGCAGTAGCTATGTTGATGTGGCACATTGGTTGGTACCGATATCCCTTATGGAGAAACGCGGAGAATACGGGGCCGCTGCATGTTGTCGTTAAGCATCAACTGACCTTAGAACCTTTAATCGACCAACTTGGCCATTAGAAAGTAGTGAGATAGCCGGCCTCGGTGTAAAGCTGGGAACTGGTTGATACTCGATGCTACGCTCATTGAGACCATACTCTTGAGATAGTTCCGGCCGCAAGAAAAGATTGCGTAAGCTAAAACCATGACCGATGGAGGATGGTCAGTGATATTGAGATCCTCTAGAACCCGGTTACTTTTCTAGGACAGGTTGAAACCAACTTAACTTCAAGAGGGTACTACCTTTGACCTCATGCAATACCTGTTGTTTGCAATACCCGTTGTTTGCTATACCTGTGGTTTACAATGACATCATGCATCATAACATGGAATTCATGCTTCATTACACTAACCATTTCAAAGACCAAGGGAATTTATCTTTGTTCTGTTTTGTAGATTATGGCTTCCGTGCGTAGAAATACCATTCGAGTCAACTTTGTGCAAATACCTGCCCAACTTAAAGAGCTAGCCTCAAGAGTTTTTGAGACTTCTATGTTCATTAAGAGACACGGTCAACTTCTCAGCCTGGTTACTTCAAATCTTGATGAGCAGATGATGAGCGTACTTTTCCAGTTCTTTGATCCCGTGCACTATTGCTTCACCTTTCCAGATTACCAGCTGGTACCCACCTTGGAAGAGTTCTCTCATCTATTGGGCATATCCATCCTTGAACAGGTACCCTTCAAAGGTATGGAAGAAGTTCTTAGACCAGAAGACATTGCCTCAGCTTTGCATTTGAAACGGGCTGATGTAGTATCCAATTGGGAAACACAAAGCAAGGTCGAAGGTTTTCTAGCTAAATTTATGATAGACCAGGCTCAGCTATTCTGGGATGATTTAGATTTTCAGGATTTTGAAGATGTCTTGGCTCTTCTTATCTATGGTTTGGTTCTCTTCCCTAATCCGGATTCCTTTGTAGATGTGAATGCTATCAAGATTTTCCTTTCTCGCAACCCTGTGCCTACCTTGCTTGGAGATATCTTGCATGCCCTCCATACTCGTACTATGAGGAGAAAAAGGACTCTTATGTGCTGCATGCCATTGCTGTCGAGGTGGTTTATTTCTCACCTCCCTAAGTCTGTGCTGAAGAACGAGAAGGTCTGGATTGGCCTTACATAATAATGTCACTTACCCATACAGATATTCTTTGATGTTCCCGGGTTATGGAAGACACCGCTGTTATTGACCGCTGTGGGGGATACCTTAATGTCCCATTACTTGGAATCAGAGGAGGTATAACTTAAAATCCTTGCCTAGCATTGCGACAATTTGGTCGTTCTCGAAGAGATGGTCCCCATGAGTTAATTTTCGAGGACATTGTATTCGACTATAAGGAGGACGTTAAGGAGCATCGCCAGAGGTTTATACGAGCTTGGGGCATGGTGAACATATTTGACCCCCAAGAGTTGGGACCAAAGACTTCCCTTCCTATGTAGACTTACCTCCAATGGGTCCGAGCTCGTGTCCATAAGCTTGGGATGCCCTATGAGGCCGTATTACCAGTGATTGTGGAGCCCGCTAATGAAGAAGGAATTCCTTACACGGTTCTCTATCCTTACATGCCCACTGATCCTGGGGAGTTGCAGAGGTCTTGGATTCAGCTGAAGAATGAGCGGGACACTTACCGGGAACAGTACCATGAGCAAGAAATGAAGATTTTGAAGCTCACCAGGCAGCTCGAGGAAGAAAGAGTGATCAATGACTACATCAACACAAAGAGGAAGCGACCATGGGACTTTTGATTTTGCTTTTTCTAGTTTTAGATTTTGTTTTATTTACTTCTTTGTAACGCCTTAAAGGCATTGTTGAACCTTTCAAAGTTTAAGCTAAGAAAGTTTTGTTTATTTTTGGTTTACAAATTTAAATCTCCCAAAGTCTTTGAAATCATTACATGCGCATCCCATTATCATGCACATCATTACAGGTACCCTTACAGGTTTTTCATCTTCTTCGCTGTTTATTTCAGCAGAAATGTCTTCCGATCAAGCCATCAAAGATCTTCAGGCACATAACGCCCAATTCCAGCAAATGTTCATAAGTCTGGCTAAAGGGCAAGAGGATCTGAAGACCCTTATTTCTAAAGAGAAGAAGAAGAAGGTCGGAATTCTGAACATGGGTAGAAGATTCGGAGAAAGGTTGAGACAACCAGCTGATCTGACCTCCTCATCCAAGGATGGGGAGAACCAAGAAAGGGCAAAGGACCCTAGTCCTGCAGTTTCTGATAACGATACGGATTACAATGATGAGCAATATCCTCCTGTTGAGGATAGGTACAAGCAGCTAGAAGACCGTCTGAGTGCTATGGAGATTTAGAAGATACCTGGTTTGGACTTCGGAGAATTGGGACTGGTATCAGGAGTGGTCATCCCTCATAAGTTCAAAGCTCTGGTTTTCGCCAAGTACGATGGAATATCCTGTCCAAAACTCCATCTCCGCTCGTATGTCAGGAAAATCCAACCCCACACTGAGGATAGAAATTTGTGGGTGCATTTCTTTCAAGATAGTTTGTCAGGGACTCAGCTTGAATGGTTCTATCAGTTGGAGGGGGCCAGTGCCCAAAACTGGGAAGACCTTGCTGCTGCTTTTTACAAGCAGTATCAGTATAACGCCGACCTTGCTCCCACTCGTACTTAGCTCCAGGGTATGTCCATGGGTGCAAGTGAAGGTTTTAAGAACTATGCTCAAAAGTGGAGAGACTTGGCTGGAAGAGTTCAACCCCCTTTGTCTGATAAGGAGTTGGTGGATATGTTTCTTGGGACGCTATCTGGTCCATTTTTCAATCACTTGATCGGTAACTCGTCATCTGGTTTCACTGAGTTGATTTTGACTGGAGAAAGAGTGGAGGATGGCATTTGGAGTGGTAAAATATAGAAGGATGCCTCTTCGAGTTCGGTAAAGAAGCCTTTCACTGGTAAGAAGGAAGCTAGTGCAGCCTATAGCCCAAGGGGCCAGAGCAGATCCGAACACCGTCAAACGGTAAATGCTGTAGTGATACCAAGACCCGCAGTTGCTCCACAATGCAACAATCAACAAAGGGTGGAAAGACCGCAACGACAGTTTACCTGCATCAATATGACTTTGGATTAAGTTCTACCTCATCTGCTGAAATCCAACTTGGAAACCTTGAGAGAGGCACCCAAGAATCCAAACACTACTTCTCCCAGATACAATCCCAACGCGCGGTGCGCCTACCATTCTGAGAGTCCAGGCCATGATACAAACGATTGCTGGGCTATGAGAAAAAAGTACAAGATTTGCTCGAAGCCAAAGAGATTGAGTTTGATGCTCCAGAAAAGCCGAATGTTATAACTGCTCCCATGCCCAAACATGGTCGTGGAGTTAATACTGTTGACACCGATTTGTTTGTGACCTCTATTAAAGAAATTTCTACTCCTCTGATGAAGGTTAAGAAGAATTTTTTATTAGCCGGTTTATTTCCGGGCTGTGGTGAAGGTTGCCACATGTGTTCAATTCTACCTTTCGGTTGCTGTTTGTTGAAGTCAGGTGTTCAGTGCCTGATGGATAATAAATAAATTTTGTTCAAGAAGACTATGATTCCGTTTGTTCCAAATGAAGACGTTGCCGTTATAACCATTTCCACCAATCATTCCAAGGTTTCCTCGAGAAAACCTGTTAGGGTTACACCTGTTCCAAGAATCGTTCCGCTAATAGCACTGTTCCTGGTCCCATTCCGTATACCTCAGACAAGGATGTCCCATGGCATTATGGTGCTAATGTATATTACCATGGTGTTAAGCAAGATCTGAAGACTGAAGAAGCTGATACTGATGTCAGTAACATTGTCGGGACTAGTAAAGTTACCCATAGTGGAAGGGTTTTCTCTCCTGAGATCTCCCTGAAGATTATCATCAAGCCTACTGTTATTCCAACTGCTGCTCCAACCAGCACTCTTGAAATTTCTCCTGTTCCTACTCCTGTTATTACACCTGTTACTCTTCCTATTCTTACTCCAGTTATCACCCCTGCTGCTGAGCCATCTGGGACTCGGGGCAAATGAATTATAGGTGACCTTCCCGGATGGAGGCACCTAAGAAAATTGTTGTGGAAGCCTCTAAACAAGAAATAGAGGAAATCCTGAAAATTATCAAGAAGAGCAATTACAATGTGGTCAAGAAACTGGGGCAGACCCCATCAAAGATATCAATGTTGTCTCTGCTGTTGTGTTCTGAAGCCCATGCGAAGGCTTTGATTGCATTCCTCAAGACTGCACATGTGCCGCAGGAAACTTCAGCAAATCAGTTCAAAGATTGCGTGGCCAGCCTGACTGCTGACAAATGGGCTGGGTTTCTCAGATGCGGATCTGACACCGAAAGGAAGCAATCATAATGATGCCCTGCACGTCTCGATCGAGTGCAGAGGCACCACTATGGCCCATGTGTTGGTAGATACCGGGTCCTCACTGAATGTTCTGCCAAAGAAAGCGTTAGACCGTCTGGATTGTGAAGGTTTGATTCTAAAGCCGAGTAACATTGTGGTAAGAGCTTTTGAAGGATAAAAAAGAATGGTGCACGGGGAGGTGGACATCCATGTTAAAGTGGGTTCTTAGACTTTTGGGTCCACCTTCTACGTAATGGATATCAAGCCATCGTATTCTTTCTTGCTGGGTCGTCCTTGGATCCATAAGGCTGGTGCAGTTACTTCCACACTCCATCAAATGCTGAAATATCCGGTGAAGGGGAAGATTGTCATGGTGCGAGGTGAGGAAGAGTATATGGTGAGTCATCTCAATTACTTCCATTACGTAGAGATGGACGGAGAATTCATAGAACCTCCTTGTCATAACTTCGAAGAGATCCCTCAAACTTTGGCGTCAACTGAAGTTACTACCAACAAACCTCTGATGAAGATGGCTTCTCTCAAGGATTCTAGGGCTGCAGTTGAAGAAGGTGGGTGTACCAATTGGGGTCAGCTCCCTGATTTCACTTACAAAACTGACAAATTTGGTTTGGGCTTTACTACAGGGGCTCAAAGGGCTGTTAGGCACGCACGGATTGGAAGACCTCCTCTACACATCAACAATCGGGGAGTTAACGCAATTGAGGAGAGTGAATAAGATTCAGACATCGACAGCTGGATCTACCCAACAACCAACAGTGGATTGAACAACTGGATGACGAAGGACTTCATACTTGTTTCTTTTATTCCGCAGTAATTGACTTTTGTTTTAAGATTTGTAATAAACAATTTGAAACTTTATGGCCCGGTGCCTTGCCCGAGGCACCTTGGCTTTGTTTGTGAGGGCTTATTATTTGTCATTTCATATATCATTAATAAAGCATTGGACGTTTCTTGCATTACAAATTTTGCGCTCTTTTTTTTTCTTTTCTTTTTCTCACTTTATCAAAACAGCTATTCGCTTACACACACTCACATATCATACTGCAGATCCATATCCACTCTGGATCCCATTAATAACAGCTCTGCTACTGCTGGTTATGACTTCGAAAATCCGATCAACCAAGCCGAGGACGAAGGTGAGGATGATTGTGAGGTGCCTGGAGAACTTGCTAGACTATTACAGCAGGAAGAAAGGGCCATACAGCCTCATGAAGAGCCAGTTGGGTCAGTGAATCTGGGTACAGAGGTAGACAGGAAAGAGGTTAAGATAGGTGCAAATCTAGAGCCTAGTGTTAAACAACGGTTAATACGAATGCTACGCGACTATGTTGAGATCTTTGCCTGGTCCTATGAAGACATGCCTGGTTTGGACACTGATATTGTGGTACATCGCCTGCTGACCAAAGAAGACTGCCCTCCGGTAAAGTTGAAGGTTCACCGTATGCGGCCCGAAATGTCAAAGTAAATCAAGGCCAAGGTCATGAAACAGTTTGACGCAGGGTTCTTACCTGTCACGTCTTATCCGCAGTGGGTTGCCAACGTCGTTCCGGTACCTAAGAAGGACGGTAAGGTACGGATGTGTGCGGACTATAGAGATCTGAACAGGGCAAGCCCCAAGGATGACTTCCCACTTCCTCACATTGATGTTCTAGTCAACAACACCGCGCAGCATAAAATATTCTCCTTCATGGATGGTTTTTCTGGCTACAATCAGATCAAGATGGCTCCTGAGGACATGGAGAAGACAACCTTCATTACACAGTGGGGCACCTTATGTTACAAGGTAATGCCTTTTGGGTTGAAGAATGCTGGGGCAACTTATTAGCGCGCCATGGTCACTTTGTTCCACGATATGATTCACCATGAGATCGAGGTTTATGTTGATAACATGATAGCCAGGTCGCAGACCAAGGAAGAGCACCTTGATCATCTCCAGAAACTTTTTGATAGGTTGAAAACGTACAAGCTGGGGTTGAATTCGAACAAGTGTACCTTCGGGGTAAGGTCTGGTAAGCTTTTGGGTTTTGTTGTCAGTGAAAAAGGTATTCAGGTGGACCCGGCAAAGGTAAAGGCCATACAAGAGATACCGGCTCCCCGCACAGAAAAAGAAGTCAGAGGTTTCTTGGGACGTCTGAATTACATCGCCAGGTTCATTTCACATCTGACTGCTACTCGTGAGCCAATCTTCAAGCTGCTGAAGAAAGAACAAGTGGTCAAGTGGAATGACGAATGCCAAATTGCATTAGAAAGAATCAAGTAATACCTTTAAGAACCACCAATTTTGATGCCTCCAGTTGAAGGAAGACCTTTGATATTATACTTGACGGTGCTAGATAATTCAATGGGGTGTGTGCTGGAGCAGCATGACGAGTCTGGTCGAAAAGAGCATGCAATTTACTACCTTAGCAAAAAGTTTACCGACTGTGAGACCCGATACTCATTGCTCGAGAAAATTTGCTGCGCTTTGGCATGGGCTGCTCCCTGACTGAGACAGTATATGCTGACTCACACTACTTTGTTGATATCAAAGATGGATCCGATCAAGTATATTTTCGAGAAGCCCGCTCTCTCCGGAAGGATAGCAAGATGGCAGATGATCTTAACTGAGTACGACATCCAATACACAACCCAAAAAGCAATCAAGGGGAGTGTGTTGGTGGATTACTTGGCGCATCAGGCCGTGGATGACTACCAATACATGAATTCTGAGTTCCCGGATGAGAATATCATGTTGGTAACCGACTGCGAAGAACTTGGATCAGATGAAGAACCCGAAGAGGGATCCCAATGGTCTATGTATTTTGATGGATCCTCAAACGCATTGGGTAATGATATTGGCGCTGTAATTATATCTCCTGAGGGCTGTCATACTCCATTCACCGCCCGATTATGTTTTAACTGCACCAATAATATGGCAGAGTATGAAGCATGTATCATGGGTCTTTGAGCTGCTATTGACCTGAGGATTAAGTTCTTGAGTGTATTCGAAGATTCTGCTCCGGTGATAAGTCAGATCAAAGGCGAGTGGGATACAAAGCACCCGAATCTTATTCCTTACAAAGAATATGTACTGACATTGCTCCCACACTTTGAGGAGATAACCTTTGAACACTTCCCACGAGAAGAGAACCAGTTGGCAGACGCGCTAGCTACCATGTATTTTATGTTCAAAGTCAGGTGGGACAATGAGGCTCCCCAGATTACCATTGAGAGGATGGACGAACCCGCACACTGCTGTGACATTGAGGCTGAAGAGGTAGCAGATAAACCCTGGTTTTACGAGGTAAAAAGGTATCTTGAGGCTCAGGAGTATCCCGAAGGGGCATCTGTTAATGATAATAAGTTTTTGAGAAGGTTTGCTACGAAGTTCTTCATCAGTAATGGAATCCTCTATAAGCGTAAACATCATTCAACCTTACTGTGATGCATAGACAAGAGCGAGGCAGAAAGGATCATGGCAGAGTTACATGAAGGTACCTTCGGAACTCATTCCAGTGGACACACTATAGCGAAAAAAATCCTACGGGCATTATATTACTGGTCCACTATGGAAGCCGATTGTTATCAGCACTCTCGAACCTGTCATAAGTGCCAAGTCTATGCTGATAAGGTGCATGTACCTCCGGTTCCCCTGAATGTTCTGACAGCTCCTTGGCCCTTTGCAATGTGGGGTATCGACATGATCGGCGAGATCAGACCTACTGTGTCTAACGGGCATCGCTTCATTCTGGTAACAATTGATTATTTCACGAAGTGGATGGAGGCGACTTCCTTTGCTACATTAACCAAGAACGTCATAGTGCGGTTTATCCGACACAATCTGATCTGTCGATATGGTGTACCCGAGAGGATTATTACAGACAATGGTACAAATATCAATAACACAATAATCACCGAGCTCTGTAAACAGTTCAAGATACAACACCATAACTCTTCTCCCTACCGGCCGAAGATGAATGGGGTTGTTGAAGCAGCTAACAAGAACATCAAGAAGATTATACAGAAGATGACGGTGACATACAAAGACTGGCACGAGATGTTACCATTCACTCTTCATGGGTACCGTACCTCAACATGGACGCCGACAGGGGAAACACCCTACTCCTTGGTGTATGGCATGGAGGCAGTCCTACCCATCGAGATCCAGATACCCTCTCTCAGGATTATGAATGATGCGGGTTTGAACGAAGACGACTGGATCCAAAACCGACTTGATCAGCTAAACCTAATCGACGGGAAGAGGCTTACTGCTATCTGTCATGGTCAGGCGTATCAAAAGCAGATGATCAAGGCTTTTAACAAGAAAGTCAGACGTCAAGAATACCAAGTCGGGGATCTAGTGATCAAACGCATCATACTGCCGCATGGTGATCCCAGGGGCAAATGGACCCCCACATATGAAGGGCCATTTATGGTTAAAAACATTTTCTAGGGAGGAGCTATGATTCTAACCACCATGGATGGTGACAACCTTCCTCACCCCGTCAATGCAAACATAGTGAAAAGATACTACGCATAATCAAAGACCTGCTAGGTTGACTGGCCTAGGCAAAAATAAGGGCTTCCCGGCGAACCAAAAGGGTTTGGGCAAAAGTAAGGGATGAAAATGAGAAAAACTGTACACCCGGCAAGTCGAAAACCTGAAAAGGCGACTTGGGCAAAAAAGGGTATCCCGGTGGACTGAAAACCCGAAAGGGCGGTCCAGGAAAAAATTAGGGATCAAAGCGTAACACTATGTCTCATTGGATCATCTTGCATCCAGACCTTGGTATCAACTATCAAGCTCGGACAACGCCAATCAATCTGATCCACCTTCGGCCGAGCAGCAGGGTGATGAGACGCTTGAAGATAAAAAGCCAATAGCAGAGTTGGAACCCAATGGGGTCGTTTCACATAACTGTTTTTCTTTCTTTTACACAAATTGTAACTTCTATCTTTCGGCCGCGTTCCCTTACTAGGACATCAGCCTCTTGTACAAAACGCCTATTACAGGCCAACTTCAAAATCAATACAAGTCATTTTCACAAAGCTTTGATTTATTTTCTTTTTCTGTTTTATTTTGCAAGAACGTCCCATGATTCATTTTTGATATATGCATTTGAAAATAATTGTTGCTCATAAATATTTACATAAGAAACAAAAGACAATTACTCGTAATTCCAGGAACAGGGACAAACAAGAAGTGCCCACACCTTACAGTTATTCTACCCATCAAGTACCGGGATAGAGCCAGCTCGAGAACATGAGTAGTGATACATACACTCCCCACAGAGTAAAAGGTATGCAAAGACAATGATGTTAGCTTTCTCGAACAGGACATACCTCTCCCCGACTGAGGTTCACAATCACAAGTGAGTCGGTTAATTTTCCCCCAAGCAGAGTTTATTTCTCTCACAAGCATAAATTTAATCCCCGACATAATTCATTATCACCAGCAACGGTAATTCATCCCCAACTGAGTTGTTTCTCCAAGTCAGCAGATCTATCAACAGAGTATCTCCTCTCCAACAGAGTTATTCCCCGCAGAATTATCCTCAGACAGGGTCTCCTTGGCAGAACATCCATAAACAAGGGGAAAATCCCCAACACAGTCATCTTTGTTCAACATCCCCCAACAGAAGCAGAGGAACTATGGTTCTTTACAAGCAGTCAAAAATACTATTTCTCATATCCTCCAAACAGCAGTCAGGGATTTATTTTCCCGGACTCAGATCATTATGACGGCATTTCATGTTCATACATCATGACATATGCATACATCACATGTAACATAGTCTCATTTATTTTGAGAACTTCATTATACAATGCATCTCATACATCGCACATAACTAACCCTGTATTTCTTTATGGAAAGACAGTTATTATCAGCAAGTTCCAACAGGTCCATGATCAACACTCGAAGCTAAACAGAGTAATCATCGACGCGACAAGAACAACCTTACCCAGGTTCCCTCTGCAGTTTTAGTCAAACTCATTCCGAAACAGCCCTACTATCCAGGCTAATCATATCGAAGTGACCCTACTATCCAGGTTCCTTCTCACAGTCCTACTATCCAGGCTAATCATATCGAAGTAACCCTACTATCCAGGTTCCTTCTCACAGCCCTACTATCCAGGCTAATCACATCGAAGTAACCCTACTATCCAGGTTCCTTCTCACAGCCCTACTATCCAGGCTAATCATATCTAAGTAACCCTACTATCTAGGTTCCTTCTCACAGCCCTACTATCCAGGCTTTCATATCGAAGTAACCCTACTATCCAGGTTCCTTCTTGCAGCCCTACTATCCAGGCTTTCATGTCGAAGTAACCCTACTATCCAGGTTCCTTCTCACAGCCCTACTATCCAGGATTTCATATCAAGGCAACCCTACTATCCAGGTTCTTTCTCATAAGCTTACTATCCGGGTTCTTCCTCTCTTATTCCCAGATAGCAGTCCACAACGCTGTAAGACCGGGACCCGATCAAATACGATTGGTTTCGCATTTCCCCAGTAAGTTGCAGTGTAACGTATACCCCGACCAAACACACGGTTCACTTCCACTTCCCAAACCGGAATTATTCCCCAGTAGAGTAACAGATAACTGAAGCTCCTAAAACTCTATTTCTCTCAAGACAGAGACCAACATTCCCCAACGAAGTCCTCCTCAACAACAGGTATATAGGATCTCGCAAAGGAATCTCTTATGCAATCGAAACCTCTTCGGATGGCATCTTTAAGCCCATTTTCTGTCATCGACTTCTAAATGGCATCTATAAGCCCATTCCTAATATCGCAAGTCAAGTATCACTTCATGCGAGTGCAAATTTCTGGGCACTCTAGTGTTCAATCATCTTCCACCTTCAGATCACGAAAGGCAGACGAGCCAATCTACATCTTCAGGTTTAAGAAGATTGAACAGGGGCAACTGTTGTACCCCAAAATTTTCCCTCCCATATTTCTCAACAAATTTCATGTGATGTCCCCAAATTGCTCAAGAAAGTTCAAGAGTTGACCAGACAAACTCTCTCCTAAGGCAATATACCTCAAATTAGGGTTTCTATTTTCATGAAGATGTGTGGACCACAAAGGACTCAAATGCTCACCATTTTCCTAATATGTTCTCAAGATCATCCCTGTCAAGTTTCAAGCCTTGCAGAAGAAGTTTGCTCAGTCAATTGCTCAAAGGCCTGAAAATCGATTGTGCTAGGTCAAAAGTAGACTGTGGCCCACATACAGTCAAAACTCAATATTTTTTTACAACATCCAAATTTTGGAGTATAATTAATAATTTTATCAAGGGTTGATCATGATTCATCAAGGATTGCTCACAATTCATCAAAAACCAAAAGTTGCTAAATTAGGGTTTTGTAGGAAAAGTCAACTCAACTTTGACCAAGCATAACTTTCTCATACTTTATCAGAAATAACCCATCCAAACCTCATTTTGAAGAGGATACAATTATCTACAATTCATCTTCATATCCGAAGTCCAAAATATGCACTCACAAGAAGATATGAATTTTTGACATTATAGGTCATTTTGGAAAGTCAACAAAAACACCTTTTGGCTCAAAGCTTCATACATGAACATGGAAGACTTAATTGAGATGAGACCAAAAGGTTTGCTTATACGACATACTAAGCTTTCTAAAAAGTCCAAGAACACCTCTTTAGGGTCAAAATTGAGAGAGTTATGCATTGGCCAAGTTGACCTTTTTTGTAAAATTGCCAAAAGTCAACATTGGTCAAAATTGCATTTTTTTCCATATGGGCCCATCTTTTCAAGATTGCATCTCATTCCTAGCATAGTACACGACCTATGGGACTCTCCATTCTTTATTTTTTTATTTATTTAATTTATTTTGATTTTTATTCATTTAAAATTCAAATAAAATCAAATAAATCCAAATAAATCATATAATGTGTTTTAGGGATGATTTTTGCATTGAAGGAAGATCTTATGTGCTGTCAAATGAGACCCAATTCATGCAAGACTGATTTGGGTTGAAAAAGGTTGGATTGAAGCAAATTTGGAAAGATATCATATGCCATGAAAGACCAAATCAAATCTTCATAATGGGCAAGATTCAAGTTGTTTTTGTTGACCTAATATGTTGCACTACATATACAAAAGGTATCCAAGGCAAGAAAGGAGGTTGAACAATCGTGCAGAGCAAAAACGAAGTTCCAAATTTTCAAAGAAAAGTGCAGATTGGATCTTGCTCTAGGAGCCGTTTCAAACTTTTCCAAGGATCAATTCACATTCCCAGGCACGCACTGAACCTGTAGCAAGCATTCACACGACCTGAAACCTCAAGAATCGTGTTCTACGTCTCCCACGGTTTGTCTAAAAATTTGATTTTGATTTCACTAATCTACGCATCTTTAGTGCTTTTGATTACCATACTCATGTTTATCATCATGTTTGCAAGCTAATCATTCTATTCAATTGTGTTTTTGATGACTATATATGAATCTGCCATGGCTAGGGTTTTGTATTCTTGTTTAGGGATTTTTCATGCAGGCAAAATTGGGCGTTAACTCTGGTACCATGATACTCGTGAGGATGATACGAGTTGATTGGTACCAACCATGGTCATTTATCTTGAGCCTACGCAATTTTGAAGATGGACAAGTTTATACCTACAGTAAGTGTCTGTAGGTAAAAGCTTGATATGCTAAGGCGACGGAGAGAGGAAGAAGAAGCTGGGATGGCAACATGTGATTTGCTTGTTTGAATTCCGCGCGTTGCTTGGCTCCACTAGCTTTTTTTTGCATATTATATTCTATTTTCATATCACTTACAAGTTAACACCATGGCTCAGATGGCTGGGGCGAAGGCCTTTGATGCACACGTCCTGGGTTCGATCCCAGGCGTGTGCATTTTGTTATTTTCTTGCTTATTTCAGGCAGATCTCATACATTGCAATAGCGCACGCCTACCATATGCTCTTGTGTTCCACCATTGGATCAGTCAGCCAGTTGGATCCAACGCTCAGATAGAAAAAAGCCTATCATGCCCCTCAAGTCAACATGAACACTGGATCAAGCAAGTCAAGCAAGCCTTAGCTACCTGGGCCCAGCAATTCAGATAGCACCCCCCTTTTCAGCAACACCACCAGGCCCATTTACTACCTTTTGTTTTTTAATTTCTTTTCTTTATTTTTTATTCTTTAAATTTCCTTTATTTATTTTAATTCACAAATTAATTATTTTTCATAAAAAAATCATAAAATTAATAATTAAAAAAAATTAGAATTAGACTTTTTATTTTAATTTTTTTATGTAATTTAGTTTAACTTAGGAAAATTGTAATTTATTTTCATAAATAAAATCAAAATAGAAATTAGGTTGAAACTTTTGATTTAATTTTATTTTGCTCTTTTCCTCAAATAAATAAAAATACAAAAATAGATTTTAGAATAAATTAATTTATTTTTCTTAATTTAAAACCAATTAGAATTAGGATTTTCTTTTTTAATTTAATGATTTCTTTATTTTCTTAAAATAACAAAACATGACAAAAAAACCTTTTAAATCAATCGCAATTAGGTTTAGGCAAGGGTCAAAACCCTAGTTGTCTCGTATTCGATTCATCACACGCGTGTTAATTATTTTTGCCGATATTTCTGTAACTGCTCATGGTTTGTCATAGTTTAATCTAGGACTTTTTACTTATCACTTTTTTCCGGGTTTTTTGGCTATGTAATTAATCCGTCTCCCCGAAGCCTTGTAATAGCGTAGATTTACTTTCTCGCATTTTAATTCCCGCAAATATTTGACTGTTTAGATGTATGCTAATATGATTGTATGACAAGAATGCATGACAAATTAATATATTTAGAAAACCCTAATGTGCAAAGATAAATAAACTGAAATAAATCACTCGCACATATCACTCTTAGGGTATGCCCTCACTCCGGTTGCCTTCGGTAAATGATCATTAAGCATAGAATGTCTTAGTGGTTGCCCTCTTGTCTAAAAAAGATCAAATGTCCCATTCGAATGTTGCCTCGAAAATGTTGCCTCGAATATGATCTTAAGGCTCTAGGGTTATTACTAAGGTGTCCTAATATTGCTTTAGTGATCGTACATCCCTTTCGAATTGACCCTTACAACTCCAACGACGGTGCTACCTATTTCTCAATAGTAGGATAGCCCTGTCTAAAGGAAACAATAATAGAAATGATCTTTTTTCGAGTAGGTAGATGCTAGTAGGTATTTGCTCAAGTCAAACTTTTCACACTTACACATTTCAAAACAATTTTCAAAACAACTTCGTCACAACTTTGAGGACTGATACAGGGGTTATCACGAAGTCAAAAATTTTCAAAACAAAGCACATACACAAGAAATTTTAAAAAGATGAGCAAGTACCTAAGAGCCCATGGAAAACCATGGATAGAAAGGGTGCTAACACCTTCCCTTTCTATAATCTACCCCCCGTACTCAGAATATCTCGAAAAAGGATTTTTTTTGTACTTTTTTCCTTTCCGGTTGGATGAAATAAAAGTCAGTGGCAACTCTTGCTTACCGCAATATTTGCGAATACAAAATGAAAACCAGTAAAAACAGTCGGTTCTGCCACCGTATCATACCCATCTTCTTCAAATACTGCTTTAGCATCCTTCAAAGAAGCCATCTTCAATGGAGGTTTAGTAGTCTTTGGAACACTGACAGTGGTCTTGGTTGCAACAACGATCTATGGAACCTCCTCAAAGTTATGACAGGGGGTCTAAATGAACTCTCCGTCTATTTAGATGTACATAAAAGAGTTCAGGTGGCTCGCCATGTATTCCTCCTGCCCATGGACTGTGATAATTTTCCCCTTGGCCGGGTACTTCAGCATCTGATATAGGGTGGAAGTCACAACACCAGCCCCATGGATCCAGGGTCGACCCATTAAATAGGAGTAAGACGGGAGGATGTCCATCACATAGAAAGTGGAATTAAAAGTTTGAGTACCAACTTTGATAGGGATGTCCACCTCCCCGTGCACCAATCTTTTAGAACCGTCGAAGGCCCTCACCATAATGTTACTGGGCTTTAGTGTGAGTCCTTCACAATCCAACCTGTTTATAGCATTCTTGGGTAAGACATTCAGTGATGAACTGGTATCCACCAGAACATGGGCTAATGTAGTGCCCCTGCACTCAATGGAGATATGCAGGGCATCATTGTGTTTCCTTCCCTTGGGAGTTAAATCTGCATCAGAGAATCCCAGGCCATTATCAGCAGTCAGGTTGGCCACGCAATTCTCGAATTGATCATCGAAGGTCTCTTGAGGTACGTGGGATGAATTCAAGAATTTTACTAAAGCCTTGGTGTTGTACCCCAAAATTTTCCCTCCCATTTTTACTCAAGACATGCTCCTTGAGGTCCCCAACTTGCCCAAGGATAACTATGAATTAACTAGACTAATTCTCCTTCTAAGGCAATGAACCTCTAACTAGGGTTTCAATTTTCATCAAGATGTGTGAGCTCCAAAGGTCTCAAGTGTTTTCCATGATCTTAATATGCCTTCAAGATTGTCCATTCCAAGTTTCATGCCTTGCATAATAAGTTTGCTCAATCAATTGCCCAAATGCTTGAAAATCAACTATGCTAGGTCAAAAGTCAACTGTGGCCTATATACAGTCAAACTTCAAGATTTTTGGCCAACATCAACATTTTAAAGTGATATCCATCATTTGATCAAGAGTTTACCATGATTCCTCAAGAAATGCTCCTAATTCATCAAAAGTAAAAAATTGCTAATTAGGGTTTCTATAGGAGAAGTCAACCAAACTTTGACCAGGCATAAATTTCACATACTTTATCATAAATATTTCCACCAAGGCTAATTTTGAAGAGAGTTTAATTCCCCACAACTTTTATTCATCCCTCAAGTCCAAAAAATACACCATTTGAAAGATACAAGTTCATACATTACAAGTCATTTTTAGAAAGTTAATAAAAGCCACTTTTTACCAAGACTTTTTACATCAAGATAACATCTTCAAATGCAAAATTGATCAAAAGAGGGATTGAATTAGACATCTTGGGCTTTCCAAAAGTTCAAAGATGATCATCATAAGATAAAAATTGAGCAAGTTATGGCTTGCCCAATTTGGGAAAATTTGGGAATTTTCAAGAAATGTGCATTGAGAAAATTTGAGCTTTTAAGGCAAGGGCTCATTTTCTTGGACTTCAAACATCTTCCTAAGAGTATACAGGACTCCTAAAACCATTTTTTGCATAGTCTTGATTTTATTTGAATTTTATATTAATTTCATTTAATTAAAAATCAAATAAATCAAAATTATTGCAAATTATATGGATCAATAGGGTTAAGGCTTGTTTTAATGCATGGAGGGGCCCCATTTTTTGGGTACAACAAGGCCAACATGTCCACACTCATGCAAGTTTGAAAAATGTACAAGATCCCATAACTTTGGCCAAGGTTACAAATGGATATTCATGGCATTCAAACATCTTGCTTATGGTTGTTTAATCCTTATTTTCGCGTCTCTTCATTCCTACTCTATAAAAGAAACATGCTTGCAAGCCAAATGGACGAAAAAAACAGCATAGAGATCATATTCCAAACTTAAAATTCTCAAGAAAAAGTCTAACTTCATTTTCAAATTCCAGGGCAATTCAGAGGCTTTTGAGCCTCCAGTAACCATCCCTGGACATCACTGAAGGATTCACGATCATCCTTGAGCCCTGAAGCATCAGAAAACGCTTCCTATAAGTCACAGTTTGCCATACTCTTCTTAACTTCGTGTTCTTATATTCTTGCATTATTAATCAATTTCAATTGCATATTTGTGTTTGTATGGATGCATAGAAGGTTTCTAGATTTTCCAATTAAAGCTTAGGTACAAGAATGGCATTCCACCATTGTTAGGGTTCGGACCTCTAAATTGGGGTTTTTCGCAATGGCCAAAATTAGCCCAAACTAAGGACACTATCTTGCTCAGGAGGATGAGGCCAATTGACCCATGGCCTCATATGTAATTTATATTGCGTATCATGAATTTTACAGGATGCAGGTGCTATAGTGGCAGGCAAAAAAACTGTCACTATAGGTTTCCAAGTCTAATACGACGGAGGGAGGAAGAAGACAATGTGTGGTAGCCACTCATTGGGCAGTTTGAATCTGCGCACATTTTCTTTTTATTTTAGATCATTGCTGGAAATTTACATTATATTATTTTTGTTTTATTTTGTATAACGAATGTGATAACCACTCAGTTGGCAAAGCGTGCTTGTGTGAAGGTAAAGGACCTAAGTTCGAGTCCCAGGTCCAGCATTTTGTTTTTCTAACATTTGTTGATTGTAGATCCAATGTGCCTTAACTATGCAGGTCCAATATAAGCCCCAGACCATGACCATCAGATCATGATTGATCTAGATCTGGGTGCCCCAATGCAAAGTATACCATGAACCTTCAAGGCCAGTCCACACTGGATCGAATAGTACAAATCTGGGCTCCAACGTTTTGGGCCTAACCCTTTTCCAAATTGCACCCCCATTATACTTCATCCATCAAGCCTAATTTATTTTCTTTTTGCTTTATTTAATTATTTAATTTTCTTAATCATTTTTTAATTATAATAATAATAATAAAAAACTTACAAAAACTATTAGCCTTAGATTTTTTTATAATTAAACCATTAATTTTTGTAATTAATTAATTAATTAAATTTTAACTATTTTCTTAATTTAAAATGAACTAGAACTTAGAATTTAATTTAATCATTTTCTTTTCATAATAAAAATTTCAAAAAATATTAGGATAGTTTAGAATAATTTTTTAATTAATAAATTTCTCTTTCTTTTAATTAATTAATTAGATTTAATTTATGTTTCAATATTTTCTTAAACAAAAAAATACAAAAAATATATTAGGATTAGTTTTCTTTTTATAACCTAGAATAATTTTACATTTAATATTTATTTTTCTTAATTAAATTTAGAATTAATTTTTCTTTAGCAAAACCATAAAAACAAAAAAAGAATTTTCTTTACTTAGAATTTTTCTTAGGTTCTTAGACATATTGTTTTATCTTGCGCGCGTTTATTTTACTTTCACATTTTTATGATAATGTAACTGTATCCTGGTATGTAATAGACTAAGTGTGATATGGTGGGAGAACTGAGTTGTTTGTTTTGCGTTTTATTGCAAATGTTGCGGTTAGCAAGAGTCGTCATCGACTTTTCTTTTATCCAAAAGGAAAGGCTAAAAAGAACAGGAAAGACCCTTGAGATTATTTCTTGAGTTCGGGGGGTAGATTATGAAAAGGGAAGGTATTATCACCCTTTTCATCCATAGTCATCTATGGGCTCTTAGTTGCTTGATAAATCACTTGCTTTTGTTTGAAAAGTATGCTTCGTGTGGTTTTTTGAAAGCGTTTTGAAAAGGCACCTTCGTTTAGGCAAACTTTGTAATAGTTCTCGTTCGTAAGAACGTATGCAAAATGTTGAGCTTTTGAAAATATTTCATGTTTGAAAAATGTTCTGAAAGTGTTTTTTGAAAGTGTTGGTGTTTGTTTTGAAAATAAGCAAGGATGTTTGATTTGAAAATGAGCAAGCAACTAGGAACTGTGAAATCAAGCTTTCCAAATGTTTTGATGAAGACAAGCTAGCATGCAAAAATGAATGAATCAAGATAGAAGATTTATCTCAAGCAAAGGTTCATTAATCAAGATCAACTTTTCAAGACTTATGGCTTAAGGTATATGAAATTTTTGATCTTATGCTCTTAGTGCTCAAAACTATTTTTAATCATGCATTTACTTTATTAAAATAATATTTTGAGTATATACTATGTATGATTGAAGAAGGATGTTTTAAATTGCTTAAAATCTTTGAAAATAATGATTTTTCAATTTTTGTACACAAGCAATCGATTGTCATGCTAGGAAAATCGGTTGCATCCAAAAAAATAAAAGCTTCTGTTTGAAAACAATCGATTGTCATCTAGCAGCAATCGATTGTCATGTGTTCTGTTTTCAAATTTTTTGAACGTTGGCTTATGAGCAACCGATTGCTCCTCAATGACAATAGGTTGTCATAGTTATATTTTTCAAATTTTTTAAACGTTGCTTTTACAGCAATCAGTTGTTGCTTTAGTGCAACCGGTTGTTGTGCCTTAAATTTTGAAAAATTTTATTTTTCCAGCAACTTTTTGTAACACCTTTTCATGGCAATCTTTGTATCTTTTCAAATACATTGTTTTAGTAAAAATGGTTTAAAAATTGATATGATTCATTGAAGAGGTATTACTACACTATAAATTATTTTTATTTAGAATTTTGAAAATATAACAACAATAACTAACAACTTTCTATTCTTTTGATCATACTCTCTACTCAAGATTTTTGTTCATCATTTTCATATGCATACTGAAAATTGTTCTTGAGCACTTAGAAGAGTATTCCATCTTAAATTTCATATTGAATAGAAAAGATAAATCAAGTGATTGACATTGCTCTTTAATTATTCAAACTCTTATACAAATCAATAAACTATTGTATACTTGTTTTTAGGATTGTTGGAAACAAGAAAGACACCTAGGGAGGATTGTTCTCTTTGTGGTCTTAGTGAAAATCCAAGAGGATTGTTCTTGGTCCAAGAGGATTGTTCTTGGTTGTTAGGTAGTCTTTGTACAAATTACCAACTATAAGGAAATCTCTTTCATGTTGAAAGGGGACTGGAGTACTCTCGGACTGTGAGGGGAACATGATACATCTCTGTGTTCTTTACTTTCCGCATTTATTGCTTTCATCATTTATCAGAAAAAGAAAGAAAAGAAACTCGTGCAAAAATATTCATACAATTTAGAAAAAGTTTTAAAAAACTTAATTCACCCCCTCTTAGGCGCATCTGAACTTACAATTGGCATCAGAGCAGGTTATAGTTAACCTGTTCCTACTAGATCCAGAATGGCTTCCACAAACAACAATTCTGTGTTCAGAGACGGTGGAAGTAGCAACAAGCCTCCTCTATTCTGTGGTGAATATTTTGATTTCTGGAAGATCCGTATGAAGGCTCATCTAGAAGCACAAGGAGAAGAAATATGGGATGCTGTCCAAAATGGCCCTTTTGTTTCGGTAACTGTAGTAAACGGTGTTGGTTCATCAAAGCCTAAAACTACATGGGATGATGATGATAAGAAAAAGGTCCTGTATGACAAAAAGGCAATAAACCTCCTTCAAAGCACACATAGTATGGATGAATTCTTCCGTGTCTCAGCATGCACAACGACAAAAGAAATTTGGGATACACTGGTTGAAACACATGAAGGAACAACTGAAGTTAAGAGATCGAGACTTAATACGTTAAGTCAAGAATATGAATTATTCCGCATGCAACCCGGAGAATCCATTCTTGATTTACAAAAGAGATTTGTGCATCTAACAAATCATCTAAGGGCACTTGGCAAAACATTGACCAATGATGAGTTGAACCTAAAAGTGCTCAGATCCTTGACTAAAGAATGGCAACCAAAAGTAACGTCAATCTCAGAAAAGAAGAGTCTCGCTACTATGACATCCGCAACTTTGTTCGGGAAACTTCAAGAATACGAGACAGAACTTGGTAGATTGGAAAAGCGTGAAAATCAAGAAAAGAAGTCTAAGAACATTGCCTTGAAGATTGACTCCAAGGAAGACGAAAAGAAAGATAATCCTGATGAAGATGAAAACTTCATGCTTCTCGTTAGAAGACTTGGAAAATTCTTTGGTAAAAATGACAAAGCCTTCTCGCACTCAAAGAAGAAGAAACACTTCAAGAAGAAGGAAGGATCCTCATCAACACAAGAAGTTACTTGTTATGAATGTGGTAAACAAGGTCACATCAAACCGGACTGTCCAAAACTTTCAAAGAAAAGTGGCTACAAAGGCAAGAAGTAATCAAAAGATAAGAAAGCATATGTTGTATGGGAAGATGTTGAACTAAGTTCATCATCCGACTCCGATAGCGACGAAAGTGCCAATCTTGCGTTAATGGCATCACACCACTCCGAAAGCGAAGATGATGAGGTTAATAACATATTCTCTCTTTTTGATAGTGATGCACAAGGTGCTATAAATGAACTGTTAAATGAATGCAAAATTCTGTACAAAACTATCTCATCACAAAAGAAACAAATTTCATCGTTGGAAGAAAAATGTGGATCTATTAAAAAAGATCTCAAAGATGAAACGCAAAAAGTTAGTGATGAAAAACAGAATTTTGTATGCAGAAAGTGTGAATCTCTATCTTTCCAAATTGTCCAATTGAAAAGGGTTATTGAAAGGTATGAAAAAGGACAAATTGGATTGGAAGGTGTTCTTAGCCAACAAAGATACTCAAATGACAAAAGTGGTCTTGGATACTCAAAATTTTCAAAACCAAGTACCAACAAAACCATCTTTGTCAAGGCTAGTGATCAACCAACCAAAGAGAAAGAAATCACTCCCAAAATAGTTCATCACTATCCTAAAAAGAAAATACCCTCTAAGAAGAAATATTATCCTTCTAGATATAGAAGTAAATTTGAACCTACTTGTTTTTATTGTGGTATTCAAGGACACACACGTAATGCTTGTTATGTTAGAAACTTTGGCATGGCAAATGGGCATTATGTGTGGGTTAAGAAAGGAACTAATTATGAAGGACCCAAAGCAACTTGGGTACCTAAAGAAACCTAATCTTGTTTTGTAGGTAAGCTTGACGACCACTTCAAATCTATGGTATCTCGATAGTGGTTGTTCCAAGCATATGACAGGAGATATCGACAAATTTTCACATCTAACACTTAAAGCCAAGGGTTATGTGACGTATGTAGATAACAACAAAGGAAAGATTCTTGGCATAGGAAAAGTTGGTGGTCCACCTTTCACATCAATTGAAGATGTTCTTTATGTCGAAGGACTAAAGCACAATCTTCTAAGTATTAGCCAACTATGTGACAAAGGATTCAAGATCAAGTTCACTAAAGATGAATGTTTGATAGAAGATGAAGTCACACATGAGGCTAAACTTAAAGGTAAAAGAGTAAATAATATTTTTATGATTTCCCTTAACAATTTGTATTTGAAGGTTAAATGTCTCATGGAAAACAACAACGACTCATGGCTATGGCATAAAAGAATCGCTCATATTCATATGGAGCATTTAAACAAATTGATTAAGCATGACCTTGTTGTTGGACTGCCTAAGATAAAGTTCATCAAAGATAGACTTTGCGATGCATGTCAAAAGGGAAAGAAAACAAAATCAACTTTCAAATCCAAGAATGTGGTGTCCACTACTAGGCCACTACAATTGCTTCATATGGACTTGTTTGTCCCTTCTAGAACGAGGAGCTTCGGAGGTAATGTGTACGCTCTAGTTATTGTTGATGAGTTTTCTAGATATACTTGGACACTCTTTTTAGTGCAGAAAAATGATGCATTCAAGGCGTTCAAGAAATATGCAAAGCAAATTCAAAATGAGAAGTCACTATCTATTGCCTCCATAAGAAGCGACCATGGTGGAGAATTCCAGAATTCCTCCTTTGAAGATTTTTGTGAAGAACATGGAATATCACATAATTTCTCAGCACCAAGGACTCCTCAACAGAATGGAGTTGTAGAAAGGAAGAATAGGTCTCTTATTGAACTTGCAAGGACAATGCTTAGTGATTCAAACCTTCCAAAATACTTTTGGGAGGATGCTGTAAGAACGACATGCTTTGTAAGCAATAGAGTTAATATTCGACCTATCTTGAAGAAGACTCCGTATGAACTCTTTCGAGGAAGGAAACCAAATATTTCATTCTTTCATGTCTTTGGCTGCAAATGTTTTGTCCTTAACAACGACAAAGACAACCTTGGTAAGTTTGATGAAAAATCAGATGAAGGTATTTTTCTTGGATACTCCTTATCTAGTAAAGCTTATCGTATTTACAATAAAAAACTTTAACTATTGAGGAATCTATGCACGTATCATTTGATGAATCTAACCCCTCCGAGGAGGATACTATTGTTTTAAATAATGATGATGAGATTCTAGATATTCCTCAAGAAGATGGCTCCAAGACCAACAATGAGAATCAATTGGAACAACAAGAAGAACAAATTCCGGAAGAATCAAATGTCAATGATCTACCTAAGGAATGGAGAACCCATAGAGATAACCCTATTGATAAAATCATCGGTGACATCAGTCAAGGCGTTTCAACAAGATTAAATCTCAAAGATGCTTGCTTGAACATGGCGTTCGTTTCTTAAATCGAACCTTCCAAAGTCGACGACGCATTAGGAGACAACCAATGGATGATTGCTATGCAAGAAAAATTAAATCAGTTCGAGAGAAATCAAGTTTGGGAACTTGTTCCTAGACCAAGTGACAAACACATCATAGGTACAAGATGGGTGTTCAAAAACAAACTTGATGAGAACGGTTTAATTGTTCGAAACAAAGCAAGATTGGTAGCCCAAGGATACAACCAAGAAGAGGGAATTGACTTTGAAGAAACTTTCGCTTCGGTTGCAAGGTTAGAAGCTATCAGTGTTTTACTTGCTTACGCTTGTTCATTGAATTTTCAGCTTTACCAAATGGACATCAAAAGCGCATTCTTAAATGGCTACATCAATGAAGAAGTCTATGTCAAACAACCCCCGGGCTTTGAAGACTTCAAGAATCCTTCAGATGTCTTTAAGTTGAGAAAAGCTCTTTATGGCTTAAAACAAGCACCGAGAGCATGGTATGACAAACTCAGTACATTCTTATGCGAAAAATGTTTCGAGAAAGGTAAAGTGGATACGACCTTGTTCATAAAGAAGATCAAAGGTAACACTTTATTAGTACAAGTCTATGTAGATGATATTATATTTGGTTCAACTAACAAAGATTTGTGTGAAGACTTCTCGTTGATGATGCAAGGAGAGTTTGAGATGTCTATGATGGGCAAGATGAACTATTTCCTTGGATTGCAAATTAAGCAACTGAAAGATGGTATCTTCATCAATCAATCAAAATATTGCAAGGAACTTTTGAAAAAGTTTGATATGGATAATTTCAAATCAATGCAGACGCCAATGGGCTCCGGTACTTATGTTGATCAAGATGAATCCGGTATTTCCATTGATATTACTAAATATCGAGGCATGATTGGATCACTACTATACTTGACGGCAAGTCATCCTGACATCATGTTCAGTGTATGTCTGTGTGCATGATTTCAAGCAAACCCGAAGGAATCTCACCTCATGGCGGTAAAAAGAATCATGAAATATCTCAAAGGAACAACCAATGTCAGCCTATGGTACCCAAAAGGTAATATATGCAATTTAATTGGTTATTCTGACGCTGATTATGCAGGATGTAAAACAGATAGAAAAAGCACAAGTGGCACTTGTCACATTTTGGGAAATGCATTAGTATCTTGGGCATGAAAGAAACAAGCTTGTGTGGCTCTTAGTACGACCGAGGAGGAATACATTGCAGCGGGTAGTTGCTGTGCGCAAATTATATGGCTCAAGAAACAACTCCGTGACTACGGACTCGACCTTGGATGCATTCCACTCTGATGCAACAACACAAGTGCAATCAACATTACAAAGAATCCTGTGATGCATTCTAGAACAAAGCATATCGACATTCGACATCACTTTCTTCGTGATCATGTACTTCAAGGAGATTTTGAAGTCACCTTCGTGGATACGCATAATCAACTAGCAGATATCTTCACTAAACCATTGGCAAGAGAACCATTTTTCAAGATCCGAAGAGAGCTAGGTATCTTGGACGAAAATGACATTATCTAATTAAGGTACATGGCTATGATCTCAATCTTAACTTTATGGTAATATATCATGATCCATGTTTTTATTGCTAAATTTTTGATATATGACCATGAAATCCCCAAAAATTAAGTATTTTTTACTTTTTCACTAATGACAATCGATTGCCATAGAGTGACAAACGGTTGTTGCAAATTTTTTTTAGATTCTGTCTTCACAACAATCGGTTGTCACTCCACGACAACCGGTTTCTCTCTCAATTTGTTCGCCCCTGTTTAAATTTTCAAAGGATGCAATCGGTTGTCATCAAACAACAATCGATTGCACAGTTCAAAATTTTTATTTTTATTTTTTATTTTTTTCAGTTACACTCTCTTTTATTCTTTCTCTTCCATTGCCATTACTATTATTTATTTTGTAGCAAGATTTTTATTCTCTTTTTGAATGATTTAAGTGTTTTGGTTAACAACTTTTTAATGCCTAGTCCTTTCTTATGACACAATTTTTTGGATAGTCACACACTCAAGAATCTCTATGCTACAAGCCTTTATTGTTTTGACTAAACCATTGAATGCCTTACCTAACCATTGAATGCCTTACCTATCCATTGAATGCCTATCTATCTATCTATCTATAAAAGCTCAACCAAAACCTAAAAACTCCATATATCCTCTTTTGTCTCAAGAAACCTACAAACACCAAATACCCTTTTCTCCTTCCAATTCTCTCATCCCTCACCATGTCAACATCAAAGAAAGGCAAGGGAAAAGCTTCTTCCTCATCTCAAGGTGATGATCTCTCAAAACTCATTCCATCAAAAATCCAAAGGGAAAGATTTGTGTCTCACTTTCAGAAGATGACGGTTCTTCTACCAAGGTTCGGTAATCTTGACAACTTCTATTCCGAATGCTTCAGTTTTCCAGCATTATTTAGATCTCAAGGGATATACAAGTTGATTGGTGTTAATGGACCCATTTACCCCACTTTGGTTAGAATTTTCTACAGAAATCTAACCATTACTAGAGGATGCATGATTTCAAATGTCAAAGGGGTTCCTATAGAACTCACAGTGCAGAATTTTGGTGAAGCTTTGGGTATTCCACATGATGGTGCTTGCATTAAACTTCTCTCAAATGCAAATCTGCCTGGCTACAGCAAAATAGAATTCTACTATGGAATTGCAAGAATTCCCGAGCGTGATTTTATTCAGAAAAGGCAAAGGCTTATTGGTGGAACTCCGGAGAGGAACTCTTGGTCTGCAGGAATTCTCACTATTGATGATCGTTTGATCCACTACTTTTTGGCGTATGTGGTTATGCCAAAGTTCTCAAACATTTCCAATGTCAATGATTGTGAGATGCAGATTCTGTATGCGATGAAGAATGGGATTTAAATCAACTGGTCTTATGTGATTCTACATCATATGGCACTACATAATGAAAATGCTTCTGCTTTTCCCTATGGCTCCTGGCTTACCCTTGTTTTTGAGAAGTTCAATGTTCCCTTGTCTGGTGAACACATGGTGCCTATGACTAACCCCAAACATGAAATCACTCCGAATAAAGTATGTAATACCAAAACCGGCGTCAAATTTGATCCGATTAATAGAACCATCACATACATTCATACTCCTCCACAAAACCAACCTCCACAAGAACAACCAGTTCAAAACCAACCTCCACAACCAATGGAAAACTCTTTCAATCAAGTTTTTGAATATCTTCAATACATGAACAACAACATGAACAATCAATTTGCTCATCTCTATGCCCATACCAATGTCCCTCCTTATGAAGCTCAACCTTATCATTACCCTTTCATTCAACCTCAAACCAATGAAGGCAATGATGGTGAAGATCAAGATGATGAAGACCTTGTTGAAGGCATGGATGATTACTCTTTAAGTTCTTATGTTTTTAGTACTTTATGTTCTTATGTTGTATGTCGTTTTTCTAGTTTCATTTAAGACACTTCATGTATTGTGATCCCTTTCATTTTGTGCACTTTGTTTCTGTTATATCTATGTATGCAAACTTTATTTATGCTATGTTGTTTTTATGTGCAAAATTTTTATGATCTTCTTTCCCATTACTTTTTGCTAATGACAAAGGGGGAGAAGAATTTTTAGTTTCTTTTGTGTTTCTCTAACCCAAATTACAGCAAGCAAGCAATCTTCAAAACCCTCATGCAATAGATCAAGGGGGAGTCTTTGACTTAGGGGGAGCTTTTAAACAACTTGATTAGAGAAAACCAAGATGCACTCCAAACTTCAAGCAATGGTTGTCATCATCAAAAAGGGGGAGATTGTGAAATCAAGCTTTCCAAATGTTTTGATGAAGACAAGCTAGCATGCAAAAATGAATGAATCAAGATAGAAGATTTATCTCAAGCAAAGATTCATTAATCAAGATCAAATTTTCAAGACTTATGGCTTAAGGTATATGAAATTTTTGATCTTATGCTCTTAGTGCTCAAAACTATTTTTAATCATGCATTTACTTTATTAAAATAATATTTTGAGTATATACTATGTATGATTGAAGAAGGATGTTTTAAATTGCTTAAAATCTTTGAAAATAATGATTTTTCAATTTTTGTACACAAGCAATCGATTGTCATGCTAGGACAATCGGTTGCATCCAAAAAAACAAAAGCTTCTGTTTGAAAACAATCGATTGTCATCTAGAAGCAACCGATTGTCATGTGTTCTGTTTTCAAATTTTTTAAACGTTGGCTTATGAGCAACCAATTGCTCCTCAATGACAATCGGTTGTCATAGTTATATTTTTCAAATTTTTTAAACGTTGCTTTTACAGCAATCGATTGTTGCTTTAGTGCAACCAGTTGTTGTGCCTTAAATTTTGAAAAAATTTATTTTTCCAGCAACTTTTTGTAACACCTTTTCATGGCAATATTTGTATCTTTTCATACATTGTTTTAGTAAAAATGGTTTAAACATTGCTATGATTCATTGAAGAGGTATTACTACAATATAAATTATTTTTATTTAGAATTTTGAAAATATAACAACAATCACTAACAACTTTCTATTCTTTTGATCATACTCTCTACTCAAGATTTTTGTTCATCATTTTCATATGCATACTGGAAATTGTTCTTGAGTACTTAGAAGAGTATTCCATCTTAAATTTCATATTGAATAGAAAAGACCAATCAAGTGATTGACATTGCTCTTTCATTATTCAAACTCTTATACAAATCAAACAAACTATTGTATACTTATTTTCAGGATTGTTGGAAACAAGAAAGATACTTAGGAAGGATTATTCTCTTTGTGGTCTTAGTGAAAATCCAAGAGGATTGTTCTTGGTCCAAGAGGATTGTTCTTGGTTGTTAGGTAGTCTTTGTACAAATTACCAACTATAAGGAAATCTCTTTCATGTTGAAAGGGGACTGGAGTACTCTCAGACTGTGAGGGGAACCGGGATACATCTCTATGTTCTTTACTTTCCGCATTTACTGCTTTCATCACTTATCAGAAAAAGAAAGAAAAGAAACTCGTGCAAAAATATTCACACAATTCAGAAAAAGTTTTAAAGAACCTAATTCACCCCCCTCTTAGGCGCATCTGAACTTACAGGAACAATCTACCTACTCAAAAGTCTTAGTTCATTTCTTCCTTTTCTTTGATATTGCTATCTTACCAATTATTTGGTAAGAAGCCTTATCTTTGGATGTAAAGGGACGGACATGGGTCATCGTATATCCATGATAGCGATGTTGTGAGATATCTTAGCATTTCTCTTTGAGGAACTAAGATCATTTTGAAAGGCCACGTTGATAGCGTCATCGAGGGACTATGATCTTGTATTTTTTGATTGCTTTTTGCTAAGATATCCCACATGCATAACATGGCGATTTTTGCAAGGAAACAAAGTGGAATTACCCTAAGGGTGTAAGTGTGTTTGATTTACATGCTTTGTTTATCTTGGATTAGGGTTTGCTATTTGTTGATTTTATCTTTCCATACAAATCCTAATTACTAGCATTTATATAAAGCGATAAATTGCGGAAACTAAAAATACTAAGCTATTAGATCATTAGGGGAGGGGGTATACAGATTTGCAAATGGGGATTTTGCAAGAAAATTAAACCTAATTATCTCTTACAACCATATTGAATATTGTACAAAATTGCAAAGAAAATATTGCAAGAATGTAAATGGAAAAAGAAATGATTTTTGTTTGGTTTTTTATGAAAGGGTTTAGTCTTGACCTAATTAAGGAAATGATTAGTTAAAAAAATTAAATTAAATTTAAACTAATTAAGAAAGGAATTAAGTAAAAAATAATTTTTAGGGTTTTTTATGAAAAGGTTTTAAGTTAATAAAAATGAAATGAAAATTAATTAATTAAAAGAAACCTAAGTTCTAAGTTGATTTTAATTTAAAATAAAATAATATAATAAATAAACCTAAGTCTAAATATTTATTAATTAAAAAAGAAATTAATTTGTATAAGAAAATGTTTTTAGTCTTTTTGTTTTACAAAGAAAAATAAAATGTGTAAATGAGCATTTTTTAAATATGTAAATAAATAAAATATTTTTGGATTTTTTATTATTAAGAAAAATAATAATAATAATAATAGTAATAATAATAATAGTAAAGAAATATGAAATGAAAATAAAATAACAAAAGAAAATGAAATAACAAAGAAAAATAATGGGTCAGGGGTGTAAAAAATAAGACAGGGTGAAAAGTTAGCAAATATAAAAGGGAAGGCCTAAAGTGGAGGCTCAGGCGCCTGGCTGCAAACAAAAAAGAAATAGAAAAGTATGAAAAAATAACAAAACGGACGCTGGGGCTCGAACCCAGGTCCTAAAGGTGAAAGGAGCGTGCTTTAACCACTGGGGTGGTGATACATCCGTTAACTTAACTGAAATAATAAATATATGATACAAAACAAGTTCCATAAATGAACTTCATCTTCAACCTCCAGCCATAGATCCTGTAACTTCACCATTTCTCAATAAAAATGACATATGCAAACATGAAAGTTGCTCCATTTTTCCATATGAATCCAACCATGTAAATAACTAAAGCTATAAATCAAAGATGAATGAGAATTTCGAAAAGTACCAAATTCTGACCTAAATATTTCAGAAAGTTCAAACTCAAAATTCTTCCTACTCAAGCAATATAAATGAAATCTATGGACATGTATAGTTTCAGGGAAATGATGTCTACATTTTATCTTCACAAATACAAGCCTAACAATGCCTAAATAATGAGATGAAAAGTCAGAAAATGTACCTCAAAAATGGAAATCGTGAAATGAGTTTGAGCTTGATTCAAGGTGCTGCAATGATCAGGTTAGCTTCCTCAAGTTCCCAGGAAGCTAGTGCGATGGTTAGCTTGAGCAATGGATGGCTGGAATGGCTTGGAGAAGTCAATGTGAAATGCTCTATTTTTGTTTATGGAAGTTGATGAATATGATGTTACATTCGTGTAACAGGGTATGGGATGTTTTGTATTTGATGTAAGCAAGCTTTAGGAACTAAAAGGCCAAAGAACGCACGAGGGAAATATGAGTTTGGAATTCAAGGTCAGAAACTGTGCAACAATGGAGATTTTGGGAAATTTCTGATTTGAGGGAGTTTGGGAGTGTTTCAGGGTGTGAATGCTTGTGTGTTAGCTCACAAATAGTGACTCTATTTATAAGAAACAAGTTTGGAGACTTTTTGTTGATCAGAATTCAAAAACAAATGTTTAAACTCAACATGTGATTTTTGAGAAAACCAAGTTTCAAAGTCTTGTGTACTTGCTAAGATAGAGTGGTTATGCTTTAAACACACTTGCTTCTGACTTTCTAGTTGGAGTATGATCAGAGGGAAAAAGTTAGATGCTCAAGAATTGACTTTGTGCATAAAGCTTGCTTTTCAAGAATGACATTCTTCACTTTCTTCCCAAAATGGCAATGTGAATTGGATAAAGCATAAACCACTTGGATTATAGCTCAAAAGTTTGTGTAATCCATTAATGATGCATAGATACACAAGTTAGAAGGCCTGCAAAGCAAGATTATGCAGCCTAACATTGAAATTACATTATGTGTTCATCAAGAAATGACTTATAATTCAAGAATGAAACCCTAACTTCTTGCCTTTGATTCTCCTTGCTCAAACATGATCTCAATGAGTTCTTGGATATTTTGGAAAGCTTGTAACATCTTATATAACATATATGTTGGAAATTTTTGAAAATTCATCTTGGAACTATGTGAAAATTTTCCATGAAGTTAGGTCAAAATCCTACCTAAACTAGGGCAAAATTTCACTAAGTTTCCATGTTTCATGAACATGTCTTCTTAAAATCATAACTTGAAATCTATGAATTTATAGAAGAAGTTGTGTTCTATGATGTTTTATATATCATTGAGATCTACAACTTTAATGTTGAAAGTTTCCTTTGAATCATCTTGTATCATGGTGAAAATTTGGCTCAAAGTTATGAAAAAGTATGAATTTTCCAACACTTAGAAAAATTTATAAGTTTAGAAATTTTGACTTTTCAAAATGAAATCTTGACTTTTTGGTTTATTGATGAACAAGTTTCATATTTTGACATGTCTTGATGAACTGTGATCTTTGATACTTGATTTTGACAAAAAAGTCAATATTTGACTTTTCAGTGTACAATTGACTTTTCATTAGTTGACTGCAAATCGACTGTCAATCAATTGAACTTGAGAGATGTTTTGAGCCATGCCATTAGGTAAAAATGAGGCATTTGAATCCTTGAGATCATAACTTAAACCAATTGTTGTACCCCAAAATTTTCCCTCCCATTTATCAAGTATTTTCTCACAAAATCTCCTTTGGTTCAAGACTGCACAAGGGTTGATCAACTCAAGACACCTCCTTAAGCACTGATGACTGAAATTAGGGTTTGATATTGCACAATTATAATTGAACTTTTAATTCCTAATTTGACTTTCATAGATCATTATGGACCCCCAAGATTTCTCATGTCAAGTTTAAAGTCTTGGATCACATTTTTGCTCAGTCAATTGAGCATTTGACCTAAAAATCAGCTGTATTGAGGAAAAGTCAACTGTGCTCAATTTATAGTAAAACTTCATATTGTTTTATCCATATAAACATTGTGAACTTGTGATGTCATTTGATCATGTTTGGACCATAATTCCTCAAGAAATTTGATGAGATCATCAAAAGGTCAAAATAGTCAAAATTAGGGTTTTGACTGAGAAAGGGCAATTTCAGATTTTTGACCTAGAAAATGGTTAATTTGTTTGAGACATGATCTCAAGGTTTCAATTTCATCATTATGATCTAATGGCATGACTCAAAATATTACTCAAGGTCATTTGATTGATAGTTGATTTTCAGTCAACTGATCAAAAGTCAATTGTACAATGAAAAGTCAAACTTTGACTTTTTGGTCAAAATCAAGTGTCAAAGATCACAATTCATCAAAACATGTCAAAATATGAAACTTTTTCATCAAGAAATCAAAAAGTCAAGATTTCATTTTGAAAAGTCAAACTTTCCAAACTTAGATATTTTTCTAAGTGTTGAAAACTTCATATTTTTTCATAACTTTGAGCCAATTTTTCACCATGATGCAAGATGATTCAAATAAACTTTCAAAATGAAAGTTGTAGATCTCAATGAGATCTAAAACATTTATTTACACAACTTCTCTTAGAAATGCATGTATTTCAAGTTATGATTTTGTGAATACATGTTGATGAAACTAAACACTTAGTGAAAATTTTGCCCTAGTTTAGGCAAGATTTTGACCTAACTTCATGGCAATTTTTCACATAGTTTCAAGGGGAATTTTCAAAAGTGATTCGAAGAGGGGCTGTAGAGCACATTACAAGATTTCTAGAATATCCAAAAACTCCTTGAGATCATTTTTTAGCAAGGAGAATCGAAGGCATGAAGTTGGCATTTCATTCTTGAATTATAGGTCATTTTCATGATGAACAAGAATGCAATTTTAATGTTAGACTGCATAATCTTGCTTTGCAGGCCTTCTAACTTGTGTATGTATCCATAATTAATGGATTAAACAAACTTTTGAGCTATAATCCAAGTGGTTTAAGCTTTATCCAATTCACATTGCCATTTTGGGATGAAAGTGAAGAATACCATTTTTGAAAAGCAAGCTTTATGCAAAAAGTCAATTCTTGAGCCTCTAACTTGTTCCCTCTTATCACACTCCATCTACAAAGTTAGAAACAAGTATGTTTAAATCATAACCACTCTATCTTAGCAAGTACACAAGACATTGAAATTTGGATTTCTCAAAAAATCACATGTTATGCTTAAACTTGTGATTTTGAATTCTGATCAACAACAAGCTTCCAAACTTGTTTCTTATAAATAGAGGCACTATTTGTGATATAGAGGACGAGCTGAAGCACCCTGAAACACACCAAAACTCCCTCAAGCCAGAATATGCATAAGAAACTCCATTGATGCACAATTCTGACCAAAAACTTATATCTCT
Source organism: Vicia faba (assembly GCA_948472305.1). Lineage (NCBI taxonomy): Eukaryota > Viridiplantae > Streptophyta > Magnoliopsida > Fabales > Fabaceae > Vicia > Vicia faba. The sequence continues at coordinate 1,374,730,616 of OX451738.1, forward strand.
CATTTCCCTCGTGCGTTTTCCTTTCTAATAAATTACAAAGCTCCTACACATCAAATATAACCTATCCCTGACCCTGTTTCATAACTGTAACTCCATCTTCATCAACCTCCATAACCAAAAACATAGCTCTGCAAGTTGACTTCTCCAGACCATTTCAGCCATCCATTTCTCAAGCTAATCATTGCATTAGCGTCTTGGGAACTTGAGTAAGCTAACCTGATCATTGCAACACCTTGAATCAAGCTCATTTGCATTTCACGATTTCCAGTTTTGAGGTATTTTTCTTGAACTTCTATCTCATTAATTTGGCATTGTTAGACTTGCATTTATGAAGATAAAATATAGACATCATTGCCTTGAAACTGCACATATCCATAAATTTTATTTATATTGATTGAGCTTAGAGAATTTTAGGTTTGAATCTCTGAAAATATTTAGGTCAGAATTTGGTACTTTTAAAAATTCTCATTCTTCTTTGATTTATAGCTCATGATATTTATATGGTTGGATTCTTATGAAAAAATGGAGCAACTTTCATGTTTGCATCTTTTATTTTCATTGAGAAATGAGCAAGTTACAAGAACTATGACTGGAGGTTGAATATGAAGTTCATTTCTGGAACTTGTTTTGTGTTATGTATTTATTGTTTTAGTTATATCAACGGATGTATAACCACTCCAGTGGTAAGGCATCACGCGTTTCATGCTTAGGGCGTGGGTTCAAGCCCCAGCGCTGCCACTTTTCTCATTTTTCCCACATTTTCTCTCTTTTTGTCACAAGCTTGCAGCGCTGGGCCTCAAGCTGTTGGGCTTTTGACTTTTTGCTTATTTCTCACCCCTGCTTTCACATTCACACCCCTGGCCCAATTTTTTATTTATTTTATTTATTTCATTTATTATTTTTATTTGTATTTTATATTTTCTTTATTATTTATATCATTATTATTATTATTAGTATTATTATTATTTATTAATAAAAATCCAAAAAAATGTTTTATTTATTAATTATACTTACTTATTTTTATTTTCTTATAAAACAAAAAAGACCAAAACATTTTTCCTAAAACAAATTAATTTCTTTTCTTAATTAATTAATATTTAGATAATTAGGTTTAATTATTATATTATGCTCTTGTAAATTAAAATTAATATAGAACTTAGGTTTATTTTAATTAATTCATTTTCATATTATTTTTAAAACCTTTTCATAAAAAACCCTAAAAATCCTTTTTAGTTAATTTCTTTTCTTAATTAGTTTAAGTTAATTTTATTTAATTTTCATTAATCATTTTTCTTAATTAGGTTAAAACCTCTTCCATAAAAAATCCAAACAAAAATCATTTCTTTATCCATTTGCATTTATACATTATTATTTATTCAATTCTTGTACATTCATTCAATATGGTTGTAATAGTTAATTAGGTTTAATTTTCTTGCAAAATCCCCATTTGTAAATTTGTATACCCCCTCCCCTAATAATGTAATAGCTTAGTATTTTTATTTTCCGCAATTTAATGCTTTATATACAAAAGCTAGTAATTAGGGTTTGTATGTGAAGATAAAATGAATGCTTAGAAAACCCTAATCAAGACAAATCAAGCATGTAAACCAATACACTTGCACATATACACCCTTAGGGTAAATCCACTTTGTTGTCTTATAAAAAATCCATATTATGCATGTGAGGTATCTTAGCAAAAACAAACAAAAATACAAGATCATAGTCCCTCGATGACGCTATCAAAGTTGCCTTTCAAAAATGATCTTAGTCCCTTAAAGAAAATGCTAAGATATCTTACAATATTGCTAATCATGGCTATACGATGACCCACGCTCGTCCCTTTTACATCCAAAGATAGGGTTATTTACCAAATCAATGGTAAAATAACAATGTCAAAGGAAAGAGGAAATAAACATGAAAGACTTTTGAGTAGGTATATTGTTCCTAGTTGCTTGCTCAATTTTAAAACCAAAAACATCCTTTCTATTTTCAAAACAAACACTAACACTTTCAAAAACATCTTTCAAACTTAAAAACATTTTCAAAAGATCAACACTTTGTATACATTCTTACGAACGAGAATCATTACAAAGTTTTCCTAAACGATGACGCCTTTTTCAAAATACTTTTAAAAACCACACAAAGCACATTCTTAAACAAAAGCAAGTGATCTAGCAAAAAACTAAGATCCCGTAGATAACTACAGATGAAAAGGGTGCTAATACCTTCCCTTTTCATAATCTACCCCCCGAACTCAAGAAAACATCTCAAAGGTCTTTCTTGTTCTTTTTATCCTTTCCTTTTGGATAAAAGAAAAGTCAGTGGCGACTCTTGCTAAACCGCAACATTTGCGATCAAACGCAAAACACCCAAGTCAGTTCTCCCACTGCGTTACAGAACTGGAAACTCTGCTGGGGAAGAATTTAAAAGTGGGGTTACCTTAGGGATATATCACATTTATTTGCTTTTATTGTTTGACTTGTATGCTATACATTTTGGTACTTTGTTTGGGTTTGAATCCTCTACCAGGATTTGGGATACCCTATAGGTAAGTAGCAATACGTTGTGGAAACTATGCAGGGTATACCGACATGGTCTAAGCAATAGCTACGCTAGTGTGACATATTTGTGGGTACCCTTAGCCCTTGAGTAGTCAAGGAGAATACAGGGCCTTTGAGTGATGTCATGAAGCACTAACTAACTTCTAGAACCATTACTTGACCAACTTGGCCATTAGGACGTAATAAGATGATCGGCTTTGGTGCAGTCCGAAGTTGGTAGATACTCGATACTACACTCATTGAGGTTTGGTTTTTTGGGATATTCCGGTCTCCATTAAAGAGGCTTACGCTGAAATAATGCCCGAGAAAACAAACCAGTGATATTGAGCTCCCTTAGAACCCGGTTACTATTGCTAGGACAGGTTTGAGCCAACTAAACTTCAAGAGGGTACTTACCTATGAGACTCCATGCAAGCCTAAACCTAAGGACTTGTTTGTTTTGTTTATATATATCTACTTGTACATATCATCATAAACATCATAACATCATACTCATACTCACTAACCATTTCAAGGCTTTTTGGGATTTATCTTTGTTCTATTTTATAGGACATGGATTCTGTTCGCAGGAAAATCATTCAAGTCAATATTGTAAGGATCCCTCCTTAACTTAAAGAGTTAGCATCAAGGGTTCCCGAAAATTCTCCATTTACCAAAAGATATGGTCGCCTCCTAAACTTGGTTACCTCCTACACTGATGAGGACATGATGAAGGTGCTCTTCCAGTTCTTTGATCCTCTACACCATTGCTTCACATTTCCCGATTATCAACTTGTGCCAACATTGGAAGAATTCTACCAACTCTTGAGGATTCCCATTCTCAATCAACTACCCTTCAACGGTACGGAAAGAGATCCAAAACCAGAAGAGATTGCTCAAGCCATACACTTGTAACCATCTGATGTCACGACTAATTGGGAAACAAGGAGTGATGTCAAAGGTTTCTTAGCCAAGTTCTTGTTTGAGAAAGCTCAAAACTGTTGGAACTCCTTGGACTTGCGAGCTTTTGAGGAAATTGTGGCTCTCCTCCTCTATGGGATGGTTTTTTTTCCAAATCCTGACCAACTCATAAATGTAAACACCGTAAAAATCTTCATGTCTCGCAACCCGGTGCCTACTTTGTTAGGAGACATCCTACATTCTTTTCACACTCGCACTATGAGGAAAAGAGGTATCCTCATATGTTATACTCCTCTCTTGCAAGATGGTTTGTTTTGCATCTTCCCCAATCTGTATTCAAGAACGAGCAAGGTTCAAGGTTGTCACATAGGTTGATGACGCTCAGACACTCAGATATCCATTGGTGTTCCCAATATTTGGAGAATGTTACTATCGTCGACCGTTGTGGAGAATTCCCTAATGTCCCCTTACTTGGCATTATAAGAGGTATCACCTACAACCCCTGCTTAGCCTTAAGATAGTTTGGTTACACCCAAAGGGATGGTCCACATGAGATGCTTATTCAAGGGTTGGTATTTGACTACAAGAATGACAATCAAGGTCACCTCCAGAGGTTTATCCGAGCTTGGATGATGTTGAACAAGGTAGATAGCAAGACATTGAGGCATAAGAATTCCATCCCTCTTGAGCCTTATCTGAAATGGGTACGAGACCGTGCTCAAAGTATTATGATGCCTTACCCCTCTATTCTCCCGGTTATCATAGAGTCTATTGTGGAAGGAGATGTCCCATACACTATCCTTCATGCTGACATACCCACCTCTCTCGAAGACTTGCAAAGGGATTGGATACAGCTCAAGGGGGAGCGAGACACTTTCGAGGCCTAATTCTACGCCACCAAGAAGAAAGTTCTGGAACTCACCAAGCAACTTCATGAGGAGCGGAGTCTGAACGCCTACATCACACCAAAGAGGATGCGTTCAACCTTTTTATCTTAGAGTTTTTGTATTTCTTTGTAAGCCCAAAGAGGCATGATGTACTAAAACTTTGATTTATTAATATGACGTGTGTTCCTTTTTTTTCTAAAGCAAATTTAAATCTCTAATTTCCTTGAAATCATTGCATATGCATCTTCAGTCATCATAACATAAGCAGGTTTCTTACAACAGGTCTCCTTATCTTTCTACTGTTTATTTCAGTAAGATGGATCTTGAGCAGATAATAAAAGATCTCCAGGTGCAAAACGCTCAGTTTCAATAAATGTTCTTGACTCTGGCCAAAGGACAAGAGGATTTGAAAACTTTGCTGATCGAAGAAAAGAAGAAGAAAGCAAAGAAATCAACCGGTGTTTTGAATTTAGGAAGAAGATTCCCAGGGCCAGCCAGACGGACCCTAGACTTCGCAACATCATCTGGTGAAAAGGATAATCAAGAAGGGAAAGGAAAGGAAGTGACTGGCCATCCAGAATCTGAAGAAGAAGAAGACAATGATTACTCTGAAGAGCAGTATCCTCCGATTGACGACAAATACAAACATCTAGAAGAATGTCTAAGTGCAATGGAGATTCAGAAAGTGCCCGGGCTGGACTTTGAAGAGCTGGGTTTGGTGTCTAGGATTGTTATTCCACCAAAGTTCAAGGCACCGGTGTTTTCTAAGTACGACGGGGTTTCGTGTCCCAAGATTCACTTCCGATCTTATGTGAGGAAGATACAGCCTCACACTACTGACAGAGATTTGTGGGTCCACTTCTTTCAGGATAGTCTATCCGGGACTCATCTAGATTGGTTCTATCAACTAGAGAGGGCCAATATCCATAATTGGGAAGACCTGGCCGCCGCTTTTTATAAACAGTATCAATACAACACAAACCTTGCTCCCACCCGTACTCAACTCCAGAGTATGGCTATGGGTTCAAGTGAAGGTTTCAAAGACTACACTCAGAAATGGAGAGACTTAGCAGGAAGAGCCCGACCTCCCCTATCTGATAGAGAGCTAGTAGACATGTTTCTGGGTACCTTGTCTGGTCCTTTCTTTAATCATCTAATTAGAAGCTCCTTATCCGGCTTCACTGAATTAATCTTGATTGGGGAAAGAGTGGAAGCTAGGATTAAGAGTGGGAAGATCCAAAAAGACGCATCCTCTAGTGCCGTGAGAAAACCATTTATTGGGAAGAAAGAGGTTGGTGTTGTGTACCCTCAAAGGAATCAGGACAGAACTGAACCCCATCCAACATAGGGGCCGTCATAATCCCTAAGCCTGCTCCTACTCAACAAAGGAATAACCAGCCTAGAACAGAAAGACCAATAAGACAATTTACCCAGATAAATATGACACTGTCTCAAGTCCTGCCACATTTGTTGAGATTTAATCTGGTAACTTTGAAGGAAGCCCCGAAGAATCCCAACACCGCCTCTCCTCATTACAACCCTAATGCTCGTTGTGCTTACCATTCAGAAAGTCCAAGCCATGATACCAACAACTGTTGGGTTTTGAAAAACAAGGTGCAAGACCTTCTCGAGGAAAAAGAAATTAAATTTGATGCTCCTGAGATCCAAAATGTTATCACCACTCCTATGCCCAAGCATGGTCGTGATGTTAACGCTGTTGAAGATGATGTGTTTATGACTGTCGTTGATGAACTTGTTACTCCTCTCCTGATTGTCAAGAGGAACCTGTTGAAGGACGGTTTATTTCTGGGTTATGGCGAAGACTGCCACCTCTGTTTATCCCTACCAATTGGATGTCATTTACTGAAAGCAGGTGTTCAGTGCCTGATGGATGACAAAGAGATTTTGTTTGAAAAGACTCTCGTTCTAACCATTTCTTACAAAGATGTTTCAATAGTAACCATTTCCGCCAATCCTTCCAGGGTCTCCACCAAAAGACCCGTTAGGATTACATCTGTTCCTAAGGTGAATCCACTGATAATTACTATGCCAGGGCCGATTCCATACTCCTCAGATAAAACTGTCCCATGGAACTATGGGGGTGATGTCTACTATCACGGTGTCAAACAGGATTGGCTGGCTGATGAAGACTCGATTTTTGAGAAGGTTGACCCCGACATTGGCAACATTGCGGGAACCAGCAAAATAACCTGAAGTGGAAGAGCATTCTCCCCATATACTTCTCCTCCAAAAACTATTACCGGTACTGTGATCATCCTTACTTTTGTTCCTGTTGACACTACTACTACAATCCCTATCGTTACCTCTACTAACACCCCTACTGCCGAGTCGACTGAGACTCAAGGCAAAGGAATTCTGGTTGATCCTGTCTGGATGAAGGCGCAGTCAGTATCTATCCCGAAAGCCTCCAAAAAGGAGATGGAATAAATTTTGAAAATTATAAAGAGAAGCGACTACAATGTAGTCAAACAGCTAGGGCAGACTCCTTCAAAGATCTCTATGTTGGCTTTACTGTTGTGCTCTGAGGCTCATGCGAAGGCCTTGGGGAAATTTATTAAAACTGCCCATGTGCCACATGAAACCTCTGCTTACCAATTCCAAGACTGTATGGCCAGTTTGACCGTGAACAATAGTTTAGGCATTTCTGATGCTGACCTGACACCTAGAGGGAGGAAACACAACGAGGCGTTGCATGTCTCCATCGAATGCAGGGGAACCACTTTAGCCCATGTCCTGGTTAATACTGGCTCATCTTTGAATGTGCTGCCAAAGAAGGCTTTGGATAGACTAGACTGTGAAGGTCTGACCTTAAAACCCAGCAACATAGGGGTAAGGGCCTTCGACGGTTCAAAAAGAATGGTGCATGGGGAGGTGGACATCCCCATTAAAGTTGGAACTCAAACCTTTGATTCAACTTTCTATGTAATGGATATTGGCCCTTCCTATTCCTATTTATTAGGCCGACCTTGGATTCACGACGCCGGTGCCGTCACCTCTAAGTTACATCAGATGCTGAAATACCCAACCAAAGGGAAAATCATTACTGTCCATGGAGAGGAGGAATATATGGCCAGTCACTTGAACTCCTTCAAATACGTGGAATTGGATGGTAAATTCATTGAACCTCTGTTTCAGCATTTCGAGGAAGTCCCACAAACAGTCGCGGCAGCCAAGACTGCTTCCCAAGTCCCGAAGATTGCAAGACCTCCACTAAAGATGTCTTCACTGAAATATTCCAAGTGTTGTACCCCAATTTCCCCCCTAAGATCCCTTCACCATACCATATTGATTCAATCACAACAAGATCACATTAGGGCTTTTGGTTCTCCTCCCTATCTTTAGCTTTGCTCTTTGAGGAACCACCAAGCACCTTTACTTGTTTTTCTTGTGTAATCAATCATGTTTTGTTTGACTTTCCTTTTAATTAATAAAATGAAATGTTGATTTGTCTTACTTGTCAACAATGCAGATAAAGGCAATGGGGCTTGGCAAGTTGATCCATGGGTTCATGAGTTTATTTCCATGACCTAGTCAATGAAGCTTGAGAAGTTCAAACCTCACCATTGAAGTTGTTATGGAAAGGACGGAATGGCAAGGATATTTTGGTTCACTACATTCCCAAGTTATCAAGATTTGATCCAAAAAGTACAAGGGGTTGATTGAAAAATAGTCATGGTTGGACAAGGTCTTGTTCCCATTGGCCACAAGTGCATATTTCTATAAATTATCAAGATATGGAAGTGGTTATGGTTGCTATGAGTTCTCATTATCACCTTCAACAACTTATATTTACAAAGCATTTGTTTTGGTACAAGATGTTTGATCAAAATTGTCAAATTTCCTCAAGGCATGTTTCTTAATCTAGGAGCTAGGGTTTTGAACTTCAAAGGAGTATATATTGCCCATCTTTTGGTATTTTTAATTGATTCCAAAGACATCCTTCTCTTAAAAGGGATATAAACAAATCACTTCAAAAGTTCCAAGGAGTTTTCATGTGGAAGAAACTTGATGATGAAGAAAGATTACAAGTCCTCTAGATGAATCCCCAATTTCTCAAGTTTGACTTCAAATGATCATAACTTGGTCAATTTTTATCACCTTGAGTCCATTCGTTTTCCATAATTATCTTTAATATGTGATCTTATTCCTTCTTTTATGTGAAAAATGAGAAAATGGATAGAAGTTTCCTTAAGGATACTAAAGATTATAGGTCATTTTATGAAATTTTGCCAACTTCAACAAGTCATAACTTTCTCAATTTCTGGATATTGTGAATGGTTCAAGTTTCAAAATGTCATTCAAAAGATCTACTTCATGCCATCTTTTTTGGTCAAGAGCAAATTCCAAGTGGAAGGCTATGTTTGGATGCAAGACATTATAGGTCACTTTTGAAGAAAAATTTGAAATATTTCTAAGTATGGAAAGACAATCCTTTTTCCTCAACTTTGACTCAACACAACTTTCTGCTCAAGCATCCATTTGATACCATTCTTTTTTCATTGCAAAGCTCGAAACCTCTCCTTTCTAAAGCATCAAGAATCATGCCCTAAGACCCCTTGAGTTGAAAATGCCATTGGTCAAAAGTTGGCACTTTGAAACTGAATTTCTCACCAAGTCAGAATTTTGAAATCCATAATGTGGCCTCTAATCACAAGTTTTCCACGCGTTTTTGCCTCTAAACATGTTTAGTGAAGTTCCAGATTTGTTTAGCACTTCAAAACGCAAGGATTAGATGAGTATTGGTGAAAATTATATCACACTTCACTTGTGCATCAGGTTTGCACAAATTCCCTCCAAAATGCATCATTCACTCTTCCTTTTGATCCCATTTGCTTCTCCTATAAATACACGAACTATCCCATTCGTTTTCTCAAGCTTGGATAGCCAGAATCACCCTGCTAAACTTGTTCCCTAACTCAGAATTCAACAACTTCGAAATCCATTCTCAAGCCTTTTTCAATCCAATTTTTTCATCAATTCACCTTCCTTGATCTTCCCTTAAGCTAACCATATAATTACATTCAAGAGTCGTGCCCTATATTGCTCCGTAGAAGTCCAGTTTCAGAGCTCTGCAACTCAACTTCAATAGGTAGATTCCTTCATCAATTCTTCAAAACTTTGATATCATTGTGATGCTCTCATTACTCTGGTTCTAGTCGCAACACTTACTTCTTACTGGAAACACATTTTGACCATGAAATTTCAAATCCCATTTCAAAACTTTCTTTCCAAATTGCTTGAGCTATAGTTTATATAAATTTGGCGCGAGGATGTGGTTGTCTTCGTCTTGAAGAGACGAAGCGAATGACATAGGTATGAGCTTCTGATATGCAATTCACGTTGGCTGGAGGTTGAAGATGACCAGCGTGTCATCTTCCAACCAACGATGGCACGTCACTTGTTATTTTTGAATTCTGATTTTATTTCTGATTTAGTGCTTTATTCACTAATGACCATGATATGCACAGCGTGCCAGATCCCCTGGATTTGATTAGCGTTTTGACTCTCATCCAATGGTCCACATATTTTTGACTTTTATTTTCTTTTCTGATTTTTTATATTTAATTGTTTTAAACTTCAAAAAATCATAGAAAATTCATTTTTAGTCCAAAAAACCTGAAAAAATTATGAAAAATATTTTTGATTATTCTCTTTCTGATTTTTATTTTTTCACAATTTAATTTTGTGTTTTGGTATTTTTTTATAAATTTACATTTTATTGGAATTATTTTAAATGTTTAAAAATACTTTTATGCATTTATAAATCATGAAAAAAATTATGGAATGATCCAATCATATTGTGACAAATATTGGTGACCTTATTTTATTTTTGTTTCTAACTTTTCTATTTTTTTAAATCATTTTTGGTTTATTTCACCCATTTATTTAAATTTTAAAATAGTTTCTGACTTTAAAAAATTACCAAAAATTTTTTAAAATTATTTTAGTTCATTTTTGATTTTTTCTATGGTCTTACTTTTATTTCTTGATTAATTTGAATATAGTTGACATTTTTTATCTTTTATTTCTATTTTTAAACATTATTTTTAAACCTTTTTGTATATATTAAAATGTAAATTATTTTGTGATTATTTTCTGGCTGATCTTGGGTTAAATTTTTGATCATGAACTTTATTAACATCATTGGATCCATGGTGTTGAGTCTAACTCCGCAAAAATGGATGAATGATTTTAATAATAGTTTGATCAAATTTAATCCAAAAGTGGTTTGTATATTCTCTCCCACCCCTCTTCATCTTATCCTCTTCTTATTGCACTAAATGTTGTTAGAGCGTAATCTCTATATCATGTCTCAAAACAAATGGTGCATAGATTGTTATTGACCGACCTCAAAATAGGTGTGACTTCTATATAAGTCCACTTACGATTGCTTAACATATCACTAAATTTTGTCCCGATTCGAATAAATGATCATTCGTGGCCCAAACTTATGTTTGCAAGCTCAAGTATGTTAATTTGATCTCTTTGATCCAATAACCTTGAGATTCATTGTATGGAGGCTTTGGTTCTACCAATCCTCTAATGGATCTACAACACCTTTGGTCAACACTGATCACTTAAAAATCGTTGATCATTAAATGATACTCATAAGGATTCTAAATGGATGATATACTTGACAAAAAGAAAATGCAACTTGTTATGTGAAGGCTTTGATTCTACCAATCCTCTAATGAGTTCCAAATGCAAGTTTCAAGATGATCATCCAACTAACCACTAATCACTAATAATTGATTTTATTTTGTGTTTTTATTTTATTTTCTTTACTTTATGCACCATTAACTTTTAGCATTTACATTTAAGGCTATTTTTCATCTTTGCTCACTTGAGCCCCTTTATATTCTTGTCATTTTTTATTTTGCTCACTTGAGCTTTTCTTTTCTTTTAAAGACACCTAATAATAAACATAAACCCTAAAAATCTTTAATGATACTTGGACTATTTGGTTACTACCTTTGGTATTATGGAGCATTGGACTTTTTGGAATTAGGATTAAAAACCTTGGCCTATGATTGGAGACCTTGTGATCTTATCTGATTATTTTATCTGGAGCTCTTAAGGTTTACCTCAAGACATTGGGTTGTTTATTTGTTTTGTGTGCAGGTTATTGTGATTACACCCTTTGTTTGTAATCTGGAATTCACCTGTATACAGCCATTACTCTGCTCAATTTTTGTGAAGACTTAATACACTTGAAGTTTGGTTCTCTCAAGAGGTCTAGTATTTTTGCTTGTTTGATTTTAATCCAAAGAATGAGAATTCTATCTTGTCTCATAGTGTCAAGTATTGGCTTCTTATTGGTTAGATGGTTCTTATCCCTAGATTTTACCTTATGCTTTAGGATAGCCTCTTATTCACCTCCCATCTTCTTTAATTTCAAAAATATTCTCCCTCCTTTTGAAAACCCTTCTTGTTTTAAACTTGAACCACTTTCATAATAAAGTTGGACTTAGGTCCATGAATTTTCAAACATTTTCATAAATAAACTCCAATAAACTTAATAATACTTTGACATCCTTTTTATGAGAAGACTAAAAGTCAATCAATCTCATTTTAAACCATTTTGCCACTTTGGCTTTTATCTTTAAACTTTTCTCAAAAAAAGATCAAACTCTTATCAATCCTTGTAGTGATGCAAACAACTATAATTCTACAATATATAGTGAAGAGAGATATTTTCGACTTGGGTGTTGAGTGAGGCATTGTTGATTTTAAAATCCAATCCATATCCTCCACTTTGAGATGATGCAAATTCTCCTTTCTCATGATTGTGGGTAGTAGGTATATTTTCCACACGGACAATGACGATGACGTTTTATCTCATAAAATTAACCAACACATTTTTTTAAAATTTAAAAAAAAAAAGAGGAACTACGGGTACCTTGATCCCATATTGCACGAAAAGGTGGTACATAGGCACTAAAGGTTCGTAACCGCGGCGGGTGCAAAAAATAATAAATATATTACTTTTCTCACCTCCACCATCTATTTTATACAATATGTTTCATAGCCAAAATATATAGATTTTATAAAGAGGTTCCTGCGGAGTACCATAGATGTTTAGGGTCCTAATACCTTCCCTTTGCATAACCAACCCCCTTACCTTGAATCTTTCCCCCTCTTTCTGGGTTATTCGCTATTTTCCCATTCCTTTGGAAACAATGAAGCGCGGTGGCAATTTTTATTTTAATTTGTATAAGTCTAGTCAATCCAATGGCTTAGTCTTGAACACTTCTACCGCTACAAAAAAATGGCGACTTCACTGGGGAAAGATTGACCTCTTGTTGGTCCATCCCTAAGTCGGTTGAGTCTATCTTTGTTTATATCTGTATATGTGTTATTATTGTTTTTGTGTTGTATGTTGTATATATGTTTGTATGGATTTTCCTGGTTTTCAGGGTGCTTGGTGATTACTCATAAGTCCTATACCCGGACTTGGGTAAAGTTTAAGATAGGACGGGCGGTATAGTCATGTTAACTTTGAGGGAGTAATCCCTAAAAAGGAGGCATGAGATCCCCCACTCAGTGAAGGCCCCTTTGATTGTAGTTTCGTTTACCGAGTAATCGGGAAGACGTACTGCTTTTGACCTAGGAGCCTGCTGAAAATGAGGACCGTAGAATACCTAACCCATCTTGGCCTTTTAGGTGTAGTGCGGAAGCTATAACAGAGTAATCTGGAAATAGTTATCAGGCGATACTACACTCAGACGAGTTTTTCTTGAGAATATTACTAATTACCGAGTTAATTGGGAAGTTGGTAATATCTGAAGGAAAGATGTAGACTCTGGGAACCTCTAGAACCTTGTTCGTAAGGTGATAACTTTTAGACCAATACCTTATGGTTAGTACCTTCGACCTCATGCTCGTGACGTTGAACCTATGAACCCTATATGTGTGATCTTGTGTGTGATTGCTGCATCATGCATCCATACACTCATAAGCATCTTTTGGAGAGATCGTATTTCAAGGGATTTAAAGGTTTACCATTTGTGAATATCTCAGGTACTTTTGAACCATGGATTTTGGAAAGAGAAAGACTGGGAAGTAAAATTTCAAGGATCCCAAGATAGATGAGTTGATCAGTCTAATTCCCGAGATCGAGTGTCTTGTAGATATTTGGAAGACGTATGGATCCATTATTCCTCTCATGAAGCTGAAGATGAAGGAGGGTATTCTCTCGACTTTGGTCCAGTTCTATGATCTGATGTATCATTGCTTTACTTTTCCCAACTATCAGTTGATGCCTACACTGAAGGAGTATTCTTATCTGTTGGATTTACCTGTTACCGATCGTGTTCCTTTTACTAGTTTGGAGGGTGAGCCAAAACCACATGAGATTACTGCTTTGATTCATCTGGGGAAGTCTGAGGTGGAAGCCTATATGACTACTAAAGGAGGGATTAGAGGATTACTAGCTTAGTTCTTATTGAAGAAAGCTCGTTACTTTGCTAGGATGAAGAGTACAGTCGCTTTTGAGGCTATCTTTGATCTACTTGCTTACGGGTTGTTCTTATTTCCTAATATGGACAAGTTTGTTGACATTAATGCTATCAGGATCTTCATGATTGGAAACCCAGTTCCAACCTTGTTCGGTGATGCTTATTACTCTATTCATCTTCGGAATTCTTATCATTGGGGGGATGATTATCTATTGCACGCCCCTGTTGTACCGGTGGTTTATCTCTCATATGCCTCAGTCTGATGCTTTTTGGGATGTCAAGAAGGAACCCAATTAGGCTCCTAAGATCATGGCACTTACTCATTCAGATATTGATTGGTATCATCGAGCTTACCAGGATATAGAGATTATTGATAATTGTGGTAGTTTCCCCAATGTACCTCTTCTTGGTACAAAGGGAGGAATTAACTATAACCCTGTTCTTGCACGATGACAACTTGGTTATCCGATGAGGGATAAACCAAATAGTATTCATCTGAGTAGTTTCTTTCTGAAGGATGGAGAAGACCATAGGGAAGCCAGGGAGCAGATTGTGAAGGCATGGCGTTACATTCATAAGAAGAGTAGGAAGGATTTTGGACCTAGGGGTGCTGTTTATTTTTAGCCATATCTTTAGTGGGTCCAAACGAGAGCTATTCAATTGAAGATTCCGTATTCCCAGAAAACACCTATGCCTGATCTATTTGTGAAGACCACTCCTCCCTTATTAGATGATCTAGAAGAGCAGCAGCTTGCTTTGGTCAGGATGCAACAGGAAAAGGACGCTTGGAAGAATAAGTGCCAAACTTTAGAGATTTCCTATAGAGCAGACTTGAAGGAGAAAGACGACTTGATTGAGATCCTTGAGAGTCGAGCGGTAGAGACTATGGAGATGTAAGGGGATTTATTTTCTCCTAAGACTACGGAAGAAAACCAGATATTGAAGGCTCAGATTGCCAGGCTCACAGGGAAACGCCAGCGTATAGAGTGATCTCCATCAATTTTACTTCTCAGGGTTTTAGATTTTATTTTCATCTTGTACTTGGGATCATTGAAACTTGTAATCCATTTTGGAGTTGTTATAATAAATTTTTTCAGTATTTCAAATGCGTTATTACTTTGATATTTGCAATATGTCCATAAATTTTAAATCCCTTGAAATATTAAATAAAATAAAACCATGTGCATTACATATCATGCATCATATTGCACATATTTCTTGCATTTGTTATGCATATTAAGGTATCTACCAAGCTTCTTTACTTCGTTCAGAAAGCTGACTCACTACTACAACGCTCGGGCTAATCTCAGAAAGAAGATGGACAACTTAGAACAAGAGAATCACGAGCTGCCCGAGGAGGTTTATGCTTTGAAAGCCGGTATGGATAATCTGACTACTCTGATGGAAGCTCTGGTGGCTGCTCAAAATCAGCCACCGAGTGTCCAACCTCAACCAACAAGGGCAAATACTGAAGCTCCGACTGTTCCCGCATCTGCTACTCCAGTTGTTGTTTAGAATCGCATGCCTTAAGGTTATCCATGGGGAATGCCAGAGAATTTTACACCTGAAGATTTCAATCTTGGTCCTCAAGATACTTCGATTGTTCAGACTATTGTTACTCCGGCACCTCCTGTGGTGCATGCTGCTCATGCTGCGCCTCCTTCGATGAATATGGTTCCGTTTCTTAATGATGATGTGTGTTGTCCTTTCCCTCCACCGAGTGAAGACTTGGGTCTTTATGACAAAATGGATGATTTTTAAGAGTAGTTTGACAAGATGCAAAGAGAGATGAAGGCCCTCATGGGAAAAGAGCTATTTGGGCAGAATGTGAATGAGTTATGCTTGGTCCCGAATGTTAAGATACCTGCTAAGTTTAAGGTCCCGGAGTTTGAGAAGTACAAAGGCAACACTTGCCCTCGTGCTCATCTAGTAATGTACATGAGGAGAATGTCTACCCATTATGATGATCAGCGTCTGCTGATTCACTTTTTTCAGGATAATTTGATCGGTGTTGCGCTAAAGTGGTATATGAGTTTGAACATCGCCAATATCCATACTTTCAATGATTTGGGGGAAGCATTCATCAAACAAATACAAGTACAACATGGACATGGCGCCTGACCGTGATCAACTCAGGGCCATGGTTCAGAAAGACAGGGAATCATTCAAAGAGTATGCACATAGATGGCGTGAGGTAGCTGCCCAAGTGATTCCTCCCATGGAAGAGAAGGAGATGACTAAGATTTTCTTGAAAATGCTGGGTGCTTTCTACTATGAGAGGATGGTAGCAAGTGCGCCAAATGATTTTACTGAAATGGTAGGAATGGGTATCCGCTTAGAGGAGACTGTAAGAGAGGGCCGTTTAACAAAGAGTGAAAGTTATGGGTTTACCATCTTATGGGTTTACCAAGAAGAAGGAAGGGGATGAAAATGCTGTTATGAAATAGAGGAGGGTTAATACCCCTATAAGGAATTATCAGCGTCATCAGCAAGTCGCCTCAGTTACTCCAGTTGTGGGTGCCGCTCCAACTATCGTTGCTTATCAGAGACCGTCCCAACAGGGGAATCAAGGGTATAATCAGAGAAGGGAGAGTTATAAACCTATTCCTATGAGCTATGAAGAGTTACTACCGACATTGATTCAAAAGAAGTTGGTTCATACCCGACCACTTCCCGTCGTACCATCACCATTGCCTTGGTATTACAAAGTAGACCAAACATGTGCTTTTCATCAGGGAACACCAGGGCATAATGTCGAGAATTGTTATCCTTTAAAGAATGAGGTGTAGAAGTTGGTAAATTCTGGTGTTCTATCTTTAAAGGACGTGGGACCTAATGTGAAAGACAATCCTCTACCCAAGCATGGGGGAGTAAATGCCGTGAATATGGTGGCCAGTTGTCTAGGCGACTTCTGGATTTTTGATATTAATCTGGTTAGAGGAGATTTGGTGAAAATGCATGCAGACCTTTTGGAATTTAGCTACTATACGTATGACCATGCCAGTTGTGCTATTTTTAGTACAGATATACAGGGTTGCGATAAGATAAAGGCTGATTTACAAGAGATGATGGATGAGGGCTTAATCCACATAATCAGGCCTATGGAAGAGTATGAAGAGGAGGTGAATATGGTTTTTGGATTTCCTGGAGAATTCAGAATTTTTGGTGTAGAGTATATGAATGAATACCTTGTGCAATTGCATGCTACCTTCTGCCATATGGCTGGCCAGGTGGAACACCAATATGGATCTTGTCGAGTTTGCTGTCGAGATTCCTGAGGATGTTCAATCGTGAAGAAGTGTGTTTAGTTGTTTTTAGATAATGGAATTATCAAGGTTACAAGTCAAAGGGATGATTAACATGAAGTTGATATGGTTGAGGTTTGTTTGACTGGAGAAGGGTCAGATGAAGAGTATGCCTCCGCAGATGAGTGTTTCTCCTCAGATGAGGATTTATTTTGTAGAAATGAATCAATAATGACTGGTTGTGTTGAAGAAGGGGTAAACCTCATTGTACCTTGTTTTGGGGCACCCTCCCTTCTTGAAGTTGAATATTATAGCAAGCCAGTTGTTACCCCATTGGTGATTAGTTTGCCGTGTCCTATCCCCTACAAATCAGATAAGGCTGTGCCTTACAAATACATAGCTACAATCTTAGAGGATGGAGTGGAAGTTCCCATCCAGCCAATGCCTGATGTTGGGAATATTACTGAAAAATAGCAGAGTGACCCACAACGGTCGTGTGTTTGCACCAGTTATTCGAAGAGATGTTAGTGATGGAAAGAAAATTGCTGAGAATTTTGAACCCAAGAAGGCTACGGCTGAGACTAGTGGGGCTGCCTTAGAGAAAGAAGTGGATGATATTTTGAAGATAATCAAGATGAGCGACTACAGAATTGTAGGTCATCTACTGCAGAATCCTTCAAAAATATCTATCTTAGCTTTATTGATGAACTCTTCTGCTCATAGAGAGTCCTTGATGAGGGTATTGGACCAAGCTTTTGTGGAAAGTGATATGCCAGTAGATCAATTCAGCAGTGTAATAGGGAACATTATGTCATGTAATAACTTGAGTTTCTGCGATGATGAATTACCAGATGAAGGAAGGAATCACAACTTGGCCCTCCACATCTCTATGAACTGCAAGAATGATTCATTATCCAATGTGCTGATTGATAATGGATCTGCGTTGAATGTTATACCGAGGAGTAAGCTTATGAAGTTAAAATATCAAGGAACGCCTATACGCCTGAGTGGAATGATTGTGAAAGCGTTCGATGGATCAAGGAAATATGTTATTGGTGAAGTGGACTTGCCTATTCATATAGGACCGCATTTGTTTCAGATTACTTTCGAGGTCATGTACATTGTTCCCGCTTATAGCTGTCTGTTGGGACGGTCGTGGATTCATGGGGCAGGGGCTGTCACTTCAACTTTACACCAAAAACTGAAGTTTGTACGTGAAGGGAAAGTAGTGATCATAAATGGGGAACAAGCATTATTGATATCTCATTTGTCCTCTTTCAGCATTGCGGAGGCGGATGAAGCTGCTGTTAGAACCCAGTTCCAAGCCTTATCCATTGAAAATATAAGAGGAAATGAGAATTCCATGGTTTCACTTAAGGATGCGCAACAGGTTGTACGTAAGGGTCATAGTGAAGTGTGGGGACGAATTATGGATCCACCTGTGAACAAGAATAGAGCTGGCTTGGGGTTCTCTTTGAAGAATGACAAAGGTAAGGGCATGAAGCCGAGGTTTGCCATAAGCAAGTATCAAGACATCTTCTGTAGCGGGGGCTATCTTCATCCAACTATTTTTCTGGGATTAATACCATTGTAGAAGATGAAGCAGAGCAGGAAATGCCAAATTATGTGACACACGGAGTTAGGGTTCAGAACTGGATCACCATTGATGTTCCCTCTTGCATACATGTTTCAAAGTAATTTGTTTTGTTAATCTTTTTGAAAAAAGCTTTCACTCTGCCCAAGCTGGAAGTATTAATGTTGTAGGGCTTATCTGTTTTTCGTGACCTTTAAAATCAATAATAAAAGTTGTCTTTGTTTCCCAAATTATGTCTTTATTTTCTACTTTTTCTCGGAAAATGGTAAAAAAAAAGAAGAAAAAAACCCTTTCAAAATAAATAATAACTGAAATTCAATCTGCATGATCACTTGTTATATGTGTTAGTTTCTAAAAACAATCATAAATCATATGTGTAGATTAGTTAAAAAACCCATTGAATACAATGACCCTACACCCTCTCCCAACTTTGAATGTCATGTGTATGGGGATGAAGAAGAAGATTATGATGAGATTCCAGAAGAGGTATCACGGTTGTTTGAGCACGAGGAAAATACCATTCATCCATATAAAGAGCCATTATAAGTGATTAATTTGGGTTCAGAAGAAGATCCGAAGGAAGTCAATATTGGAGCATTGATGTATCCTGATGTGAAGAGCAGGTTGATTAAGCTGTTGAAAGAGTATGTGGATAATTTTGCTTGGTCTTACCAAGATATGCCTGGTCTAGATACAGATATTGTAGAGCACTGTTTGCCGTTGAAGCCAGAGTGTCCACCAATTAAACAAAAGTTGAGAAGAATTCACCCAGATATGGCAGTGAAGATCAAAGAGGAGGTTCTAAAGCAGATTAATGCTGGTTTTCTTGTGACGTCAGTGTATCCTCAATGGATTGCCAATATTGTCCCAGCATCGAAAAAAGACGGAAAAGTCCGCATGTGTGTAGATTACAGAGATCTAAATAAAGCTAGTCCAAAAGATGATTTTCCATTGCCACACATTGATATGTTAGTGGATAGCACAACAAATTCAAAGTATTATCGTTCATGGACGGATTTTCCAGGTATAATCAAATAATAATGGCTCCGGAGGACATGGAAAAAAGAACGTTTATCACACCCTGGGGAACATTCTGTTACAGAGTAATGCCCTTTTGGTTGAAGAACGCTGGTGCAACGTACCAGAGGGCTATGAAAACCATATTCCATGATCTGATGCACAAGCAAATCGAAGTATATGTTGATGATATGATTGCCAAATCCCAGAATGAAGAAGGGCATGTAGAAGATTTGTTGAAGTTGTTTCAGCGTTTGAGGAATTATCGTCTCCGCTTGAATCCAAATAAATGCACCTTCGATGTTCGATTAGGAAAATTGTTGGGTTTCATTGTTATCCATAAAGGAATTGAAGTCGACCCTGATAAAGTCAAAGAAATTCAAGAGATGCCAGTGCCAAAAATTAAAAAGCAAGTCAGAGGTTTCCTCAAGCGTTTGAATTATATTTCCAGATTCATTTCCCACATGACTGCAACATGTGAACCAATCTTTAAGTTGTTAAAGAAAGATCAAGGTTGTGTATGGACGTATGACTGCCAAAGGGAATTTGAAAGTATTAAAGAATATGTACTTGAACCTCCTATCTTGCTCTCTGCTGTCGAAGGAAGACCGTCGATTATGTATCTGACAATGTTAGATAATTCCATGGGTTGTATTCTGGGACAACAAGATGAAACAGGGAATAAGGAGTTCGGCATTTATTATCTTAGTAAAAAATTCACTGATTGTGAGTCGCGGTATTCCATGCTGGAAAAGACATGTTGTGCTTTGGCCTGGGCGGCAAAGCGTTTGCGGCAGTATATGTTGAATCACACTACTTGGTTGATCTCTAAAATGGATCCAATCAAGTACATTTTTGAAAAGCCCGCTCTTACTGGGAGAATTGCCCGCTGGAAGATGTTGCTATCTGAATACGATATCAAATAACACACTCAAAAAGCTATTAAAAGCAGTGTGTTGGGAGATTATCTTGCTCACCAACCAGTGGAGGATCATCAGTCTGTAGAATATGAATTCCTTGATGAGGATGTGATGTTCCTGAAAGTGAATGATTGTGATGAACCATTGCCCGAGGAAGGTCCTGACCCTGAATCTCGTTGGAGTATGATATTTGATGGTGTTGTGAATGCTTATGGTAAAGGAATTGGTGCCGTGATTGTCACTTTACGTGGATCTCACATTCCTTTTACTGCAAGGTTAACATTCGATTGTACTAATAATATGGCAGAATATGAGGCCTGCATCATGGGTCTCGAAGAAGCCATTGATCTCAGAATTAAAAATCTAGATGTGTATGGTGATTCAGCTTTGGTAATAAATCAGATTAAAGGAGAATGGGATACTCGTCACCCCGGCTTGATCCCTTATAAAGATTATGCTAGAAGATTGTTACCCTTTTCAATAAAGTTGAATTCCATCACATTCCTAGAGATGAAAATCAGATGGAGGATGCTCTAGAAACTCTGGCTTCTATGTACCAAGTGAATACTTGGAATGATATAACTCGAATTATGGTTCGACGACTGGATAGGCCCGCTCATGTGTTTACAACAGAAGAGGTAGCAGATGAAAAACCTTGGTATCATGATATCAAGCATTTTCTTCAGACTCAAGAATACCCGATCGGTGCATCGAAGAAAGATAGAAAGACACTGAGAAGATTGGCTGGCAGTTTCTTCCTCAGTGAAAATTTGTTGTATAAAAGAAATTATGACATGGTCTTGCTCAGATGCGTGGATAGATACGAAGCAGACATGTTGATGCATGAGGTTCTTGAAGGTTCATTTGGAATTCATGCCAATGGACATTCGATGGCTAAAAAGATGCTAAGGGCAGGTTACTATTGGCTGACAATAGAATCTGATTATTATATATTTGCAAAGAAGTGTCATAAATGCCAGATTTATACGGACAAGGTCCATGTGACTCTGACACTTCTCAATTTGATTTCCTCCCCGTGGCCTTTCTCTATGTAGGGTATTGACATAATTGGGATGATAGAACCCAAAGCTTTGAATGGAAACTGTTTTATCTTGGTAGCAATTGATTACTTTACCAAGTGGGTGGAAGCTGCTTCATATGCCAATGTTACTAAGCATGTGGTTGTGCGCTTCATCAAGAATAATCTTATATGTCGGTATGGTGTGCCGAGAAGAATTATCACCGACAATGGCTCGAATATGAACAATAAAATGATGACAGAACTGTGCAAAGAATTCAAGATTGTCCATCATAATTCCTCTCCGTACAGGCCAAAGATGAATGGGGATGTTGAAGCTGATAATAAGAATATCAAGAAGATTATTCAGAAAATGGTCGTTACTTATAAGGATTGGCATGAAATGCTCCCTTTTGCTTTGCATGGATATCAAACACCTGTCAGCACTTCAACAGGAGCAACCCCGTTCTCCCTGGTGTATGAAATGGAAGCTGTACTCCCAGTCGAGGTTGAAATTCCCTCTTTGCGTGTGATAATGGAAGTTATTTTTCCCGAGAAGTTGGTACCATAATCACTCTTGAAGAACACAGGACCCTGGTTTCTCTAGTGAAGAACGTATTGTGGTTCTCCCTTTGAGGATGTGGTGTTAACCTCCCCAATGAAGTAGGCCTGAATTTCCCCAGTGAATGTTTCAATGATTTGGTGTCCATCTGCTTTATTTGAGACTGGTTTTGAAATCCCCAGTAGAAGTGTTACTTTTGAAAACATTTGTTTCCCCAAAGAAGCCAGAAGAAGGATGTTCTATCCCTGTATCTGTACTATTTTGTCACTTTGTTTTGTTTACTTCCGGATTATGTTTCTCCCCAGTAAAGCTAAAGCAAGCAGTAGGTTTTGTTTCCTCAGTTGGAATTTACTTTTTCTTGGAATGATCATCCTGGATGTGGTTTAGCCGAGTGTTGTTCATGCCCGAGTTAGTTTTGCCTAGTTACTCCCAGTGTTGTATATCTGTTTTGTCAACATATGCGCGATAACACTCATATATTCATACATACATCATGCATAGCTAAAATTGGCAAATCATTGTTCATTGACATTTTTTAGTATTTTTGTTGACATATCACCCTGTTTTGGAGAGTTACGTTATGCTCTCTTCAATAGAGTGTTGGCCTTAAGCAGAAAGCGTATATTCTTTCAATGTCCCCACAGAGTTGTCCCTCATGGAAGACTTTTTCTTTATCCTTCCTGTACATCTCCTTGGTTGGATGGATTTGGTTTTCCTACTTGAGTTTATTTATCAAAGGATGTATTTTGGTTGACTGTTTCATCCCAGTTTATTTCTAGTTTGAATCTGTGGTTCCACAACAATGTTATTTACTTTGGATTTTTGAAAGCTTCGAGTTTTGCTTTGTGCATTTATTTGACACGAGCAGACTTTATCTCCTCAGTAGGAATATCGTGGCATTTCCCCAGGAAGTCATATTTCTTTCCCCGTGAAGTCATATTTCTTTCCCCAGGAAGCCATATTCCTATCCCCAGAAAGTCATTTCTTTTTACAATCCTCCATGATAACAAGTAGCAGGTCTCTTTATTTGCGTAACTTGTGCTTCCCCATAAAAGTCGACGCAACTTTTTTTCTTCTCTATCTCCTCTATGAGTGGATAGTTTGCAGTCCGTCATCAGTTTACGCCAGTGGATGGCAAGACTTTCAAATTCGCAGAATCAGCTCGCTGTGAAATCTTCGCAAGTTGAAGTCTCTTTATTTGAGATGGCTTACATATTATCCTTTCCAGGCAAAGTTCCTCTGTTAAAGAAGAAGTTGAGACCCTTTCTAGGTGAAATGCCAGAATTTTAGGGAAGCTTGTTATCTTTTTGCAACCTTCAGTGAACGTTGGTAGTTCATCATCAGTGAACGGCGGTGTTAAGATATATTCTCTTTCTACCTTCAGTGAAAGTTGGTAGATCACCATCAGTGAAAGTTGGTGTTTGTTATCTTTTTTCTACCCTCAGTGAACATTGGTAGTTCATCATCAGTGAATAACGATGCTATGATATATTATCTTTCTACCTTCAGTGAAAGTAGGTAGATCACCATCAGTGAAAGTTGGTGTTTGTTATCTTTTTTCTACTCTCAGTGAACGTTGGTAGTTCATCGTCAATGAACGGAGATGCTACGATATATTCTCTTTCTACCTTCAGTGAAAGTTGGTAGATCACCATCATTGAAAGTTGGTGTTTGTTATCTTTTTGCTACCCTCAGTGAACGTTGGTAGTTCATCATCAGTGAACGACGGTGTTATGATATATTCTCTTTCTACCTTCAGTGAAAGTTGGTAGATCATCATCAGTGAAAGTTGGTGTTTGTTATCTTTTTGCTACCATCAGTGAACGTTGGTAGTTCATCGTCAGTGAACGGAGGTGCTATGATTATTCTCTTTCCACCTTCAGTGAAAGTTGGTAGGTCATTGGCAGTGAACGTCGATGATTGTTATCTTTTTGCTACCCTCAGTGAAAGTTGGTAGTTCATCGTCAATAAACAACAATGCTATGATATTTCTTTTCCTTCTACCTTCAGTGAACGTTGGTAGCTCACCGTCAGTGTTGTTATTTCTTTTCCTTCTACCTTCAGTAAACGTTGGTAGCTTTACCTCTAGTATGAGTTGGTGTATCCTTTTCCCTTTTTACCATCCTCTCAGAGTCTGATCTTTTGATCCACCAGTGATTTATTTTCCTGGTTAGGTCGCTCTCTTGTTTCTTTATTTTTTTTACATCCCTAGTGGTGTTCTGTGTCTCTTTAGTTTTGTTCATATGCATTCATGATCATAAACATTTGCATGGCATCTTAGGGCCAAAAATAAGGTTTGTTTTTATATTTAAGTATCTTCAACCGCATCGACACGAAGATTTTTAACCTTCGTATCTCCGGATAGAAGAAACTTAAATAATGGAAGTTGTTGTACCCCAATTTTCCCCCCTAAGATCCCTTCACCATACCATATTGATTCAATCACAACAAGATCACATTAGGGCTTTTGGTTCTCCTCCCTATCTTTAGCTTTGCTCTTTGAGGAATCACCAAGCACCTTGACTTGTTTTTCTAGTGTAATCATTCATGTTTTGTTTGACTTTCCTTTTAATTAATAAAATGCAATGTTGGTTTGTCTTACTTGTCAACAATGCAGATAAAGGCAATGGGGCTTGGCAAGTTGATCCATGTGTTTATGAGTTTATTTCCATGACCTAGTCAATGAAGCTTGAGAAGTTCAAACATCACGATTGAAGTTTTTTTGGAAGGGATGGCATGGAAAGGTTATTTTGGTTCACTACATTCCCAAGTTATCAAGATTTGATCCAAAAAGTACAAGGGGTTGATTGAAAAATAGTCATGGTTGGACAAGGTCTTGTTCCCATTGGTCACAAGTGCATATTTCTCTCAATTATCAAGATATGGAAGTGGTTATGGTTTCTATGATTTCTCATTATCATCCTCAACAACTTATATTTACAAAGCATTTATTTTGGTACAAGAAGTTTGTTCAAAATTGTCAAAGTTCCTCAAGGCATGTTTCTTAATCTAGGAGCTAGGGTTTTGAAATTCAAAGGAATATATCTTGCCCATATTTTGGTATTTTTGAGTGATTCCAAAGACATCCTTCTCTTCAAAGGGATATCAACAAATCACTTCAAAAGTTCTAAGGAGTTTTCATGTGGAAGAAACTTGATGATGAAGAAATATTACAAGTCCTCTAGATGAACCCCCAATTTCTCATGTTTGACTTCAAATGATCATAACTTGTTAAATTTTTATCACCTTGATCCCATTATTTTTCCATAATGATCTTGAAGATGTGAACTTTATGCCTTCTTTTATGTGCAAAGTGAGAAAATGGATGTAAGTTTCCTTAAGGATACTAAAGATTATAAGTCATTTTATGAAATTTTGCCAACTTCAACAAGTCATAACTTTCTCAATTTTTTAAGATTGTGAATGGTTCAAGTTTCAAAATCTCATTCAAGAGATCTACTTCACGCCATCTTTTTTGGTCAAGAGCAAATTCCAAGTGGAAGGCTATGTTTGGATTTAAGACATTATAGGTCACTTTTGAAGAAAAATTTGAAATATTTCTAAGTATGGAAAGTCAACCCTTTTTCCTCAACTTTGACTCAACACAACTTTCAGCTCAAGCATCCATTTGATTCCATTATTTTTTCATTGCAAAGATTGAAACCTCACCTTTCTAAAGCATCAAGAATCATGCCCTAAGACCCCTTGAGTTGAAAATGCCATTGGTCTGAAGTTGGCACTTTGAAACTGAATTTCTCACCAAGTCAGAATTTTGAAATCCATAATATGGCCTCTAATCACAAGTTTTCCACGTGTTTTTGCCTCTAAACATGTTTAGTGAAGTTCCAGATTTGTTTAGCACCTCAAAACGCAAGGATTGGACGAGTTTTGGTGAAAATTAGATCACACTTCACTCGTGCATCAGGTTTGCACGAATTCCCTCCAAAATGCATCATTCACTCTTTCTTTTGATCCCATTTGCTTCTCCTATAAATACATAAACTATCCTATTTGTTTTCTCAAACTTGGATAGCCAGAATCACCCTGCCAAACTTGTTCCCTAACTCAGAATTCAGCAACTTCAAAATCCATTCTCAAGCCTTTTTCAATCCAATTTTTTCATCAATTCACCTTCCTTGATCTTCCCTGAAGCTAACCATATAATACATTCAATAATTGTGCCCTATATTGCTCCATAGAAGTCCATTTTCAGAGCTCTGCAACTCAACTTCAATAGGTAGATTCCTTCATCAATTCTTCAAAACTTTGATATCATTGTGATGCTCTCATTGCCCTGGTTCTAGTCGCAACACTTACTTCTTACTGGAAACACGTTTTGACCATGAAATTTCAAATCCCTTTTCTAAACTTTCTTTCCAAATTGCTTGAGCTATAGTTTATATAAATTTGGCGCGAGGGTGTGGTTGTCTTCGTCTTGAAGAGACGAAGCGAATGACATAGGTTTGAGCTTCTGATTTTACAGTTTGAGAGACCTACAATTCACGTTGGATGGAGGTTGAAGATGACCAACGTGTCATCTTCCAACCAATGATGGCACGCCACTTGTTATTTTTGAATAATAATTTTATTTCTAATTCAGTGCTTTATTCACTAATGACCATGATATGTACAGCGCGCCAGATCCCTTGGATTTGATTACTAACGCATTTTGACTCTCATCCAATGGTCCACATATTTTTGACTTGTATTTTCTTTTCTGATTTTTTATATTTAATTGTTTTAAACTTCAAAAAATCATAGAAAATTCATTTTTAGTCCAAAAAATCTGAAAAAATTATGAAAAATAATTTTGATAATTCTCTTTCTGATTTTTATTTTTTCACAATTTAATTTTGTGTTTTGGTATTTTTTTATAAATTTACACTTCATTGGAATTGTTTTAAATGTTTAAAAATACTTTTATGCATTTTTAAATTATGAAAAAAATCATGGAATGATCCAATGATATTGTGACAAATATTGGTAACCTTATTTTATTTTTGTTTCTGACTTTGCTATTTTTTATCATTTTTGGTTTATTTCACCCATTTCTTTAAATTTTAAAATAGTTTCAGACTTTAAAATATTACCAAGAAATTTATAAAATTATTTTAGTTCATTTATGATTTTTCTATGGTGTTACTTTTATTTACTGATTAATTTGAACATGGTTGACATTTTTTCTTTTATTTCTATTTTTAAACATTATTTTTAAACCTTTTTGTATATATTAAAATGTAATATTATTTTGTGATTATTTTCTGGCTGATCTTGGGTTAAATTTTTGATCATAAACTTTATTAACATCATTGGATCCATGGTGTTGAGTTTAACTCCACAAAAATGGATCAATGATTTTAATAATAGTATGATTAAATTTAATCCAAAAGTGGTTTGTATATTCTCTCCCACCCCTCTTCATCTCATCCTCTTCTTATTGCACTAAATGTTGTTGGAGAATGATCTCTATATCATGTCTCAAAACAAATGGTGCATATATTGCTATTCACCGGACTCAAAATAGGTGCGATTTCTATATAAATCCACTTAAGATTGCTTAATATAGCGCTAAAGTTTGTGCCGATTCGAATAAATGATCATTTGTGGCCCAAACTTATGTTTGCAAGCCCAAGTATGTTAATTTGATCTCTTTGATCCAATAACCTTGAGATTCATTGTGTGGAGGCTTTGGTTCTACCAATCCTCTAACGGATCTACAACACCTTTGGTAAACGCGGATCACTTAAACATCAGTGATCATTAAATGATACTCATAAGGATTCCAAATGGATGATATACTTGACAAAAAGCAAATGCAACTTGTTGTGTGGAGGCTTTTGTTCTACCAATCCTCTAATGAGTTCCAAATGTAAGTTTCAAGATGATCATCCAACTAACCACTAATCACTAATAATTGATTTTATTTTATGTTTTTATTTTATGTTCTTTACTTTATGCACCATTTACTTTTAGCATTTACATTTCATGCTATTTTTCATCTTTGCTCACTTGAGCCCCTTTATATTCTTGTCATTTTTTATTTTGCTCACTTGAGCTTTTATTTTCTTTTAAAGACACCTAATAATCAACATAAACCCTAAAAATCTTTAATGATACTTTGACTATTTGGTTACTACCCTTGGAATTATGGAGCATTGGACTTTTTGGACTTAGGATTAGAAACTTTGGCCTATGATTGGAGACGTTGTGATCTTATCTGATTATTTTGTCTGGAGCTCTTGAGGTTTACCTCAAGACATTGGGTTGTTTGTTTGTTTTGTGTGCAGGTTATTGTGATTACACCCTTTGTTTGTAATCTGGAAATCACCTGTATACAGCCGTTACTCTGCCCAATTTTTGTGAAGACTTAATACACTTGAAGTTTGGTTCTCTCAAGAGGTCTAGTATTTTTGCTTGTTTGGTTTCAATCCAAAGAATTGGAATTCTATCTTGGCTCATAGTGTCAAGTATTGGCTTCTTGTTGGTTAGATGGTTCTTATCCCTAACTTTTACCTTATGCTTCAGGATAGCTTCTTATTCACCTCCCATCTTCTTTAATTTCAAAAATATTCTCCCTCCTTTTGAAAACCCTTCTTGTTTTAAACTTGAACCACTTTCATAATAAGCTTGGACTAGGTCCATGCATTTTCAAACATTTTCATAAATAAACTCCAATAAACTTAATAATACTTTGACATCCTTTTTGTGAGAAGACTAAAAGTCAATCAATATCATTTCAAACCATTTTGCCACTTTGACTTTTATCTTTAAACTTTTCTCAAAAAAAGATCGAACTCTTGTTAATCCTTGTTGTGATGCAAACAACTACACTTCTATAATATGTAGTGAAGAGAGATATTTTCCACTTGAGTGTTGAGTGAGGCATTGTTGATTTTAAAGTCCAAGCCATATCCTCCACTTTGAGATGATGCAAATTCTCCTTTCTCATGATTGTGGGTAGTAGGTATGTTTTCCACACGGATAATGACGATGACGTTTTATCTCATAAAATTAACCAACAATTTTTTTTAAATTTTTTTAAAAAAAGAAGAACTACGGGTACCCTGATCCCCTATTGCACGAATAGGTGGTACGTAGGCACTAAAGGTTCGCAACCGAGGCGGTTGCAAAAAATAATAAATATATTTCTTTTCTCACCTCCACCATCTATTTTATACAACATGTTTCATAGCCAAAATATACATATTTTAAAAAGAGGTTCCTGTGGAGTACCGTAGATGTTTATGGTGCTAATACCTTCCCTTTGCATAACCAACCCCCTTACCTTGAATCTTTCCCCCTCTTTTTGGGTTATTCGCTCTTTTCCCATTCCTTTGGAAATAATAAAGCGCGGTGGTGATTTTTATTTTGATTTGTATTAGTCTAGTCAATCCAATGGCTTAGTCTTGTAGATTTCTACCGCTACACCAAGGCAGTAGTCGAAGAAGGTGGGTGTACTATTTGGGGCCAACTCCCGGATATCCCTTACAAATCTGACAAATTTGGTTTGGATTTCACTTTAGGAGCCCAGAAAGATGTTCGTCGTGCTCGTGTTGGGGAACCACCTTTGCGGATCAGTAACCACGGAGTCAACACAGTGGAGGATAGTGATGACAGTTGTGACCTAGAAGAATGAATTTTCCAAACTATCAACGAAGGACTCACCGACTAGGAAGCTAAAGATTTTGTCCCAATTACTTTTATCCAACAATAATTGTCTTTAAATTTTTGTCGAACTTGTAATAATTAAACAATTCAGACTTTTAAAACCTTGTGTCTTACCCAAGGCACAACGGTCCATTTGTAAGGGTTGTTACATCATTTTCATATGTGATCAATGAATCATGGACGTTTTTGCATACAAACTTTACGCTCTTTGTTTTTATTTTTCTACATTTTTATTTTTTTCAATGATAACTATGCTCTTACACACACTCACATATCAAATGCAGATCTACATCCACTCAGGATCCCATGGGTAACGATTCTGCTATGGCCTACTGTGACTTTGAAAATCTAATCTACCAAGCCAAAGACGAAGATGAGGAAGATTGTGAAGTGCCAAGGGAACTAGCCAGGTTACTATAACAGGAAGAAAGGACCATACAGCCCCATGAAGAACCAGTGGACACAGTTAACTTAGGTACTGAAGAAGACAAGAAAGAAGTCAAGGTGGGTGCCAATTTGGAACCCAGTGTCAAGAAGCGTTTAACTGAGTTGCTACATGATTATGTTGAGGTCTTCACTTGGTCATACAAAGATATTCCTGGACTTGAAGCTGATATCGTGGTCCATCGTCTACCAGCAAAAGAAGACTGCCCTTCGGTAAAACAGAAAGTCCGTCGCATGCGGCCAGACTTGTCAGAAAAGATCAAGACTGAAGTCATGAAACAATTCAACACCGGATTCTTAGCCGTCAACTCCTATCCACAATGGGTCGCCAATGTTGTTCAAGTGCCTAAAAAGGACGGCAAAGTACGCATGTGTGTGGATTACCGAGATTTGAATAGGATAAGCCTTAAGGATGATTTCCCACTTCCCCATATCGATATTTTGGTTGACAATACCGCACAACAAAGTGTTATTATTTATGGATTGTTTCTCAGGCTACAATCAAATCAAAATGGCACCTGAGGACATGGAGAAAATGACCTTCGTCACACAGTGGGGCACATTCTGTTACAGGGTTATGCCATTTGGATTGAAGAATGTTGGGGAAACTTATTAGCGCACCATGGTAGCTCTATTTCATGACATGATTCATCATGAAATAGAGGTCTATGTGGATGACATGATAGCTGGATCTCAAACTGAAGAGGAACATCTTGACCATTTGCAAAAACTGTTTGAAAGGCTAAAGAAATACAAGCTAAGGTTGAACCCGAATAAATGCATATTTGGGGTGAGGTCCGGTAAACTCCTAGGCTTCATCGTCAATGGTAAAGGTATCAAAGTGGACCCTGCCAAGGTGAAAGCGATACAAGAAATGCCTGCTTCTCGCACCGAGAAGGAAGTCAGAGGATTCTTAGGACGACTTAACTACATCGCAAGATTCATTTCTCACCTAACAGCTACTTGTGAACCAATCTTCAAATTACTGAAGAAAGATCAAGTAGTCAAATGGAATGATGAATGCCAAGCTTCCTTCGAAAAGATCAAGGAGTACTCTCAAGAACCTCCTGTTTTGATGCCGCCAGTCGAGGGAAGACCTTTGATCATGTATCTAACTGTTTTGGAAAATTCAATGGGTGTGTGTGCTGGGGCAGCATGACGAGTCTGGCCGAAAAGAGCACGTTATATACTACCTGAGCAAAAAGTTTACCGACTATGAAACAAGATATTCACTGCTCAAGAAAACTTGCTGCGCTCTGGCATGGGCTGCTCGTCGACTGAGATAGTATATGCTGACCCATACTACCTTATTAATATCCCAGATGGATCCAATTAAATACATATTCGAGAAACCTGCGCTCTCTGGGAGAATAACAAGATGACAGATGACCCTGATTGCATACGACATTCAGTACACTACCCAAAAAGTAATAAAGGGCAATGTACTAGCCAATCACCTTGCTCATCAAGCCGTGGATGACTATCAGTCCTTGAAATTCGAGTTCCCAGATGAAGACATCATGATGGTAAAGAACTGTGAAGAATTCAGACCATATGACGGACCTGAACAAGGATCCCGATGGACCTTGGTTTTTGACGGGGCCTCCAACACACTCGACAATGTCATAGGTGTTGTAATCATATCCCATGAAGGATTTCATACTCCCTTCACCACAAGACTTTGTTTCAACTGTACCAATAACATGGAAGAATACGAAGCGTGTATTTTTGGTCTCAAAGCTGCCATAGATTTGGGAATCAAGTCCTTAAGTGTATTTGGAGATTTAGCCTTAGTAATCATCCAGATCAAAGGAGAATGAGACATGAAGCACCCTAACCTCATCCCCTACAAAGAACATGTGTTGACATTAATCCCACATTTCGAGGAAATTACCTTGAGCATTTTCCACGAGAGGAAAATCAACTAGCAGACGCGCTAGCCACTATGTCATCCATGTTTAAACTCAAGTGGGGTAACGAGGCTCCCCAGATCACCATTGGATGGATGGATGAACCAACTTACTGTCATGAGATCGATACTGAAGAGATAGTGGATAAGCCTTGGTTCCATGAAGTTAAGAGGTATCTTGAGGCTCAAGAGTATCCGGAGGGAGCTTCAATCAATGATAAGAAGTTCTTGAGAAGATTCTCTGCTAAGTTCTTCCTCAGTAATGGCATTCTCTACAAGCGCAACCATGACTCTGTTTTGTTTCGTTGCATAGACAAGGTTGAGGCAGAAAAGATCATGGATGATCTACACAAAGGCACTTTTGGCACCCATTCTGGTGGGCATACAATGGCTAATAAGATCCTACGGGCACTGTATTACTGGTCTACCATGGAAGCAGATTGCTATCAACATTCACGAACCTGTCACAAGTGTCAGATATATGATGAAACATTGCATGTGCCTCCAGTTCCTCTAAATGTCTTGACTTCTCCCTGGCCATTCGCGATGTGGGGCATCAATATGATTAGAGAAATTAAACCTACAGCTTCTAACAGATACAACTTCATCTTGGTGGCCATTGACTATTTCACGAAGTGGGTTGAGGCAGCTTATTTCGCTTCTGTTACCAAGAATGTTGTGGGTCGATTCATCAAACAAAATCTCATTTGTCGGAACAGTATCTTGGAGAGAATCATGATAGACAATGGTACGAATCTCAGCAATACTATGATCACCGCACTATGTGCGCAATTTAAGATCCAACACCATAATTCTTCTCCTTACCAGCCAAAGATGAATGGCGCTGTCGAAGCCACAAATAAGAACATCAAGAAGATCATAAAAAACATGACAGTAACCTACAAAGACTGGCATGAGATGCTACCATTCTCTCTCCACGGTTACCGTACCACGGCACACACGTCAACAAGGGCAACTCCCTTCTCCTTAGTATACGGCACGGAAGTTGTTCTACTAATTGAAGTCCAAATACCTTCTTTTAGAATCATAAAGGATGCAGGGCTGAATGAAGATGATTGGATCCAAACTCGACTTGACCAATTGAACCTAATTGATGAGAAGAGGCTTACGACTGTCTGTCACAGCCATATGTACCAAAAACGTATGATCAAAGCTTTTAACAAAAAGGTCAGTTGTCAGGTATATCAGGTTGGTGACTTGGTAATCAAGCGTATCATATTACCACAAGGTGATACCAGGGGAAAATGAACCCCTACATATGAGGGACCATTTGTGATCAAAAGCATATTCTTTGGTGGAGCAATGATCCTAACCACTATGGATGGCGACGACCTTCCGCACACTGTGAATGCGGACATAGTCAAAAGATACTATGCATAAGAGACCCACTAGGTTGACACACCTAGGAAAAACAAGGGCATCCCGACGAACCACAAAGGTTCAGGAAAAAATTAGGGATAAAATATAAAAAAATTTGTACACCCGGTAAGCTGAAAACCTGAAAGGGCAGTTTGGGCAAAAAAGGGTATCCCGATGGACCGAAAACCTGAAATGGCGGTCCAGGAAATAGTTAGGGAATTAAAGCGTATGACTATGTCCTGTTGGATCACCATACATACAACCTTTAACATCGACTGACAAACTCAAACAGTTCTAATCAATCCAATAAACTCCGGACAAGGAAGCAAGTGGACAAGACGCTCATAGACACAAAAGCTATAGCAGAATAGGAACCCCATGGGATCATTTCACATAGCTATCTTTTATTTGTATCAATTTTCATTTTTTATGACGATATTCTCTTACTAGAATGCTCCTCTCATTGTACAAAAATACTTATTTAAGTTAATACAAAGATATTCCTTTGAAAGTGCAAAACTATCTATTTTTCTTTTTTCGTGTTTTGTTTGCGAAAACGTCCAATGATTATTTTTGAAGATATGCATTTGAACATAACTACTGTTTACAAATGAACAAAAAAGAGGAACAGAAAATAGAAAGACAATCACTAATGGCTTTAAGAAATATGATAATATCTTTAGACTATTCCATAAAATCCCCCGCGGATACTTTTCCAGCAAGAGCGGAAAACCGGACATCCCACTACAGGATCGCTAACATATCTCCAGTATGAAGCTTAATAATATCAAGCTCTCTCACATCCCAGACAGAATAAAACTTCCAGTTATCGCTCCTAAGACTCCCCAGTGAAAGTCGCCCAGTTTCTCAGGATTCCCCAGCAGGATGTAACGAGATCTACAAGCAATACATGACGTTTCCCTCTACACAACAGATTTTATTTCTCTAACAATTGGAAACTCATCAACACTTCAACTTCAAAACATGAATACTTGCACTCCTCATTCTCAGCAATGCTCAGGGATTTATTTTACCTGACTCCAGCATTACTACAGCATAACAATTAATGTGTCCATACATTACATCCATACGTCATAACATTGACAACACAGATACATACGACACAATCTCATTTATTTTAAGAACATCATTGTACCATGCATTTCAAACATCATGACATTGCATACAACTAACCTTTCATCTTTTCAGGAAAGATCAACCAACAAGAAAATTATCGTCAAATTTTCAACAAATCAATTACAGATCAATTCCCACGAAAGGACTGGTCAACCATCTACGTAACAAATATTTCTTTCAGACCCCTTCTGGTTCAGTTTAAATCTCTCAACGGTTTATTCTGATTCTTTCCCGCATATGTCTTTTCTAGTTAAGATAAATATCTCAATGATTTGTTCTGATTCGTCTCCAGATCCCAGCCGATTCAGTTTAAATCTCTCAACGGTTTATTCTGATTCTTTCCTGCAGACGACTTTCTCTGGTTCAGATAAATCTCTCAATGAATTAGTCTGATTCTTCTCCAGATCCTTGCCGGTTCAGTTTAAATCTCTCAACGGTTTAGTCTGATTCTTTCCCGCAGATGCTTTCTCTGGTTCAGATAAATCGCTCAAAGATTTACTCTGATTCTTTCCAGTTAAAGAATATTCAAGATCTCTTTTGGTTTAGTTTAAACCCCTCAACGGTTTATCCCTATACTTTCCAAAGGAACACTTCGGGTTCAGATAAATCTCTCAATGATTTATTCTGATTCTTTCTGCAGACACTTTCTTTGGTTCAGATAAATCACTCAAAGATTTACTCTGATTCTTTCCAGTTAAAGAATATTCAAGATCTCTTTTGGTTCAGTTTAAACCCCTCAACGGTTTATCCTGATACTTTCCAAAGGAACACTTCTAGTTCAGATAAATTGCTCCAAGATTTATCCTGATTCTTCCCAGTCAAACAACATACAAGACTTCTTCTGGTTCAGATAAGTCGCTCTAAAGATTTATTCGGATTCTTTTCTAGTTTGAAATCAAGTTCAGACTTAGTCCATTCTCTGTCAACAGTCACCCTTGGATGGAATCTACAAGCCCATCTCCGGTAAATCTCCATCATTCCTCTAAATGGAATCTATAAGCCTATTCACAATTCATCTTCGAGTGCAAATTTCTGGGCACTCTAGTGTCCAATCATCTTCCACCTTCAAGTCACGAATGGCGGATCCGCCAATCTAACTCTTCAGGTTTAAGAAGATTGAAAAGGGGCAGCTGTTGTACCCCAAAATTTGCCCTCCCATTTATCAAGTATTTTCTCATAAAATCTCCTTTGGTTCAAGACTGCATAAGGGTTGATCAACTCAAGACACCTCCTTAAGCATTGATGACTGAAATTAGGGTTTGAGATTGCAAAAGAATAATTGAACTTCTAATGCCTCATTTGAATTTTATAGATCATTATGGACCCCCAAGATTTCTCATGTCAAGTTTCAAGTCTTGGATCACATTTTTGCTCAGTCAATTGAGCAGTTGACCTAAAAATCAACTATATTGGGTAAAAAGTCAACTGTGGTCAATTTACAGTCAAAATTCATAATTTTTATCCATATCAACATTGTGAACTCCTATATGTCATTTGATCAAGTTTGGACCACAATTCCCCAAGAAATTTGATCAGATCATCAAAAGGGCAAAATGGTCAAAATTAGGGTTTTGACTGAGAAAAGGGCAATTTCTGATTTTTTTATCTAGAAAATGGTTAATTGGTTTGAGACATGATCTCAAGGTTTCAATTGCATCATTTTGACCTAATGGCATGACTCAAAACATTGCTCAAAGTCATTTGATTGATAATTGATTTTCAGTCAACTGTACACTGAAAAGTTAAACTTTGACTTTTTGGTCAAAATCAAGTGTCAAAGATCACAATTCATCAAAACATGTCAAAATATAAAAATTGTTCATCAAGAAATCAAAAAGTCAAGATTTAATTTTGAAAAGTCAAAGTTTCCAAACTTAGAAATTTTTCTAAGTGTTGAAAACTTCATATTTTTTCACAACTTTGAGCTAATTTTTCACCATGATGCAAGATGATTCAAAGGAAACTTTCTACATGAAAGTTGTAGATTTAAATGAGATCTAAAAAATTGATTTACACAAATTCTCCTAGAAATGCATGGATTTCACGTTATGATTTTGTGAATACATGTTCATGAAACTAAACACTTAGTGAAAATTTTGCCCTAGTTTAGGCAGGATTTTGACCTAACTTCATGGCAATTTTTCACTTAGTTCCAAGGGGGATTTTCAAAAGTGATTCAAACAGGGCTTGTAGAGCATATTACAAGATTTCTATAATGTCCAAGAACTCCTTGAGATCATGTTTGAGCAAGGAGAATGGAAGGCATGAAGTTGGCATTTCATTCTTGAATTATAGGTCATTTTCATGATGAACAAGAATGCAATTTCAATGTTAGGCTGCATAATCTTGCTTTAAAGGCCTTGTAACTTGTGTATCTATCCATCATTAATTGATTATACAAACTTTTGATCTATAATCCAAGTGGTTTAAGCTTTATCCAATTCACATTGCCATTTTGGGAAGAAAGTGAAGAATACCATTCTTGAAAAGCAAGCTTTATGCACAAAGTCAATTCTTGAGCCTCTAACTTGTTCCCTCAGATCACACTCTATCTAAAAAGTTAGAAGCAAGTATGTTTAAAGCATAACCACTCTATCTTAGCAAGTACATAAGACTTTGAAACTTGGATTTCTAAAAAAATCACATGTTATGCTTAAACTTGTGATTTTGAATTCTGATCAACAACAAGCTTCCAAACTTGTTGCTTATAAATAAAGGCACTATTTATGAGCTAAAGGACGAGATGAAGCACCCTGAAACACAACGAAACTCCCTCAAGCCAGAATTTGCACAAGAAACTCCATTGATGCACAGTTCTGACCAAAAACTCATATCTCTCATTTCCCTCGTACGTTTTCCTTCCTAATCAATCACAAAGCCCCTACATATCAAATATAACCTATCCTTGACCTTGTTTCATAACTGTAACTCCATCTTTATCAACCTCCATAACCAAAAATAAAGCTCTACAAGTTGACTTATCCAGACCATTTCATCCATCCATTGCTCAAGCTAATCATTGCATTAGCTTCCTGGGAACTTGAGGAAGTTAACCTGATCATTGCACCACCTTGAATCAAGCTCATTTGCATTTCATGATTTCCAGTTTTTAGGTATTTTTCTTGAACTTCTATCTCATTACTTAGGCATTGTTAGGCTTGCATTTGTGAAGATAAAATGTAGACATCATTACGCTGAAACTGTACATATCCATAAATTTCATTTATATTGATTGAGCTTAGAGAATTTTAGGTTTGAATCTCTGAAAATATTTAGGTCAAAATTTGGTACTTTTAGAAATTATCATTCTTCTTTAATTTACAGCTCATGATATTTATATGGTTGGATTCGTATGGAAAAATGGAGCAACTTTCATTGTTACATCTTTTATTTTCGTTGAGAAATGAGCAAGTTGCAGGAACTATGGCTAGAGGTTGAAGATGAAGTTCATTTCTGGAACTTGTTTTGTGTTATGTATTTATTGTTTCAGTTATATCAACGGATGTATAACCACCCCAGTGGTAAGGCAGCACGCGTTTCATGCTTAGGGCGTGGGTTAAAGCCCCAACGCTGCCACTCTTCTCATTTTTTCCACATTTCTCTCTCTTTTTGTCACAAGCTTGCAGCGCTGGGCCTCAAGCTGTTGGGCTTTTGTCTTTTTGCTTATTTCTCACCCATGCTTTCACATTCACACCCCTAGCCCAATTATTTATTTATTTTATTTATTTCATTTATTATTTTTATTTGTATTTTATATTTTCTTTATTATTTATATCATTATTATTTTTATTATTAGTATTATTATTATTTATTAATAAAAATCCAAAAAAAATATTTTATTTATTAATTATACTTACTTATTTTTATTTTCTTATAAAACAAAAAAGACCAAAACGTTTTTCCTAAAACAAATTAATTTCTTTTCTTAATTAATTAATATTTAGATAATTAGGTTTAATCATTATATTATACTCTTGTAAATTAAAATTAATATAGAACTTAGGTTTATTTTAATTAATTAATTTTCATATTATTTTTAAAACCTTTTCATAAAAAACCCCAAAAATCCTTTTTAGTTAATTTCTTTTCTTAATTAGTTTAAGTTAATTTTATTTAATTTTCATTAATCATTTTCTTAATTAGGTTAAAACCTCTTCCATAAAAAATCCAAACAAAAATCTTCTTTATCCATTTGCATTTATACATTATTATTTATTCAATTCTTGTACATTTATTCAATATGGTTGTAATAGTTAATTAGGTTTAATTTTCTTACAAAATCCCCATTCGTAAATTTTTATACCCCCTCCCCTAATAATGTAATAGCTTAGTATTTTTATTTTCCGCAATTTAATGCTTTATATACAAATGCTAGTAATTAAGGTTTGTATGGGGAAGATAAAATCAATGCTTAGAAAACCCTAATCAAGACAAATCAAGCATGTAAACCAATACACTTGCACAGATACACCCTTAGGGTAAATCCACTTTATTGCCTTATAAAATAGCCATATTATGCATGTGAGGTATCTTAGCAAAAACAAACAAAAATACAAGATCATAGTCCCTCGATGACGCTATCAAAGTTGACTTTCAAAAATGATCTTAGTCCCTTAAAGAAAATGCTAAGATATCTTACAATATTGCTAATCATGGCTATACGATGACCCACGCCCGTCCCTTTTACATCCAAAGATAGGGTTATTTACCAAATCAATGGTAAAATAACAATGTCAAAGGAAAGAGGAAATAAACATGAAAGACTTTTGAGTAGGTAGATTGTTCCTAGTTGCTTGCTCAATTTCAAAATAAAAAACATCCTTGCTATTTTCAAAACAGACACCAACACTTTCAAAAACATCTTTCAAACTTGAAAACATTTTCAAAAGATCAACACTTTGTATACATTCTTACGAACGAGAATCATTACAAAGTTTGCCTAAACGATGGCGGCTTTTTTAAAATACTTTCAAAAACCATACAAAGCACATTTTCAAACAAAATCAAGTGATCTAACAAGCAACTAAGAGCCTGTTGATAACTATGGATGAAAAGGGTGCTAATACCTTCCCTTTTCATAATCTACCCCCCCAAACTCAAGAAAACATCTCAAAGGTCTTTCCTGTTCTTTTCAGCCTTTCCTTTTGGATAAAAGAAAAGTCAGTGGCGATTCTTGCTAAACCGCAACGTTTGTAATCAAACGCAAAACACATAAGTCAGTTATCCCACCGTGTTACACCAATCAATCATTTGCTAGGTCAAAATCAGAAATTGTACCTTCTCAGTCAAAACCCTAATTTTTGACCATTTTGCCCTTTTGATGATCTGATCAAATTTCTTGAGGAATTATGGTCCAAACTTGATCAAATGACATATATGAGTTTATAATATTAATATGGATAAAAAATTATGAAGTTTGACTGTAAATTGACCACAATTGACTTTTTCCCTAATACAATTGATTTTTAGGTCAACTGATCAATTGACTGGGCAAAAATGTGATCCAAAGCTTGAAACTTGACATGAGAAACCTTGAGGGCCCAAAATGATCCATGAAAGTAATATGGAGCATTAAAAGTCCATTTGTCCTTGTGCAATCTCAAACCCTAATTTTCAGTCATTAGTGCTTGAGGAGGTGTCTTGAGCTGATCAACCCTTGTGCAGTCTTGAACCAAAGGAGATCTTGTGAGAGATTACTTGAGAAATGAGAGGGAAAATTTTAGGGTACAACATCTTCCCCTATTCAATATTCTTAAACTTGAAGAGTTAGATTGGCGGATCCGCCAGTCATGACTTGATGGAGGAAGATGATTGAACACTAGAGTGCACATAAATTTGCACTCGAAGATGGATTGGGAATGGGCTTATAGATGCCATTTGGAGGAATGATGGTAAACACTGGAAGAAGTATCAGCACAAATCTTTGGTCGATTTATACTAAAACCTGATGTTTTACCTGTGGGAAAAAGGGTTAGTAAAATGCATATGTATGCATGATGTCCACAAGATGTGTTATTATACTAAATGCATTTTGTACGTATATGATATGATGTATGAATGTGAGATGTATGTTTGTCTGGGAAAATAAATCCCTGACTACTGCTGAGGAGTTCCTGGGAAGTTGAATCGTGGATTGCTGTTGGGGATGAAGAATATACATATCTTCAAACTTTGTTGAAAGGATGCTTCCGCTGTGGAATATCTCTTAAATATCGGCTGTTATCTGGTCGGGTCCAGGCTTCACAACTATTTGCTGATGATGAGGAAGTCAACTGCTATCTGGTCGGATCCAGGCTTCACGATAACTTACTGGGGAAGGATAAATTAACTGTTATCTGGTCGGATCTAGGCTTTGCAGAAAATTTCTTGGGGAGAGTGAAGTTAGGCTGTTATCTGGTTGGATTCACAACCTCACAACAACTTTTTGGGGATAAGGAAGTTATCTGTTATCTTGTAGGATTCCAGGTTTTGCAGCAACTTGCTTAGAAAGGATGAAGTTGAATTGATATTTGGCTGGGACCAGGCTTCCTAGTAACTTGAAGTGATAACTGCTATCTGGTCGAGTCCAGGATTCATAGTTTTTTGAAAAGTTATACTATTATCTGCTCGAGTCCAGGCTTCATAGTAACTTGAAGTGATAACTTCTATCTAGTCGGGTCTAGGCTTCATAGTTTTTTGAAAATTTATACTACTATCTGGTCGGGTCCAGGCTTTACAGTGTCTTGGTGGGGATTACAACTTGTTGTTATATGGTCGGGCTCCAGGATTCACAATAGCTTGTTTAAATAAATGATGTTGAACTGATATCTGGTCAGATCCAGGCTTCACAGGTTTTGATGTGGATGATGTTAATTGCTATCTGGTCGGGTCCAGGCTACACAATAAACTTGTTTGAAAGGATAAAGTTGAACTGATATCTGGTCGGATCCAGGCTTCACAGTAACTTGCTTGGGGAACTTAGTTATTATCTGGTCGGGTTCCAGGTTTCATAACAAACTTTTGAGGGGAATTTCTATCTCGTCAGATCCAGGCTTCACAATAACTTACTTGAAAAGATGAAGTTGAAAACTGATATCTGGTCGGGTCCATGCTTCATAGTAACTTGTTGTGGAAGAGGCAAACTCTATTGGGGAAAAGAAGTTAAACCTTGGTCTGGTTGAGTCCAGGTTCTTCTATATCATGGAGAGTTAAACTATTATCTGGTCGGGTCCAGGTTTCATTGTATTATGAAAGTAGTACTATTATTTGGTCGGGGCCATGCTTCATAGTATCTAAAAGGCTTTCACTATTATCTGGTTGGGTCCAGGTTCTATAGTGACTTGAGAAGTTGATTATCATCTGGTCCGGTCCAAGCTTCATAGTAACTTAAAAATTATACTAATATCTGGTCGGGTCCAGGCTTCATAGTATCTTTTGGAGATAGTAAAGGTTTTGTTGACGACTTCACTAGGGATTAGGGGTTGTGGCCCTATGATTTGCAATAGTCTGAAAGGTAAACTCAAGTTGGAGATGATAAACTCAGCTGGGGAATACAGGCTCAGTTGGGGAGGATGGACTCAGCTGTGGAAGATAGACTATGTCGGGGGAATATAAACTCAGCTGAGGAGTCATGCTACTCGTTGTTTGTTGGGGAAATAAACCTTGTTGGGGAAATAAACCCTGTTGATGAGTATTCGATGAACTACTAATGAGGTGAGTTCTTTGAGGAAGATATCCATAAGGCTTCTTCTTGTGGGATCAACTTAGTTAGGAGAGAGATGTCAAGAGATTGAGACTCTGGCTGGAGATCAACCTATGCAAAGAGACTTTTTGGGTAACTCTGTTCATGATTGGTTTATTGTAGCCGTCTTATGGGGATAATGCTAATAAAATAACTATGTGGGGGGATATTCCATATACATTAAAGAGATGCTTGTTACTCCTTAGCAAGACACATGTGCCAAATAGTTTTAATTATGTTCATATGCATATGTTCGTTCAATTTTAGTCATTGGATAATTTTGCATTCAAAACAAAGAAAGTATGCACTTCAAAATATATTTCTATTGATATTTTGCCCATGAATAGGCGTTTTTGTACAAAGAGACGAAGATCCTAGTAAGAGGAAATCTTCGAAAGCAAAACAAAGATTGAAAACAAAACAAATAGCCATGTGAAATGATCTTATTGCATTCCAACTCTACTATTGCCCCAATGTCTTCGAATGCCCCTTGCCGTTAATAGAAGTTGATTGGATTGATCTTGGACCGTTTGAACTTCGAACTTGGTGATAAAGTTGATTGTGGTGATTCCACGTGACATAGTCATAGACTTTCAATCCTTAACTTTTGCTTGGACCGCCCTTTAGGGTTTTCAGCCCACCAGGATACCCATTTTGCCCAAGTCGCCCTTTCGGGTTTTCAACTTGTCGGGTGTACAATCTTTTGCTTATATCCATAATTTTTGCCTAAACCTTTTGGTTTGCTGGTGTTGTACCCCAAAATTTTCCCTCCAATTTTACTCAACACATGTTCATTAAGACCCTCAACTTGCTCAAGGATACCCAAGAGTTGACCAGACAAACTCTCTCCTAAAGCAATGAACCTCCAACTAGGGTTTCCATTTTCATCAAGATGGGTGAACTCCAAAGGCCTCAAATCCTTTCCATGGTCCTAATATGTTCACAATATCATACATGTCAAGTTTCATACATTGCACAAGAAGTTTGCTTAGTCAACTGCTTAGATGCTTGAGAATCGACTATATTAGGTCAAAAGTCAACTGTGACCCATATACAGTCAAACTTCAAGATTTTTGGTCAACATAAATATTTTGAAGTGATTTCCATCATTTGATCAAGGTTTTATCATGATTCCTCAAGGAATGCTCCCAATTTATCAAAACTCAAAAGTTGCTAAATTAGGGTTTCTCAGGAAAAGTCAACCAAAATTTGACCAAGCATAACTTTCTCATACTTTATCAGAAATTTCTCATCCAAGGCTCATTTTGAAGGGGATTCAATTTCCTACAACTCATCTTCAACCCTCAAGTTCAAAAAATGCACTTATAAAATGATATGAATTTCCACATTATAGGTCCTTTTGAAAATCAACAAAAGCACCTTTTGGGTCAAAGCTTCTTACATGAACATGAAGACCAAATTGAGGTTAAACCAAAGGGGTTGTTTAGGGGATATCCTAAGATTTCTAAAAAGTCAAAGAACACATTCCTAGGGTCAAAATTGGAAGAGATATGCATTGTCAAAGTTGACCATTTTTGGAAAATTGCCAAAAGTCAAATATGCTCAAAAATACATTTTTTGTCAAATGGGCCTAGCATTTCAGGATTGTATCTTGTTATAGACATGGTCCACGACCCAAATCAGCAGCCATATATTATTTTCTCTATTTATTTATTTTATTTTGATTTTTATTTATTAAAAATCACATTA
Organism: Vicia faba; assembly: GCA_948472305.1. Classification (NCBI taxonomy): domain Eukaryota; kingdom Viridiplantae; phylum Streptophyta; class Magnoliopsida; order Fabales; family Fabaceae; genus Vicia; species Vicia faba. Next base: position 1,374,774,767 of record OX451738.1, read on the forward strand.
AATCAAATAAATGACAAAAAATATAAAAGATTGATTTGTTGATCTGATTTTGATGAGAATCAAATCTAATTAAGCTGGCCTAATCAGATCAAATCGAATCAAGGAAAATTGAGGCAAAAATAGCATGGTTTGGATGGTTTTGGAAAGATATCATATAACAAGCAAATCACATTCAATCTCCATAATTCCAAAAGATTCAGGTCGTTTTTGTTACCCTAATTCATCACACTACATATAATGAACAAGAACAATGCAAAAAAAAGAGGTTGCAGCCGTGAGAACAGAGAAAGAAAACTCAAATTTTGGAAAAAAAGTGGTGGATTGTTTTCTCACATAGAGGGTGATTCAAGACATTCCAAAGTATCCAATCGCTTCCTGGATATCTCCTGAAGCTAACACAATACATTGCAAGCATTCCCAAGCCCAGAATCGTCCTATATCCTAAGCATGTTTTAATGACATATTTGTGATTATTAACATATTTGCAAGCTGTTTGAATGATTTAATTGATGTTTTGACGCATATATTGATGATTTCCATGGTTAGGGTTTAAGAAGCCGTTTTAGGGCTTCTTTGTACAAGTGAAATTGGACCAAGAAAACAATGCCATGATACTCGTGAGATCAAGACGAGTTGATTGGTATAGTTAGAATTAATTTATTAGGCGTCATATGAATTTTTGAAGCTTGCAGGTTTATAGTTATGGAGATTTGTCTGTAGGTATAAGTTTGGTACCTAAGACGACGAACAGGGAAGAAGATGATGACTTGTCACCATCCCATTGGGCCATTTGAATTACGCGCGTTTTCTTAAGTTACTCACCTTGTTTTGCATATTATGATTTAATCTTATCATTATTACAACTAAGCAACGTAGCACAGATGGCCAGGGCAAGCGTGGAATGAGTGGGAGGACCTGGGTACGATCCCAGGTCCCAGCATATTTTCTTTATTTTCTTAACATGTGATTGCAGATCCCATGCATTACAAGTCCAGATGTCCATCACGTGCCCCACTGATCCAACCATTGGATCGTTTCCAACGCAGATCCAATGTTCAAACAAGGAAGGATCATGGTACACTCTCTAGGCGCAACAACACAGAATCATGCGCAGGAGTGGGCTTGGCCATAATGTGCCTAGATAAATTCATAAATGCACCCCCTATTTGCTCATCATACAGGCCCAAATTCCATCCCTTTTTTTTTATTTCAATTCTTTTTATTAATTAATTAACTATTTCTTTTTCAAATAACTTCAAAAAATCATGTTTTTTTATTTAATAAAAAAAATCATAAAAACATCAAACATCATTTTTTTTCATAAAAATATTTTTATTAATTAATTAGTTTAATTAAATTTAGGAAATTTAATTCTCTTTTTATTATAATTTAAAATAATTAGAATTAGGGCTTAATTTTGTACATAACCTAGTTTTTTTTCTCAAAAAAATAATATAAATATTTTCTCAAATTAGATTTTTTAGGTTGTCCAATTATTTCTCGTATTAAATTCGCCGCACGCTTTTAATTTTCCTTTTTATTATTATTGTAACTTCTCCGAGTTTGTAATAGATTTAAATAGGGTTTTAATTCCGCATTTTATTTTCAGTCAAAAATAATTATGTATCTGCCCAAAGCCTTGTAATAATTAGGACTCTAACTTCTCACATTTTTATTTCCGCAAACTATAAACTGCTTAGATGTATGTATAGGATTGTATGGAAAGACAAATTGAAATTAAAACAGTAGAAAACCCTAATTGTGCAAAGATAATTAACTAAAAAGTACACTTGCACATGCTCACTCCTAGGGTTTACTCCACTCCAGTTGCCTTTGGTAAAAGGTCATAAAATATAGGGAATGTTAGTGGTCATCCTCTAGTCCCAAAAGATTTAAAATGACCCATTCGGATGTTGCCTCGGAAAAAAATCTTTAAGACTTTAGGATGATTACTAAAATTTCCTAACATTGCTTTTGTGATCGTATTTGTCCCTCCAAACGTCCCTTAAAACTCCAACGATGGTGCTACCTATTCCTTAATAATAGGATAACACTGTTTAAAGGAAAACGAACAGACTTTTTTCGAGTAGGTAGATTAGCTCCTAGGTGTTAGAACAAGATTGGTTCTGATCATATCTCAGAGTTTTGATGATAACAATAAAATATATTTTATATAATTGATACTCTGATGAGCATATTTATTTGTTTCAGATAATATTCTGACTGAAGTATTTTCCTAGATGAAAATCATTTTTACGTGTTAAGATGAAAATAAATGAAGAAGTTATTTGATGAAAGAACTATTTGTTTTAGCGCAAGTTCTGATGCTGACTCTGATAAGAAACTAATTTATGCATCTTCTAAAGCTTAGCAAGTTTCCGTGTAAACTATGTTCAAAATATTTCTGCAAGCAAGCGCTGATAAGAAGATTTGCAAGTTCTGATGCTGACTCTGATAAGAAACTATTTTATGCATCTTCTAAAGCTTAGCAAGTTTCCATGTAAACCATGTTCAGAAGATTCTGTAAGCAATCGCTGATAAGAAGTTTTGCAAGCATATTCTGAAGCAAGATGTGAAGCTAGTTCTGATATAATAAAGAAGCTAACAGGTCTTGTCAAGTTTCAAGAAACATGCTCTGACAAGTGTCATTTGCTCATTTAATACAAAGACGGCTACATGCACTCAAGTGTCTACGCTAGTTCATTGGAAAATGAAATACTGCAAGCAAACACACAAACATTAATTTCTCTCCACTTTTGAAGGCAGCAACGGTCGTTTTCTTCATGCTATATATAGAAGATCATTTATTGCAAGCCAACTGACCAATGATGTGAAAATATTCTGCTGCTCACAAACACTTTGTCATTTTCTCAAGTGCTAAACTAATCTTAGTGAAAAATCACAGTTTGTGATATAGCTTTCTAAGAAGCAATTTGTTTCACTATCTGTAAAGATTTAATTCTTGTATTTGTTCCTTGAGAGACCAAGTTTGGTCAAATTTCTCAAGAAGGCAAGGACTAGTTTGAGTCTTAGTGGTGTTAGTCACTTGTAAGTTTACTTGTGCATTGTATTGTTAGTCACAACAGTTTGGTTGTGTGATTGTAATCAGTTTGATTATAGTGAATTAAGTCCTTGTTGAGAAAGGCGAAATCACCTTGGCGGGTGGACTGGAGTAGTTTGAGTTCAAACGAACCATGATAAAAATAACTGTGTATTTCCATTATTGTTGAGCATTTAAGAAAAATAAAAAGAGAAACTTATTCAACCCCCCCTTCTATGTTTTTTCTCACCTTCACTAGGTACTTGCTTAAACAAAACTTTTCTCACAAACACTTTTCAAAACAATTTTCAAATCAACTTCGTCACACTCTTGAGGACATATACAAGGGTTATCACGAAGTTAAACAAAAGCTTTTCAAAATAAGCACACACAAGCAATTTTAAAAATGAGAAAAGTACCTAAGAGCCCGTGGAAAACCACAGATAGAAAGGGTGCTAACACCTTCCATTTCTATAATCTAACCCCCGTACTCAGAAACATCTCGAAAAAGGTTTTTTCTGTTCTTTTTTCCTTTCCTTAGTTGGATAAAATAAAAGTTGTGACGACTATTGCTTACCGTGACATTTGCGAATACAAAATGCAAACCATTATAACAGTCGGTTCTGCCACCGTATCACAGCTGGGATGCCCTTATTTTGCCTAGGTGTGTCAACCTAGTGGGTCTCTTATGCGTAGTATTTTTTAACTATGTATGCGTTTATAGGATGTGGGAAGTCTTCAACATCCATGGTAGTCAGCATCATGCCACCACCATAGAAAACTCTCTTGACAACAAATGGCCCTTCGTAGGTGGGAGTCCATTTGCCTCTTGGGTCGCCTTGTGGAAAAATGATGTGCTTTATCACCAAGTCGCTAGCTTAATATACTCGCAGCTTGATCTTTTTGTTGAAAGCCTTGATCATACGTTTTTGGTACGTCTGACCATGACAAACATCAACCAGTCGCTTTTTGTTGATCAAGTTCAACTGATCCAATCTCGTTTAAATCCACTTGTCTTCGCCTAAGCCTGCCTCAATCATAATCCTTGGTGAGGGAATCTGAAATTCCATTGGCAAAACAGCTTCCATGCCATAGACTAAAGAAAAGGGGGTTGCCCCAGTTGATATCTTAGCTGAAGTACGGTAGTCGTGAAAGAAAACGGTAACATCTCATGCCAGTCCTTATAGGTTACTACCATCTTATGTACAATCTTCTTAATGTTTTTGTTGGCCGCTTCGACTGCGCTATTCATTTTAGGTCTATATGGAGAAGAATTGTGATGCATGATCTTGAACTGAGTGCACAGTTCTGTAATCATAGCATTTTTGAGGTTAGTCCCATTGTCGGTGATGATCCTTTCTGGGATACCATGGTGGCAGATGAGGTTATGTTTGATGAATCTGGCTACCACATTCTTGGTGACTGAAGAAAATGAGGCGGCTTCGACCCATTTGGTGAAATAATCAATAGCAACCAAAATGAAGCGATGTCTATTGGAAGTGGTGGGCTTGATTTCTCCAATCATGTCAATTCCCCACATTGCAAATGGCCACGGAGCGGTCATGACGTTCAAAGGGATATGAGGCACATGGACCTTGTCAGTATAGATTTAGCATTTGTGACAAGTTCTTGAGTGTTGGAGGCAACCAGTCTCTATTGTTGACCAATAGTAGCCAACTCTCAGTATTTTCTTGGCCATCGTATGTCCGCTTGAGTGAGTACCAAAGAGACCATCGTGCATGTCTTCCATAATTTCCTACGCCTCCTTCTTGTCCACACATCAGAGTAGAGTAGAGTCATGGTTGCGCTTGTACAAAATTTCGTTGCTTAGGAAGAATTTGGATGAAAATCTTCGTAATAACTTTCTGTCATTGATGGATGCCCCCCTCACGGTACTCTTGTGCTTCAAGGTATCTCGTCACTTCATGGTACCATGGCTTTTCCGTGTTTATGTCAAGCTCACAATAGTGCGCATGTTCTTCGAATCTCTCAATTGTAATTATAGGGGCTTCGTTGTCCCATCCGACCTTGAACATTGAAGACATGGTTGCCAAGGAGTCGGGCAACTAACTTTCTTCCCTAGGGAAGTTCTCAAAGGTGATCTCTTCGAAGTAGGGAATCAGAGATAGCACAAGTTCCTTGTAAGGGATGAAATTAGGGTGCTTAGTGTCCCAATCTCCTTTTACTTGGATGATCACTAGAGTAGAATCCCCAAACACATTCAAATGCTTGATCCTCAAATCTATGAAAGCATTCAGACCCAATATGCACGCTTCATACTCAGCCATGTTGTTCGTGCAATCAAAGCATAATCTGGCAGTGAAAGGAGTGTGGCAACCTTCGGGAGAGATGATTACATCGCCAATTCCGTTACCCATGGCATTGGAAGCTCCATCAAAGACCATAGTCCACCGGGATCCTTGTTCAGGTCCGTCATACGGTCCAAGTTTTGCACAGTCGGTTACCATCATGATGTTCTCATCAGGGAAGTCGAAGTTCATGGACTGATAATCATCAACAGCTTGATGCACCAAATGATCAGCTAGTACACTTCCTTTGATGGCCTTTTATGTTGTGTACTGAATGTCATACTCAGTCAAGATCATTTTCCATCTGGCTATCCGTCTGGAGAGGGCAGGTTTCTAGAAGATGTACTTGATTGGGTCCATCTTAGAAATCAACAGAGTGGTATGAGTCAACATATACTGCCTTAGCCGACGAGCAGCCCATGCCAAAGCCTAGTAAGTTTTCTCGAGCAGTGAATATCTAGTTTCACAGTCGGTAAACTTTTTGATCAGGTAATAAATAGCATGCTATTTTCGGCCAGACTCGTCATGTTGGCCCAAAACACACCCCATAGAGTTCTCTAGTACTGTCAAGTACATGATCAAGGGTCTTCCTTCAACTAGAGGCATGAGAATATGAGGCTCTTGCAGATATTCTTTGATTTTATCAAAGGAAGCTTGGCATTCATCATTCCATCTGACTACCTGATCTTTCTTCAAGAGCTTAAAGATTGGCTCACAAGTAGCAGTTAAGTGTGATATGAAGCAGGCGATGTAATTGAGACGACCCATGAATCCTCTAACTTCCTTTTAAGAATGAGGGAATGGCATTTCTTGGATGGCCTTTACTTTGCAGGATCAACTTTAATGCCTTTATTGCTGACAACAAAACCTAGAAGCTTTCCAGATCATACTCCAAAGGTGTACTTATTAGGGTTTAACCTCAACTTGTACTATTTCAGCCTCTCGAATAGTTTGTACAGGTGATCGAGATGTTCCTCTTTAGTTTGAGATCTGGAAATCATATTATACACATATACCTCTATTTCATGATGAATCATGTCATGAAAGAAATCTACCATAGCCCTTTGATATGTTATCCCTGCATTCTTTAGTCCGAACGGCATGACCTTGTAGCAAAAGGTGCCCCATTGCGTAACGAAAGTTGTCTTCTCCATGTCTTCGGGAGCCATCCTTATCTGATTATAGCCGAAGAAACTGTCCATGAAAGAGAAGACTTTATGCTGAGTAGTGTTATCAACCAAGACGTCAATGTGAGGTAGAGGGAAGTTATCCTTGGGGCTTGCCCTATTCAGATCCCTATAGTCTACGCACATGCGAAATTTTCCGTCTTTCTTTGGCACTGGCACCACATTGGAAAGCCATTGGGGATAGGATGTCAAAGCTAGGAACCCTGCGTCAAATTGTTTCATCACTTCAGATTTGATCTTTTCAGACATGTCAAGCCTTATGCGACGAACCTTTTCTTTAACAGGAGGACGGTCTTCTTTTGTCGTCAGACGATGAACTATGATGTCGGTATCCAATCCTGCCATATCTTCATAAGACCAAGAAAATACTTCCATATAATCAAGCAATATCTGAACCAACCATCTCTTAACACTGTCTTCTAAGTTAGCCCCGATCTTAACCTCTCTCTTGTCTATCTCAATACCTAGATTGATGATTTCAACTGACTCTTCATGCGGCTGGATAGCTTTTTCCTCTTGTAATAGAAGTCTGGCTAGTTTTCCCGGTATATCACAATCTTCCTCACCTTCGTCTTTGGCTTGGTTAATTGGGCATTCAAAGTCATAGTCGACAATAGTAGAGTCATTGGCAATAAGATCCAGAGTGGATGAGGACCTGCAAGAGTGTGTGTGTGTGCATGTAAGATACATGGCTATTTTGAAAAATGTATTTAAAAGAAAGACAATGAACACAAAGATTTGAATGCAAAAGAGTCCAATGATTTTTATTGAATGATCATATGATTAGATGAACATAAATAAAAACCCTTGAAAAATGAACCAAAGTGCCCCGGTCCAGGCACATGGCTTAAAAGTCATTGTTTAAATATTACAGACAAAATGTTCTTGAATTGAAAGAAAAGCAACAAACAAGTAGATTACTCCTCAATGAAGGAGATAGGCATGAAGTCCTTTGCATGCCAATTCTTCAGCTCCGTTGTAGTAGGATACACCCAATCTTCAAATGCAACTTCATCATCAGAATCACCTACAACGTTGACCTCATTAACATACTTGCCATGTTTTGGCATAAGCGCGGTGATTACATTCGAAGTTGAGGGAGGATCAAATTCAATAGTCTTGTTATCGATCAAGTATTGAATTTTGTTCTTCAAGGCACATCATTGGTCAGTCTCATGCCCGGGGCTACTTGAGTGGTAAGCACATTTAGCATTCGGATTATACTTTAGTGAAGAGGTATCTGGATTGGTAGGAGGATCACGCAACGTCACCAAATTAGCCTTGAGCAAGTGTTGTAAGGCTTGAGATAATGACATGCCTAACCTCGTAAATTGTCTTCTCGGAGTTTCAAACCATTGATGGTTAACAGATGGTCTTTGAGTAGGAGTTGGATTGGAGATTCAGATAGCATTAACAGACGGATGATCATTCTTCTTGGTACGGGCCCTTGCCTCGTACATAACATTGATTTCCTTCTTTGCAGCAAAAGGTTTCTTGGTAGGATTGGAAGTGGAGGAAGATACCATGTGTGATACGGTGGGAGAATTGACTTGAGGTTTTGCGTTTGTTTTCGCAAAATGTTTCGGTTGAGCAAGAGTCGCCACCGACTTTTTATTTTATCCTAAGGAAATGTTTAAAAAGCACAGCAAAAACCTTTGAGATTTTTCTTGGGTTCGGGGAGTAGATTATAGAAAGGGAAGGTATTAGCACCCTTTCTATCCATGGTTATCCATGGGCTCTTAGTTACTTGCTTAGATCACTTGCCTTTTGTTTTCAATTGTTTTAAATGGTGCTCGAGTGTGTGGGTTTGAAAATGTTTTGAAAAGAGGCCAATGTGGTGGCAACCTTTGTAATGATCCATGTGGGGATGTATACAAAGATATACGTCTTTTGAAAAGGTTTTCATTTGTTTTTTGAAAGTTGTTTTGAAAGTGTTGTGGTGTGTGGTTTTTGAAATAGGCAAGTGTTTTAGTTTGCAAGATTGATTCAAGTAACTAAGAGGTTATCTACTCCTAAATTTCTCAAAAGATTATTGCTATGTTTTAACCCTTTTAACAAGTTTGTTCCACCATTGTATTTGGTGGACAATCTTATGTTTAGGATGTGAAAGGGACGGGCGTGGGTCATCGTTTAGACCATAATTGCAATGGTGCCAAGTATCCTTGGGCATTTTTCTTTAAGGGACTTGATCATTTGTTTTGGAAGTATTTTGAAAATGTTATCGAGGGACTATGATCATTCAATTTGTTTGTTTTGCCCAAAGAGACTTAACATGCAATATGGCCCAATTTTGAAAGGCAACAAGTGGGGGTACCCTAGGGGTGCAAGTGTGATTTGTGTATCCATTTTCATGCTCATTTGTCTTGAGATTAGGTCATAACTATTTTTTTCGTTTTTCGCATACAAACCCTAATTCTAACATGTTATCATTAGAAAGCAGTAGAGTGCGAAAATAAATTTACTAAGATATTACACAACCAAATATGGGAAGGGGGGTACAAATGTTCAAATGGGGATATTGACAAGTAATTTAAACCTAAAACTATTACATCAATTGAATATTTGCAAGGTAATTTAATTGCATAAATAAAATAGAAATAAAACAAAAATGCAAGAATGCAAAGAAGAATTTTTACATGTATGAAAAAAAAGTATTATTTGTGAAAAATAAAAGAAAAAATAAAAAGGTATTATTTTTTTGAGTATTTTCAAATTTAGGGCAAAACCCTAATTCTATTAAACAAAAAGGTATTATTATTTAATTTGATACAAGTATTTATTTATTATGTACAAAAATAAAATGAAGTATATTATAAAAAGTATTATTTTTTTTTATATCAAGTATTAATAAAAGGAAAAATTCAAATATTTTTATATTCTAACCTAAATATATTAATAAACATATATATATACATATATTAAGTTCTAAATATGCATTATATACAAAAATAATATATATTTAATATTTAATAAAAAAAAGTATTTTTTTTATGTGAAATATTTTCAGAAGGTAAACAAAAATAAAAATGTATATAAATGCATTTACACTATTTTTAGTATTTTAAACAAAATATATATATTTATTTATTTGTGTATAAACTAAAAGAAAACTATATAAATGCCTAATAAAATCAAAAATGGTGAGAAAAAATATTTTTATATTTTTAATGTCATGAGAAAAAATAAATAAGTCAAACAAAAAAAGAAAAAGTCAAAAAGAATTAAAAATAAAGCAAATGGGCTCAGGGGGTGTAATAGCAATTATGTGGTGTGAATAAGAAAAAAATACACAGGCCCAGCCCAAAGACCACTGTCTTCAACCTCCAGCAACAATATTTGAAAAAAACGCGCGCCCTGTTCCTCATCTTCCAACTCTTGATTCCTGGCTTTTTAGCAAAAACTCATAACATAACAAATGTTCAGCATGAAGAGACGATTCTAACCATGTATAGAACTTGACCTAACTCTCTAAGATGAAGGAGAATTTCTTCTCCCCCAATTTCTGACCTAACTTTTATGCCATGTTCAGACTCAAAATTCTTGCAGCACACATAACATAAATGAAATCTAACTATATGGGCATGTTCAGGGCTATGATTGTGACATGTTTTCTTCACAAACCTAAAGCTAACAATGCCTAATAAGAGAGATAGAACTTCATGAATATACCTGTTCAGTTGGAATCGTGCTTTGCAATGGAGGATGTTTCAGAGTAAAATGATGATTTGTACAGCTTCCTTGAAGTGTAAGGATGCTCTTCCAAGTTCTACTTTGTCTTGAAACTCTCTGAATCGTGCTAGTGAACTTCAACTGCAAAACAGAAAAACAAAAATGGTGAAGTGGCTTAGAGGGATTACAGGTCAGGTTTCAGGTCATGGTTAGCTTGCATAGATGCTAGGGGATGTGTATGAACTGGTTTTGGCAAGAGAACTTGAGGGAAATGGAAGATGGCACTCAAACTGCAGAGGCAACTCTGTTTTTGCAGTTTGAGAGTGATTCTGAGATGGAGGGTGGATTGGGAGTAAAAGGCTCGTGCAATAGCTTGGTTATGGTATCTGGAATATGTTTGATAAGTTTGTTCTTCTGTTTGTAAGCTGAGATGGAAGTTGTTATGAGTTATGCCACTTTACTTAGCCCTTAAGCCAACAAAGGCAAATTGTGCTTCTAGGCCTGTAGAGGACCTCACACTATGCTGCATAATCCCTCCTTGATCAGTGTGATTAACACATAAACTTGTGCCAATCAGATTTGCAATGTACTTGTTGGATTCTCAATTGGACATAAAGTGAACTTTTGCAAAAATGGAAAGAATGCTTTATCTAGTTTGGGATTAATCTTGCATACAATGTTCAAACTCATAGAACAACACCTTAACACAATGAATATGCATTAAATTATTGAGTGTAACTTGGTTTAAGGACCTGTAATCTAACCTAAAGCATGCTGAGTTCAAATTGCAAGGTTATGAACATGAAAAATGGCCAATTCAAAAGTGAGTTTTTGCTATATTGTGAAATTCGATTCTCCCTAACCATGAGGTTGTTTGATGAGTTCTTGGACATTTTGGAAAGCTTGGAATGTGTACTACAATCCATCTTTGAAATGCAAATTGAAATTCCAAGTATAAGGGTATGGAAAATGGCCTTGAAGTGGGGTAGAAAACCTTGTCAAAATAGGTCAAAAATTCACTAAGTTAAGAATGGTTTAGTGCCCTTATTCAAAAAATTGTAACTTGAGATACAAGCTTCAAATGAGAAAACTTTGTGAATAAAAGTTGTAGATTATGTAACAAGCTACAACTTTCATGTTTTGACTTTTGTTTGAATCCAAATGAATCATGGTGAAAAAGTGGGGCAAAGTTGGGAAAAAATTAGGGTTTTCCATAACTTAGAAAAATTCTAAGTTATGAAAAATTCCATTTTAAAACCCTAATTTGCATTTCTTGGTTTCTTGGTGAACAAGTTTCATGATTTGGCATGTTTTGATGAAAAATGAATCTTGTCTCTTGATTTTGACCAAAAAGTCAAAGTTTGACTTTTCAGTGTATAGTCAAAATTGATCAATTGACTGGGAAATTCAACTGTCAATCTTGTGTACTTGGGATCTTTTGAGCTTGATGAATGTGTCAAGACCATTTCATTGAGTCCTTGAGTCCATATGTGAGCTTGGTTTGCCATTGGCTAGGTCAAACAGTCAAAAATTGCCTTTGTGCAGTCAAAACCCTAAAAATGACCATTTTGCCCTTTTGGTGATCTGATCAAATTTCTTGTGGAATTGTGATCCAAACTCGATCAAATGGTCCATATGAGTTCATAATGTTGATGTGGGTCAATTTTCATGAGATTTGACTGTCAATTGGCCACAGTTGACTTTTTCCCAATACAGCTGATTTCTAGGTCAACTGTCCAATTGACTGGGCAAAACTTGGAATCAAGACTTGAAACTTGGTATGGGTAAACTTGGGAGTCCAATATGAAGCATGAAAGTCATCTTAGGCATTTTAGGTCAAAACATCTTGGTGCAAACACAAACCCTAATTTGAGTCCACAGTGCAAGGAGAAGTCTTGAGCAGAGGAAACCCTAATTGGATCTTGATCTTCAAAGGTCTTGTGATGAGAAAATATTGAGGAAATGGGAGGGCAAATTTTGGGGTACAACAGTTGCCCCTGTTCAATCTTCTTGGACCTGAAGAGTTAGATTGGCAAGTTTGCCTTTCGTGACTCGAGGGTAAAAGGAGATTGGACACTAGAGTGCCCGGAAATTTGCACTCGCATGCTGGAGTCTCAACAATGTGATGTCGGGAATGGGCTTATGGATGCCATTTGGAGAGGTGGTGGATAGGGAGATGGGCTTATAGATGCCATCTGGAGATGTGACAGAACCTTGTCGGGAATGGGCTTATAGATGCCATTTGGAAGTGTCGATCGCATAAGAGATTCCTTAGCGAGAACTTGTGTATTTGGGAGAGGCTGATGTTTTCCTGGCTCGTTACAGGTGTTTGATCTTCAATCTTATGATGTAGATATGCCCTGGCTAGATACATGTATCGAATCTACAATTGGTTGCTCACAGATGTGCCCTGGCTAGATACAGGAGTCGAATCCGGAAATAGTCGTCAATAGATGTGCCCTGGCTGGATACAGGAATCGAATCTTTGAACTCTTCAGACGTGCCCTGGCTAGATACAGGAATCGAGTCTGGAAATGTTGTAGTTGATAGATGTGCCCTGGCTGGATACAGGAATCGAATCTTCGAACTCTTCAGACGTGCCCTGGCTAGATACAGGAATCGAGTCTGGAAATGTTGTAGTTGATAGATGTGCCCTGGCTGGATACAGGAATCGAATCTTCGAACTCTTCAGACGTGCCCTGGCTAGATACAGGAATCGAGTCTGGAAACTGGTCACTCTCAGATGTGCCCTGGCTAGATACAGGTATCGAATCTGGAATTGTGACAGTTGGAGGTAATTGTCTTTGGGATTGTCTTTTTCCCTGAAAAGGCAAAAACATAAGTTGTATGCAATGTCATGATGTATGATATGCATGATGCCATGCTGTTCAGCATGAGATAGTGTGAGTATGCACTTTATCACGTATGTATGAAAATGTGAAATGTTTATGAATGTAATTTCGTCTTAGGAAAATAAATCCTCGACGACCGGCCGGGGAGTTGCTCTGTGGAAGAGATACTTGGCCAAAGTTTTGCTGAGAGGCCTGCTGAGGACTTCAATGATGGACTCCGCTGGGGATAATGATGATAAACTCCACTGGGGATAACCGAGGATAGACTCTTGCCGGGGAATGAAAGGACTTCGCCGAGGGCGATCTTCCGTGGCAATTAGTTGAGGATAACCCAGTTATAATTCCTTGTGAGGAAATAACTCTGAATAAAACTCGGGAGAGACGTCCGTACCCTGCAGGGAACAAGCTTTCAGAATCTACTGGGGATAAGCTTTAAGACCTGCCGGGGAATGTTGTGCCTTCACAAGGTTGACGGGGAATCAACTCCGCTTGGGGAAAGTACTGCTGAATCTTGTTTTACTCTGTGGGACGTTTGAGATGATTTAGTCACATTCTTCAGTCGAATCTACCTTGGTACCTTGGCGGACAAAACAACCAGACTGCATCAGACAACTTCACATTGCCCCTGTTTCTGATGTCACCTGTAATTAATCTCTTGTTTTTTATGCAAATATTTATGAACCAGCAATTTTAATGTCAAATGCATATATCAAAAATGAACATTGGACGTTCTTCGCAAGACAAAACAGAAAAAGGGAAAACAATGGCAATTTGTATGGACAAGTGAATTTGTATTGATTTGAATTTTTCCTGTGAATAGGCGTTTTTGTACAAGAGGCTGACATCCTAGTAAGAGGATGCCGCCAAACAACATAGAGTTTACAATTTTGAAAAGGAAACAAAACAGCTATGTGAACAATCCCACTGGGTTCCAACTCTGCTATCGCCTTTATGTCTCCGAGCGTCTCATTGCTTTGCGGCCTAGTTAAAGATGAAGGTGATTGGTTGATGCCGAAGTCTGAGCCAGATAATTGATGCCGAATTCCGGATGCGAAGTGATCCAATGAGACATAGTGTTACGCTTTATCCCTAACTTTTGCCTGGACCGCCCTTTCGGGTTTTCGGTCCACCGGGATACCCATTTCTGCCCAAGCCGCCTTTTTAGGTTTTCGACTTGTCGGGTGTACAATTTTTATTCATTTCACCCCTTATTTTTGCCCGAACCCTTTTGGTTCGCCGGGAAGCCCTTATTTTGCCTAGGTATGTCAACCTAGCGGGTCTTTTATTTATGCGTAGTATTTTTTCACTATGTCTGCATTGGCGGGGTGAGGAAGGTCGTCACCATCCATGGTGGTTAGGATCATGGCTCCTCCTGAGAACACATGTTTAACCACAAATGGCCCTTCGTATGTAGGGGTCCATTTGCCCCGGGGATCACTTTGAGGAAGGATGATGCGTTTGATTACCAGGTCCCCAACTTGATACTCTTGTGGTTTGACTTTCTTGTTAAATGCCCTGATCATCCGTTTTTGATACGTTTGACCATGACAGATAGCAGTGAGCCTCTTTTCGTCAATCAGATTTAATTGATCAAGTCGAGTCTGGATCCAGTCATCTTCACTCAAGTCTGCATCCTTCATTATCCGGAGAGAGGGTATCTGGACTTCTATTGGCAAGACTGCCTCCATGCCATAGACCAAGGAGAAGGGAGTTGCCCCGGTTGACGTCCTTGCTGAGGTGCGGTACCCATGAAGAGCGAACGGTAACATCTCGTGCCAATCTTTATAGGTCACTGTCATCTTCTGCACAATTTTCTTGATATTTTTATTAGCTGCCTCTACAGCCCCATTCATCTTCGGTCGGTAGGGAGAAGAATTATGGTGTTGTATCTTGAATTGTTCACAGAGTTCAGTGATCATCTTGTTATTGAGATTGGTACCATTGTCCGTAATGATTCTTTCCGGGACACCGTACCGACAGATCAGATTATGCCGGATGAAACGTGCCACGACGCTCTTGGTTACTGTGGCGTAGGAAGCTGCCTCAACCCATTTCGTGAAATAATCGATCGCCACCAAGATGAAGCGATGCCCGTTGGTTGTCGTTGGTCGGATCTCACCGATCATATCAATGCCCCACATTGCAAAAGGCCAGGGTGCCGTCAGGACGTTCAGAGGAACCGGAGGGATATGCACCTTGTCAGCATAGATCTAGCATTTATGACAAGTTCGGGAGTGTTGGTAACAATCATCTTCCATTGTGGACCAGAAATATCCTGCCCGAAGGATTTTCTTAGCCATGGTGTGTCCACTGGAATGTGTTCCAAATGTGCCTTCATGCAGTTCTATCATGATCTTCTCTGCTTCAACCTTATCTACACAACGTAGTAGAGTTGAATCATGATTCCGTTTGTAGAGAATGCCGTTGCTGAGGAAGAATTTTGCCGCAAACCTCCTCATGAATTTCTTGTCATTGACAGAGGCACCTTCAGGGTATTCCTGAGCTTCCAAGTACCTCTTCACCTCATGATACCAGGGTTTTTCAGTCACCTTCTCGGCCTCGAGATCGCAGCAGTATGCTGGTTCATCCAACTTCCAGATAATGATTCAGGGAGCCTCATTGTCCCATTTAACTTTGAACATTGAAGACATCGTAGCTAGTGCGTCCGCTAGCTGATTCTCCTCTCTCGGGAAGTGCTCAAAAGTTATTTCTTCAAAGTGGGGAAGCAAGGTCAACACATACTCCTTGTAAGGAATGAGATTTGGGTGTTTCGTATCCCACTCGCCTTTGATCTGATTGATCACGAGAGCGGAATCTCCGAAGACACTCAGAAACTTGATCCTTAAGTCAATTGCAGCTTGCAGACCCATGATACATGCCTCATATTCTGCCATGTTGTTGGTGCACTTGAAACATAATCGGGCGGTGAGCGGAGTATGAGTTCCTTTGGGAGATATGATTACAGCGCCGACGCCGTTACCCAAAGCATTGGAGGCTCCGTCAAAATGCATAGACCATCGGGATCCTTCCTCAGATCCTTCATCCGGTCCAGGTACTTCACAGTCAGTTACCACCATGATGTCTTCGTCCGAAAAATCAAAGTTCAATGATTGGTAATCGTCCACAGGTTGGTGTGCCAAATGATCTGCCAGTACACTTCCTTTAATTGCTTTCTGAGTTGTATACTGGATGTCATATTCTGTCAAGATCATTTTCCATCTCGCTATTCTCTCAGACAGAGCAGGCTTTTCAAATATGTACTTGATGGGATCCATCTTTGAAATCAATAGAGTAGTATGAGTCAGCATATACTGTCTCAGCCGGTGAGCAGCCCATACTAGAGCGCAACAAGTTTTCTCAAGCAGTGAGTAACGAGACTCACAGTCGGTAAACTTTTTGCTCAAGTAATAAATAGCATGCTCTTTTCGGCCAGACTCGTCATGCTGCCCCAGTACACACCCCATTGAATTGTCAAGCACTGTCAAGTATAGTATCAGAGGTCTTCCTTCCACTGGTGGCATAAGGATGGGTGGCTCTTGGAGATATTCCTTTATCTTTTCAAAGGCAGCCTGACATTCATCGTTCCAGCGTACTACTTGATCTTTCTTCAGTAATTTGAAGATTGGCTCACAAGTAGCAGTCAGATGTGAGATGAATCGGGCAATGTAATTCAGGCGTCCTAGAAAGCCTCTGACCTCCTTCTCCGTCTTAGGAACTGGCATCTCTTGAATAGATTTAACCTTGGCAGGGTCCACTTGAATACCCTTATCACTTACAACGAAGCCTAGCAACTTTCCAGATCTTACCCCGAAGGTGCACTTGTTCGGGTTCAACCTCAGCTTGTACAACTTCAACCGACCAAACAACTTCTGCAGATGATCTAGGTGCTCTTCCTCAGTCTGGGACCTTGCGATCATGTCGTCAACATACACTTCTATCTCATGATGGATCATGTCATGAAATAAAGCAACCATGGCACGTTGGTAAGTTGCCCCAGCATTCTTCAGTCCAAAAGGCATGACCTTGTAGCAGAAGGTGCCCCACTGAGTAACAAAGGTAGTCTTCTCCATATCTTCCGGAGCCATCTTGATCTGATTATACCCTGAAAAACCATCCATGAAGGAGAACACCTTATGTTGAGCAGTATTGTCGACAAGAACGTCGATGTGAGGTAAGGGGAAGTCATCCTTGGGGCTTGCCCTGTTCAAATCTCTGTAGTCAACACACATTCTGACCTTACCGTCCTTCTTTGGTACCGGCACCACATTGGCAACCCACTGAGGGTAAGAAGTCACTGCAAGGAACCCGGCATCAAACTGTTTCATAACCTCGGCCTTGATCTTCTCAGACATCTCTGGACGCATCCGTCAGACTTTTTGCTTTACCGGAGGGCAATCTTCCTTGGTTGGCAGGTGATGAACTACAATGTCGGCATCCAAACCAGGCATGTCTTCATAGGACCAAGCAAATATCTCCATGTAATCCTGTAGCATCTGGATCAATCGTCGCTTCATGCTGAGCTCTAGATTAGCCCCAATCTTGACCTCTTTCCTATCTGTCTCAGTACCCAGGTTAATCGTTTCTACTGGCTCTTCATGCGGTTGAATATCCCTCTCTTCCTGAAGTAGTAGTCTTGCGAGTTCACCAGGCACTTCGCAATCATCTTCACCTTCGTCTTCGGCCAAGTTGATCGGATTCTCGAAGTCATAACTGGCGGTAGCAGAGCTGTTACCAGTGAGATCCAGAGTGGATTGGAACCTGTATAAGTGAGTGTGTGTAAATATAGCTGTTTTGCAATATATATAACACAGAAAGAAAAAGAGCACAAGATTTTAAATGCAACAAACGTCCAATGTTTTGATTGATGATATATGGAAATGTCATACAAAAAGCCCTCACAAATGGAGCTACGATGCCCCGGGTAGGACACCGAGCCAACAAAGTTTTAACATGTTGTTTGTTACAAATTGAGAATCAAAAGAAATTAATTACTGCGTGACAAATGTGATAGGTGTAAAATCCTTTGCCGTCCAGTTGCTTGGTCCGTTGCTGGTAGTCGGGTAGATCCAACTGTCAAACTCTGCTTCCTCTACATCCTCCTCGATAGCATTCACCCTTGGGTTGGAGATAAACACCGGAGCCTTTCTGATCTTTTCCTTGCGCACAGCCCTCTGAGCCTCTGCGGTAAAGCCCAACCCAAACTTGTCGTTCTTCTGAGTGAAGTCAGGAAGCTGACCCCAGTTTGCACAATTGCCTTTCTCGATTACAGCCCGGGCATCCTTTAAGGACGCCATCTTTGACTGAACATTCTCTTCGACTGCTGTTTCCGCTGCCGCTGAAATTGGAAGCACCTCCTCGAAATGCTGAAAGGGGGTTTCAATAAACTCCCCGTCCATCTCAATGTATCTGAAGGAATTCAAATGGCTCACCATATACTCCTCTTCTCCTTGCACGGTGACAATCTTCCCTCTGACAGGGTACTTCAGCTTCTGGTGCAAGGTAGAGGTCACTGCCCCAGCTTTATGGATCCAAGGTCGACCCAGTAGACAAGAGTACGATGGACGTATATCCATCACATAAAAAGTAGAGTCGAACACCTGAGAGCCCACACGGATAGGAATGTCAACCTCCCCATGAACCATCCGTTTTGAACCGTCAAAGGCCCTGACGATGATATTGCTGGGCTTCAGTTCCAGGCCTTCATAATCTAAACGGTCTAAAGCCTTCTTTGGTAGAACATTCAAGGAAGAACCAGTATCCACCAATACATGCGCCAGAGTAGTGCCCCTGCATTCGATAGAGACATGCAGGGCATCATTGTGGTCTCTTCCCTTCGCAGTCAGGTCAGCATCTGAAAAACCCAAGCCATTGTCTGCTGTCAGATTTGCTACGCAATCAGTGAACTGGACTGCAGACGTCTCCTGTGGCACATGGGCCGTCTTGAGAAATGAGATCAAGGCTTTATCATGGGCCTCGGAGCATAGCAATAAGGAGAGCATGAAGATCTTGGAGGGCGTATGCCCCAGCAGCTCGACAACATTGAAATCACTCTTCTTTATTATTTTCAGGATCTCCTCTATTTCTTATTGGGAGGCCTAAACATTTATAGGTATTGGTGCCTCCATCCGGGCAGGCTCCTCTTCAATCCCTTTGCCCCGAGCATTAGATGACTCGGCAGCAGGGGAAACAACTTGATCAGCAGCAGGAACAGGTAAACTTGTAGGTGTTATAAGGAGGGGTCTTCGAGTAGCGGGCGGTGCAATGTCAGGCGAGAAGAGCCTGCCACTGCGGGTGAACTTGGCTGGACCAGTGATATCGCAGATACTGGCGTCAGTGTTGAATTCTTGTTTGATTCCATTTACATATACGTCTTCCCCATAATGCCAGGGGACAGCTTTATCAGACACGTAGGGGAGAGGCCCCGGAACAGTAATAACCACAGGTGCAACAGTCATGATTTGAACAGGCTTCTTCGGGAGAGCCTTGATTGGATTATTGAAGATGGTAACCACAGATATTTCTTTTACTGGAACCAACTGAACAGCAGACTTCTTAAACAGAATCTCCTTGCTATCCATTAGGCTTTGGATGCCTAACTTCAGCAAGGGACAACCAGATAGGGAAACAGCACAGAACAGGCAACCTTCACTGCAACCCGGAAATAAACCGGCCAGTAGTAGGTTCTTCTTGACAGTCTTCAGAGGGGTAATAACTTCATTTACCGAAACAGCATACAATTCTTCCTCAATGGCATTTACTCTATGTTGGGGCATAGGAGCAGTTACAACATTTGGTCTCTCCGGCGCCTCAAACTGAATTTCCTTTGCGTCGATCAGATCTTGCACTTTGTTTCTCAAGGCCCAGCAATCATCAGTAGTGTGCCCGGGACTATCAGAATGATAAGCACACCGGGCATTTGGGTTATACTTAGGAGACACAGTGTTGACGACCTTAGGAGCTTCTTTGAGGGTCACCAAGTTGGTTGATAACAGTTGGGGTAAAATTTGAGATAAGGTCATACTCAGCCGAGTATACTGCCTCTTGGGCCTTTCGCTTCTTTGTTGATTGTACTGCTGAGGAGCAGCAACAGGTTTTGAGGTGACCAAAGCATTGACGGCTTGGCGACCTTCGGGCTTGACTTGTCTTCTAGGACCATAGACGGCACTTGCTTCTTTCTTAAACGGCCTCTTCTCAGCACTTGTGGAGGCAGCCTTTTGTATCTTGCCTGACCTGATGCCAGCTTCAATTCTTTCTCCTGTCAGTATTAAATCTGTAAACCCAGCGGAGGAATTACCAACCAAATGATTGAAAAATGGACCAGACAAAGTCCCTAGGAACATATCAACCAGCTCACGATCAGTCAATGGAGGTTGCACCCTGCCAGCCAAATCTCTCCATTTTTGTGCGTACTCCTTGAACCCTTCACCCGTTCCTAGAGACATACCCTGAAGTTGGGTACGCGTAGGAGCGAGATCAGAATTGTATTGGTATTGTCTGTAGAATGCGGTTGCCAAATCTTCCCAGTGTCGGATGCTAGTTCCATCTAATTGGTAGAACCATTCAAGCTGTGACCCCGAGAGGCTATCTTGGAAGAAGTGAATCCAAAGGTTCTTATCTGCCGTGTAAGGTTGGATCTTCCTTACATACGACCTTAGATGAAGCTTTGGGCAGGAGACCCCATCATACTTGGCGAAGGCAGGCGCCTTAAACTTGTGTGGAATTACTACCCCAGAAGATAACCCCAAATCTCTGAAATCCAGCCCCGACACATTCTGAATTTCCATGGCGCTTAAGCGGTCCTCTAATTGCTTGTATCTGTCAGCAGCAGGTGGGTATTGTTCGTCGTTATAGTCCGTCTCGTTGTCGGAGACTGCGGGACTAGGAGCTCCTCCCCCTTGGGGACTATTTTTCTCAGCAGAAGAAGTAGTTGGCTCAGCTTCATTATGGAGTGTGTTCCCAAATCTACGTCCGGTGTTGAACAATGCAGTCCTCTTTTTCTTCTTCTTCTTCAGGAGTAGAGTCTTCAGCTCTTGCTGACCTTGGGCTAGGATTAGGACCATCTCTTGAAACTGTGCACTTTGGGCCTGAAGGGCCTTGATTGCTTGCTCACTGGAGGAGTCTGGATTCATGATGACTGTTCAAAATAAACAGCGAAGGAGATTAAGCAACCTGTGAACTAGGGTACCTGCTATGCATATGGTGCAATGGAATGCGTATGTTTTATGTTTTCAAAGACAAACAAGATTCAACTTTGTAGACAAAAAGGGAAACACACTTCATTAGATTAAAATTTTCAATTGTTCAACAATTTGCCCTTAGGCATTACAGGAATGAAAAATACTGGAAAGGAAATAAAAGTTATAAAAAGAAATATCCAAAGCCCGTCAATGCTCCCATGGCCTCCTCTTTTCAGTGCTGATGTAGTTGTTCAGGACCCGTTCTTCCTCCAATTGCTTAGTCAACCTCTGGACCTTCCGTTCCTGCTCGTTGAACTTCTCCCGATAGAAATCCCGCTCTTCCTTTAGCTGCGCCCAAGATCTCTTCATCGTGTCAAAATCAGTAGGTATCTGAGGAGGGAGGACAGTTGGAGGAACCCCATCTTCATCAGGAGATTCAAGAATGAGAGGTCTAACAGCTTCGTAGGGCATACCTAACCTCTGAGCACGGATGCGGACCCATTTGCAATAGGGCTTCAATGGCAGAGAAGTCTTTGGTCCCAACTCACGTGGGTCGGCTTTGTGAATTCTGTCCCAAGCTCTAATGAATCCCTGGCGTAGTTTGTCACTGTCTGCCTGAAACTCAAAATGGAAATGAGGAACCAGCATTTCATGAGGCCCATCTCCTCTGGCTCTTCCAAACTGACGGAGAGCTAAGCATGGATTGTAAGAGATTCCTCCTTGGATACCAATCAACGGAACATTAGGGTATTCTCCGCAACGGTCAATAACAGCTACCTCATCCAAACCTCTGAGAGTCCAGGTGATGTCATTATCAGCGAGAGACATTAACCTCCGAGCCCAACCTTTTCCTTCTTCATTCTTCAGCACGAACTTAGGAAGGTGCGAAATAAACCACCTCACTAGCAAAGGAGCACAACACCATGGAGTTCCCCGTTTTCGAGCAGTACGAGCATAAAGTTGTTGTAGAATATCACCCAAAAGAGTGGGTACCGGATTCCGAGACATGAAGATCCTTATGACATGGGTACTGATGAAAGTGTCAGGGTTGGGAAACAATACCAGACCATAGATCAAAAGAGCCAGAATATCTTCGTACGCCTTGAAGTCCAAGTCATTCTAGAAATCATTAGCCTTGCCAACCAGAAATTTGACCAAAAAGCCCTTGATCCTATTTCTAGTTTCCCAGTTGGACAATACCTCTTCTTTGGTCAAGGGGAGAATTGCAGCAATCTCTTCAGGCCTAGGAGTCTTTTCCAAACCAGTGAATGGAGTTTGTTCCAAGACAGGGATCCCAAGCAAATAAGAGAATTCTTCCAGGGTAGGAACCAGCTGGAAGTCTTGAAAGGTGAAACAATGATACATAGGGTCATAAAACTGGGTCAGAACACTTATCAGTTGTTGGTCCCATTTTGCAGTGACCAAGCCAAGGAGAGAACCATGTCTGTTGATGAAGGAAGAAGTGTTTGGAATCCTTCCAACCAAATCCTTGAGTAAAACTGGTGGTTGAACAAAGTTGAGTCGGACAGTATTCCTACGCACGGGCATCATGATGTCCTACAAAATAGAGCAAAGATGAAACTTTTTTTTTGTCTTTGAAATGTGTTAGTCCTTTATACAGGATGCATGCTATGGTATGATGGCATGATGTTATGATGAAACACACCACAAGTATTCACACAGGCAAACATGAAAAGGCACACAAGTCACACAAGACACCCTTAGGTTTCAGGCCAGCATGAGTTTCAGGTATTACCCTCTTTTGGTTTTGTTGGTTAAAACCTGTCTTATCAAAAGTAACCGGGTTCTAGAGGATCTCATATCACTGGCTACCCTCAATCGGTCATAACTCCAGCATCGCAACCTTTTCTCGCGGCCGGAACCATCTCGAGAGTTTAGCCTCAATGAGTGTAGCATTCTGCTACTGTTCTAATGGCCAAGTTGGTCAATTTAGGGTTCTAAGGTTGGTTGGTGTTTAATGACTCCTTAGAAGACCTATATTCTCACTGTTGCAACACAAGGGATATAGGTACAGACTAAGATGCCACACCAACGTAGCCACTGTTTCACCCATGTCGGTCTACGCCGGACAGGTCCCTCACAGATTATGCTACCTAAAAAGGGTATTTCCCAGATCCAGGTTAGGATCTATGAAACTCCGATGCAAAGCCCACAAATATAAAAGCAAACAAAGCAAACAATTGAAAACAAAGGTGATCTAAACCCTAAGGTTACTCCACTTTATAAGTCTATCCCCAGCAGAGTCGCCAGTTCTGTGATACGGTGGGAGAACTGACTTGAGGTTTTGCGTTTGTTTTTGCAAAATGTTTCGGTTGAGCAAGAGTCGCCACCGACTTTTTATTTTATCCTAAGGAAAGGTTTAAAAAGCACAGCAAAAACCTTTGAGATTTTTCTTGGGTTCGGGGAGTAGATTATAGAAAGGGAAGGTATTAGCACCCTTTCTATCCATGGTTATCCATGGGCTCTTAGTTACTTGCTTAGATCACTTGCCTTTTGTTTTCAATTGTTTTAAATGGTGCTCGAGTGTGTGGGTTTGAAAATGTTTTGAAAAGAGGCCAATGTGGTGGCAACCTTTGTAATGATCCTTGTGGGGACGTATACAAAGATATACATCTTTTGAAAAGGTTTTCATTTGTTTTTTGAAAGTTGTTTTGAAAGTGTTGTGGTGTGTGGTTTTTGAAATAGGCAAGTGTTTTAGTTTGCAAGATTGATTCAAGTAACTAAGAGGTTATCTACTCCTAAATTTCTCAAAAGATTATTGCTATGTTTTAACCCTTTTAACAAGTTTGTTCCACCATTGTATTTGGTGGACAATCTTATGTTTAGGATGTGAAAGGGACAGGCGTGGGTCATCGTTTAGACCATAATTGCAATGGTGCCAAGTATCTTTGGGCATTTTTCTTTAAGGGACTTGATCATTTGTTTTGGAAGTATTTTGAAAATGTTATCGAGGGACTATGATCATTCAATTTGTTTGTTTTGCCCAAAGAGACTTAACATGCAATATGGCCCAATTTTGAAAGGCAACAAGTGGGGGTACCCTAGGGGTGCAAGTGTGATTTGTGTATCCATTTTCATGCTCATTTGTCTTGAGATTAGGTCATAACTATTTTTTTCGTTTTTCGCATACAAACCCTAATTCTAACATGTTATCATTAGAAAGCAGTAGAGTGCGAAAATAAATTTACTAAGCTATTACACAACCAAATATGGGAAGTGGGGTACAAATGTTCAAATGGGGATATTGACAAGTAATTTAAACCTAAAACTATTACATCAATTGAATATTTGCAAGGTAATTTAATTGCATAAATAAAATAGAAATAAAACAAAAATGCAAGAATGCAAAGAAGAATTTTTACATGTATGAAAAAAAAGTATTATTTGTGAAAAATAAAAGAAAAAATAAAAAGGTATTATTTTTTTGAGTATTTTCAAATTTAGGGTAAAACCCTAATTCTATTAAACAAAAAGGTATTATTATTTAATTTGATACAAGTATTTATTTATTATGTACAAAAATAAAATGAAGTATATTATAAAAAGTATTATTTTTTTTTATATCAAGTATTAATAAAAGGAAAAGTTCAAATATTTTTATATTCTAACCTAAATATATTAATAAACATATATATATATACATATATTAAGTTCTAAATATGCATTATATACAAAAATAATATATATTTAATATTTAATAAAAAAAAGTATTTTTTTTATGTGAAATATTTTCAGAAGGTAAACAAAAATAAAAATGTATATAAATGCATTTACACTATTTTTAGTATTTTAAACAAAATATATATATTTATTTATTTGTGTATAAACTAAAAGAAAACTATATAAATGCCTAATAAAATCAAAAATGGTGAAAAAAAATATTTTTATATTTTTAGTGTCATGAGAAAAAATAAATAAGTCAAACAAAAAAAGAAAAAGTCAAAAAGAATTAAAAATAAAGCAAATGGGCTCAGGGGGTGTAATAGCAATTATCTGGTGTGAATAAGAAAAAAAATACACAGGCCCAGCCCAAAGACCACTGTCTTCAACCTCCAGCAACAATATTTGAAAAAAACGCGCGCCCTGTTCCTCATCTTCCAACTCTTGATTCCTGGCTTTTTAGCAAAAACTCATAACATAACAAATGTTCAGCATGAAGAGACGATTCTAACCATGTATAGAACTTGACCTAACTCTCTAAGATGAAGGAGAATTTCTTCTCCCCCAATTTCTGACCTAACTTTTATGCCATGTTTAGACTCAAAATTCTTGCAGCACGCATAACATAAATGAAATCTAACTATATGGGCATGTTCAGGGCTATGATTGTGACATGTTTTCTTCACAAACCTAAAGCTAACAATGCCTAATAAGAGAGATAGAACTTCATGAATATACCTGTTCAGTTGGAATCGTGCTTTGCAATGGAGGATGTTTCAGAGTAAAATGATGATTTGTACAGCTTCCTTGAAGTGTAAGGATGCTCTTCCAAGTTCTACTTTGTCTTGAAACTCTCTGAATCGTGCTAGTGAACTTCAACTGCAAAACAGAAAAACAAAAATGGTGAAGTGGCTTAGAGGGATTACAGGTCAGGTTTCAGGTCATGGTTAGCTTGCATAGATGCTAGGGGATGTGTATGAACTGGTTTTGGCAAGAGAACTTGAGGGAAATGGAAGATGGCACTCAAACTGCAGAGGCAACTCTATTTTTGCAGTTTGAGAGTGATTCTGAGATGGAGGGTGGATTGGGAGTAAAAGGCTCGTGCAATAGCTTGGTTATGGTATCTGGAATATGTTTGATAAGTTTGTTCTTCTGTTTGTAAGCTGAGATGGAAGTTGTTATGAGTTATGCCACTTTACTTAGCCCTTAAGCCAACAAAGGCAAATTGTGCTTCTAGGCCTGTAGAGGACCTCACACTATGCTGCATAATCTCTCCTTGATCAGTGTGATTAACACATAAACTTGTGCCAATCAGATTTGCAATGTACTTGTTGGATTCTCAATTGGACATAAAGTGAACTTTTGCAAAAATGGAAAGAATGCTTTATCTAGTTTGGGATTAATCTTGCATACAATGTTCAAACTCATAGAACAACACCTTAACACAATGAATATGCATTAAATTATTGAGTGTAACTTGGTTTAAGGACCTGTAATCTAACCTAAAGCATGCTGAGTTCAAATTGCAAGGTTATGAACATGAAAAATGGCCAATTCAAAAGTGAGTTTTTGCTATATTGTGAAATTCGATTCTCCCTAACCATGAGGTTGTTTGATGAGTTCTTGGACATTTTGGAAAGCTTGGAATGTGTACTACAATCCATCTTTGAAATGCAAATTGAAATTCCAAGTAGAAGGGTATGGAAAATGGCCTTGAAGTGGGGTAGAAAACCTTGTCAAAATAGGTCAAAAATTCACTAAGTTAAGAATGGTTTAGTGCCCTTATTCAAAAAATTGTAACTTGAGATACAAGCTTCAAATGAGAAAACTTTGTGAATAAAAGTTGTAGATTATGTAACAAGCTACAACTTTCATGTTTTGACTTTTGTTTAAATCCAAATGAATAATGGTGAAAAAGTGGGGCAAAGTTGGGAAAAAATTAGGGTTTTCCATAACTTAGAAAAATTCTAAGTTATGAAAAATTCCATTTTAAAACCCTAATTTGCATTTCTTGGTTTCTTGGTGAACAAGTTTCATGATTTGGCATGTTTTGATGAAAAATGAATCTTGTCTCTTGATTTTGACCAAAAAGTCAAAGTTTGACTTTTCAGTGTACAGTCAAAATTGATCAATTGACTGGGAAATTCAATTGTCAATCTTGTGTACTTGGGATCTTTTGAGCTTGATGAATGTGTCGAGACCATTTCATTGAGTCCTTGAGTCCATATGTGAGCTTGGTTTGCCATTGGCTAGGTCAAACAGTCAAAAATTGCCTTTGTGCAGTCAAAACCCTAAAAATGACCATTTTGCCCTTTTGGTGATCTGATCAAATTTCTTGTGGAATTGTGATCCAAACTTGATCAAATGGTCCATATGAGTTCATAATGTTGATGTGGGTCAATTTTCATGAGATTTGACTGTCAATTGGCCACAGTTGACTTTTTCCCAATGCAGCTGATTTCTAGGTCAACTGTCCAATTGACTGGGCAAAACTTGGAATCAAGACTTGAAACTTGGTATGGGTAAACTTGGGAGTCCAATATGAAGCATGAAAGTCATCTTAGGCATTTTAGGTCAAAACATCTTGGTGCAAACACAAACCCTAATTTGAGTCCACAGTGCAAGGAGAAGTCTTGAGCAGAGGAAACCCTAACTGGATCTTGATCTTCAAAGGTCTTGTGATGAGAAAATATTGAGGAAATGGGAGGGCAAATTTTGGGGTACAACACCATGGATATCTTTCCGCTTTTGATGCCGCTTTCAACTCTTTCACCGGTCAAGATTAGCTCGGTGAAACCAGAAGAAGAGCAGCCAACCTATAGATTAAAGAATGTACTAGATAAAGTGCCCATAAACATGTCAATATGCTCCCTATCAGTCAAAGGTGGTTGAACCCTACTGGCGAGGTCTCTCCACTTTTGTGCATATTCTTTAAATCCTTCATTCTTCCCCATTGTCATATCTTGCAACTAAACTCTCGTTGGCGCCAAGTCGGCGTTATACTGGTACTGATGGTAGAATGCAGTAGCTAAGTCCTCCCAAGTATTGATACGGGAACCATCCAACTGGTAGTACCATTCTAACTGCGTCACGACTAAGCTTTCTTGGAAAAAGTGAATCCAGAGTTTCTTATCAGTAGTGTGCGGCTGTATCTTGTGCACATAAGATTTTAAGTGAAGTTTTGCATAAGAAACTCCATCGTACTTTGCAAAGACTGGTATTTTGAATTTGTGGGGAATAATAACCTCAGAGATCAAACCTAAATCATCAAAATCTAAACCGGGGATGGCTTGGATCTCGACTGACTTCAATCTGTCTTCTAACTGCTTATACTTGACATCGGCGGGTGGATATTACTCGTCAAAATAATCATCATGGACGCTTGATGATTAATACAGTCAGCCTGGGTACTCTTAACCTCACCAATCTGATTCTCGTCTTCTTCAGATGAGTCTTCCACTATCGGGATCTGACGAACTTGCTCTTTGAATCTTCTGCCCATGTTGACCAGGGCTCTCTTCTTAACTTCCAACAATGCCATCATATCTTGCTTCCCCTTGGCTAGGGCCAGTAGAGTCTCTTAGAATTGAGAGTTTTGTGCCTGAAGATCCTTCACAGTTTTCTCTAGATCCATCTTGCTGAAATAAACAGCAGAAAGATAAGTAAACCTGTTGTATGAAAACATGTCATGTTATGATGCATGGAATGTATATGCAAATGATTTCAAGGATTTATGAGATTTAAATTTGTATACACAAGAATGAACAAAAGTCAATTTCATTAACTAGTTCAAAATGATTACATCATGCCTCTTGGGCTTACAAAATAACTCTCCAAGATAAAAAGACTGAATGCATCCTCTTTGGCGCAAGGTAGGCATTCACACTTTGCTCTTCTTGTAGCTGCTTCATAAGCTCCAAGAACCTCTTATCACTAGCATATAATTGAGCTTCGAAGGTATCTCGTTCCTCCTTTAGCTGAATCCAACCCTTTTGCAAGTCTTCAAGAGAAGTAGGCATGTCGAGATGGAGGACAGTGTACGGGACATCTCCTTCAACCACATGTTCCATGATAACTAGTAAGATGGAAGGATAAGGCATCACAAGTTTCTGAGCATGAGCTCGTACCCACCTAAGGTAAGGCTCAAGGGGAATGGAATTCTTGTGTCCCAACATCTTGCTATCCACCTTGTTTACCATCCACCAAGCTCGTATAAACCTCTGGCGGTAACCTTGATCGTCGCTCTCGTAGTCGAATACCACTCCTTGGATGAGCATCTCGTGTGGACCATCCCTTCGGGCATAACCAAACTGTCATAAAGCTAAGCAGGGGTTGTAGGTGATACCTCCTCTAATGCCAAGCAAAGGTACATTAGGGAATTCTCCATAACGACCAATGATAGTAACATTCTCCAAGGATCAAGAACATCAATGGATATATGAATTTCTGAGCGTCATCAACCTATGGGACCACCTCAAACCTTGCTCATTCTTCAACATAGATCGGGGAAGATGTGAAATAAACCATCTGGCTAAGAGAGGAGTGCAACACATGAGGGGTCCCCTCTTCCTCATAGTGCGAGTGTGGAGAGAATGTAGGATATCTCTCAACAAGGTAGGTACTGGATTGCGAGACATGAAGATTTTGACAGCATTGACATCTATGAGTTGATCAGGGTTTGGGAACAAAACCATCCCATAGATGAGAAGGGCCAAGATTTCTTCAAAATATTATAACTCCAAAGAGTTCCAACAGTCTTGAGCTTTCTCGAACAAGAACATGGCTAAGAAACCTTTGACACCACTCCTTCTACCCCAATTAGTTGTGATATCAGATTATTGCAAGTGTAGTGCTCGGGAAATCTCTTCCGGTCTTGGATGTCTTTCCGTACCATTGAAAGGTAGTTGATTGAGAATAGGAATCCTCAAGAGTTGAGAGAATTCCTCTATAGTAGGCATAAGTTGATAGTCGGGAAAGGTGAAGCAATGGTGTAGAGGATCAAAGAACTTGAACAACACCTTCATCATATCTTCATTTGTGCTAGAGGTAACCAAGTTTATTAGGCGACCATGTCTTTTGGTGAATGAAGAATTCTCAGGGATCCTTGATGCTAGTTCTTTGAGTTGACAAGAAATTCGTACGAGATTGACTTGAATGGTTTTCCTGCGAATAGAAGCCATGTCCTACAAAACAGAACAAAGATAAATCCCAAAAATCCTTGAAATGGTTAGTGAGAATGAGTATGATGTTATGATGTTTATGATGTTATGTACAAGTAAACATATACAAACAAGGCAAACAAGTCCTTAGGTTTAGGCTTGCATGGAGTCTTATAGGTAAGTAGCCTCTTGAAGTTTAGTTGGCTCAAACCTGTCCTAGAAATAGTAACCAGGTTCTAAGGGACCTCAATATCACTGATATTTTTTGTTTGGCATGGTTTCAGCGTGAGCCTCTTTAATGGGAACCGAAATATCCCAAGAAATCCGATCTCAATGAGTGTAGTATCGAGTATCAACCAACTTCAGACTGCACCAAATCCGGTTATCTCACTACTTCCTAATGGCCAAGTTGGTCAAGTAAAGGTTCTAAAGTCAGTTAGTGCTTCATGACACCACACAACGGCCCCGTATTATCCTTGACTATTCAAGGGCTACCGGTATCCACAAGCGTGTCATACTAACGTAGCTATTGCTTAGACCATGTCGGTATACCCCAAACAGTTTCCACAATGTATTTCTACTTACCTATAAGGTATCCCAAATCTGGGTAGAGGATTAGAGAAAGCCCAAACAAGGAACCAAATGTAAAGCAAACAAATTAAACAATGAAAGCAAGTAAAGGTGATCTATCCCTAAGGTAAACCCACTTTTAAGTTTTTCCCCAGCAGAGTCACCAATTCTGTGATACAGTGGGAGAACTGACTTGTGTGTTTTGCGTTTTATCGCAAATGTTGCAGTTAGCAAGAGTCTCCACCGACTTTTCTTTTATCCAAATAGAAAGGCTGAAAAGAAAAGGAAAGACCTTTGAGATTATTTTTGAGTTCGGGGGGTAGATTATGAAAAGGAAAGGTATTAACACCCTTTTCATCCATAGTTATCTATGGGCTCTTAGTTGCTTTCTAGATCACTTGATTTTGTTTGAAAAGTGTGCTTCGTGTGGTTTTTTGAAAGTGTTTTGAAAAGGTGCCTTCTTTTAGGAAAACTTTATAATAGTTCTCGTTCGTAAGAACGTATACAAATTGTTGAGCTTTTGAAAATATTTCATGTTTGGAAAATGTTTTGAAAGTGTTTTTTGAAAGTGTTGGTGTTTGTTTTGAAAGTAAGCAAGGATGTTTGATTTGAAAATGAGCAAGCAACTAGGAACAATCTACCTACTCAAAAGTCTTATTTAATTTCTTCCTTTCCTATCTTACCATTGATTAGGTAAGAAGCCTTATCTTTGGATGTAAAGGGACGGGCGTGGGTCATCGTATAGCCATGATAGCGATGTTGTGAGATATCTTAGCATTTCTCTTTGAGGGACAAAGATCATTTTGAAAGGCAACATTGATAGCGTCATCAAGGGACTATGATCTTGTATTTTTTGATTGCTTTTTGCTAAGATATCCCACATGCATAACATGGCCATTTTTGTAAGGCAACAAAGTGGAATTACCTTAAGGGTGCAAGTGTACAAGTGTGTTTGATTTACATGCTTTGTTTATCTTGGATTAGGGTTTGCTATTTGTTGAATTTATCTTTCCATACAAACCTTAATTACTAGCATTTATATAAAGCGATAAATTGCGGAAGGTAAAAATACTAAGCTATTATATCATTAGGGGAGGGGATATACAGATTTATAAATGGGGATTTTGCAATAAAATTAAACCTAATTATCTATTACAACCATATTGAATATTGTACAAAATTACAAAAAATAAATAATGCAAGAATGTAAATGAAAAAAGAAATGATTTTTGTTTGGTTTTTTATGAAAGGGTTTAGTCTTGACCTAATTAAGGAAATGATTAGTTAAAAAAAAAACAAAATTAAGTTTAAACTAATTAAGAAAGGAATTAAGTAAAAAATGATTTTTAGGGTTTTTTATGAAAAGGTTTTAAATTAATAAAAATGAAATGAAAATTAATTAATTAAAAGAAACCTAAGTTCTAAGTTGATTTTAATTTAAAAGAAAATAATATAATAAATAAAACTAAGTCTAAATATTTACTAATTAAAAAAGAAATTAATTTGTTTAAGAAAACGTTTTTAGTCTTTTTATTTTATAAAGAAAAATAAAATGTGTAAATGAGCATTTTTTAAATATGTAAATAAATAAAATATTGATTTTTCATTATTAATAAAAATAATAATAATAATAATAATAGTAAAGAAATATGGAATGAAAATAAAATAACAAAAGAAAATGAAATAACAAAGAAAAATAATGGGCCAGGGGTGTAAAAAATAAAACAGGGTGAAAAGTTAGCAAAAATAAAAGGGAAGGCCCAAAGTGGAGGCCCAGGCGACTGGCTGCAAACAAAAAAGAAACAGAATAGTATGAAAAAATAACAAAACAGGCGCTGGGGCTCGAACCCGGGTCCTAAAGGTGAAAGGCGCGCACTTTAACCACTGGGGTGGTGATACATCCGTTAACTTAACTGAAATAATAAATATATAATACAAAGCAAGTTCCAGAAATGAACTTCATCTTCAACCTCCATTCATAGATCCTGTAACTTCACCATTTCTCAACAAAAATGAAATATGCAAACATGAAAGTTGCTCCATTTTTCCATACGAATCCAACCATGTAAATAACTAAAGCTATATATCAAAGATGAATGAGAATTTCTAAAAGTAACAAATTCTGACCTAAATATTTCAGAAAGTTCAAACTCAAAATTCTCCCTACTCAAGCAATATAAATGAAATCTATGGGCATGTATATTTTCAGGGCAATGATGTCTACATTTTATCTTCACAAATGCAAGCCTAACAATGCCTAAATAATGAGATGAAAAGTCAGAAAATGTACCTCAAAAATGGAAATCGTGAAATGAGTTTGAGCTTGATTCAAGGTGTTACATTGATCAGGTTAGCTTCCTCAAGTTCCCAGGAAGTTAATGCAATGGTTAGCTTGAACAATAGATGGCTGAAATGGTTTGGAGAAGTCAATGTGAAATGCTTTGTTTTTGGTTATGGAAGTTGATGAAGATGATGTTACAGTCGTGTAACAGGGTATGGGATGGTTTGTATTTGATTTAAGGAAGCTTTAGGAACTCAAAGGCCAAATAACGCACGAGGGAAATATGAGTTTGGAGTTCAAGGTCTGAAACTGTGCAACAATGGAGTTTTTGAGAAATTTCTGATTTGAGGGAGTTTGGGAGTGTTTCAGGGTGTCAATGCTCGTGTGTTAGCTCACAAATAGTGACTCTATTTATAAGAAACAAGTTTTGAGACTTTTTGTTGATCAGAATTCAAAAACAAATGTTTAAACTCAACATGTAATTTTTGAGAAAACCAAGTTTCAAAGTCTTGTGTACTTGCTAAGATAGAGTGGTTATGCTTTAAACACACTTGCTTATGACTTTTTAGATGGAGTGTAATCATAGGGAACAAGTTAGAGGCTCAAGAATTGACTTTGTGCATAAAGCTTGCTTTTCAAGAATGGCATTCTTCACTTTCTTCCCAAAATGGCAATGTGAATTGGATAAAGCTTAAACCACTTGGATTATAGATTAAAGGTTTGTGTAATCCATTAATTATGGATAGATACACAAGTTAGAAGGCCTGCAAAGCAAGATTATGCAGCCTAACACTGAAATTGCATTATGTGTTCATCAAGAAATGACTTGTAATTCAAGAATGAAACCTTAACTTCTTGCCTTCGATTCTCCTTGCTCAAACACGATCTCAATGAGTTCTTGGATATTTCAGAAAGCTTGTAATATCCTATATAACCTCTATGTTGGACAATTTTGAAAATTCATCTTGGAACTATGTGAAAAATTGCCATGAAGTTAGGTCAAAATCCTGCCTAAACTAGGGCAAAATTTCACTAAGTTTCCAAGTTTCATGAACATGTTTTCTTAAAATCATAACTTGAAATCTATGCATTTCTAGAAGAAGTTGTGTTTTACAATTTTTTAGATCTCATTGAGATATACAACTTTCATGTTGGAAGTTTCCTTTGAATCATCTAACATCATGGTGAAAATTTGGCTCAAAGTTATGAAAAAGCATGAATTTTCCAACACTTAGAAAAATTTCTAAGTTTAGAAATTTTGTTGACTTTTCAAAATGAAATCTTGACTTTTTGATTTATTGATGAACAAGTTTCATATTTTGACATGTTTTGATGAATTGTGATCTTTGATACTTGATTTTGACCAAAAAGTCAAAGTTTGAGTTTTCAGTGTACAATTGACTTTTCATCAGTTGACTGAAAATCAACTGTCAATCAATTGAACTTGAGAGATGTTTTGAGACATGCCATTAGGTCAAAATGAAGAATTTGAATCCTTGAGTTCATAACTTAAACCAATCAATCATTTGCTAGGTCAAAATCAGAAATTGCACCTTCTTAGTCAAAACCCTAATTTTTTTACCATTTTGCCCTTTTGATGATCTGATCAAATTTATTGTGGAATTATGGTCCAAACTTGATCAAATGAAATATATGAGTTCATAATGTTGATATGGATAAAAAATTATGAAGTTTGACTGTAAATTGACAACAGTTGACTTTTTCCCATATATAGTTAATTTTTAGGTCAACTGATCAATTGACTGGGCAAAAATGTGATCCAAAGCTTGAAACTTGACATGAGAAATCTTGAGGGTCCAAAATGATCCATGAAAGTCATATGGGGCATTAAAAGTCCATTTGTCCTTGTGCAATCTCAAACCCTAATTTTCAATCATCAGTGCTTAAGGAGGTGTCTTGAGCTGATCAACCCTTGTGCAATCTTGAACCAAAGGAGATATTGTGAGAGATTAATTGAGAAATGGGAGGGAATTTTTTTGGATACAACACTAAGTTGGACTTTTTATCGCTTTCTTTATTTTACTTTTCCCCCAGTTTTGTACATTGTAAATACCCCCTCCCCGAAGCCATGTAATAGTCTAGATTTATACTTTTCGCATTTTATTTTCTATATATTTTAACTGTTAGTAACTAGGCGTGTATGGAAAGACTAATAATCAAATGTTAGCAAACCTTAAAAGAAAAAGATAAATAACTGAATTAAACACAATTGCACACAAGCACCTCTAGGGTATCCCACTTTGGTTGCCTTTAAGAAATAAAACAGTCATGAGGCAGGAACACTTTAGCAAAAATAACTGAATTAAACACAATTGCACACAAGCACCTCTAGGGTATCCCACTTTGGTTGCCTTTAAGAAATAAAACAGTCATGAGGCAGGAACACTTTAGCAAAGACCCATAAATCAAAAGATCATAGTCCCTTGATGACCCTACAGTTTCCTTTTTGGTAAATGATCTAGTCCCTAAAAGAAAATTGCTAAAGCGTCTCCACAAGTTGCCTTCGTGACTGTAACGTCCCTTCGATGTCCCTCAAACATCCAACAATAGGGCTACCTACTCACTAATAGTAGGATAGCACTGTCTAAAGGATAGGAGGAAAAGAACGACCCTTTTCGAGTATAAAAGTAGATAGCTGTTAGAAGTTTGCTCAAACATTTTGCACTTACACAAACACTACTTTTCAAAAACAATTTCAAAACACTTTGTATACTTTCTCCACTATCCCGAGAAACATTACAAAGTTAGTCGTACTAAGGCGTTTTCAAAACATTTTCAAACACAAAGCACAAAGGTATTTTCAAAATGAGAAAACCTCTAAGATCCCGTGGAAAACCACGGATGGAAAGGGTGCTAACACCTTCCCTTTCCATAATCTACCCCCCTTACTCGAAAAATTCTCGAAAAGGTCTTTTTCTGTTCTTTTCACCCTTTCCTTTGTTGGATAAAAGAAAAGGCGATGGCGACTCTTGCTTACCGCACATTTGCGAATATAAAATGCAAAACCAATATAACAGTCTTTTCTGCCACCGTATCACAGAACTGGCGACTCTGCTGGGGAGATGAAAAAAGTGGGGTTACCTTAGAGTTTTAGTTCACCATTTTAAATGCCTTATTATGTGTTTGCTTTCTTTATCTTTGAGGGTTTTTTGGGGTATTCTTGTAAAGATCCTACACCCGGATCTGGGGCACCTTATTAGGTAAGTAGCAATAAATCATGGAGGCTGTACAGCGTAGACTGATACAGACGAAGTGGTGGCTACGTTAGCGCGATACTCTGGATTGTACTAATGTTCCTTGAGTAAGTCAAGGATAACATTAGGATTCGTCATAGTGTCACTAAGTGCTAACTAACCTTTAGAACCTTTAATTGACTCATTCTAGCCATTAGGAAGTAGTGAGATAACCGGCTTTGGTTCCGAATGAAGATTGGTTGATACTCGATACTACACTCATTTAGATTGGACTTTCGGGATTTTTTGGCTGCAATACTTCGGTGTGGAGCTGAAACAATTTCTGAAGGGAAGGTTAGTGATATTGAGACTCCTTAGAACCCGGTTACTATTAATAGGACAGGTTGAGCCAACTAAACTTCAAGAGGGTACTTACCTTAAAACCTCATGCAAGCCTTTGAACTTAAGGTCTATTGTGTGATTTGCTTGTGTTTATCTGTGATTTTAAGCATAATCATGACATCATAAACATCATTACATTCGTATATAATAATCATTTCAAGGACCTCTTAGATTTACCTCTTTGCTATTTTGTAGGATATGAATTCATGTTGCAGAAAAACCATCCGGATTCACTTCACAGAAGTTCCTCCCAAGCTCAAGGAATTAGTCTTGAAAGTTCCCGAGCACTCATCATTCCACAAAAGACATGGTCACTTACTCAGTTTGGTTACCACCGGATTTGACGAAGGTTTGATGAGTGTCTTATTCCAGTTCTTCGACCCTAAGCACCATTGCTTCACATTCCCAGAGTATCAACTGGTTCCTACACTGGAAGAATTCTCTAAGTTACTTGGTTTACCTATATTGGAGCGAGTACCTTTCACTGGTTTAGAATAAGACCCAACTTCTGAAGATGTTTTTGTAGCTTTGCACTTGAAGCCATCTGACATTGAGTCCAATTGGGAAGAAAGAAGTGGAGTTAAGGGTCTCCTTGCAAATTTTCTAATGAAGAAAGCTCATATTTTCCTGGATGCTACGAGTTATCATGCCTTCAAAGATGTCTTAGCTCTCTTGATCCATGGGTTGGTCCTGTTTCCTAATTCAGATCAATTTATAGATGTGAGTTCCATCAATATCTTCCTTGCTCATAATCCGGTTCCTACATTGCTCGGGGATATCCTACATTCTCTCCATACTCGTACTCTGAAGAAGTGAGGAACTTTCATGTGTTGCACCCCTCTGCTATATAGGTGGTTTATTTCGCACCTTCCTCGATCAACAATGCAGAATGATTTAGGCTTAAGGTGGAGTCAAAGATTAATGTCTCTCTCCCACTCCGACATTCGTTGGTGTCCTCGCTCTCAAGAAGATATCTATTTTATTGATCGCTGCGGAGAATTTGCTAATGTGCCACTCCTGGGCATTAGGGGAGGCATCACCTATAATCCTTCTTTAGCACTACGTCAGTTTGGCTATGCACAGAGAGATGGTCCACCGGATATGCTCATCCAGGGTATTGTGTTCAACTACTCAGATGATTTGCAAAATTATCGTTAGAGGTTCATCCGCACTTGGGGCATTACTAAGAAGACCGATAGTAAGACTTTGGGGCGCAAGAACTCCATCCCTTTGGAACCTTACCTCAAATGGGTGCGAGCTCGAGCCCAAAGTATTATGATGACATACGATTCCATCTTACCGATGATCTTGGAACATGATGTTCAAGGGGGAGAGTCCCGTATTATTCTCCATCCTGACATGCCAACCAACTTCGAAGAGTTGCAAAAGTCTTGGATCCAGCTCAAAGAAGAACACGATACTTTTGAGGCTCAATTCTATGCAAGTGAGAAGAAGGTGCTGTAATTAACAAAGCAGCTTCACGAGGAGAAGAATCTAAATACCTACCTCAACACCAAGAGGAAGCACCCATGGGAGACTTAGGAGTTTAGAATTTCCTTTCAATGTTAATCCCTGTGTAATCTTTTGTTTCTTTAAAAAAACTTACTAATAAAGGGTTTTGTTTCCTGTTTTATTTAAGAGAGCTTAAGTCCAATAAGGTCCTTGAAAACATTGCATAAGCATATCACACATCTCACTACATAAACAGGTTTCAAAGCAGGATTCTTATCTTCTTTGCTGTTTAATTCAGCAAGTAAAGAAATGGCTCTTGAACAAAACATCAAGGATCTCCATGCACAAAATGCCTAGTTCCAGCAAATGATCGTGGCTCTAGCTAAAGGGAAAGAAGATCTGAAAGCTCTCATACTGAAGGACAAAAAGAAGAAGCCAAAGAAACCAACTGGGATAGTGAATCTGGCAAGAAGGATCAGAGGACCAGTGTGACAAGCTTCAGAACTAGTAAATTCATCAAAAGAAGGAGACAATCAGGAAGGGAGACAAGAGAGGAAGACCTCATCCCAGAGGGATTTGATGATGAATCTGACTATATTGAGGATCGTCTCAACGCAATGGAAATTCAGAAGGTACATGGGCTGGATTTTGAAGAGCTGGGCTTGGTTTCTGGGGTTGTCATCCCGCAGAAGTTTAAGGTTCCATTGTTTTCTAAGTATGATGGGGTCTCGTGTCCCAAGATGCATCTTCAATCTTATGTGAGGAAGATTCATCCCCACACCGCTGATAGATATTTGTGGGTCCACTTATTCCAAGACATCCTATTCGAGACTCAGCTAGAGTGGTTCTATCAGCTGAAGGGAACCAATATCCGTAACTGAGAAGACCTGGCTGCTGCTTTCTATAAATAGTACCAATATAATCCAGACCTTGTCCCGACTCGTACACAACTCCAAAGTATGTCTATGGGTTCTAATGAGGGCTTTAAAGACTATGCCCAGAAGTGGTGGATATCTTCTTGGGTACCCTATCTGATCCGTTTTTCAACCATCTGATTGGAAGCTCCTCAACTGGTTTTACTGAGCTGATCTTAACTGGAGAAAGAGTGGAAGCTAGGATTAAGAGTGGCAAGATTCAAAAGGATACCTCTTCAAGCGCAGTAAAGAGACCCTTCGTGGGAAAGAAAGAGTTCAGTTCTATTTACAGTCAAAGAAATTAGGGTCGAACCGAGCGCCATCCAATGGTAGGGTCTGTGATGATATGAAAGCCTGCAGCTACTCAACAACGAAACAATCAACCTAGAGCAGAAAGGCCTACGAGACAGTTTATCCAGATTAATATAACTTTGTCTCAAGTTTTTCCTCACCTACTGAAGTCCAATCTGGTAACTTTGGGAGAAGCTCTGAAGAATCCTAATACTGCCTCTCCCCACTATAATCCAAATGCTCAATGTGCCTACCATTCTGAGACTCTAGGGCATGACACGAACGACTGCTGGGCTTTGAAGAACAAGGTGCAAGACCTTATTGATGCAAAGGAGGTTGAATTTGACCCCCCTGAGACTCCCAACGTCATAAATGCACCCATGCCCAAGCATGGCCCAGGAATCAATGATATTGATGTTGTCTCTGCCACAGAAGATGCTGACAGTAGCTATGACATGGACAACTGGATCTTCCCTACTACCAATGATGGACCTAGTAACTAAACAACTAAGGATTTTGTGCCGATTACTTTTATTCAGGAGTAATTGTCTTTTGTTTTTATGGATATGTAATAAATGAACAATATAAACTCTATGGCCTTGTGTCTTACCCGGGGAACAATGGTTCATTTGTGAGGGTTATCATTTTTTTAATGTCATATGTCATTAATAAAGCATTGGACATTTTGCATACAAATTTTGTGCTCTTTGTTTTTCTTTTCTGATTTTATTTTATCAATGAAGCTATGCTCTTACACATATTCACGCATCAAATTGCAGATCCATATGCACTCTGGATCCCATTGGTAACGGTTTTGCTATTATCGGTTATGACTTTGAAAATCTGATCAACCAAACCGAGGACGAAGGCGAGGAAGATTGTGAGGTACCGGGAGAGCTTGCTAGACTACTACAGCAGGAAGAAAGGGCTATACAGCCTCATGAAGATCTAGTTGTGATAGTGAATCTGGGTACAGAAGAAGACATAAAAGATGTCAAGATAGGTGCAAATTTGGAGCTTAGTGTCAAACAACTATTGATTCAGATGTTGCATGATTACGTTGAGATCTTTTCTTGGTCATATGAAGACATGCCAGGACTAGACATTGATAATGTGGTTCATCGCCTGCCAAAAAAAGAGGAATGCCCTCCAGTAAAGCAGAAGGTCCGTCGTATGCGTCCTGAAATGTCAGAGAATATCAAGGTAGAAGTTATGAAATAGTTCAACGTTGGGTTCTTAGCTGTCACCTCCTATCCACAACGGGTTGCTAACGTAGTTCCGGTGCCTAAGAAGGACGGAAAGGTACGTATGTGTGTGGACTACAGACACTTGAACAGGGCAAGCCCCAAGGATTACTTTCACCTTCCCCACATTAATGTCCTGGTTGACAACACCGTACATCATAAGATCTTCTCCTTCATGGATGGATTCTTTGGTTACAATCAGATCAAGATGGCACCCGAAGACATGGAGAAAACAACCTTCGTCATACAATGGGGAACTTTCTGTTACAAGGTGATGCCATTTGGGTTGAAGAATGCTGGGACAACCTATCAGCGAGCTATGGTAGCTTTGTTCCATGATATGATTCACCATGATATAGAGGTCTATGTTGACGACATGATAGCCAGGTCTCAAACGGAAGAAGAGCACCTTGATCATTTGCAAAAGATGTTCGATAGGTTGAAGACGTACAAGTTGAGATTAAATCCAAACAAGTCAATCTTTAGTGTAAGGTCTGGTAAACTCCTAGGTTTCATTGTCAATGACAAGGGTATTTAGGTAGACCCTGCAAAGGTCAAATCTATACAAGAGATGCCGGCTCCTCGCATTGAGAAGGAAGTTAGAGGTTTCTTGGGACGCCTAAATTACATTGCCAGGTTCATTTCCCATCTAACTACTACTTGTGAGCCAATCTTCAAACTCCTGAAGAAAGATCAAGTGGTAAAGTGGAATGACGAATGCCAGACCACCTTTGACAGAATCAATGAATACCTACAAGAGCCTCTAATTATGATGCCTCCAATTGAAGGAAGACCTTTGATAATGTACTTAACATTGTTAGATAATTCAATAGGGTGTGTGCTGGGGAAGCATGACGAGTCTGGTTGAAAAGAGAATGCAATATACTACCTTAGCAAAAGGTTTACCGATTGTGAAACAATATACTCACTGCTCGAGAAAACTTGCTGCGCTTTAGCATGGGCTGCTCGCCAACTGAGATAGTATATGTTGACTCACACTACTTTATTGATATCTAAGATGGATCCTATCAAGTATATCTTCGAGAAGCCCGCTCTCTGCGGAAGAATAACGAGATGGAAAATGATCCTGACCGAGTATGATATTCAATATACAACCCAGAAAGCAATCAAGGAAAGTGTATTAGCTGAGCATTTGGTTCATCAGGCCGTGGACGACTATCAATCCATGAACTTTGAATTCTAGGATGAGAATATCATGTTAGTAACTGAATTCGAAGAACCTGGACCGAATGAAGGACCTGAGAAAGGATCCCGATGGACTATGGTTTTTGATGGAGCTTCCAACGCACTTGGTAATGGCATCGGTGCTGTAATCATATCTCCTGAGGGCTGTCATACTTCTTTTACTGCCAGACTATGTTTCAACTATACCATCAATATGGCTGAGTATGAAGCATGTATCGTGGGTCTCAAAGCTGCTATTGACCAGAGGATCAAGTTCTTAAGTGTTTTCAGAGATTCGGCCTTGGTAATAAGTAAAATCAAAGGAGAGTGGGACATGAAGCACCCTAATCTCATCCCCTGCAAAGAACATGTGCTGACACTGCTCCCATACTTTGAAAAAATCTCCTTTGGACATTTTCCATTGAGAGGAGAATCAGTTAGCAGACGCACTAGCTACTATGTCATCCATGTTTAAGGTCAGATGGGACAACGAAGCTCCCCAGATCACTATTGAGAGATTGGATGAACCAACCTATTGTTATGAGATTGACATTGAAGAAGTAATGGACAAACCTTGGTTCCATGAAGTGAAAAGGTATCTCGAAGCTCAAGAATACCCTTATGGGACATCTGTCAATGATAAGAAGTTTCTGAGAAGGTTCTCTGCAAAGTTGTCCCTCAATAATGGAATCCTCTACAAGCGCAACCGCGACTCTACTTTACTTTGGTGTGTAGACATGAGCGAAGCAAAGAGGATTATGACAGATTTACACGAAGGTACCTTTGGCACCCATTCTAGTGGACACACCATGGCTAAAAAGATCCTACAGACAGAATACTACAGGTCCACTATGAAAGCAGACTGTTATCAGCATTCCCAGACTTGCCTCAAATGCCAGATCTATGCTGATAAAGTACATGTACCTCCGGTTCCCTTGAATGTCTTGACTGATCCTTAGACCTTTGCAATGTGGGGCATCAACATGATCAGAGAGATTAGACCTACCGCTTCCAATGGACATCACTTTATCCTAGTCTCCATTGATTACTTCACGAAGTGGGTTGAGGCTGCCTCTTTTTCTACTATTACCAAGAAGGTTGTGGCGCGGTTCATCAAGCATAACCTTATTTTTTTGGTATGGTGTTCC
The DNA here is from genome assembly GCA_948472305.1 of Vicia faba. Lineage (NCBI taxonomy): Eukaryota > Viridiplantae > Streptophyta > Magnoliopsida > Fabales > Fabaceae > Vicia > Vicia faba. The sequence goes on from OX451738.1 coordinate 1,374,817,522, forward strand.
AGAAAGAATCATCACAGATAATGGTACAAATCTCAACAATACTATGATCACCTAACTCTGTAAGAAACTCGAGATCCAACATCATAACTCTTCTCCTTACTGGCCGAAGATGAATGGCACTATAGAGGCTGCTAATAAGAACATTAAAAAGATCATACAGAAAATGACGGTGACATATAAAGACTGGAATGAGATGTTACCATTTTCTCTTCATGGTTACCTCACCTCAGCACGTATGTCGACAGGAGCAACACCTTTCTCTCTGGTGTATGGTATGGAGGTTGTCCTACCTATTGAAGTCCAGATCCCTTCTTTGAGAATCATGAAGGATGCAGGCTTGAACGAAGATGAATGGATCCAGACCCGACTTCACCAACTGAACCTGATTGATGAAAAAAGGTTAGCGGATATTTGTCATGGTCAGATGCACCAGAAGCGTGTGATCAAGGCTTTTAACAAGAAGGTTAAACGTCAAGTATATCAAGTTGGTGATCTGGTAATCAAGCGCATCATTCTGCCGCAAGGTGACCCCAGGGGAAAATGGACTCCCACATACGAATGGCCATTTGTGATCAAGAACGTATTTTCTGGTGGAGCCATGATCTTAACCACTATGGACGGTGATGACCTTCCTCACCCTGTGAACGTGGACATAGTTAAAAGATACTACGCATGAATAAAGACCCGCTAGGTTGACTGGCCTAGGTAAAATTTAAGGGAATCCCGGTGAACCAAAAGGATTCGGGCAAAACTTAGGGATAAATACAAAAAAATCTGTACACCCGGCAAGTCGAAAACCTGAAAAGGCGGCTTGGGTAAAAAAGGGTATCCCGGTGGACTGAAAACCCGAAAGGGCGGTCCAGGAAAAAGTCAGGGATTTGAAGCGTATAACTATGTCCCGTTGGATCACCTTGCAACCATACTTCAGTATCAACTATCAAGCTTAAACGGAACCAATCAATCCAGTCAACTTCGGAAAAGTAGAAAAGTGATGAGACGCTCAAGGACATAAGGACAATAGCATAATTGAAACCCAATGGGATTATTACACATAACTGTTTTCTCTTTGTACATCATTTTGTATAGTTTTCATTTTCACGATGGCATTCTCCTACTAGAATGTCAGTCTCTTTGTACAAAAAACGCCTATTATAGGTAAAACATCAAAATCAATACAAAACACTTCTTTGAAAGTACAAAACGTTCGTTTTCATTTTTATGTTTTGTTTTGCAAAAAAACGTCCAGTGATTATTTTTGACATATGCATTTGAATATGATTATTGTTTACAAATACTTGCATAAAAAATAGAAAGATAGTTGCTAATGACTTTAAGAAACGGGACCAAGTCTAAAAATCCATTTGTAGTCCCCGCAGTTATGCTCTCCAGCATGTACAAAGGCAGAGACGTCCAACTGCAAAGTCACCACTACATCCTCAGCATACATCCTAATGATGTCTATGTCCCCGCATAGTGAAAACAACCAATTTTTTTTACCTCTTCTTCCCCAAGCAGGAATTACCTCCTCCAGCAAAGTTCCCTCAGAGTTGAAATCCATGTTCCCCAGCTAAGTTTTATAATCTCGAACAGTTTATAAAGCCTCATCCCAGGTAGAGTTTATTTCTTTAGCTGCGGAAGTTCATCCCCCAACATAGTTTATTTCTCTACATTGGGTAAAATCTTCCAACAGAGCATCTCCTCCCCATCGGAGCATTCTCAAGAAGAAGTCAAAGATCCCCGACAGAGTACCCTCAAAAGGAAAGAGGAAAACCCCAGAAAATCATCTCCATTCATCATCCCCAGCGGAAATGAAAGAATCACTTTCCTCATATACCAAACAACAGTCTAGGATTCAGCTTCCCAATGCTCTCCAGCAAGCAGTCAAGGACTTATTTTCCCAGACTAGGAAATTTCGCAACATCGTTCCATGTTCATACATCATGGTATACATACATACTGCATATAGTACAATCTCATTTATTTTGAGAACATCATTACACAATGCATTTCATACATCATGACATTGCATACGACTAACTCTCTACCTTTTAAGGAAAGATCAATCGACAAACATCACAAACAACTTTTATGGCCTGACAGTCTTTTCAAAGGCTAACTCTGGCGAAAGGTTATTCTTGCATTTTCTTCAGAAGATAACTCAAGACCTCTGCTGGTTCAGTTTAAATCGACCAATGATTTATTCTGATTCTTTTCCAGTAGATACTTTCTCTTGTACAGTCAAATCGACCCTAAGATTTCTCTGATTCTATTCCAGTTAAAGATAACTCGAGGCCTCTACTGTTTCAGTTTAAATCGACCAATTATTTATTCTGATTCTTTTCCAGTAGATACTTTCTCTGGTTCAGTTACATCGAGACTAAGATTTTCTGATTCTTATCCAGTCAAAGATAACTCAAGACCCCTGCTGGTTCAGTTTAAATGACCAATGATTTATTCTGATTCTTTTCCGGTAGATACATTCTCTGGTTCAATTAAATCGACACTAAGATTTTCTGATTCTTATCCAATCAAAGATAACTCAAGACCTCTGCTGGTTCAGTTTAAATCGACCAGTGATTTATTCTGATTCTTTTCCGGTAGATACTTTCTCTGGTTCAGTTAAATCAACCTTAGATTTTTTGATTCTTACCCAGTTAAAGAAACTGTAAAGCCTGAGTCTGACCAGATAGCAGTTTATTTTTGTTAATTACTATGAAGCCTGGACCCTACCAGATGATAGTATAACCCATGATACCAAAGCTCGGGCTCGACCAAATAATAGTATACCTCAGATTCAAGTTGAAGCCTGGACCCGACCAGATAACAACTTAATTTCTTCAAACCACTGAAGCCTGGATACAACCAGATAACAATTCAATGTCTATAATTACTACAAAGTCCGGAACCGACTAGATAGCAGTTAAATTCATATTCCCCTATAAGTCGCTGTGAAGCCTGGATCCCGACCGAATAACATCTCGCTTTCATCTCTCCAGTCAAGAGGTAATTCCCCAGTAAAGTAACGAACAACTGAAGCTCCTAGACTCTATTTCCCAAAACTAAGACCAATATTCTCCAGTGGACTCCTCCTCAAACAACAGGAATAGGAATCCCCATAAAAGACCTCTTATGAAGTTAACATCTACTCTGGATGGCATCTTTAAGCCCATCTCTGTTGACTCTCCGTTATGTTCTTTGGATGGAATCTCTAAGCTCATCTCTGATGACTCTCCATCATATTCCTTGGATGGCATCTTTAAGCCCATATCCGATAGTCTTCTGGCATCTTTTCCAAATGGCATCTGTAAGCCCATTCCCTACGCAATCAACTAACACATCATCGAGTGCAAATTTCTGGGCACTCTAGTGTTCAATCATCTTCCACCTTCAGATCACGAAAGGAAGACAAGCCAATCTAAATCTTCAGGTTTAAGAAGATTGAACAGGGGAAGCTGTTGTACCCCAAAATTTTCCCTCCCATTTTTACTCAAGACATGCTCCTTGAGGTCCCCAACTTGCCCAAGGATGACTAAGAATTGGCCAGACTAATTCTCCTCCTATGACAATGAACCTCTAACTAAGGTTTCAATTTTCATCAAGATGTGTGAGCTCCAAAGGTCTCAAGTATTTTCCATGATCTTAATAGGCCTTCAATATTGTCCATGCCAAGTTTCATGCCTTGCACAACAAGTTTGCTCAGTTAATTGCTCAAATGCTTGAAAATCAACTATGCTAGGTCAAAAGTCAATTGTGGCCTATATATAGTCAAACTTCAAGATTTTTGGTCAACATCAACATTTTGAAGTGATATCCATAATTTGATCAAGAGTTGATCATGATTCCTAAAGAAATGCTCCTAATTCATCAAAAGTCAAAAATTTCTAATTAGGGTTTTTATAGGAGAAGTCAACCAAAATTTGACCAGACATAACTTTCACATACTTTATCAGAAAGTTTTCCACCAAGGCTCATTTTGAAGAGAACTTAATTCCCTACAACTTTTCTTCAGCCCTCAAGTCCAAGAAATTCACCATTTTAAAGATACAAGTTCATACATTACAGGTCATTTTTAGAAAGTCAATAAAAGCAACTTTTTGCCATGACTGTTTACATCAAGATAACATCTTAAAATGAAAAATTGATCAAAATAGGGATTGAAGTAGACATCTTGGGCTTTCCAAAAAGTCCAAGAGCATAATAATGAGATATAAATTGAGCAAGTTATGGCTTGCCCAAGTTGGGAAAATTTGGGAATTTTCAAGAAATGTGCATTGAGCAAATTTGAGCTTTTAAGGCAATGGCTCATTTTCTTGGACTTCAAACATCTTCCTAAGAGTATAGAGGACTCCTAAAACCATTTTTGGCATAGTCTTGATTTTATTTTCATTTTATATTAATTTTATTTAATTAAAAATCAAATAAATCAAAATTATTGCAAATTATATGGATCAATAGGGCTGAGGCTTGTTTTAATGCATGGAGGGGCTCCATTTTTCATGTACAACAAGGCCAGCATGTCCATATTCATGCAAGTTTGAAAAATGGACAAGATCCCATAACATTGGCCAAGGTTACAAATGGATATTCATGGCATTAAAACATCTTGTTTATGGCTGTTTAATCCTTTTTTTTCGTGTCTCCTCATTCCTACTCAATAAAAGTAGCATGCTTGCAAGCCAAATGGACGAAAAAAACAGCATATAGGTCATATTCCAAACTTGAAATTCTCAAGAAAAAGTCAAACTTCATTTTCAAATTCCAGGGTGATTCATAGGCTTTTGAGCCTTCAGTAACCATCCCTGGACATCACTGAAGGATTTACGATCACCCTTGATCCCTGAAGCATCAAAAAATGCTTCCTACAAGTCATGATTTGCCATACTTTTCTTAACTTCGTGTTCTTATATCATTGCATTATTAATCAATTTCAATTGCATATTTGTGTTTGTATGGATGTATATAAGATTTCTGGATTGTCCAATTGAAGCTTAGGTACAAGAATGGCATTCCACCATTGTTAGGGTTTGGACCTCTAAATTGGGGTTTTTCGCAATGGCCAAAATTAGCCCAAACTAAGGACACCATCTTGCTCAGGAGGATGAGGCCAATTGACCCATGGCCTCATATGTAATTTATATTGCGTATCATGAATTTTACAGGATGCATGTGCTACAGTGACAGAAAAAAAACTACCACTATAGGTTTCCAAGTCTAATACGCGGAGGGAGGAAGAAGACAATGTGTGTCAGCCCCTCATTGGGCAGTTTGAATCTGCGCACGTTTTCTTTTTATTTTAAATAATTGGTGGAAATTTACATTATATTATTTTTGTTTTATTTTGTATAACGAATGTGATAACAGCTTGGTTGGAAAAGCGCGCTTGTGTGAAGGGAGAGGACATGAGTTCGAGTCCCAGGTCCAGCATTTTTTTCTAACATTTGTTGCTTGCAGATCCAATGTGCCTTAACTATGCAGGTCCAATATAAGCCCCATACAATGACCATCAGATCATGATTGATCTAGACCTGAGCGCCCCAATGCAAAGTCTACCATGCACCTTCAAGGTCAGTCCACATTGGATCCAATAGTACAAATCTGGGCTCCAACGTTTTGGGCCTAACCCTTTTCTAAATTGCACCCCCACTCCACTTCAGCCATCAAGCCCAATTTCTTTTCTTTTTTCTTTATTTAATTATTTAATTTTCTTAATCATTTTTAATTATAATAATAATAAAAAACTCACAAAAACTATTAGGCTTAGATTTTTTATAATTAAACCATTAATTTCTTTAATTAATTAATTAAATTTTAACTATTTTCTTAATTTAAAATAAACTAGAACTTAGAATTTAATTTAATTATTTTCTTTTCATAATAAAAATTTCAAAAAATATTAGGATAGTTTAGAATAATTTTTTAATTAATAATTTTCTCTTTATTTTAATTAATTAATTATATTTGATTTATGTTTCAATATTTTTCTTAAACAAAAAAATACAAAAAATATATTAGGATTAGTTTTCTTTTATTACCTAGAATAATTTTCCATTTAATATTTATTTTTCTTAATTAAATTAAGAATTAATTTTTCTTTAACAAAACCAGAAAAAACAAAAAAAGATTTCTCTTTACTTAGGATTTTTCTTAGGTTCTTAGACGTATTGTTTTATCTTGCGCGCGTTTATTTTACTTTCTCATTTTTATGATAATGTAACTGTATCCTGGTATGTAATAGACTAAGTAGGACTTTTTATCGCTTTCTTTATTTTACTTTTCCCCCAGTTTTGTACATTGTAAATACCCCCTCCCCGAAGCCCTGTAATAGTCTAAATTTATACTTTCCGCATTTTATTTTTCTGTATATTTTAACTGCTAGTAACTAGGCGTGTATGGAAAGACTAATAATCAAATGTTAGCAAACCTTAAAAGCAAAAGATAAATAACTGAATTGAATACAATTGCACACAAGCACCTCTAGGGTATCCCACTTTGGTTGCCTTTAAGAAATAAAACAGTCATGAGGCAGAAATGCTTTAGCAAAGACCCATAAATCAAAAGATCATAGTCCCTCGATGACCCTACAGTTGTCTTTTAGGTAAATAATCTAGTCCCTAAAAGAAAATTGCTAAAGCATCTCCATAAGTTGCCTTCGTGACTGTAACGTCCCTTCGATGTCCCTCAAACATGCAACGATAGTGCTACATGCTCACTAATAGTAGGATAGCACTGTCTAAAGGATATGAGGAAAAGAACAACCCTTTTCGAGTATAAAAGTAGATAGATGTTAGAAGTTTGCTCAAACATTTTGCACTTACACAAACACCAATTTTTAAAAACAATTTCAAAACACTTTGTATACTTTCTCCACTATCCCGAGAAACATTACAAAGTTCTCTGTACTAAGGTATTTTCAAAACATTTTCAAACACAAAGCACAGAGGTATTTTCAAAATGAGAAAACCTCTAAGAGCCCGTGGAAAACCACAGATGGAAAGGGTGCTAACACCTTCTCTTTCCATAATCTACCCCCTTACTCAGAAAATTCTCGAAAAGGTCTTTTTCTGTTCTTTTCACCCTTTCCTTTGTTGGATAAAAGAAAAGACGATGGAGACTTTCGCTTTCCGCACATTTGCAAATACAAAATGCAAAACCAGTATAATAGTTGGTTCTGCCACCATATCACACTTGGCATAGGCTTCATAGAACAAAAGTAGGGCCAACATTGAGATTTTTGAAGGGGTCTGCCCCAATTGTTCCATGATGTTATAATCACTTTTCTTGATTATCTTTAAAATCTCTTCCATCTCCTTTTTAGAACCCTCGGGAATGACTTCAGATGCGCCTTCGTCCAGACAGGCTCAATCAATACCTCTTTGCCCTGTGTCTCGGCCGTCTAGGTAGTAAGGATAATAGCAGGACTAGCAGTAGGAGTAGCAATGGGAATACTAACAGGAGCAACAACAGGAATAATCACCGGAGTAGTAATAAGAGTATTAGAAGGAGCAACAGTAGGAATGATCACATGAGTAAAAACAGTTTTTGGAGAGATATTGAGAGAGAAAACTATTCTGCTTCTTGTTATTTTACTGGTCCCAATGATAGTGTCGTCGTCAGGATCAGTACCTTCAGCAAATTTGTCTTTAATAGCCAACAGGTCTTGCTTGATGCCATGGTAATAGACGCCAGCCCCATAATTCCAGGGAACACCTTTGTCCGAGGAATATGGTATTGGCCCCGGCATGGTGATGATCAGGGGAGCAAACTTTGGAACAAATGTAATCCTGATGAGTCTTTTGGTGGAGACCCTGGGAGGATTGTCAAAAATGGTGATTATTGAGATATCTTCACATGAACTTCTTGTGAGAGGAACTTTCCCGAACATGATTTCTTTGTTAACCATCAGGTGCTGGATGCCCATCTTCAATAACAAACAGCCATCTGGTAGAGACACACATAAGTGGCAACCTTCACCACAACTCGGAAATAAACCGGCTCACAACAAATTCCTTTTGATAGTCAGAAGAGGAGTAGTTAATTCATTCACGAAGGAAACAAAACGGTCATCATCAACAGCATTGACACCTTGGCCATGTTTGGGCATGGGTGAAGTTATTATGTTAGGTGTCTCGGGAAGGTCAAACTCAATCTCCTTCGCCTCAATGAGACCCTGTACCTTATTCTTTAAAGCCCAATAGTCATTTGTATCATGCCCCGGAGTTTCAGAATGGTAGGCACATCGAGCATTTGGGTTGTAGCGGGGAGAGGCAGTATTAGGATTCTTCGGGGCCTCCTTCAGAGTTACCAAATTGGACTTCAACAGGTGTGGTAAAACCTAGGATATGGTCATGTTGATCCGAGTGATCTGTCTTCTAGGTGCATCTGGCCTGCGCTGATTGTTTTGTTGCTGGTTTGATACATCATTGGAAATCATAACAGCCCCTACCGTTGGACGATGCTCAGTTTTGTTGTGATTTCTTTGGCTATAAGCAGCACTGAACTCCTTCTTTCCTGTGAGTGGTTTCTTTGCAGTACTGGAGGATGCATCCCTCTGTATTTTACCACTTTTGATTCCAACCTCTACCTGTTCACCCGTCAAGATCAATTCAGTAAACCCAACAGAAGAACTTCCAATCAGATGGTTAAAGAATGGACCAGATAACATGCCCAAGAACATGTCCACCAGCTCCCTATCAGACAATGGAGGCTGGACTCTTCCCGCAAGGTCTCTCCACTTTTGGGCATAATCTTTAAAACCTTCACCGGAACCCATAGACATACTTTGTAATTGCGTACGAGTTGGGGCGAGGTCAGCATTATATTGGTACAGCTTGTAGAAAGCAACAACCAAATCTTCCCAATTGTGAACATTGGTTCTCTCCAGTTGATAGAACCATTCCAGCTGATTCCCTTCCAAACTTTCTTGGAAGAAGTGGACCCACAAATTCCTGTCAGTAGTGTGGGGTTGAATTTTCCTGACATATGACCTTAAGTGCAGCTTAGGGCAGGAGACACCATCATACTTTGCAAAGGTGGGGACCTTGAATTTTTGCGAGATGACCACCCATGAAATCAATCCTAACTCTTCAAAATCCAGCCCAAGTATGCTTTGGATCTCCATAGCATTGAGACGATCCTCCAGTTGTTTGTCTCTATAATCAGCAGAAGGATACTGCTCCTCAAAATAGTCAAGTTCATCTTCCTCAGACCCTGGATTATTGTTTTCTTCCTCCAGCTTCTCTTCTTGATAGTCCCCCTCATTTAACGGGGTTGCGAAATATATAAATCGCTTAACCGGTCCTCTGATCCTTCTTCCCAAATTTAGTACACCAGTTGGTTTCTTTGCCTTCCCGGTCTTCTCTTTGATGATAAGAGCTTTCAGGTCTTCTTGCCCCTGGGCCAGAGCCAAGAACATATGCTGAAACTGATCATTTTGAGCTTGGAGGTCTTTCACTGTTTGTTCGAGAGCCATTTCTTTTGCTGAAATAAACAGCGAAAAGAATAAGAAACCTGTCTTGAAATACCTGCTTATGCGATGATATGTATGATATGTTTATGCAATGTTTTCAAGGGCCTCATAGGATTTAAAACCTTTTAACCAAAACAGAAACAAATACTTTTTATTAGTAAGTTCAAATGAAATCAAAGTTTACAAAGGAATAACAAATAAGAAACTTATAAGATTCCTATGTCTCCCAAGGATGCTTCCTTTTGGTGCTAATGTAGGTATTGAGATTCTGCTCTTCATGAAGCCGCTTTGTCAGTTCCAACACTTTTTTCTCATTGGCATAGAACTGGTACTCAAAGGTATCGCGTTCTTCTTTGAGTTGTATCAAAGATTTTTTCAACTCTTCGAAGTTTGTTGGAAATCAGGATGCAGAATGATATGAGACTCGACCTCTTGAACAATAGGCTCTGAAATCACTGGTAGGATAATGTAGTGGTAGAATGTTCAAGACTAAGCCATTGGATTTACTAGACTTATTATTTCCAAAGGAATGGGAAAAGAGAGAATAACCCAAAAAGAGGGGGAAAGATTCAAGGTAAGGGGGTTGGTTATGAAAAGGGAAGGTATTAGCACCATAAACATCTACGGTACTCCGCAGGAACCTCTTTGAAAAATCTGTATATTTTGGCTATGAAAAATGTTGTATAAAATAGATGGTGGAGGTGGGAAAAGAAACCTATTTCTTTATGATTTTTGCACCCGCCGCGGTTGCGAACCTTTAGTGCCCACGTACCACCTTTTCATGCAATAGGGGATCAGGGTACACGTAGTTCCTCTTTTAAAAATTTTAAAACACAAATGTGTTGGTCAATTTTATGAGTTAAAACATCATCGTCATTGTCCGTGTGGAAAACATACCTACTACCCACAATCATGAGAAAGGAGAATTTGCATCATCTCAAAGTGGAGGATATGGCTTGGATTTTAAAATCAACAATGCCTCACTCAACACACAAGTGGAAAATATCTCTCTTCACTACATATTGTAGAAGTATAATTGTTTGAATCACGACAAGGATTGACAAGAGTTCAATCTTTTTTTGAGAAAAGTTTAAAGATAAAAGCCAAAGTGGAAAAATGGTTTGAAATGAGATTGATTGACTTTTAGTCTTCTCACAAAAAGGATGTCAAAGTATTATTAAGTTTATTGGAGTTTATTTATGAAAATGTTTAAAAATGCATGGACCTAAGTCCAAGTTTATCATGAAAGTGGTTCAAGTTTAAAATAAGAAGGGTTTTCAAAAGGAGGGAGAATATTTTTGAAATTAAATAAGATGGGAGGTGAAGAAGAGGCTATCCTAAAACATAAGGTAAAAGCTAGGGATAAGAACCATCTAACCAACAAGAAGCCAATACTTGATACTATGAGCCAAGATAGAATTCCCATTCTTTGGATTGAAACCAAACAAGCAAAAATACTAGACCTCTTGAGAGAACCAAACTTCAAGTGTATTAAGTCTTCACAAAAATTGGGCAGAGTAACGGTTGTATACGGGTGAATTCCATATTACAAAAAAAGGGTGTAATCACAATAACCTGCATACAAAACAAACAAACAACCCAATGTCTTGAGGTAAACCTCAAGAGCTCCAGACAAAATAATCAGATAAGATCACAAGGTCTCCACTCACAGGCCAAGGTTTCTAATCCTAAGTCCAAAAAGTCTAATTCTCCATAATGCCAAGGATAGTAACCAAATAGTTCAAGTATCATTAAAGATTTTTAAGGTTTATGTTGATTATTAGGTTTCTTTAAAAGAAAAGAAAAGCACAAGTGATCAAAATAAAAAATTACAAGAATATAAAGGGGCTCAAGTGAGCAAAGATGAAAAATAGCTTGAAATGTAAATGCTAAAAGTAAATGGTGCATAAAGTAAAGAACATAAAATAAAAACACAAAATAAAATCAATTATTAGTGATTAGTGGTTAGTTGGATGATCATCTTGAAACTTACATTTGGAACTCATTAGAGGATTGATAGAACCAAAGCCTCCACACAACAAGTTGCATTTGCTTTTTGTCAAGTATATCATCCATTTGGAATCCTTATGAGTATCATTTAATGATCAACGATGTTTAAGTGATCCACGTTGACCAAAGGTGTTGTAGATCCATTAGAGGATTGGTAGAACCAAAGCCTCCACACAATGAACCTCAAGGTTATTGGATAAAAGATATCAAATTAACATACTTGGGCTTGCGAACATAAGTTTGGGCCACGAATGATCATTTATTCGAATCGGGACAAAATTTAGCGTTATGTTAAGCAATCGTAAGTGAACTTATATAGAAGTCCACCTATTTTGAGGCTGGTCAATAGCAATCTATTCACCATTTGTTTTGAGACATGATATAGAGATCATGCTCCAACAACATTTAGTGCAATAAGAAGGGGATGAGATGAAGAGGGATGGGAGAGAATATACAAACCACTTTTGGATTAAATTTAATCAAACTATTATTAAAATCATTCATCCATTTTTGTGGAGTTAGACTCAACACCATGGATCCAATAATGTTAATACAATTCATGATCAAAAATTTAACCCAAGATCAGCCAGAAAATAATCACAAAATAATATTGCATTTAATATATACATTTAAAATGTTTTAAAATGTTTAAAAATAGAAATAAAAGATAAAAATATCAACTATGTCCAAATTAATCAAGAAATAAAAAGTAAGACCATAGAAAAATCAGAAAAGAACTCAAATATTTCTACAAAATTTTTGGTAATTTTTAAAAGTCAGAAACTATTTTTAAAGTTAAAAGAAAGGGGTAAAATAAACCAAAAAATGATTTAAAAGAATAGCAAAGTCAGAAACAAAAATAAAATAAGGTCACCAATATTTGTCACAATATCATTGGATCATTCCATAATTTTTTTCAGAATTTAAAAATGCATAAAAGTATTTTTTAAAATTTAAAATAATTCCAGTAAAGTGTAAATTTATAAAAAATACCAAAACACAAAATTAAATTGTGAAAAAATAAAAATCAAAAAGAGAATAATCAAAAATATTTTTCATGATTTTTTTAGATTTTTTGAACTTAAAATGAATTTTCTATGATTTTTTGAAGTTTAAAACAATTAAATATAAAAAATCACAAAAGAAATAAAAGTAAAAAATATGTGGACCACTGGATGAAAGTCAAAACGCGTTAGTAATCAAATCCAAGGGACCTAGCGCGATGTGCATATCATGGTCATTAGTGAATAAAGCACTGAATCAGAAATAAAATCAGAATTCAAAAATAACAAGTGGCGTGCCATCATTTGTTGGAAGATGACACGTTGGTAATCTTCAACCTCCAGCCAACGTGAATTACAGGTCTCTCAAACTGTAAAATCAGAAGCTCAAACATATGTCATTCGCTTCGTCTCTTCAAGACAAAGACAACCACACCCTCGCGCTAAATTTATATAAACTATAGCTCAGGCAATTTGGAAAGAAAGTTTTGAAAAGGGATTTGAAATTTCATGGTCAAAACGTGTTTCCATTAAAAAGCAAGTGTTGCGACTAGAACCAGGGCAATGAGAGCATCACAATGATATCAAAGTATTGAAGAATTGATGAAGGAATCTACCTATTGAAGTTGAGTTGCAGAACTCTGAAACTGGACTTCTATGGAGCAATATAGGGCATGATTCTTGAATGTAATTATATGGTTAGCTTCAGGGAAGATCAAGGAAGGTGGATTGATATAAAATTGGATTGAAAAAGGCTTGTATATGGATTACAAAGTTGCTGAATTCTGAGTTATGGAACAAGTTTGGCAGGGTGATTCTGGCTATCCAAGCTTGAGAAAACGAATGGGATAGTTCATGTATTTATAGGAGAAGAAAATGGGATCAAAAGGAAAAGTGAGTGATGCATTTTGGAGGGAATTTGTGCAAATCTGATGCACGAGTGAAGTGTGATCTAATTTTCACCAAAACTCATCCAATCCTTGCGTTTTGAGGTGCTAAACAAATATGGAACTTCACTAAACATGTTTAGAGACAAAAACGCGTGGAAAACTTGTGATTAGAGGCCACATTATGAATTTCAAAATTCTGACTTGGTGAGAAATTCAGTTTCAAAGTGCCAACATCTGACCAATGGCATTTTCAACTCAAGGGGTCTTAGGGCATGATTCTTGATGCTTCAGAAAGATGAAGTTACAAGCTTTGAAATGGAAAAAGAATGGAATAAAATGTATGCTTGAGCTTAAAGTTGTGTTGAGTCAAAGTTGAAGAAAAAATGTTGACGTTCCATACTTAGAAATATTTCAAATTCTTCTTCAAAAGTGACCTATAATGTCTTGCACCCAAACATAGCCTTCTACTTGGAATTTGCTCTTGACCAAAAAATATTGCATGAAGTAGATCTCTTGAATTACATTTTGGAACTGGAACCATTCAAAATCTCCAAAAATTGAGAGAGTTATGAATTGTTGAAGTGGGCAAAAAATCATGAAATGACCTATAATATTTTGTATCCTTAAGGAAATATCCATTCATTTTCTCACTTTTCAAATAAAATAAGGCATAAAGTTCACATCTTCAAGATCATTATGGAAAAATAATGGGCTTAAGGTGATAAAAATTGACCAAGTTATGATCATTTGAAGTCACACATGGAAAAATGGGGATTAATCTGGAGGAATTGTAATCTTTCTTCATCATCAAGTTTCTTCCACATGAAAAATCCTTGGAACTTTTGAAGTGATTTGTTGATGTCCCTTTTAAGAGAAGGATTTCTTTGGAATCACTCAAAAATACCAAAAGATGGGAAAGATATACTCCTTTGAAGTTCAAAACCCTAGCTCCTAGATTAAGAAACATGCCTTGAGGAACTTTGAAAATTTTGAACAAACTTCTTGTACCAAAACAAATGCTTTGTAAATATAAGTTGTTGAGTATGATAATGAAAACTCATAGCAACAACAACCACTTACATATCTTAATAATTGAGAGAAATATGCACTTGTGACCAATGGGAACAAGACCTTGTCAAACCATGACTATTTTTCAATCAACCCCTTGTACTTTTTGGATCAAATCTTGAGAACTTGGAAATGTAGTGAACCAAAATAACCTTTCCATGCCATCCCTTCCAAAACAACTTCAATGGTGAGGTTTGAACTTCTTAAGCTTCATTTACTAGGTCATGGAAATAAACTCATGAACCCATGGATCAACTTGCCAAGCCCCATTGCCTTTACCTGCATTGTTGACAAGTAAGACAAACCAACATTGAATTTTATTAATTAAAAGGAAAGTCAAATAAAACATGAATGATTACACAAGAAAAAAAGTCAAGGTGCTTGGTGATTCCTCAAAGAGCAAACTAAAGATAGGGAGGAGAACCAAAAGCCCTAATGTGATCTTGTTGTGATTGAATCAACATGGTATGGTAAGGGGATATTAGGGGCAAAAATTAGGGTACAATAGATAGAAGCATATGACATCATAATATTTTGAGCACGAGATCGCACCCATTTGAGGTAAGGCTCCAAAGGGATGGAGTTCTTGTGCCCTAGAGTCCTGCTATCAGTCTTCTTAACCATTCCCCAAGTGCAGATGAACCTCTGATGATAACCTTGCAGATCATTTGAATAGTCGAACATAATACCTTGAATGAGCATATCATGAGGAACATCCCTTTAGGCGTAACCGAACTAGCGTAAAGCTAAAGAGGGATTGTAGGTGATGCCTCCTTTAATGCAAAGGAGTGACACATTGGGAAATTCTCCGCAACGGTCAATAAAAGAGATGTCTTCTTGAGAGCGAGGGCACCAATAAATGTCAGAGTGAGAAAGAGACATTAATATTTGGTTCCATCTTAAACCTAGCTCATTCTTCATTACTGACTGAGGAAGGTGCGAAATAAACCACCTATAGATTAGAGGTATGCAACACATAAGAGTCCCCCGCTTCTTCATGGTGCGGGTATGGAGTGAATGCAGAATATCCCCGAGCAATGTAGGCACTGGATTGTAAGCAAGGAAAATGTCGATGGCATTGACATCTACAAACTAGTCTGAATTGGAGAACAGAACTAACCCATAGATCAAGAGAGATAAGACATCTTCAAAGTCATGGCAACTCATAGCGTCTAGGAATACCTGAGCTTTCTTCATTAGGAAACTTGTAAGGAGGCCCTTAACTCCACTCCTTTTCTCCCAGTTGGACTAAATGTCAGACGGCTTTAAGTGAAAAGCTATGGCAACATCTTCAGCAATTGGATCTTGTTCTAAACCGGTAAAGGGTATCTGCTCCAATATAGGCAAACCAAGTATTTTGGAGAATTCTTCCAGCGTAGGCACCAATTGATAGTCTGGAAATTTGAAGCAATGGTGCTTAGGGTCGAAGAACTGGAATAAGACACTCATCAAACCCTCGTCAAAACCGGTAGTGACCAAACTGAGCAAGTGAACATGTCTCTTGTTGAATGATGAACTCTCTGGATTTTTTAAAACCATTTCTTTGAGTTTGGGAGGGATCTCTACAAAATTGATTCGGATGGTTTTTCTGCGACCTGAATCCATGAACTACAAAACGGAGAAGAGATAAATCCCCAGGCCCTTGAAATGGTTGGTGTACATGGCATGTTATGATGTTTATGATGTTATGATTATGCTTTAAAATCACAGATATGTCAAACACAAACAAGTCAAACAAAGACCTTAGGGTTAAAGGCTTGCATGAGTTTTAAAGGTAAGTACCCTCTTGAAGTTTCAGTTGGCTCAACACGTCTTATTAGTAGTAACCAGGTTCTAAGGAGTCTCATATTGCTGACCTTTCTTTTATGCATTGTTCTAGCTCAAGCACTAAAGTATTGCGGCCAGAATATCCCAAAAGTCCAGTCTCAATGAGTGTAGTATCGAGTATCAACCAATCTTTGGTCAGAACCAAAGTCGGCCATCTCACTACTTTCTAATGGCTTAGGATGAGTCAATTAAAGGTTTTAAAGGTCAGTTAGTGCTTAATGACACTATAAGGAATCCTAATGTCATCCTTGACTGACTCAAGGAACATTAGTACAAGTCATAGTATCACGCTAATGTAGCTATCACTTCGTCCATATCGGTCTACACCGTACAACCTCCATGACTTATTGCTACTTACCTAATAAGGTGCCCCAAATCCGGGTGTAGGATCTTTATAAGAATACCCCTAACAAGCCCTCAAAGGTAAATCATACAAAACACACAATGTAAAGAAATAAAGAATAAACTAAACTCTAAGGTAACCCCACTTTTTATTAATTTCCCAGCAGAGTCGCCAGTTCTGTGATATGGTGCCAGAACCGACTGTTATAATGGTTTTGCGTTTATGTTTGCAAATGTTTTGGTAAGTAACAGTCGCCACCTACTTTTCTTTTATCCAAATTAAGGAAAGGGTGAAAATAACAGAAAAATACCTTTTTAAGAATTTTTTGAGTAAGGGGGGTAGATTATGGAAAGGCAATGTTTTAGCACCCTTTCCATCCGTAGTTCTCTACGGGATCTTAGATGCTTAGCTCATTTTGAAATACCTTGTGCTTTTGTGTGTTTGTGAAATGAAGTTTGAAAATGCCTTAGTGCGGCGATTTGCTTCATGGTAACTCTTGTATCCGTTCTCAAGAGTGTTGATAAAACAATTTTTTTTGAAAGTGTTTTTGAAATGTTTTTATGTAAGTGAAAAAAGTTTGTTTTTGAGCAAGCATCTAAGAACTATCTACTTATACTCGAAAAGGTTGGTTATTTTCCTCCTATAGTGTTATCCTACTATTAGTGAGTAGGGAGCCCTATCGTTGGATGTATGAGGGACATTCGAAGGGATGTTTTATAGTCACAAAGGCAATTGGGCAAGAAGCTTTAGTAACTACCCTAAGGTTCTAAGATCATATTTTTACCGAGGAAACATTGAGCGGGTCATTGGGGGACTTATGATCTTTATGAACCAGAGGATATCAACTAAAACCTCTCACGTTTCGAGAGTTGTGACTATTTTCTGAAGGCAACCGAAGTGGGATACCCTAGAGGTGCATGTGTGCAATGTGTGTTATGTTCAGTTATTTTAGTCTTTTTTTTGTTTAGATTTGCTAGCGTTCTGATTTTAATCTTTGCCATACAATCCTATTAGCATGCATCTAAGCAGTTAATATATGTACATGAATTAAAAGTGCAGAAATGTAAATCCTACGCTATTGCAATGCTTTGGGGAGGGGGTATTTACATGTCCAAATGAGAGAAAAAAAATAAAGGAAAAAGCAGTAAAGCCCTAGTTAATTATCTATTACATTCCATCAACAGATACAAAAAATATGAAAAAATGCGAAAAATAAATAACGCGCGCAAAACGGAAAAGAGACGTCTAAGAAATTTCTAAGTAAACAAGAAAATCCTTTTTTGTTGTTTTTGTTAAGAAAATATCCGAATTAAATAAACCTAGGTCTAGTTGATTTTAAATTGATAAAATGAATTTAAAATAATTAATTTAATTAATTTACAAAATTAAAAAAAAAACAATTTGAAAACCCTAAGACTAATATTTTTCTATGATTTTTATTTGATTTAAAGTTAATTTAAAATCAATAAAGAAATGAATAAAGCAAAATTAAAGATACGAAGAGTCCTCCTTCAATTCAGGGGAAAACGTGGCCTTTCGATTCAGGGAAGAGTGATGGTTTTCGATCCATGGAGACAAGCCTTCAATCTTTTGAAGACAAGCCTTCGATCCAACAAAGAATGTTACTGGAAGCGTCTGATGACTTTGCCTGTGGAGGAAAGCACTAAAATCTACAAGAAAAAGTGTCAACAATATAAAAGCATGACCTGGGCGTGAACCCAAGTCTTTTTCCTAATTCTACCTCCCAGGAATTAGACTTCTTTAAATTTTAATTTGGGTTCGTTCGCCTTAGAAAAACCATGGTCTCTTGGGATTCGATGAAAAGAACATAACGTGCCCTCTATCTTTGAATGCCCATGAGAACACTGTGCTATATAATATCCTGGGCATAAATCAGACACTAGGAAACATCGGTACATCATGAAAACAAGAATATGAATTTGAAATTTTACCAAGGATGAGATGCTTCGACTTGGGCGTGAATTGGCTAGTGTTTAGGAATACTTCCTACAGACTTCAGGGAGTGGATGGAGCGTTTCTGAAAATTCCTTCGATTGGGACCACTTATGAGGATTTTGATAGCTTTGGGTGAATTTATGAGGCAACGTATCTCCAATGCGTGTGTGTATCTCCTCCTCTACCAGTGGTGTGAGTGTCTTGTATTTATAGGAGATGGGGGTGCATGGAAATGGCAAGAGACAACCATTAACCCATATTTGAAGGCCATGAGACCAAAATCAGACACATTAAAAGACTTCTATTTTTGAAATATTCATGCCTCTTTGAAATCTTGAGTGAAGTTGGACACCTTTGACTTTCGAATGCCTTCAGGCCATGCCCTTCGATTGGCCTTAAGTTGCCTCCTTCGAGTGGACCTCTTGTGTACCCTTTGAATGGACCTTCTGAACGCTTCTTCGAATGGACCTTTTGTTACTTCCTTCGAATGGAACACCTGTACATCCTTTGAATGGCCCTTTTGTGTGTCTTTCGAATAGCACACATGTATTCCTCGTGCATTCTTTGAATGGGTCACCAACGTGTGCTCATAATGTGGCAATCATATGCTGAAAGGTTCAGAGATAGAGTTGACACAAGCAGTTTCTAAGAGAACCGTTTCCCAGTCGAAACTAGCACAAAGGAAGCCATTTCCTTGTGGATGTTAGCATGAGGAGGTCATTGCTCTGTGAATCGAAGGCCAGTTGAAAGGGTTTTGGCCTTGTTCATTGAAATCAAGCATAGAGGGAGCCTTTGCCCTTGTGAATCGAAACAAACTTGTAGGGGGTTCTTGCCTTACGTAGTCGAAGCCTTGTGAACTTAACTTGATCGAAGGAAGCCCAGTGCCCAATCGAAAACTTGCGGACCAAAGCCTGATCGAAGGGTTTAGATGCTCAATCGAAGCTCCTTGTCCAGATGCCAATTGAAAAAACAAACTGCTCAGGCGCCAATCGAAAGCACCCTGTCTCAAAGCCAATCGAAAACAAAAAAAAAATTCTTCTTTAATCAAGTGTTTGTGACCACCCATATAAGAGAAAACCTTGGAAAACATGAGAGGGAAAATTTTGGGGGTACAACAGGTACTTACCCATAAACCTCATGCAAGCCTAAACCTAAGGCTTTGTGTGCTTTGTGTGTATATGATTATTTGTTCATAACATCATAAACATCATAACATCATGACATATCATTTTTTACTAACCATTTCAAGGACCTAGGGATTTATCTTTGTCCTATTTTGCATGGTATGGCTTCCACTCGTAGGAATACCATCTGAATCAGCTTTGTAAAAGTGCCTCCTCAACTCCAAGAGTTAGCATCAAGGGTTCCTGAGAATTCTCCGTTCACCAAAAGACATGGTCGACTTCTCAATCTGGTTACCTCAAGCTTTAAAGAAGAAATTATGTGTGTACTCTTTCAATTCTTTGATCTTAATCATCATTGTTTCACCTTTCCCGATTATGAATTGGTTCCCACAATGGAAGAGTTATCTCAACTATTAGGAGTACCTATTCTTGATCAAGTGCCCTTTACTGGTTTAGAAAAGGATCCACAACCTGAGGAGATTGCATCAGCCCTACACTTGAAAAGGTCTGATATTGTAGCCAATTGGGAAACAAGAAGCGGGGTCAAGGGTTTCCTAGCCAAGTTCCTATTAGAGAAGGCTCAACTATTTTGGAAGGATATGTATTTGCAAGCCTTTGAATAAGTCTTGTCTCTTCTAATCTATGGGTTAGTACTGTTCCCTAATCCTGACTAACTCATAGATGTGAATGCTGTCAGGATCTTCCTTTCTCGTAACCCCGTGCCTACTTTACTCGGAGACATTTTGCATACTCTTCATACTCGCACCATGAGGAAGAGAGGGGCTCTTATGTGTTGCATTCCGTTGTTGTCTTGGTGGTTTATTTCGCACCTTCCTCGATCAGTGCTAAAGAATGAACAAGGTCTAAATTGGTTTCAAAGGATAATGTTGCTTTTTCATACAGATATCCATTGGTGCTATCGATCTCAATAGGACATTACTATCATTGACCGTTGTGGGGAGTTCCCTAATGTTCCACTATTAGGCATTAGGGGAGGTATTACTTATAACCCTTCACTGGCTCTATGACAATTTGGCTATGCTCGAAGAGATGGTCTTCATGATGCACTTATCCAAGGTATTGTATTCGACTACGAGAACGATGTCCAAGGTTATCGTCAAAGGTTTGTACGAGCTTGGGGCATGATGAACAAGGTTGATAGCAAGACTTTGGGGCATAAGAACTCCATTCCTTTGGAGCCTTATCTCAAATGGGTGCGAGCTCGCGCTCAGAATCTCATGATGCCATATCCTTCTATTCTACCAATAGTTGTGGAGCCTGTTGCCGAAAGGGGGTGCTCCTTATACCATTCTTCATCATGACATGCCTACCGACCTCGAAGAATTGTAGAGATCGTGGATTCAACTCAAGGGGGAACGAGACACCTTTGACGCTCGATTTTACGCAAACGAGAAGAAAGTGTTAGAGCTTACAAGGCAACTTCACGAGGAGCAAAGCCTGAATGCCTACATTGCACCAAAGAGGTAGCGCCCGTGGGAGACTTGAGTATTTGTTTTAGGAGTCTATTATGTTGTCTCTTTGATACCTTTTTGCTTTTTTTCATTGTAAGCCCAAGGGGAATTTGTAATCTTTGAACTCATTAATACAATTGTTATGTTTGTTTCCTTTTTGGCTAGCAAGTTTAAATTCCTTAAGGTCCTTGAAAACATCACATCTGCATAGCATGCATCATATCATAAGCAGGTTTTCCGATACAGGTTTCCTCATCTTTTTACTGTTTATTTCAGTATAAGATGGCTCTAGAGCAAACCGTCAAAGATCTGCAAACTCAACACGCACAGTTCCAAGAGACTCTCCTCAACCTAGCCAAAGGTCAATAAGAAATGATGGAACTCCTTGCCATAAAAAAGAAGACCAAGAAGAAGGTTGTCATCCTCAACATGGGAAGAAGGTTCAAGGGGCCTGTCTGATTAGCTCAAATAGAAGAGGCTTCTTCTGGGGAAGGATACAATCAAGAAGAGGAAGCTAGAAGCACTAGAGTTGGGGGGGGGGGGTAATAACCAAGCTACTCAGGACGAAGACTATTCCGAGGAGAAATACCCACCGGCAGATTATAATTACAAACAACTCGAAGACCGACTTAAGGCTATGGAGATCCAAATGGTGCTTGGTTTGGACTTTGGAGACTTAGGTCTGGTCCCTGAGGTGGTCATTCCCCACAAATTCAAGGTACCCGTCTTTGCCAAATATGATGGGGTCTCCTGTTCAAAGATGCATCTGAGGTCTTATGTCTGCAAGATTCAACCACACACCGCCTATAGGAAGTTATGGATGCACTTATTCCAAGAAAGCTTATCTGGGACACAGTTGGAATGGTTCTATAAACTTGAGGGGACTAATATCCACACCTAGGAGAATCTAGATGCTGCCTTTTAAAAGCAATACCAATACAACATTGATCTTGCACCAACTCGCATGCAGTTGCAGAATATAATTATGGGTTCAAATGAATGTTTGAAAGAGTATTGTCAAAATTGGAGGGACATGGCTGAAAGAGTGCAACCCCCGTTGACTGACATAGAATTAGTGGACATGTTTATGGGCACCTTGACTGGTCCATTCTTTAATTTGCTGATTGGGAGTTCTTCGTCAGGATTTACTGAGTTGATAATGACTGGTGAACAAGTTGAAAGTGGAATCAAAAGTGGAAATATCCCCATGGCCTCAACCTCTAATGATGTAAATAAACCATTTATTAGAAAGAAATAGACTAATGTTGTTTATGGACAAAGGAGCCGTGTCAAGAATGATTGTCATCAGTCAGTAGGAGTTGTATTGATTTTAAACCCGACCCCATTTCAACAACCACAACAATCAAACAATCAACAAAGGCCTGATGCCCTAAGAAGGCAATTCACTAGAATCAACATGCCACTGTCTCAAGCTTTACAACATCTGTTGAAGGCAGATTTGGTAACACTGAGGAATCCTCCTCAAAACCTCGATACTTCATCTCTAAAATACAACCCGAATACAAAGTGTGCCTATCATTCCAATTGTTCTGGGCATGATACCAATGATTGTTGGGCCTTAAAAAGCAAGATCCAAGATTTGATTGATAACAAATTGATTAAGTTTGACCCTCCACAAACCCCTAATGCCATTACTGCTCTCATGCCCAGTCATGGTAAAGGTGTCAATGCTATTGACGATGCCTCATTTGTATCCAGCATTAATGATTTGACTACCCCCTTATTGACTATTAAGAAGAATTTGCTGAGAGCCGGTTTATTTCCTGGTGTTGCACCAAAAAATTTACCCTCTTGATTTCAGTATTTTTATGGCTTATGTTTCATCATAAATATCATATTGCATCACATTCATGCATTGTGATGAGATCAAGGATCTTTAGTTCTCTACGAGCTATGGAGTTTGGTTGTATTGGCAATCAGCCTAATATAGATTTCATCTCCTCATTACTTTGATCATTCAGGTTACCAAGGCTTCTCAAAGATAATTAAATAGGGGCAGCTGTTGTACCCTAAATATTCAAACCTAATTTTTTTAGTCGCACTTTCATATCATATTTTTCTATTTGGTCACAATCATTAGTAAATGTCTTCATTCATTTGCATCATTTAATCGTGTTTAAACTGACCAAAAGTCAGTTTAAATCGACATTTGCATCATTATGTAGTTGAAAAATACCCGACATTTCACTTCATGCATTTTTATCTGTTTACTCTTTTCTTGCATTGCTCAAAGTTGTTTATATGTAGATAATAAAAATATTTTGGTTTTACCAACAGACTGTTAAGAGCAATTCGACAATGTACAAAAAATTAGCGAGAAAAATATTTCAAGTTTTCACCTTTTACCGATCATTTTATGAATATGCATTTCACGTGGATTATGACGGTATGCTCGCTTTATTTTTTCGGTACAGTTTGAAGTCTCGTTTTTAACTGTAAACGTCTGTTCAGCCTGATATTTTTATTCTCATTTTATTTCGATTTTGACTTTTTGAATATTTTTTCTTTAATCTTTGTGACATGTAGTTTATTTTAATGTGTTCATTTTATTTTTTCGGATAAATTTTTGTCCATTTTTTTACCGTTTAGTCATTTTTAGTCTTTATTTTTATTCGGAAAAAAATTCATTTTTTTTTATTTGAGTTAATTTTCATACCTTCAGTTTTTTTGGTTATTTTTGTCATTAAGGGGCATTTTTGTCATAAATATATATTGATTACACTATGCTTGATTCCTATTGGTTGTTAACAAAATTTACGGATCAGTAAATTGTCAAAACGGAATTGAAATTTTGAACGGATGTGATTGAATTTTAGATAATTTTTCCTTTTCATTTCCTATATAAAGCCCTTTATTTTCTTTGTAACTGACAACACACTAAAACAACACTTACATTAACACTGACACATTTGTCTTCATCCATTCCCAAACCCATACCATCTTCTCTTCTAACTCCCTTCTGTTTCCTCATCTTCTCCCAACAACACCCATTTATCTTTCTCTCTCTCTCTCTCTCTCTCTCTCTCTCTCTCTCTCTCTCTCTCTCACTCTCTCTCTCTCATACTACCCCTTTACCCATCAATACACCTTTAGCCACTGTAACCCACCGTAGCATTTCCCTTCACCTTCATTAAACTCACTGAACTGCATCGTCAATACCACCCTGTTTCTGCCTTCAATTCATCACCTTCTATTCACAACAACACCAACAGTAACTCATAATTCCACTCTTCAACTCTCAATTCCCCTTATATTTACCAGCAATCGCGCAAACCGTAACCCTCCGTCCTACTAAACCATCACCACAACTCACCCAATTTCCACACAACCTCACGCCAACATCCCTCAATTTCAATCTTCCTCCCTTACATATCTAAACTTCCACAACAACCTGCTACTTCCCAATTTCCTCACCAAACACACCCATCTCCCTTAATCTTCTCCACAATTCGTCTCTCCTTCAATTTTCCGGCTATCACGCCATCACCATTAATTCACCGTAATCCAGCAACTCCTTCCTGCAAACACACAGCATACACCTTACCGCATCAAAGCGTCATCTCCTACGAACAAAAATTATAACCCAGCTGATTCAATATCATCTTCGTTCATCACCTTCCATCACCCTCTGTTGTGTTTATCCTCCGCAATCGTCATCAGCATCTCCTGCTCGCGCCATTTCTCCGTGAAACTGAAGGCAGTAGTAGCTTACATCCGCGAGCAATTTCCAGTCACCGTCGAATAGCAACACTCGAGCTCTTATGTCGCCATTCAACAATAAATAACAACTTCGGATATCAACCTTTGTTTTCGACACTGTTCGATAATTTTTCGATTCAACTCGATCATTTAAACCGTGTTGTTATGTTCTGATTAATTATTAGATTGCTGCCTGTTTTATTATTTTGTTTTGATTTGGTGACTATTATGCTATTGACAAATGCTGGGATGAATTTCTGAAAACAATTTGTCTAGAATTTGTGCTTGATATTTTTGAACTGCTATGCTGTGAAATCGTATGATATTTGGTTTGATAGGTCGTAACAGGTGCTGGAAAATATGATTGGTCAGTTCTGATTTAGTTGTTGTTGATTTAGTGTTGATATCTGATTTAGTTTCGATGATAAATCTTGTATAAAAATTCTGGTTTGTTCTTGTTAAGTTATGATGAAGAATTTGTTACCGTTATGCTGTCGGAATTTACATCTTGCTGAAACTTTGATTCAAAACTTATTTTCATCACTTTTTTGAACTTAATGTAATTTTGGTATGAGTTAATTGATTTTGAATTGTCGGTGTTTATGTTGTTTTGTTGTTTAAGTCATTTCAAAAGAGGTTTTGATGACGTTTCAAATTAAATTCAATTCACAAAGTTGGTTGGTTAATATTGTTGTTTGTACATAAGTTTAGAATCACTTGGAAATTTATTTTCATGAGCTTTTTGTGCATAATTTGTTGATGTCCAACTTTTGATAATGCTTGATTTAAGCTTGATTTTTCTCATGAGTTTTTGATTTTGATTTGTGTAAATATTCATTTGTTCATATGCATCATACAAGTTCATTTTTTGTGATTACTAACATAGATTTTTAATTGTTGCAATTTCCTTCATTTTATTTTTTTACCGCTTATGCTACTAATGCGTTTGTTACTGTAAAGGTTTCCAAACGCGGCATTGCATCCACTCATGCACATCATTCATATTCATGCATTCATAATAGGTACTCAAAGTTGGGAATTCTTATTCAGATTTGGTGCTCTCTTCAGAGTTATAGACTGGAATTCTTGCTGTCACATGTTCAGATATCAATTCTTGTTGCTCCTAGAATCACACACTCTAGCCACTTTTCCCTGCGTACTTTTATTTTCCAGAGTTTAGTTTCGCCTATTCTCTGTGGTTTGAGTCTTATCTCACCCATTTTTGTGGTCAAGTTTTATCCTGGCACGTTTATTCTGAAGTTTAGTTTTGTCTACTCTTCTAATTTTTAGTTTTGTTTCAACTTTATTAAAATCTACGTTACAAACTCATTCTGACGCACGTCTTGGGAGGTCCAATGTTCATTAAACCCCCTGTTTGCTAAAACCAATTTCATTTGGTGTATTCTTAATCTCGCGTCTGTTGACATTCTTTGCCTATTTTACCGCAAGGGCATAATAAGTCTGGAGAATGATTTTGATCCCATCCCAGTGCTTTATTCTAGTTTGTTTATGAACTTGTTTGAGCTTCAGTTGGTTAGGCTTCATGTTGTAATACTGTCTACAAATTCTCCCTTCCAAATCTTGTTGTCAACGCCATATGTGGTTACCATACCGGGGCGCCCAATTATTCAATCAGGGGCACTCTCCACAACTTTGAGCTCCCTGATCTTCTCGTCAGCATTCAGTGTTTGTTCCCCCAAGTGAATCCATGGGGAAAAGCTTTTAAGCAAAGATATAAGAAGCCTGAGAAGTATGTTGATACCATCTCAATGCCTTACATCCTGGAACTTCCTCGTCTGTTGGGAATTCAATTGATTAAGCTTCGTACTTTGGCGACTATTCCGTTGACTAATCTCTCTCTTGATGCAAATGTTAGGTGTGTCTCCCATTCTGGGGCACCTGGCTATGATGTCGATGATTGAAAGGGTTGAAGTATAAAACCTAGCAACTTCCTGGAGTCTTTCTCAAAGTCCAATTTCTAAGGTCGTAGACAGTTTCTAAGTTTTTTCTTGGTACAACATTCACTCTCTCTTTTGAGAAGATCTTTAGTGAACATTATTCTGGGGCACTCGGCTATTCAGTCGAAGACGATTTGTCATCTGAAGATAAAGTACAAGCTTGGAGCAATTTCAGAGACTGTGGTTTCCACATCAGTGGGTAATCTCTTACCAAAGTGATCCTCGAGGTTGCCGAAGATCATTTGAAGCAATCAGTCCATACGCAGTAAAGTCTCCACAACATGGAAACTTCAAATTTCATTTGCATTTTCATTTGCAATCTTAATTGTTTTGTTTAGTACTTTCTTGTATGAAAACTTGCTCATCTTTTTGAATGTTAATCATAACACACTGAATATGCTTTTCTTGAATTAATCCATTCGTTATCACTCTTAATTGTTTTACTATGTTCTTAATATACAAATCTTATTAATAAAGCAATGACTCTGAAGGGAGGATGACAAAAATTTACTTGGAATCTCAAATGGTATGCTTTCGAATAAAAACCTTACTGACGATGTACAAGCCTTGTCTCAATCCCAAACACTGGATATATAAGGGAGATAGACCCTCGTTAAACCCTTTGAGCCTTCAAAGTAGGAGTTTTTTTCTGTTAGAAAAAAAACCCTTATTTTTAACCCGGGGCAGGGTAGATGTTTAGTTAATCTGATCGAGCATTCAAATTTCAGAAGGAGTGTCCTATCTGAGGATCACCACATTTTATCCCTTGCATTATGAGGTCGGAAAAATATCAAAACCAAAATGGTTATTTCCTCACAAAAACATGAGGTCGAGATCAAATTGATACAACAATGGTTATCCCTCGCTGACCGAGGAATGAGGCGGTCACTTTCTTCCAAAAAAAAGTCCAAAGACTTAGGATCAGACGACTTGTTCAAAGTGGAACATATGAATAATAGAGAAACAAAAAAGCCCCGCTAAGTCGAAACTTGAAAACAAGTCGCTTAGGCAAAAGTTATGGCATCCCGCTGGACTTTCGAATCTAAATTCAAAAGAATTTGTCCAGGCAAAAGTTAGGGAAAGCAAAAAAGAATTCGAAAAGCCCGAAAGGCAGAAAAGGGGTATCCAATAAAAATCCTCATAAAAAAAAGTTGTGTGATCGAATACCAAAAAAACCAAAGATGAAGTGACTGTTGTGTCCAAGGAATTGTTGTGGTTCCTCAACCATCATAAACTCTTTCGAGAGATGAGTGCTCATATAGAGTTAACTGAATGTAGGACTGGAGAACATCGCGAAGGGGGTGGGAACCAAATAATTTTGAGCCTTAGAAATTTTTTTTTACTAAAAAACCGTGAACCAGGCCACGTTATAACCCTTAAAAGTCCTAATTGGAGCATGGGTTAATTCGAAAGAAAAACTATTACGAGAATACAATAAAGTGACTCCTAGGAGACTTATTAAAAACTTTTTGAGTTGGTATCACTCCCTTTTTACTTTCTTTGTATAGAAAAAAATTCCGATGTTTCAACATCTTTTCAATAAAAAGTTTTCTAACTTCAAGACAAGTATAATATTTGCATTAGATTTATCATTCCTGGGATAAAACATTATTTGCATATGAAAAAGTGCTTAAACATCAAGCAAGCTTGCATAATGAGCACCAACTGAAGAGTTTGATTATCCCGAGGGAAGAAATACTTCAGGAATCTGTTGAAAAGAATGATCTTAATCTGGGGAATGCTTTATAGCTACTCCTTTGAATTGAAGAAGACCAGCATGAGAGGTTAATCAAGAACTATTTGTTTGATGATTGTGCAAATTTTTTGTTTTCCCCAAGTCTCTGATTGAACAATGGTGAATCATTTCCAGTTGGTACCAAAGGACAATTTTCTTCAAGCATCTGCTTGCGCGCGAAGCAGACCAAGTTGAGAAGTATGGTTGTGTAATAGCTTGTGTCAAAGACGTAAGTCAATTATCCTGAGGAGATTTTATCTTGCAAACTCCGTGAACTTCTCGTTCCTCTGTAAGCATGAGATAAGTAAATGGTTTGCCAAGATTAGGCTAATCTGGGGCAATCAAGTCAATATCCATTAACTCTCAAAGTTTCGTTAATTTGGGATAGTTATGTCGAGATTCAACAAATGTCTCAAAGTGTCGAATGATCAGGGTCCGTTACCCAAGATTTATTGAAGCCACTTCTAATATTGATTAGTCAGAAGCCGTGTTTCAAAGCTTCTAACACTTGGGCAATTTATCTGAATGGTACAGATCTCATGAAGACTTCTCGAGGCAATTATCTTCAAAGGTCCTATAGACTTGGGCAAGACATTATACATGGGCATTTCTCCACCTCAGAGTTGATCAGTTTAAGTATGGTCGCAGGCTAAACAACTTATGAATGTGAAGAGCTTGATGGAAAGTCAGATTCATTATCCTTAACTCATCAGAATTTAAAGTCTATGAATTGTTGTTTCTTCGTCAGTAGTGGAGATCTCCATCTCCAACTAGAGTCAGGATTGCTATCCTCAGTACAGATCTCAGGAAGTCCTCTCGAGGAGAATCTCTTTAAAGGTTAGTCAACCTGAAGGAGTTACGTCAGGATTCGATGAATCTCTTAGGACCCATTGTGGCAGAAATTTACTCAGAGCTCAAATAATCTAGGGCTAATTATCTCAAGTCAAAAGGACCCTCTCCAGCAAAGTTGTCACACTATGCCCGATGCACGTTCAGTGGTCTGTTTCGTAGAAGTTATCATTTGCTTTGCTTATCTGCGTAATTTACAATTACCAGAGTAACATCTTTCAAGATAATTAAAGTATCCTTGTAACACAGTGGCAAAACCGACTATTTTTTAGTTACTATTAGTTTTGTGTTTGTGTTTGCAAATGTCGCGGCAAGCAAGAGTCGCCATCGTCTTTTATTTTATCCTACAAAGGAAAAGGGAAAAAGAACAGAAAAATCCTTTTTCGAGATGTTTGAGTACAAGGGTAGATTATATAAAGGGAAGGTATTAGCACCCTTTCTATCCATGGTTTTCCATGGGCTCTTAGGTACTTGCTCATTTTGAAATTGCTTTTGTTGGTTTGTGTGCTTTTTTAAAAAGTTTTGAAATTGCCTTAGTGCCGCGATTCACTTTATGGTAACCCTTGTATAAGTCCTCAAGAGTGTGATAAAGAGTTTTGAAAACATTAGTTGAAAAGAGTGTGAAAATGTAGGGTGTAAAAGTTTTTGTTTTGAGCAAGTACCTAACAGTTATCTATCTACTCGAAAAAGACTGTTAATTTTCTTATTTCCTTTAGATAATGCTATCCTACTATTAAGGAATATGTAGCTCTATCGTTGGAGTTTGAGGGATAATCGAAAGGGACGATTACGGTCAATTAAGGCAACAGGGCAAGATCTCTTAGTAATTGTCCTAAAACTCTAAGATCACTTTTTTACCGAGGCAATATCGAAAGGGTCATCGAGGGACTAATGATCTTTCGAATTAGAGGACAGTAACTAAAAATTCTCACGTTTCGAGAATAGTGACCGTTTTCCGAAGGTAATCGTAGTGGGGAAAAACCCTAGGAGTGAGCATGTGCAAGTGTTTGATTTCAATTTGTTTATCTTTGCACAGTTAGGGTTTTCTACTGTTTTAAACATTGATTTATTTTTCGTATACAATCCTATTATCAATCATCTAACAATTTATAATGACAGAAAGTAAAAGTGCGAGAAGTTTAAACCTAGTTATTACAAGGCTTTGGGGAGGGGGTTACATAACCAAACTTGGGGAAAACAGTAAATGAAAATAGTAATAAACCTAAGTTAAAAAGCTATTACAAACTCGAAACAGATACAATAATTGGAAAAATGAATAGGTAAACACGCGTGAGGAATGACACGGGAATAGATTAAATATCCTACAGAATCTACTTAAAATATTTTTTGTATTTTTATTTAAGAAAATAAAGTAAAGTTGAATTTTGCAAATTAGTCCTAATTTCTAATTAATTTTAATTAAGGAAAACAAATCAAGTTACACTAATTAAATTAATTTATTTTTAAACAAAATTAATTTTAATAAAAAACTAATTCTAACATATTTGTGATTTCTTGATTTTATGATTTAATTTAAAAATGGTTTTTTAAGACAATTAGAATAAATAATTAAAACAATAAAAAAGTAATAAAGAAATTAAAACAAAAATTAAAATGGGCCTGATATGAGAAGCAATTTAGGGATGTGGAATTGAATTTGTTTTAGGCCCAAGATTGTTGGCCCAATGACTGTGTCTGATCCAATGCTCCCTGCTCCTTGGAGATTCACCAGGGGCATTCAGACCTGGAACGTTAGATCTACGACTGCATAGATCCAGCGATGAACATTTGATGGTACATATCATGCGCGCTTAACCTTGGAGCACCAGATCTGCAAGAATAAATTGGAAAAATGATATGTAAGAGGAAGGGTTCAAACCCCTGCCCTTAAACACACGCCAAGCTGTAACACCCATTGCCTCTACCACTGTACCATCCTGATCATTCATACATATAAGTAAAACAAAATATTATAATATGAAAACGAATCAATGGACATGTTTTAAAATGCACACGCTATGGGTCCCCGATGATTTGAATGGACCAATCAATGAACACCATGCCATCACCTTCTTCATTAATCCATCATTTTAGGTGATGGACATTTACCTACAGTTATTTCCGTCACTATAGGTTATAGTTACGGATTTTGTTCGTAGCTACAAACCTGCAAAATTCTAAAACACGATACAAGCAACATAAATTCAAACCAAAGACTTGGATTGACTATAAACGATCTCCTGACATAATAGTACCCCTAATTTTGTCCAATTTTGCCTCTAGCTAGGGTTCCCCAATTTGAAGCTTCGGAACCCCAACAATGATAAATGATTATATCTGCACTCAAGCTTAAATTGAAATATCCAGAAACATTCACATGATGATCATGAACACAAATATGCAGTCAAATCATATTTATAATGGATGAATGAGTGAAATCGAGATTAGAAAAGATAAGAACAAACCGTGAGTGCAAGGGCGCGGTTCTGGACACTGCAAGCTTTGGGAATGATCGTGATAGCTTCCTAAATGTCCAAAGATTATTGTTTGATCCTTAGAACAACTTGAATAGGCCTCCAGAAGTGAAACCGATATGCATTTTTTGTTGGAAAATTTGGAATTTTTCTCTCTGTTTTGAGGCTAGTTGCACATTTGTTCCCTTGTCCTCTAGGTCTTGAGTTTCCTGGTATAAGTAGTGAATCAATCTAGGGTAATAGAATTGGAAAGAATCAAAAGATGTTATGGTCTTTAAGTTTGCTTCCAATCTTTCCAAACATGGAGATTTCTTCCCATTCTCAAACTTGCACAATTTGTTTGGCTATTTGACAGCTCATGAGATATTCAATCAATGCCAAAACAAATCTTATCCCATTTATTTGATTTATTTTTTATTTAATTTGATTTTATTTGAATTTTAAATAAATAAAATCAAAATAAATTAGATAAATAAATAAATGAGGCAAGGAGGGTCCCTTGGGTCGTGGACCATGCTAGAGATAAGATTCAATCTTGAAAAAGATGAGTCCATGTGGAAAAAAATGCAATTTTGAGCATTGTTGACTTTATGCAAATTTACAAAAATGGTCAACTTTGACAATGCATATCTCTCTCAATTTTGACCCTAAGAGGGTGTTATTAGACTATTAAGAAATCTTAGGTTATCCCCTAAGAAACCACTTTGGTTTCAACTCAATTGGATCTTCCATGTTTATGTAAGAAGCTTTGACCCAAAAGGTGTTTTTGTTGACTTTTGAAAAGGACCTATAATGTCTGAATTTATATCTTTTCATGAGTGCATTTCTTAAACTTGAGGGCTGAAGATGAGTTGTAGGGGATTGGATTCTCTTCAAAATGATCCTTGGATGATAAATTTCTGATAAAGTATTAGAAACTATGCCTGGTCAAAGTTTGGTTGACTTTTCCTATAGGAACCTTAATTTAGCAACTTTTGAGTTTTGATGAATTAGGAGAATTCCTTGAAGAATCATGACAACCCTTGATCAAATGATGGATATCACTTCAAAATGTTGATGTTGACCAAAAACCTTGAAGTTTGACTGTATGTTGGTCCCAATTGACTTTTGACCTAGTATAGTTGATTTTCAGGAATTTGAGCAGTTGACTGAGCAAACTTGTAGTGTTACGCATGCAACTTGGCATGGATGATCTTGAAGACATACTAGGACTAGGGAAAAGATTTGAGACCTTTGGAGCTCACCCATCTTGATGAAAATGGAAACCCTAATTAGGGGTTCATTGCTTTAGGAGAGAGTTTGTCTAATCAATTCTTGGGCATCCTTGGGCAAGTTAAGGACCTCAATGGGCATGTGTTGAGTAGAATGAGAGGGAAAATTTTGGGGTACAACAACTGACCTTGTTCAATATTCTTAAACCTGAGGGTGTAGATTGGTTGGTTTGTTTTTCGTGGTCTAAAGGTGCAAGATGATTGAACACTAGAGTGCCCAAAAATTTGCACTCGTCTGGAGTGAATATCGATCGATAATATCAGGAATGGGCTTACAAATTCCATTTGGAAGGCGATGGAGAATCGTCAAAGATGGGCTTAAAGATGCCATCCAAAAAAGATATTGGTTGCATAAGAGATTCCTTTGCGAGAATTCCTATACCTGCCGTTGGGGAGGACTTCACTGGGGAATGTTGATTTATGTCCTGGGAAATAGAGCCTAGGAGCTTCGGTTGTCCATTACTCTACTAGGGACTTAACTCTTGATTGATGAGACAAAAGTGAGCCGTTATCTGGTCGAGTCCAAGCTTCATAGTGACTGGTTGAGGATGATAAGGCTGACTGCTATCTGGTCGTATTCCAGGCTTCACAATGACTTACTAGGGAAATGCGAAATCGACCGTATCTGTTCGGGTCCAGGTTTTATAGTGTTGTAAACTGTTGTCCAGAGATAAAATAGAAGGAGCCTGTATAGGGCTTTCTCGGGACAAGTCCATGTAAAACTGCGTCAGGTAATTCATGAAAAGGAGCCTTGATAGTAGGGCTGTGAGAAGGAACCTGGGTAGTAGGGTTACTTCGAAATGAAGCCTGGGTAGTAGGGCTGTGAGAAGGAACCTAGGTAGTAGGGTTACGTGGAAATAAAATCCTGGGTAGTAGGGCTATGTGAAGGAACCTGGGTAGTAGGGTTACTTTGAAATAAAGCCTGGGTAGTAAGGCCATGAGAAGGAACCTGTGTAGTAGGGTTACTTCGAAATAAAAGCCTGGGTAGTAGGGCTATGAGAAGGAACCTGGGTATTAGGGTTACTTCAAAATAAAGCCTTGGTAGTAGGATTACTTCGAAATAAAAGCCTGGATAGTAGGGCTGCTTTGGAATAAAAGCCTGGGTAGTAGTGCTATGAGAAGGAACCTGGGTAGTAGGGTTACTTCGAAAGAAAGCATGGGTAGTAGGGCTATGAGAAGGAACCCGGGTAGTAGGGTTACTTTGAAATAAAGCTTGGGTAGTAAGGCCATGAGAAGGAACCTAGGTAGTGGGGTTACTTAGAAATAAAAGCCTGGGTAGTAAGGCTATGTGAAGGAACCTGGGTAGTAGGGTTACTTCGAAATAAAAGCCTGGGTAGTAGGGCTATGAGAAGGAACTTGGGTAGTAGGGTTACTTGAAATAAAAGCCTGGGTAGCAGGGCTATGAGAAGGAACCTGGCTAGTAGGGTTACTTCGAAATAAAGCCTGGGTAGTAAGGCCATGAGAAGGAACCTGGGTAGGAGGGTTACTTCGAAATAAAAGCCCGGGTAGTATGGCTATAAGAAGGAACCTGGGTAGTAGGGTTACTCCGAAATAAAAGCTCAGGTAGTAGGGCTGCTTTGGAATAAAAGCCTGGGTAGTAAAGCCATGAGAAGGAACCTGGGTAGTAGGGTTACTTCGAAATAAAAGCTTGGGTAGTAGGGCTATAATAAGGAACCTGGGTATTAGGGTTACTTCGAAATAAAGCCTGGGTAGTAGGGCTATGAGAAGGAACCTGGGTAGTAGGGTTACTTCGAAATAAAAGCCTGGGTAGTAGGGCTGCTTTGGAATAAAAGCCTGGGTAGTAGGGCTATGAGAAGGAACCTGGATAGTAGGGTTACTTCGAAATAAAGGCCTGGGTAGTAGGGCTGCTTCGGAATAAAATCCTGGGTAGTAGGGCTATGAGAAGGAACCTGAGTAGTAGGGTTACTTTGAAATAAAGCCTGGGTAGTAGTGTTGCTTTATTTGATCACGTAGATTAGTTGACCTGTTTAGTTTTAGGAACTGATTTTCCATTATTTGTCTGCAGATATGACATGTATAGCTTCATGGATTTAATGTTGAACTATTGGAATTGTTGATGATAACCATATTTCCTGAAAAGGTACATGATTAATTATATGCGATGCATGAAATGCATTGTATGATGATGTTCTCAAAATAAATGAGATTATGCTGCATGCAATATGTATGCGCACGTCATGATGTATGAACATGAAATGCTATTGTGACATATCTGAGTCTGGGAAGATAAATCCCTGACTGTTGTTGGAGAGTACTAGAAATTGACTTCCCGACCGTTGTAGAAAAAGTGGTTCTTCTACTTCCGCTGGGGATGGTGAACGGAGACGACTATGCCATGAATTACTCCTTTTCTATTTGTGAATATTCTGCCGGGGAGAGACTCTGCTTGAGAATAACTCTGCGGGGGAATAACTCTATTTGAGAGAGGAGATGCTTTGCGGGAAGATTTTTCCGATTCAAAGAAATAAACTCTGCTGGAGGATGAACTTCTGTTGCTGGAGGAATAAACTTTGTTGGGGATTGAGCTTCTGTATTCAGAGAAATAAACTCTGCTCAGGAGAAAACTTTATGAACCGCTTGCGATTATAAAATTCAGTTGGGGAATATAGACGTCGGCTCTCTGAAGGAGCTTTGCTGGGAAAAATAGCTCCTATTTGGGGAAGCCGATGTCAAAGCTTTGATTGCCTCTGCTCTGTGGGGAGCATAGACGTCACAGGGTCGCATGTAATGGTGACCTTATTTCAAAACTGTACCTGCCCCTGTAACTACCGGAAGGAGTAACTGTCGGGATTGACATGGTTTTTTTAGTTTTTGCCCTATTTCTTAAGTTATAAGCAACTGTCTTTCTCTTTCTTATGCAAATATTTGTGAATAACAATCATATTCAAATGCATATGTCAAGAATAAATCATTAGACGTTTTTTGCGAAACAAAACAGAAAAAGAAAAACAAATGGTTTTGTAAAAGTGATTTGTATTAATTTCGAAGTTGTCCTATAACAAGCGTTTTTGTACAAGGAAGCTGATGCTCTAGTAAGAGAACTCCACAGTGAAAATGAAAGCTATACAATATTGTGTACAAAGAGAAGAAAACAACTATGTGTAATAATCCCATTGAGTTTCACTTCTGCTATTGCCGCTATGCCTTCGAGCGTCTCATCATTTTGCTGCTTGTCCGAAGCTGACTAGATTGATTGATGCCGTTTTGAGCTTGATAGCTGATACTGAATTCTGGTCGCAAGGTGATACAATGGGACATAGTGATACGCTTTAAATCCCTAAATTTTGCTTGGACCATCCTTTCGGGTTTTCAGTCCATCGGGATACCCTTTTTTGCCCAAGTCGCCTTTTCAGGTTTTCGACTTGCCGGGTGTATAATTTTTTTGTTTTCATCCCTAATTTTTGCCCAAACCCTTTTAGTTCGCCGGGAAGCCCTTATTTTTTCCTAGGCCAATCAACCTAGTAGGTCTTTAATCATGGGTAGTATCTTTTCATTATGTCTGCATTGACAGGGTGAGGAAGGTCGTCACCGTCCATGGTGGTCAGAATCATGGCTCCACCAGAAAATATACTTTTGACCATAAATGGACCTTCGTATGTGGGATTCCATTTTCCCCTGGGATCACCTTGCAGCAGTATGATGCGCTTGAACACCAGATCCCCAACTTGATATACTTGGCGTCTGACCTTTTTGTTGAAAGCCTTGATCATCCGTTTTTGATACATTTGACCAAGACAGATAGCAGTAAGTCTATTTTCATCAATGAGATTCAGTTGATCAAGTCGAGTCTGGATCCAATTATCTTCATTTAGACCTGCATCCTTCATGATTCTCAGAGAAGGGATTTGGACCTTGATAGGCAGGATAACCTCTATGCTATATACTAGAGAATAGGGTGTTGCCCCTGTCGATGTTCGTGTTGAGGTGCGATAACCATGAAGAGAAAATGGTAACATCTCATGTCAGTCTTTGTATGTCATCGTCATCTTCTGTATGATCTTCTTGATGTTCTTGTTAGCAGCCTCCACAGTGCCATTCATCTTCGGCCGGTAAGGGGAAGAATTATGGTGCTGGATCTTGAACTGTTTACAGAGTTCGGTGATCATCGTGTTGTTGAGATTCATACCATTGTCAGTGATGATTCTCTCTGGCACACCTTACTGACATACCAAGTTATGTTTGATAAACTGCGCCACAATATTCTTGGTAACGGTAGCAAAGGAGGCAGCCTCAACCCACTTCGTGAAGTAATCAATAACCACCAAGATGAAGTGATGTCCATTGGAAGCAGTAGGTATAATCTCTCCGATCATGTCAATGCTCCCACATTACAAAGGGCCAGGGAGCCGTCAAGACGTTCAAGGGAACCAGAGGTACATGTACTTTTTCAGCATAGATTTGGCACTTGTGGCAAGTTCGGGAGTGCTGATAACAATCTGCTTCCATAGTGGACCAATAGTATCCTGCCCGTAGGATCTTCTTAGCCATGATATGTCCACTTGAATGGGTTCCGAAGGTACCTTCATGTAGATCTTTCATAAGCCTCTCCGCTTTTCTCTTGTCTACTCACCTCAGTAAGGTAGAGTCATGGTTGCGCTTGTAGAGGACTCCATTACTGAGGAAGAATTTTACGGCGAACCTTCTCAGAAACTTTTTGTCGTTGACAGATTCCCCCTCGGGGTATTCTTAAGCCTCGAGATACCTTTTTACTTCGTGAAACCAAGGTTTGTCTGCCACCTCTTCAGTATTAATCTCACAACAGTACGCTAGTTCATCCAACCTCTCAATGGTGATTCAGGGAGCTTCGTTGTCCCACCTGACCTTGAACATAGAAGACATGGTAGCTAGCGCGTCCGCTAACTAATTCTCCTCTCGTGGGAAATGTTCAAAGGTTACCTCCTCAAAGTGTGGGAGTAATGTCAGCACGTGCTCTTTATACGGGATGAGATTCGGGTGCTTCGTATCCCTTTCTCCTTTGATATGACTTATCACCAAGGCTGAATCCCCGAAAACGCTCAAGAATTTGATCCTCAAGTCTATAGCAGCTTTGAGACCCATGATTCATGCTTCATACTCCGCCATGTTGTTGGTATAGTTAAAGTATAGTCGGGAAGTGAAAGGAGTATGACAGCCCTCGGGGGATATGATTACAGCCCCAATGCCATTACCAAGTGCATTCGAAGCTCCGTCAAAAACCATAGTCCACTGGGATCCTTCTTCAGGTCCTTCATCCGGTCCAGGTACTTCATAGTCACTCACTAGCATAATATTCTCATCTGGGAACTCAAAATTCATGGACTGGTAGTCATCCACGGCTTGATGAGCCAAATGATCATCTAATACACTTCCCTTGATTGCTTTCTAGGTTGTATATTGGATATCGTATTCGGTTAAGATCATCTGCCATCTTGCTATTATTCCGGAGAGAGCGGGCTTCTCGAAGATGTACTTCATTGGATCCATCTTAGATATCAGCAAAGTTGTGTGGGTCAACATATACTGTCTCAGTCAGCGAGCAGCCCATGCCAAAACGCAGCAAGTTTTCTCGAGTAGTGAGTATCTTGTTTCACAGTCGGTAAAATTTTTGCTAAGGTAGTATATGGCATGCTCTTTTCGACCAGACTCGTCATGCTGCCCCAGCACACACCCCATTGAATTATCTAGCACTGTTAAGTACATTATCAAAGGTTTTCCTTCAATCGGAGGCATCGAAATGGGAGGCTCTTGGAGGTAATCCTTGATTCTATTAAAGGCGACCTGGCATTCGTCATTCCACTTTACCATTTGATCTTTCTTCAAGAGTTTGAAGATCGGCTCACAAGTAGTAGTCAGATGTGAAATTAACCTGGCGATATAATTTAGGCATCCCAAGAAACCTCTAACTTCCTTCTCAGTACAGGGAGCCGACATCTCTTGTATGGCCTTCACCTTTGTAGGGTCGACCTGAATACCTTTGTCACTGACGATGAACCCTAGAAGTTTACCAGACCTTACCCCGAAGGTGCACATGTTCAGATTCAACCTCAGCTTGTATGTCTTTAACCTGTCAAACAGCTTTTGTAGATGATCAAGGTGTTCTTATTCAGTTTGAGACCTGGCTATCATGTCATCAACATAAACCTCTATCTCATGGTGAATCATATCGTGGAACAAAGCTACCATGGCTCGCTGATAAGTTACCCTAGCATTCTTCAACCCAAAAGGCATCACCTTGTAACAGAAAGTGCACCACTGTGTGACGAAGGTTGTCTTCTCCATGTCTTCGGGTTCCATCTTGATCTGGTTGTAGCCATAGAAACCATCCATGAAGGAAAAGATCTTGTGTTGTGTGGTGTTGTCAACCAGGACATCAATGTGGGGGAGCAGAAAGTCATCTTTGGGGATTGCCCTGTTCAAATCTCTGTAGTTCACACACATCTGTACTTTATCGTCTTTCATAGGCACCGGGACAACATTAGCAACCCACTAAGGATAGGAGGTGACAACTAAGAACCCAGTGTTGAACTGTTTCATAACCTCTGCTTTGATCTTCTCCGACATTTCAGGGTGCATACGGAGGACCTTTTGCTTTACCGGAGGGAAATCTTCTTTAGTCGGCACACGATGAACCACTATATCTGTGTCTAGTCCCGACATGTTTTCATATGATCAGGCAAAGATCTCAACATAATCGTGAAACATCTATACCAACCGTTGTTTGACACTAAGCTCCAGATTTGCGCCAATCTTGACTTCTTTTCTGTTTACCTCTGTGCCCAAGTTTATTGTCTCAACTGGCTCTTCATGAGGCTGCATAGCCCTCTCTTTCTACTGTAACAGTCTAGCAAGTTCTCCAGGTATCTCGCAATCTTTCTCACCTTTGTCCTCGGCTTGGTTGATCGGATTTTCGAAGTTATAAATGGCAATAAAAGAACTGTTATTAATGGGATCCAGAGTGGATATGGATCTGTAGTTTGGTATGTGAGTGTGTGTAAGAGCATAGCTGTATTGATAAAGTGAAAAGCAGAAAAGAAAAACAGAGAGCGCAAAATTTGTATGCAAGAAAGTCCAATGTTTTATTGATGACGTATGATGATGACATATAATAACCATCACAAATAAACCATTTTTCCTCGGGTAAGACACAAGGCCATAGAGTTTATATTGTTTATTATAAACTCGAAAAACAAGTAAGACAATTACTGTTGAACAAAAGTAATCTGCACAAAATCTTTGGCTGTCCAGTTACAAGGTCCACCGTTGGTAGTAGGGTAGATCCAACTGTCAATATCAGAATCCTCATCATTGTCTTCTATAGCATTGACCCATGATTGCTAATGCGTAGGGGAGGTCCTCCAGCCCGAGCACGTCGAACAGCTTTTGAGCTCCTGAAGTAAAGCCCAAACCAAATTTGTCAGTTTTGTAAGGAAAATCATGGAACTGTCCCCAAATAGTACACCCACCTTCTTCAAATACTACTCTGGCATCTTTGAGAGAAGCCATCTTCAAGGAGGTCTGGTGATCTTTGGCACACTGATAATAGTCTCTATTGATGCCATAGTCTGGGGAACCTCTTCAAAATTTTGACAAGGGGTCTCTATGAACTCACCGTCCATTTCCACATACTTGAAAGAGTTCAGATGGCTTACCATGTACTCCTCTTCACCATGCATGGTGACAATCTTCCCCTTCACTAGATACTTCAACACTTGGTGCAGCATAGAAGTAACAACCCCTGTTTTATCGATCCAAGGATGACCCAACAAACAAGAATAAGATGGCCTGATATCCATCACGTAGAAGGTGGATTCAAAGGTCTGGTAACCCACTTTGACAGGGATGTCCACCTCCCTATGCACCATTATGTTTGAACCGTCTAAAGCCCTGACCATAATGTTACTGGGCTTTAAGGTCAAACCTTCACAATCTAGCCTATCAAGAGCCTTCTTGGGCAGAACATTCAGTGACGATCCAGTGTCCACTAGCACATGGGCCATAGTAGTTCCCCTGCATTCGATTGAGACATGCATAACATCATTATGCTTTCTCTCCTTGGGTGTCAAATCAGCATCTGAAAAACCCAGCCCATTATTGGCAGTCAAACTGGCCACACAGTCCTCGAATTGGTCAGCGGAGGTTTCTTGCGGCACATGCGCAGTCTTGAGAAATGTAACCAAAGCCTTTGCATGGGCCTCAGAATAACAGAGCCAGCATTGATATCTTCGAAGGGGTCTTCCCCAACTGTTCGACCACATTGTAGTCGCTCTTCTTGATTATTTTTAAAATCTCCTTCATTTCTTGTTTAGAAGATTCCAAAACAACTTTTCTAGGTGCCTCCTTCCGGGAAGGCTCACCTATAACTTCTTTTCCCTGAGTCCCAGATGACTCATCGATAGGGGTAACAACTGGAGTAAGGATAGGAGTAGTAGCAAAAGTATTAGCAGGAACAACAGATGGAATAACAACAGGCTTAGCAACAGTCTTCGGGGAGATCTCGGGAGAGAAAACCCTTCCACTTCGAGTAATTTTACTGGTCCTGACAATGTTACTGATATCAGGATCAGCCTCTTCAGCTTTTTCGTCTTTAATGATTAACAGATCCTGTTTGACGCCATGGTAGTAAACGTCAGCACCATAATTCCATGGAAAAGCTTTGTCCAAGGAGTATGGTACAGGGCCAGGAAAAGTGATTATTAATGGAGCAATTCTTGGAGAAGATGTAATCTTAATAAGTCTTTTGGAGGAGACCTTAGAAGGATTGGCGGAAATGGTTATGATAGAAACATCTTCATGTAGAACAGTTGGAACCGGAGTCTTTTCGAACAAAATCTCTTTGTTATCCATCAGGCGTTGAACACCTGCTTTTAGCAAATAACAACCAGAAGGCAGAGATAAACACATGTGGCAACCTTCACCACAACCGGGAAATAAACTGGCTAGCAACAAATTCTTCTTGACGGTCATGAGAGGAGTAGAAACTTCATCAACAGAAGTAACAAATAGATCAGTATCAACGGCATTAACACCATGGTTGTGCTTGGGCCTGGGAGCAGTTATGACATTAGGCATCTCAGGAGCATCAAACTCAATCTCCTTTGCTTCGATCAGATCCTGTATCTTATTCTTCAGAGCCCAATAGTCGTTTGTATCGTGGCCTGGACTCTTAGAATGGTAACCACACTGAGCTTTTGGATTGTAACGAGGAGATGTGGTATTCGGGTTCTTGAGAGCCTCCTTTAAGGTTGCCAAATTAGATTTTAACAAATGGGTTAAAACCCCAGACAACGCCATATTGATCTGAGTGAACTGCCTTTGAGGTCGTTCTACCCTTGGCTGATTGTGTAATTGTTGAGTAGCCACATGCCTAGGTATCATCACAGCCCCTACCGCTGGATGGTGCTCGATTCTATTCTGACTTATTGGATTATAAATAGAATTGACCTCCTTCTTACCCATGAATGGATTTTTCACTGTACTTGAAGAGGTGTCTTTCTGGATCTTGCCACTTCGGATCCCAGCTTCTAACCTTTCTCCAGTCAATATCAGCTCAATAAAACCAGCTGAGGAGCTACCAATCAAGTGATTAAAGAATGGTCCAGATAGCGTACCAAGAGACATGTCCACCAACTCCCTATCAGACAAAGGGGGTTGTACTCTCCCTGCCAAATCTCTCTACTTCTGAACGTAGTCCTTGAAA
The DNA here is from genome assembly GCA_948472305.1 of Vicia faba. NCBI lineage: Eukaryota > Viridiplantae > Streptophyta > Magnoliopsida > Fabales > Fabaceae > Vicia > Vicia faba. Next base: position 1,374,860,383 of record OX451738.1, read on the forward strand.
CCTTCGCTTGCACCCATAAACATACTCTAGAGTTAAGTACAGGTAGGAGCAAGGTCAGTGTTATATTGACAGTGCTTATAAAAAGCAGCAGCCATATCTTCCCAGTTGCAGACATTCACTCCCTCTAGCTGATAGAACCACTCAAGATGAGTCCCGGACAGAATTCCTTGAAAGAAATGGATCCACAAGTTCCTATCAGCAGTGTGAGGCTGAATCTTCCTCACATAAGAACGAAGATGAAGCTTGGGACAAGAAACCCCATCATACTTTATAAATACCAGAACCTTGAACTTCTGTGGGATGACAACCCCAGATACCAAACCCAGCTCTTCAAAATCCAGCCCTGGTACTATTTGGATCTCCATTGCTTTCAGACGATCCTCTAGCTGTTTGTACCTTTCGTCAGCCGGAGGATATTTCTCTTCATTGTAGTCAGTGTCATTATCAGATTCCCCTGGACTAGAGTCTTCCTACCTTGTCTCACCCTCTTGAATCTCTCATTCTTTGGATGAAGAGGTCAGAACAACCATTTTCTTCAATGGTCCCTTGAATCTTCTTCCCAGGTTTACCACACCAGCGACCTTCTTCGTCTTCTTCTTTCTATCTTTCAGAATAAGGGCCTTCGGATCTTCCTGCCCTTTATCCAAAGCTACGAACATTTGCTAAAATTGGGCATTTTGTGCCTGGAGATCCTTGATACTTTGTTCAGAAGTCATTATTGCTGAAATAAACAGTGAAGAAGATGAGAAACCTGTTATGAAACCTATTTATGCGTTGATATGTATGGCATGTGTATGCAATGATTTCAAGGATTTTGGGAAATTTAAATTTTCCAACCAAAATGAAATGAATATTTTATTAGTAGAATTCAAAATACAATTGCCTTTTAGGCGTTTCAATTGAAACTTTTAAAAACTAAAAAAAATCAAGTTTCCCATGGATGCTTCCTCTTCGTGCCGAGATAGACATTAATATTTATTTCTTCATGAAGCTGCTTCGTGAGCTCCAACACTTTCTTCTCATGGGCATAGAAATGATCTCTATAGGTGTCCCGCTCCTTCTTCAATTGAATCCATGATCTCTGCAGCTCTTCAAGATCAGTGGGCATGTCAGGATGAAGAACTGTATAAGGAACATCTCCTTCTGTAACGGGCTCCACAATCACTAGTAGGACGACTATATATGGCATCACAAGATTCTGAGCACGAGCTCGTACCCATTGGAGATAATGTTCCATAGGGATGGAAGTCTTCGGCCCCAAAGTCTTGGTATCAGATCTTTTTACCATACCCCAAGCTCGCATGAACCTTTGATGGTACCCTTGAACATCATCCTCATAGTTAAACACAATGCCCTGGATAAGCATCTCGTGAGGAACATCCCTTCGAGCGTAACCAAATTGTTGAAGAGCCAAAGAAGAATTATAAGTTATGCCTCCCATAATTCCAAGTAGTGGGACATTAGGAAATTCCCCACAACGGTCAATAATAGAAATATCTCCCATAGATCGGGAATACTAGAGATTATCTACATGAGAAAGTGACATTATCCTTTGCGACCAACCCAAACCTTCTTCATTCTTCAGCACTGACTTAGGGAGGTGAGAAATAAACCACTTCGACAGTAATGGCATGCAACACATAAGAACCCCTCTTCTCTTCATGGTACAAGTGTGGAGAGCATGCAAGATATATCCAAGCAAAGTAGGCACAGGGTTGCGAGAGAGGAAGACCTTGATAGCATTCACATCTATGAGTAAGTCTGGATTAGGGAACAATACTAACCCATAAATTAGAAGAGCTAAGACCTCCTCAAAAGCCTAAAAGTACAAATCATCCCAAAACAATTGGGCCTTCTCTATTAAGAACTTGGATAGAAAACCTTTGACTCTGCTTCTTATTGCCCAATTGGATACCATGTCGGCCCATTTCAGATGCAAAGCTGAGGCAATGACTTCTGGCTTGGGAACCTCTTCTAAACTTATGAAAGGCATCTGGTCAAGAATAGGTATGTCCAATAACTGAGAGAACTCTTCTATGGTAGGCACCAACTGATAGTTTGGAAAGGTGAAGCAGTGGTGCTTGGGATCAAAGAACTGAAAGAGTACACCATTATCTTTTCATCAAAGCTTGAAGTAACCAGGTTGATAAGTAGACCATATCTCTTAGTGAACAAAGAAGTTTCAGGAACCCTTGATACTAGCTCCTTGAGTTGGAGAGGTATTCTCACAAAGCTGATTCAGATAGTATTTCTACGAGAGGAAGCCATGATCTGCAAAATAGAACAAAGATAAATTCCCTCGGTCCTTGAAATGGTTAGTGTAATAAGAATGGATGTTATTTTATGATGCGTGATGTTATGTTAAAACAGAGTAAATCACACACAAGCAAAGCACACAATAGACCTTAGGTTCAATGGCTTGCATGAGGTTAAATTTAAGTACCCTCTTGAAGTTTAATTGGTTTAAAACCTATCTTAGAAAAGTAACCGGGTTCTAAGGATTCTCAATATCACTGATCATCCTTTATCGGGCATTGTTTCAGCTCAGGCAATCTTTTCTTGCGGCCGAAATATCCCAAAATTCTGATCTCAATGAGTTTAGCATCGAGTATTAACCAATCCTTAGCTTTATACTGAGGTCGGCTATCTCACTACTTTCTAATGGCCAAGTTTGTTCAAATAAGGTTCTAAGGTCCGTTAGTGCTTCACGACACCACACGGCGGCCCCGTATTCTCCTTGTTTCAACATGAAGGATACCGATACCAACCAAAGTGTCACACCAACACAACCATCGCTTAAACCATATCGGTCTACACCGTACATTCTCCATGATCTATTGCTGTTTACCTAAAAAGTGTCCCCAGATCCGGGTGTAGGATCTTCAACAATACCCGAGCAAAAACCCTTAAAGATAAAGCAGGAAAAAAAAACAAGAAAGCAACTTAAAAATGACCTTGATCCTAAGGTATACCCCACTTTATTAAGAGTCCCCAGCAGAGTTGCCAGTTCTGTAACACGGTGGCAGAACCGGCTGTTTTTTAGTTACTACTGGTTTTGTGTTTGTGTTCACAAATGTCGCGGTAAGCAAGAGTCGCCACCATCTTTTTTTTTATCCAACAAAGGAAAAGGGAAAAATCACATAAAAAACCTTTTTCGAGATGTTTCTGAGTACGGGGGGGTAGATTATAGAAAGGGAAGGTGTTAGCACCCTTTCTATCCATGGTTTTCCATGGGCTCTTAGGTACTTTCTCATTTTGAAATTGCTTTTATGGGTTTGTGTGCTTTTTTAAAAAGTTTTGAAATTGTCTTAGTGCGGCGATTCACTTTATGGTAACCCTTGTATCAGTCCCCAAGAGTGTGATAAAGAGTTTTGAAAACTTTAGTTGAAAAGAGTGTGAAAGTGTAGGGTGTAAAAAGTTGTTGTTTTGAGCAAGTACCTAACATTTATCTACCTACTCGAAAAAGACTATTCATTTTCATATTTCCTTTAGATAGTGTTATCCTACTATTAAGGAATAGGTAGCTCCATCGTTGGAGTTTGAGGGACAATCGAAAGGGACAATTATGGTCACTTAAGGCAACAGGGCAAGATCTCTTAGTAATTATCCTAAAGCTCTAAGATCACTTTTTTACTGAGGCAACGTCGAAAGGGTTATCGAGGGACTAGTGATCTTTCGAATTAGAGGACAACCTTTAAAAATTCTCACGTTTCGAGAATAGTGATTGTTTTCCGATGGCAACTGTAGTGGGGAAAAACCCTAGGAGTGAGCATGTGCAAGTGTTTGATTTCAATTTGTTTATCTTTGCACAGTTAGGGTTTTCTACTGTGTTAAACATTTATTTATCTTTCACATACAACCCTATTATCAATCATCTAACAATTTATAATGATAGAAAGTAAAAGTGCGAGAAGTTTAAACCTAGCTATTACAAGGCCTTGGGGAGGGGGTTACATAACCAAACTTGGGGAAAACAGTAAATGAAAATAGTAATAAACCTAAGTTAAAAATATATTACAAACTCGAAACATATACAATAATTGGAAAAATAAATAGGTAAACGCGCGCGAGGAATTACACGGGAATAGATTAAATATCCTACAGAATCTACTTAAAATATTTTTTGTATTTTTATTTAAGAAAATAAAGTAAAGTTGAACTTTGCAAATTAGTCCTATTTCTAATTAATTTTAATTAAGGAAAACAAATCAAGTTACCCTAATTAAATTAATTTATTTTTAAACAAAATTAATTTTAATAAAAAACTAATTTTAACGTTTTTGTGATTTCTTGATTTTATGATTTAATTAAAAAATGGTTTTTAAAGACAATTAGAATAAATAATTAAAACAATAAAAAAGTAATAAAGAAATTAAAACAAAAATTAAAATGGGCTTGATATGAGAAGCAATTTGGGGATGTGGAATTGAATTTGTGTCAGGCCCAAGATTGTTGGCCCAATAACTGCGTCTGATCCAGTGCTCCCTGCTCCTTGGAGATTCACCAGGGGCATTCAGACCTGGAACGTTAGATCTATGGCTGCGTAGATCTAACGATGAACATTTGATGGTACATATCATGCGCGCTTAACCTTGGAGCACCATATCTGCAAGACTAAATTGGAAAAATGATATGTAAGAGGCAGGGTTTGAACCCCTTCCCTTACACACACGCCAAGCCTTAAAACCCATTGCGTCTACCACTGCGCCATCTTGATCATTCATACATATAAGCAAAACAAAATATTATAATATGAAAACGGATCAATGGATACGTTTCAAAATGCGCGTGCTATGGGTCCCCGGAGATTTCAATGGGCCAATCAATGAACACCACGCCATCACCTTCTTCATTGATCCATCGTTTTTAGTAACGGACATTTACCTACAAATATTTCCGTCACTATAGGCTATAGTGACAGATTTTGTTCGTAGCTACAAACCTGCAACATTATAAAACACGATACAAGCAACATAAATTCAAACCAAAGACATGGATTGACTATAAACGATATCCTGAGCATGATAGTACCCCTAATTTTGTCTAATTTTGTCTGTAGCTAGGGTTCCCCAATTTGAAGCTTCGGAACCCTAACAATGACAAATGATTAAACCTGCACTCAAGCTTAAATTGAAATATCTAGCAACATTCACATGATGATCATGAACGCAAATATGCATTCAAATCATATTTATAATGGATGAATGAGTGAAATCGAGATTAGAAAAGATAAGAACAAACCGTGAGTGCAAGGGCGCGGTTCTAGACACTGCAAGCTTTGGGAATGATCGTGATAGCTTCCTAAATGTCCAAAGATTATTGTTTGATCCTCAGAACAACTTGAATAGGCCTCCATAAGTGAAACCGATATGCACTTTTTGTTGGAAAATTTGGAATTTTTCTCTCTATTTTGAGGCTAATTGCGCATCTGTTCCATTGTCCTCTAGGTCTTGAGTGTCCTGGTATAGGTAGTGAATCAATCTAGGGTAATAGAATCGGAAAGAATCAAAAGATGTTATGGTCTTTAAGTTTGCTTCCAATCTTTCCAAACATGGAGATTTCTTCCTATTCTCAAACTTGCACGATTTGTTTGGCTATTCGACAGCTCATGAGATATTCAATCAATGCCAAAACAAATCTTATCCCATTTATTTGATTTATTTTTGATTTAATTTGAATTTTAAATAAATAAAATCCAAATAAATTTGATAAATAAATAAATGAGGCAAGGAGGGTCCTATGGGTCATGGGCCATGCTAGGGATAAGATTCAATCTTGAAAAAGATGGGCCCATGTGGAAAAAATGCAATTTTGAGCATTGTTGACTTTGTGCAAATTTCCAAAAATGGTCAACTTTGACAATGCATATCTCTCTCAATTTTGACCCTAAGAGTAGGGGTGTTCGCGGTGCGATTTGGGCGGTTTTGAAGTAAAAAATCATCCGAACCGCAAGAGAAAAAAACATGCGGTTCGGTTTGGTTCGGTTGTCTTTTAAAAATAAATCCGAACCAAACCAAACCAAATTAATGCGGTTTGGATTGGTTCGGTTGTTTCGGTTTTTTACAAAAATAATTATTATGTCATACATACAAATATATAGGAAAATATAATTTTATATTTAATTGTTCATACATTACCATAAAAAATTTATAATTGTCAAAATAAATTTATTATTTGATACATAAAATTGTGTATTATAATTTTATCTAAAGCTAAATAATGATATCAACAAGATTGCATTCTTAAATAAATATTATACAAAGAATATGATAAAATATATTTTGTGAAAATAGTATTTATAAATGAATAATATTTTATTTTTTATGATTTGTAAATTAAAATGAATATAATACAAAGTATGATAAAATATACACATAATACATGTTGATTTCTCTAAAGAATTATAGAAATATATATTGGTTAGTAAGATTTTATAACATAATGCGGTTTTGTTTGGTTTGGTTCGGTTTGTAAAATACAAACCGCAAACCGAACCTAACCATGCGGTTCCACGAGAAAATGACCCAAACACATCCGAACCAAATGCGGTTTTTTGCGGTTTCGATTTGGTTCGGTTCGGTTTTGCGGTTTTCTATTGGGCCGGTTTGGTTTTGAACACCCCTACCTAAGAGGGTGTTCTTGGACTTTTTAGAATTCTTAGGATATCCCCTAAGCAACCTCTTTAGTTTCATCTCAATTGGATCTTCCATGTTTATGTAAGAAGCTTTGACCCAAAAGATGTTTTTGTTGACTTTTGAAAATGACCTATAATGTCTGAATTTATATATTTTCATGAGTGCATTTCTTGAACTTTAGGGATGAAGATGAGTTATAGGGGATTGGATTCTCTTCATAATGAGCCTTGGATGAAAAATTTCTGATAAAGTATTAGATAGTTATGCCTTGTCAAAGTTTGGTTGACTTTTCCTATAGGAATCCTAATTTAGCAACTTTTGAGTTTTGATGAATTAGGAGCATTCCTTGAAGAATCATGATCAAACCTTGATCAAATGATGAATATCACTTCAAAATTTTGATATTGACCAAAAACCTTGAAGTTTGACTGTATGTGGGTCATAGTTGACTTTTGACCTAATATAGTTGATTTTCAGCCATTTGAGTAGTTGACTGAGAAAACTTGTAATGCAAAGCATGAAACTTGGCATGGATGATCTTGAGGACATACTAGGGCTATGGAAAAGATTTGAGACCTTTGGAGCTCACCCATATTGATGAAAATGGAAACCCTAATTAGGGGTTCATTGCTTTATGAGAGAATTTGTCTGATCAATTCTTGGGCATCCTTGGGCAAGTTGAGGACCTCAATGGGCATGTATTGAGTAGAATGAGAGGGAAAATTTTGGGGTACAACAATCCCTAACCTGGATCATTTCCTCCGAAGCAACGCTGAAGTTTCTACTTCCCCAAGAGAATATCTATGCCTCATAGTAGAGCGTCTTTACCCTGACTGAAGATTTGGTTGAATATCTTCTTATTCCCTGGTGAAGTCACTTCATGAAGAATGAATCCATTTGATATTAGTCGTGGGTTTCTATAGAGATATGAAGCTTATATTGCTCCTTAGTGAATCTCCAAGCGAAGAATTTTAAAGATTGACTAATTGGAATTCTCGGATTAAGAGAGTCTTATTCTCCAAGTGCTTGAAGTATTGTCTCCCTAACACTACCTAGCAAAAGATAATGTTTATTCCCTGAAGTGGAGTGTTCACATCCTCAGCCGAAGTCGAGAGTCCCTTTGGAAATTTCTCCTGTTCCCCGATGAAATTACTTCATGAAGATTTCTTATTCAAGAATTTTCTATTTCCCTCCATAGCAGAAGCATGATTTGAAGTTCGTTATGCTGAGAATCTTTTGTTATCCCTAGTAAAGACTATTCAAGTTTATTCTGTTTCCTAGTGAAGTTATGGGAGCATCATCTCACTTCCTCAGAGGAAGCTGTTTATGAGGATCTCTTGTCCAAGATTTCTCATTCCTCGGTGGAGCTGCCTTATTGGAGATCTCGTTCTCAGGAATTTTCATTCCCCTAACTAATTTGTGTTGAGGTTTATTTCATCTCTCTAGTGAAGATCACTGCCTGAGATCTCTTATGCAAAATTTCTCCTTTCCTCAACGGAGCTGCCTTTGGAAATATCTCATTCAAAAATCCTCATCTCCCTTGTAAAGTGGCCTTATCAAGAAATCTCATATTCAGGAATGCCCATTTCTCTAATAGAGTCGTTTCATTGAAAGTACTTATTCATAAATTCTCTCTTCTCCCAATAGATCTCAATCATGGATGTTGATAAATGTTACTTCCCCAAAAGAGTATGCTATTATAGTTACTATCCCCATGATAGAGCACCATAGCAGGATTTCGTTCTGATTGAAGCGCATTCTCATTCCCCAGTGCAGTCGAAGATTCTCATATTTCCAGTAATAACATATCTTGTAAGGTCGCTTACCCCATCATGGATCTTCACATCCTTGGTAGTATAAGGGCTCTTTATCCCTAATAATAGAATATTGCTGAAATATTTTCTCAGTGGAGTTCTGAACTTCAAGCTTATGGTTCAAAGATACCCTCCTCTTCCCCAAGTAAAGATTGTTACTCCCCAGCGGTAGTATCCCCAGGGTGGTCTGGTTAGAATTCTTTTGTTTAAGAATTTTCACGTTTCCCCAATCGAAATTACTTTCATTAAAGACTTACATCAGAAGGTCCTAGCTCCCAGCAAGGTTCTCCTTATCCGTGGAAGGAGATATTAGATCTTTTCCCAGAAGGTTAAGAGGTGAAACATAAGTCAAGATTTCTTCTGCACTGCAATTTATTTTTTGCAGTATTCTCCCCAGGAAGTTATCCCCGGTGGGAAATTGACAAGTTATCAAACAAAAGTCAGGTGAATTGTGATTTCCCACATACCCCATTTTATTAATGCTCTCTCCAGCAACGTCAAGTATCCATTTGGCGTTTCCTCGTAAATGTTACAGTTTTAAACTGATCTTCTCTAGTGGAATTTGCAATTTATTTTTGCAAGTCTTATCAGGGTTCGACCTGTGGTTATTGGTCTTTTCATTTCACCAATATGAGGCAGTCAAGTTGAGGATTGATCTCTCAAAGTTCCGTTACTCTGGGGCAGCATGTCAATGATGGTACGGATCCCATGAAGTCCTCTCGAGGAATTTTCGTTCACTCTGTAAGTTGCTGCTTGTCAGCACTTATGAAAGAGTCTTACCTCTAACTTTTAAACTATGGAACAGGGAATTCCCAGTAGAGTTAGGTCTCCTAAACATTTTCATGTGAGGGATTCTCGAGGATGATAAGGTTTTTTTGGATACTTTCATTCCCCAACTAAGTCTAGATGAGCATTATCTTGTTTCTTAACACAGACTATTCCCAGCAGAGTTTATCTTCCAATTTGAATTATCATTGAAGTTCACATTCAGAAGTTCTCATTTTTCCCATATGGTTTGTGACTTAGGGCATTTCTTTATCAAAATAATTTGTTATCATCCTCAGTAGGGTTGATGTTGGCTGAGATTTCTGTTTCCTCAATAAAGTTAATATTGTTTGACTATCTTCATGGTCTATTTTTTTACTGCATATCCAAGGTTCCTTTAATCCCTGGAAGTCGGGTTCTTTGTGAAGAAATCCATGGCAGAAGCATTCCTAGTAGGGGTTACCACTTCTAGAGTTTGGTATCTCTTATCCCCAACAAAATACTCCCCGACAGAGTTTTGTATCCTCATATGGTGTTTTGTTTCCACAGCAGAGTTTTGTTGCCCATAAATCTTTTTCAAGAGAAAGGCTTTGCCCCGAGACTTCGAGTTTGAAGACGTCTCATGTCCCTAGTGGAGTTGCTTAGATAAGAATCAATAGTCTGAAGAAGTTTTAATTCCCTAGTAGATTTACCAATCAGATATTCCTCGTCCTGATCTCTCATTTCCCAACTAATTTGTTACTTGGGGCATCCTTATTTAAGGATCTTTCCTTATCCTTAGTGTAGTCGTTGCTGGTCGATTAATTGAGATTTTGTTAATCTTCGGAAAATAGTAGAGGACTTTTCGATGGAAGTTTCCCTAGTGAGGGTTTTGTTTCATACATCTGATTTGTTATCTTGGTGTCACTCTCAACGCGGCTGCACGTTGTCCTTTCCAGAGATTTAGAGTTTTGCTCTGGTCTTCTCCCACAATGCCCCATCTTCATTTGGAATTCCTTCTTGCGGTTGATCAATTTCGACCCAATCTTCTCTAGCAGAGTTCGCAATTTATTTTTGCAACTCCTCTCAGTGTTTGTAGCCTGTTTCTACTGGTTACTTAGTTATTACTCCCCATAGAGTTCCATCTCTGCAAGGGTTCCTCCTTAGGGGTTCGTTATATCTTCTTTTCTACAACAGATTTTGCAATTTATTTTGCAAGTCTTGTCAGATTCTGACTTCTGGGTTATTGGCCTCTCGAATGACCATTCCCCAGTGAAGCATTGAAACTTGCATAATTACATTGCATCTACAAAAGCGTGTAGCATTTCAACTATACAAAGCATTACGCTATATTAAAAAAAATTCAAACATGCATCGGAACATAAGCCATTACTGTTTTTGTTTCCCCCAGTGAATTTGCTATTTCTTCAGATTATATCCCCATCGAGATCTTCATCCTCATTATCTCAGATTCACCCCGTACAAATTTCCTATTGATGTTAATCATTTGAATGGTTGAGTGTCTACTCTTGTATGTAGTTCAGTTTTTCCCTGGCACAGTCTTCTCGGGTTTAGTCTTAACTATCCTCACTGGTTCATTCTAATGTCTATTGGTGTACCTTTTGAATACCTGTTTTTCCCTGGTATTCACTTTTAGCAGGTATTCAGTTTTACACCCTAATCCCCTCGCTTTGGTTCGAGCTCTGAGTTTCGTCTCCTTACCCGCGCATGAAATCCAGTTTTGTCTTGGTACTCATCTAGTTTAGTTTCTCCTAAATAGCTATTGAGTCGAGTTTTGCCTTGTTTTTGTTTCCATACCTTGGACCCTTTGAAGTTTTTAGTTTACCGAGTCTCTTTGCAGTGTTCGTACCGTGTCCCTGGTTGAAATCAATCTCTTTTGTTCCTTGGATTCTTCTATCAATTTTCGTTATTGTTATCCATTGATCTGAGACCAGCAGGTGCTCTGAGAAACATGCACTCTCATCACTTTGCTTTGGGTTGAGTTTCGATCTCGTCACCTGTGCATGAAATCCAGTTTCTTCCTGGTACTCATCTAGTTTAGTTTCTCCTATCTAGTTATTGAGTCGAGTTTCGTATCGTTTTTGTTTTCATACCTTGGACCCTTTGACGGTTTTCGTTTACCGAGTCTCTTTGCAATGTTCGTACTGCGTCCCTGGTTGAAACCAGTCTCTTTTGTTCCTTGGATTCTTCTATCAGTTTTCGTTATTGTTATCCATTAATCTAAGACCAGCAGGTGCTATGAGAAACATGCACTCTCACCATTTTTCTATGGGTCGAGTTTCACTTTGTTACCCGTGCGTGAAATCCAGTTTCTTCCTGGTAATCATCTAGTTTAGTTTCGTATAACTAGTTTTTTGGTCGAGTTTTGTCTCATTTTGTTCCTCACTCTTGGGATTCTTTCAGTTCCTTCATACTGTCTATCTTAGGTTGAGATTGGCAAGTGCTCCTAGAATCACGCACTCTAGCCACTTTTCCCCGTGTACTTTTCTTTTACAGAGTTTAGTTTCGCCTATTCTCTGTGGTTTGAGTCTTATCTCACCCCTTTTTATGGTCCAGTTTTATCCTGGCACATTTATTCTGCATTTTAGTTTCGTCTACTCTTCTAAAATTTAGTTATGCTTTAACTTTATTAAAATCTACGTTACAACTTCATTCTGACGCACGTCTTGGAAGGTCCAATGTTCATTAAACCCTCTTTTTGCTAAAACCAATTTCGTTGGGTATCTACTTAATCTCGCGTCTATTGACATTATTTTCCTTTGAGAGGTTATGCTTCTTCTTCAAGAGTGTAATTTTTTGGGTTCTTTCGTATTCAATCATCTTTGACTCTGAACGCTCGAAAGTTATCACTTTTATCGCTTATCTGATTAAAGATAATTGAATAGGGGCAGTTGTTGCACCCTAAAATTTACCTTCTTAATTTCAGAATTTTTATGGCTTATGTTTCATCATAATTATCATATTGCATCGCATTCATACATCGTGATGAGATCAAGGATATTTAGTTCTCTACAAGCTATAGAGTTTGGTTGTATTGTCAATCAGCCCAATATGGATTTCATCTCCTCCTTACTTTGATCATTCGGGTTACCAAGGCTTCTCAAAGATAATTAAATAGAGGCAACTGTTGTACCCTAAATATTCGACCCTAATTTTTTAGTCGCACTTTCATATCATATTTTTCTATTTGGTCACAATCATTAGTAAATATCTTCATTCATTTGCATCATTTAATCGTGTTTAAACTGACCAAAATTCAGTTTAAATCGACATTTGCATCATTATGTAGTTGAAAAATACACGCCATTTCACTTCATGCATTTTTATCTATTTACTCTTTTCTTGCATTTCTCCAAGTTGTTTATATGTAGATAATAAAAATATTTCGGATTTACAAACAGATTGTTAAGAGCGATTCGACAATGTATAGAAAATTAACGAGAAAAATATTTCAAGTTTTCACCTTTTACCGATCATTTTATGAATCTGTGTTTCACGTAGATCATGAAGGTATGCTCACTTTATTTTTTCGGTACAGTTTAAAGTCTCGTTTTTAACCGTAAACGTCTATTCAGCCTGATATTTTTATTCTCATTTTATTTCGATTTTGACTTTTTGAATATTTTTTCTTTAATCTTTGTGACATGTAGTTTATTTTAATGTGTTCATTCATTTTTTCGGATAAATTTTTGTCCATTTTTTTACCGTTTAGTCATTTTTAGTCTTTATTTTTATATAGAAAAAAATTCAAAAAATTACTTTAGTTTGAGTTAATTTTCATTCTTTCAGTTTTTTGGTTATTTTTGTCATTAAGGGCGTTTTGGTCATAAAAATATATTGATTACACTATGCTTGATTCCTATTGGTTGTTAACAAAAGTTACGGATCAGTAAATTGTCAAAACAGAAATGAAATTTTGAACGGATGTGATTGAATTTCAGATCATATTTTTCCTTTTCATTTCCTATATAAAGCCCTTTGTTTTCTTTGTAATTGACAACACACTAAAACAACACTTACAGTAACACTAACCTATTTTTCTTCATCCCTTCCCAAACCCATACCATCTCCTCTTCTAACTCCCTTCCGTTTCCTCATTTTCTCTCAACAACACCCATCTCTCTCTCTCTCTCTCTCTCTCTCTCTCTCTCTCTCTCTCTCTCTCTCTCTCTCTCTCTCTCTCTCTCTCTCTCTCTCTCTCTCTCTCTCTCTCTCTCTCATACTACCCCTTTACCCATCAATACACCTGGATGCCTTGAAAATTGTTACCATTGTGCTTCCCAAACCAATGGTTGTATGTGGCTGAAGAAAGGTATTCAACGCCTGATTGATAGCCATGAAATTCTATTCGAGAAAACTCTGTCCGTAAAAAGTTTACCTCAAGATGTTTCCATAATCACCATTTCAAATACTCCTATTAGGATCACCTCTAAAGGCCCTATAAGGATTTCTGCTGAGCCAGTAGTAACTCCCTTGATCATAACTACATCGGGGCCAGTCCCCTATTCCTCTGACAAAGTCGTGCCTTAGAACTATGGGGCAGAAGTTTATTATCATGGGGTCAGGAAAGAGCCATGGATTAATGAAAATGAAGAGTTTGAAGTTACAAACATTGATGGAACTAGTAAGGTCACTAGGACATGGAGGGTCTTCTCTCCAGAGATCTCTCCTCCAACAACTACTACAACACCTGTTCGCATTCCTGATGCTAGACCAACTGTTGACAATCGAGGTAAAGAGAAAGTTACTGAGCCTGCCCTGACGGGGGCACCACCAAAAGAAGTAACAATTGAAGACCCATATAGACAAGAGATGGAAGAAATTCTGAAGATCATCCGAAAAAGTGATTACAAAATAGTGGAACAACTGGGGAAGACACCCTCAAAGATATCCATGTTGTCCTTGTTGTTATGCTCCGACGCACATGCCCAAGCTTTGCTGAAATTTCTAAAGAATGCCCATGCACCACAAGAGACCACTGCTGGTCAATTTGAGAATTATGTTGCAAGCCTAAATGTTGATAATGACTTGGGATTTTCTGATGCAGATTTAACTCCGACGGGGAAGAATCATAACAAAGCTCTGCACATTTCTATTAAATGCAAAGGCACCACTCTAGCACATGTGTTAGTAGATACTGGGTCCTCCCTCAATGTTTTACCCAAAGGTGCTTTGGACAGATTGGACTATGAAAGGCTGGTGCTGAAACCCATCAATATTATGGTAATATCCTTCGATGGTTCAAAAATAATGGTCCACAGAGAGGTTGACCTACCGATTAAAGTGGGATATCAAGTTTTTAATTAAACCTTTTATGTAATGGATATTCGCCCGACCTATTCTTTCTTGCTCGGACGCCCATGGATTCATGGGGCAGGTGCTGTTAGCTCTACATTACATCAAATGCGGAAATACCCAGTGAAAGGGAAGGTTGTCACAGTCTATGGAGAGGAAGAATATATGGTCAGCCATTTGAATACTTTCAAATACGTTGAAATGGATGGCGAACTCATTAGAACCCTCTGTCAAGCATTTGAAGTGATCCCTCCAACGATTGTTGTTGCTAAAGCTATGTCTGCTACCCCAAGACTGCCAAGTACACACCAAGAATGGCCTCTCTGAAGGATGTTAGGGCTATTATAGAAGATGGAGGTTGCACTATCTGGGGACAACTTCCTGACATCTCCTACAAATCTGACAAATTTGGGTTGGTTTTTACTTCAAAGGCTCAAAAAGAGGTTCGACGTGCTCGTGCTGGTGGACCACTTCTCCATATTAGCAACAATGAAGTCAATGCTCTAGAGGACACTAATAGTGATGATGACTTGGACGACTGGATATTCCCAACTGTTGATGGCGGACTCAACAACTGGAAGGACAAAGACTTCATCTCAATCTCCTTCAACCAGGAGTAATTGCTATTTTCTATTTTTTATTACTTTAAGAACTTTGTCTGTATAAATTCTTTCAAAATAATGACTTTAAACCATGTGCCTTGCCCGAGGCACAATGGTCCATTTGTTAAGGGTTTGTCATTTCATATATCATATGCTCATTTAATGAAAACATTGGACGATTTTGCATTCAAATTTTGTGCTAATTGTCTTTCTTTTACTTTACTGCATTTTCAAATAGCCATGTGACCTTACATGCATACACACACATTTGCAAATCCACATCCACTCTGGGTCTCATTGACAACAATTCTGCTATTGCCATCTATGACTTCGAGAATACAATCTGTGAAGCCGAAGACGAAGGTGAAGGAGATTGTGAGATACTTGGAGAACTCGCCAGACTCCTGATACAAGAGGAAAAGGCTATCCGACCGCACAAATAACCAGTCAAAGTGATAAACTTGGGAACTGAGGTAGAAATGAAAGAAGTCAAGATCGACACCAACTTGGAAGGAAATGTCAAGAGCAGATTGGTTCAGATGTTGCACTACTATGTTGAGGTTTTTGCTTGGTCATACAAAGACATGTCGGGGCTCGATACTGATATTGTGGTTCATCATCTTCCAATGAAAGAAGGTTGTTCTCTGATCAAACAAAAGGTTCGTCGCATGCACCCTAATATGTCCGAGAAGATCAAGGCCGAGGTAATGAAACAGTTCAATATGGGTTTCTTGGCAGTGATATCGTATCCATAATGGGTTGCAAATGTTGTTCCAGTATCGAAGAAAGACGGTAAGGTTTGTATGTGTGTAGGCTATAGGGATTTAAATAGGGCAAGCCCTAAAGACGACTTCCCACTACCATATATTAATGTCTTAGTTGATAACACTGCTCAACACAAGGTGTTTTCATTCACGGATGGTTTCTCGGGTTACAACCAAATCAAAATGGCTCCCGAAGACATAGAGAAGACTACTGTCATCACACAGTGGGGCACCTTCTGTTATAAAGTCATGCCTTTTGGGCTGAAGAATGCAGGCGTAACTTATCAATGGGCTATGGTGGCTTTATTTCATGACATGATTCATCATGAAATAGAAGTCTATGTGAATGACATGATAGAAAGATCCCAAACTGAAGAAAAGCACATTGATCATCTGCACAAGTTGTCTGAAAGGTTGAAGAAATATAAGTTGAGGTTGAATCCCAACAAATGCATCTCCGGGGTAAGGTTTGGTAAACTCCTAGTCTTTGTCGTCAGTGGTAAAGGTATTGAAGTTGATCCCACAAAGGTCAAAGCCATCCAAGAAATGCCAGCTTCTCGTACTGGGAAGGATGTTAGAGGTTTTCTAGGACGAACCAGTTATATTGCCCGATTCATCTCTCACTTGACTGCTACTTGTGAACCACTATTCAAGATGCTGAAGAAAGATTAAGTGGTAAGGTGGAATGACGACTGTCAAATAGCTTTTGACAAAATCAAGGAGCACTTACAAGAACCTCTGATCCTGATGCCACAAATTGAAGGAAGACCTCTGATTATGTACTTATCTGTGTTAGAGAATTCAATGGGGTGTGTGCTGGGGCAGCATGACGAGTCTGGTTGAAAAGAGCATGCAATATACTACCTTAGCAAAAAGTCTACCGAATGTGAAACAAGATATTTATTGCTCGAGAAAAATTGCTGCACTTTGGCATGGGCTGCTCTCCGACTAAGACAGTATATGTTGACTCATACTACCCTATTGATCTCTAAGATAGATCCCATCAAGTACATCTTCTAGAAGCCAGCTCTCTCAGGAAGAATAGCCTGATGGAAAATGATCTTAACTGAATACGACATCCAGTATACTACATAAAAAGAAATCAAAGGGAGTGTACTGGAAGATCATTTGGCACATCAAGCAGTTAATGACTACCAATCCATGAACTTTGAATTGCCGGATGAGAATATCATGCTAGTGACAGAAGAACATGGACCGTATGAAGGACCTGAACAAGGATCCCTATGGACTATGGTTTTTGATGGAGCTTCCAACGCTCTTGGTAACAGAAATGATGATGTGATCATTTCTCCCGAAGGTTGCCACACTCCTTTCATTGCTAGACTCTGCTTTAATTGTATCAATAACATGGTCGAGTATAAAGCGTGTATCTTGGGTCTTAAGGCTTCTATTGACCTAAGAATCAAATTCTTAAGTGTATATGGAGACTCAGCTTTGGTCATTAGTCAAGTTAAAGGAGAGTGGGATACAAAACATCTAAACCTTATCCCTTACAAAGAGCTTGTGCTAACCTTGATCCCATACTTTTAAAAGGTTACCTTTGAGCATATTCCGAGGGAAGAGAATCAGTTTCCAGATGATTTGGATACCATTTCTTCTATGTTTAAGGTCAGATGGGACAACTAAGCTCCCCGAATTATTGTCGAAAGATTTAATGAACCAGCGCACTACTTTGAGATTGACACTGATGGTATAAAGGAGAAGCCTTGGTTTTATGAGGTGAAAAGATGTCTCAAAGCTCAAGAGTATCCTGAAGGGGCATTAATCAACAACAAGAAATTCCCGTGGAGGTTCTCAGCCAAGTCCTTCCTAAGCAACATGATCTTATACAAGCGCAACCATGATTCAATTCTGCTCCGTTGTGTGGACAAGTGTCGTACCCCAAATTTGTCCTACCTCGATAATTTTATCTTTCAAGATTTAAATAGAAGAATAATTTAATTAAAGATGGTACAACAGTATCTGATGGTCCATCTTTATCCAAGACTAGGGGGTGTATTTTTAATTCAGGAAGGCAGGGCTTTTTAAATCAGAAAGACTCGTGTAAATCTATTCGTATGGAATGTTTGCCTATGGCCCATGAAATTTGAAAAAAAAAAATTGCCTGAGTAGTTAATAAAGTATTAGCTTATTAAAACTACTTAGCTTTAATTTGCTATTAATTTAAAGATAAGTATCTAAGCCCATTTACATTCAAGTGGTTGTTAGTAAAATGGGGGGTGAAGTTTCAATAAACAAGTCTATTGCGTTTGGCCCACCTATTTTGGGGTTTGAATAACTTAGAAATGTGGTGAAGTTACAAATTGCAGGCCCATTAAGATCGTATTAGCCCATTGGTCAGTTTTTGTTATTACTATCTTTGTTTTATAAAGAAAAACGGTATTAGTAAATTTCTGTCTGTTGTTATTATATCCTTGCTGTAAGGTGTTTTATGTTTATTATCAAAAGTGTTTAGTACATTTCATTAGACATTTAATAAAGAGCTTTTGAAAATAAAATTACACAAGGCCTATTAGGCCCAATGCGTATCCAGGAAAGGGGCATTGCTGTTTGCAAAACAAAAAAAGAAATCATTATTGATCCAAGGTATACCCTGTCCAATTAGCATTTAAAAAAAATCTTGCAAAAAAAAAAGAGATCAGTACAAAGCCCAGTTTAGTTTTCATTATTTGTTGGGGAAGAAGGTAATTAATTAGCGCATGGCCCATATTGAGAAACAAGTAGTGTCAGTCCAAATCAAAAACAAATACTGTTCCAATTTACCAAAATTCACACATGATTTTTTCTCAACAAACAAGCACTGTAGAAATTAACATTAAATCAAATCTTACTAAATCCAATCTTCATTTTTACAAAATACAGAAATAAAATATACAAACTTGCTGTTACAAGACTAGTATCAAATCTCAGAATCCAAACAAAATCTGAAACTTAATACATTACAGAACAAATCCAAGATCATAATTTGAGAATTAATTATTATCCAATTGCAATCAATAATGAATCCCTAATTTCACTAAATCTAAGTTCTAACTGAAAAAGCAAAACCCTAAGGTTCTAAACTATAAATAGCCAAAAACTAACAGAAAAGAGGGGGGGCTAACAGGGCGGAGAGTTTATAGAAACGGGGGAGTTTAACACAGAGAAAGGAAATAGTGAAACAGTGGAGAAGAATTGCGAACAAATTGGGACACCGAGGAAGAAGATAACCTTGTTGAAGAAGAACTAACGGTGATTGGGGTTTCGATCTCCGAAATCCTAATCGCAATCGCCTTCGCTACCACATCCGCCGTGCCTTCAAAAACTCATCTCCATCACCTCTACCGGAACCTGCAAACAGACGGAGAAAGAGAGGGAAGATTATACCCAGAACATTCAAAGCCAAAGAAAGATAATCGTGGAAGGGATGATATTCTTACCCTTTTGTTGTTTCGGCGTTGTGATTGATTAAGGGTTGTGACGAAAAGGGGTTTTCAGTGTTGGTTTTTCTAACGTCGCCGCTGGGGGGTTTGGATGCAAGGTTGGGTGAAGAAGGATGAAGGGTCTCGAGTATTTCTGCGTAAGAGGAAAGGGCGAACAAAGTGACTGAAAATGAGAATTGTGAAAAAGAAAAAAAGAACAATTATATTTCTGTTGTGATCCCATACGCGCGTGTTTGTGATGGTTATCGTGCACTCTTCAATCACGTCCGTATGATCCTGATTGGACGGTCGTAAGGCCAAGTCCACCGTATAACCATACTCCGTCACGCACCTTATCCTCCTGGCCACTTTTAAAAACATGATGGGCCCAGCCCAACTGTTATTCACACCCTCATTTTCCACAATTACTGACTGGCCAAATGATTCACACCTCCCCCCTTCGCCTGGACATTCTGGGCTTAACCCAGATTACTTTCAGCACCCAATGATTTTTACTTCACAGCTGGGATTGCACCCCCCAGGTTTATTCAAAAATTATTATTTTTCTTCTTTTATATTTTTTATTATATTATATTATATTTATATTATATTTTATTAATTATTTACCCCTTTTTATTAAGTATTATAATTATTACTATTAATTTTTATCACCATATTTTAAATATTTATTATTATTTATTATATGTAAGCGTTACTATATGTTCAAATAAATCGTTTTCGTATAAAAATTGCACATATTATTTTCTATACTATTCACATTAAAACATATTTTATCATGCACTAATCAAGATTTTTCGCAATTAATACAATAAAAAAACACAAACAAACCTAAAACTATTTTCTCGTACAAATTAAACTAATCAACAGTCTTTTTGCAAATAGGGTTTCAAATCGATTTTTGGCTTACTGTGTACTCAGTTAAAATCTCCATAATCACTACTCCCGACCGAGTGCAAAGTGATTTAAAATATGCTTACAAACCCTCTAAAAGACACCAACCCATACGAACTACAAATTGGGACTCTGATTCCTCATAAGAGGATACGTAGACATACGATCTAAAATCGTGGCGAGTCTTTCTAATTAAAAATTAAAATCCAGTTTACCCCGAACCTAAACCTAGAGTCTAATATCCTTGTGAACAAGGTGGATGAAGGGTGCCTAACACCTTCCTTTCGTCCAATTGAGTCCGAAACCTAGAATATTTGTCTGTGAATTAGGGCTTTCTGTTAGGTTCCCTTCCTTAGGATAAAAACTAATAGTGGCGACTCTGATTTAAAAACCAGTTGCTACAGCTGGCGACTCTGCTGGGGACTCTCCTTAACCCTAGGTTTTAGGTCTCTTTTGGGTTTTATTTTTATTTATTTATTTGCATTAATTTATTTATTAATTTTTTTTATTTCTTGTCTTTTTTTATTTATTATTATATATTTACGATGTGGCGGGTTTTTATTTCAAAAAAATATTTTTGATAACCCTTAGAGAGAAGGTTCGTCTATTAGCTTAGGGGGTACATCGTCCCTGCGAGTTTATGTGACGACTTCGCCTAGAGTCGGTGAAATTCTAAAAAAGGACTACTTATCGAGAGATATCCTCTTGACGAGTAGGACTTTGGAAGGTCACCCATTACTCTTTGTAACGACCTTAACCTAAAATCTCATGACGAGACCTTTCACGACTCTGAGATGAAAGTTTTGGTCCGTAAAGAGGCTCCACCTAGGGGAGGCCATTGTGCCTTTTCCCTATGGTGTTATTTATGATACCTTTAAGGAAACCACCTTTTGAAGGATAGACTAACCCTAGGTCAAAATTAAGGAGCCTACCTTCTAAGGGTACTTATCACAAAAACCCCGTCACTGTACCATACATCCCTACCTTATAGGGGTACTTATTACAAAAATCCTGTCACTCAACCCTACACCTATGCATTCATAAACTTCATATATTCGTCATACATTTCATATATTCGTCACCCGTTTCTTTCTATTTGTCTTATTCACATGGGGTATAAAAGATAATAATAAACTCAAGATCTCGGTGACTGTCTTTAAAAATGGATACCAAAGGAAACAAGTTTTCCGCGTCAGTGTGCCAAATATGTATGAAATCAAAGCCACAAAAGGGAAATAATATGCTGAAGACTTTCTCAAGCTTTTTCAAGTAAAGGTGGATGGTTTCAAGAGCAGATATCTGCAGGAGCACCTAGAAGACTTATTTTCCTTTTCTTGATTTCACGCAGATAAAGTTTTGGTTTAAGATTGTAATATTTTTCAATATCTGAATTATGTTACCTTCAATAACGACATTTTGTTCCCTATCTCATTGGCGTATCTATTTTTAAGTTGTTCACCGAATAAAAAATAAGCGAAAGACAAATACATACCCAAGTGAATAAGTCATTCAAAACAAGTAACCATTTCATAATCATACATATTCATTCGCATGCATGCATTCATAAACGCCTGCATATCATATCAAAACTCATTTTTTGAAAAACAATCTCTTCAGTTAAGCCATGGATAGAAGAAGATCACCACATCCTTGGCCTCCATATCAAGTAAGGGCCTATCAACAAAGAACCATGGAACAGATCGAGGAAAACCAGGCTGCATTCAAGAAAGATCTAGACCAAGTCAAAGGTGACGTGAGTTCGATGAAAGGAGATCTGAGTCAAGTTCTCCTAGCCTTAAAGAACTTCATTGACAAACAAGACCAGATCCCCATGGTATCTTTCGAAGAAGTAGCTCAAACGATTGGTGCATCAAGTGGTCACCAACTAAGAAAAGAGCCAAAAGCAGGACCCCTCAATCCAAAAAGGCCTGTTTAAAACCCCCCAAAGAGACAAGAGGGAGAAATTAATGTCGTAGCCTCACAAGCAAGGATACCACGACCATTAGTGATCCCACAAGGACAGCGGCAAGGCAGAAGGACACCCAGAAAATTTGATCCGCTCCCTATGCCACCTAGCCAGTTATTGCAACAGCTGGTTAAGGTATCCTTGGTAGAGACCAGGCTTCTAGCTCCTCTAGTCGGGCCACACCCACGAAGATACAATACCGACTCCAGATGTGAATACCATGCTAAATCTCTGGGGCACACCATAGAACAATGCTGGGCATTTAAACATAAGGTACAAGACTTGTTAGAATCTAAAGACATCACTTTTGAGGGACCTAACATCAAATCAAACCATACGCCTCCACACGGTGGACCAACAATAAAGGAAATTGATGTAGTCGCCGACTGTGGAGCAACCAGACAAGCAAAAGCCCTGATAAGTTTGTTGAAGGAATATCTATGGGAATGCGGATTCCTATTGGAGCATAATGAAGCCTTCAAGAAAACTTCGCTAAAGCTAGTGGACCAGGGGATAGTCTAGTTCAGACAATATGCTGAAGAGAAATAGGTAGCTACTCTAAGGGATAAAGCATGGGTATCTCCAATCTAGGAAACCTTTGTTAATAAGGAATAGAGCAGGGCGGACATGTGGCGAAGATATCCAACAAAGTCAACACCAAAGGGGTAACTGAATTCATCCAAGAATGCGCCCTAGGAGAAATAACTCAAAAGATGGATGACCGTAGAGATTCCTGAGATCTTTTTCTTTCCTAATTAATTTTTCTTGTTTTTGAAAGAACCTATGTCAATCCCGAGGCATAAGGGTTGCTTGTAAGGTTTTCCCTATTTTGTTTCAGACAATATTTATGATTAATAAAAGTTGTGTTTTGTTTTCAATCAAGATCCCTGTCTTTCTCTTGCATTTATGTCTTAAATTTAAAAATGACAATACTTTCTCTACATATGCATTTTCAAATATTCATATACTAATTCTGTACCAAAACATGATAAAGGTGCAAATTCATGCCCAAAACCACCAATAATGCTACCGCTGCGATCCGATTTAATTTTGATGCTCCTATCAACCAAGCTAAAGAGGAAGATGATAAGATCTTGAACTCTCCGAGAAAATGGCGAGGGAAATAAAAAGAAAAGCTAACAATACGCAACCATATCAAGAGGCTATTAAGACCATTAATATGAGTATAGGGGAAGACCTGGAAGAAACCAAGATAAGGGGCAATATAAAGAGGGGGGCCTCAAAGAAGATGATCAAGTTATTGCACATATCTACAGAAACAGGCCAAGGTCAAATACAGACAGTGTTGTAAAAATAAGCAACTACGAAATACCAAGATCTGACAAAGAACCCGAGCCAGGGGCACGTCAGATACTCGCATTGAACGGGGCTTAAAATTCACTAGGGCACGATATAGGGGCAATATTGACTTCTCCAAAGAATGCTCACAAGGAATATACCAAGTCAACAGCGAACGAGATACTAAACACCCAAGACCGGTTCCATATCGGGATCATGTTTTGAAATATGACTGCGGAATTTGCAAAAATCATTTTTAGTCACGTCCCACGGAAAGGAAATCAAATGATAGACGCCCTGGCAACTATATCGTCTATATTCAAAGTAACTTGGTCAGACCACGAACCGTGCATCATAAACAGACGCTTCGAATAGCCCGCACATTGCCTTGCTATTAAAAGACGACAACATAACAAGCCTTGGTTTCACGACATCCAGAAAATGCATCTAGCATCGATAGACGAACTCTACAGGAACTAGCCTCAGAATTCTTTCAGAGTAACGGTGTACTATACAAGATGGACCACGACATGGTCTAATACTCGATAAGATTCTGCTACTCTGCCTCGACCCACGTGGCAAATGAACCCCCAATTATGAAAGTCTATACATAGTCAAAATAACATTCTCCAGTGGTGGTCTTATCTCCACAACAATGGATAGGGAAGAACTACCACACCCGACAAATTCAGACGCAATCAAAAACACTATGTATAAGAAGTTCACTAAGCTCAAACCTTAAAAAGGAGACTTAGGCAAAAAGGAGTGTCTCGGTGGATCGAAAACCCTAAAGGGAGATCCAGGCAAAAATTAGGGGCATATAACAAAAAAAATTATCTCGGTGGAGTGAAAACCCGAAAGGGCAATCCAGGTAAAAGTTAGGGATTCCATGCATAAAAAATAAAGAACAAAAAGACTGTGATCTAAGAACTGCGACTATGAACCATGAAAGGAGAGACAGATCTTGATCATTCAAATCAGAAGCAAAGGAGATAAGATCATTAAAAGGATATTGGGGAACAACATTATCAATTATCATTTTTATTGCCACTTACAGTTTTTAAACTTTCTGTAATGACCTATTTCTAGGAATTGCATCTTATACTCTCTCCTATTCAGAGGCATATTAATAAAACACTTGTTTCCTTTGTGTTGTACCCCAAAATTTACCCTCTTATTTTATCAAGATTTCCCCTCACCAGACTCCTTGAACTCTAGACAGGATTAGGGTTTTGCTCTTCTCAAGACACCTCCTTGCACTGATGAGCTAAATTAGGGTTTGAGTTTGCACAGGGATTTTTGGACTTTCAATGCTCAAAGTGACTTTCATATTTCATGTTGGACTTATAAGATTGCCTCTACCAAGTTTCAAGCCTTGAATCAAATTTTTGCCCAGTTAATTTGACAGTTGACCTAGAAATCAGCTGTATTGGGAAAAAAGTCAACTGTGGCCAATTTACAGTCAAATCTCATTATTTTTGATCCACGTCAACATTATAGACTTATAGGAACCATTTTATCAAGTTTGGACCATAACTCCTCAAGAAATTTGATCAGATCATCAAAAGGGCAAAATGGTCATTTTTAGGGTTTTGACTGCACAAGGGCAATTTCTGATTTTTAACCTAGCCAATGGAAAATTGGGTTCAAGCATGGATTCAAGGACTCAATGGCATCATCTTGACCTATTCACAAGATTCAAAAGATCTCAAATGCATTGGATTGACAGATGAATTTTTCAGTCAACTGATCAAAATTTGACTGTACACTGAAAAGTCAAACTTTGACTTTTTGGTCAAAATCTAGTGCCAAGGGTCCTTTTTCATCAAGATATGTCCAAACATGGAACTTGTTCATCAAGAAACCTGATTTTGCAAATTAGGGTTTAAAATTGAAAAAAATTCATAACTTAGAATTTTTCTAAGTTATGAAATTTTCTTATTTTTTCCCAACTTTGCCCAACATTTTCACCATGATGCAATTGGATTCAAACAAAACTTCCGACATGAATGTTGTAGTCCTCCACAAAGTCTACAACTTTTATTCACAAAATTTTCCCAAAAGAAGCTTTGATCTCAAGTTATGATTTTTGGAACAAGGGTCCATGAAACTTTTAACTTAGTGAAATTTTGCCCTAGTTTAGGCAGGATTTTGACCTATCTTCATGACCATTTTTCACATAGTTCCACTTGGAATCTCAAAATGCATTTCATATATGGAATGTAGAGAATGTTACAAGCTTTTTAAAAAGTTCAAGAACTCTCCAAAATCATTTGTGGTTAGGGAGAATCGAAGGCTTGAAGTTGGCAAAAACTCACTTTTGATCCATGGCATTTTCATATTGAGACAAGTTGCAAACTCTAATCAGCCTTGTTTATACTTGATTACAGGTCCCAAAACCCTTCCATACTCAATAGTTAAATGCAAATCCATTGGTTTGAGGCTTTGTTCTAGTCATGGGAAGATTGCACAAGAGATTAATCCTAAAATAGCAAAAAGGCAACATTGCCATTTTTGTCAAATTTGCTTTATGTCAAATAGAATCCTTGAGCCTTGAACAAGATCTAGTACAACACACAATATCCACAAATTGAGGGGGCCAATATCATAAAGTGCAGGCTGATAGATAGCCTGTACAGGCCTGTCTTGCATCATGGTTTACTTTTGCTTAAAATACAAGAAACTTGCCAAAATCAAGGGAACTGGCACATTTGTTATAACCAAGCTTAGCAAGCATTTGAAACAAGTTCTTGAAATTTCATTGAGCCAGAAACACGAACCATTGAGCCCTCAAACCTTCCAAAGCACAAAATCACCTTCCTCTTGCAAAACAGGGCAGCTTCTGCACCTTGAGTTCTATCTCACAAACCACTCGTGCGTTTTGCCCCAAACCTGTTCAAACACCTTCCATATAACCTATCCAAGGTATCCCAACCATTAGGCAGCGACTGTAACTCCATTTGCAAGCTTCGCCATTTCTGTTTTCAGCTTGTGCAGGTTGATTTCTACAAGCTTGTTCAAGCACATTCAAGGTAAACTAGCCATTGGGGAAGGTCATAGGAAGTTCAAGCAAGCTCCAAAACATCTCAGGCCTAACTGAAAAGCTCCACATTGCCATACAAGATTTCAACTGAAACAGGTTTTTATCAACTTCCTATCTCTCTATTTAGGAATCATTAGGCTTAGGTTTGTGAATAAAAAATGTAGTACTCATAGCCCTGAATCTGTACATATGCTCGGTTTTCATTGAAGTTAAACGTGTTAAGAGAATTTGATTCATGAACTTCCTGAAAAAGTTAGGTTAGAAATTAGGGCCATAGAAATTCTATCCGGTCTTTGAGAGTTAGATTAAGTTTCTTATATGGTTGAATTCGTCTTGAAAAATGCTACAACTTTGATGTTATGGGTTTTTGCATTAGAGCACGTATGCAGGATCTGGATATTTTGTACAGGCGCACACATTTTTTGAACAAAAGGTTGAAGATTAAGTTTGGAACTGGGTTGGGCCTTTGTTTCTCACTTTTGGCACCCCCTGCATTGCTGACTGCACCCCCTGGCCCATTTCTTTATATTTTTGTATTTATTTTTCATTTCTGATTTTATTTTATTATTTTCTAAACATAAAAAATACCAAAAATATTTTTATAAATTTTCACATTTATTTTTGTATTTTATTTTATTTTTTCTAACATGAAAATAATTATTAATTAGTATATACTTTTATTTTATTTAATGAAAACTTGAAAATAATACATAATAATATTATACCTTTATTTTTATTTATTTATTTATTTATACTTAAAATAATATTTTTTCTAAATATATTTTTATTTTGTATATATTTTATTTTATTTTATTGTACATGAATAATATAATTAATATATATTTACTTTCTTAAAAGAAAACTAGGGTTTTTGCCCTTAATAAAAATAATAATCTTTTTATTTCTTTTTTAATACATTAAATATTATATTTTTACATACATAAAAATAAACAACAAAAAAACATCTTTTTACATAGTTATAATATTTTTCACATTTATATTTAAATTGCTTATTTAATTATTGCCAATTTATTTATTTGTGCCATTTATTCAATTTGGATGTAATAGTAAATATTAGGGTTTTATTTTCTTGCAAATATTCCCCATTCAAAATTGTATCCCCCTCCCCATACCAATGTTGTAATAACTTAGGTTTATTTTGCGCACTTTATGCTTTCAAATATACCATGATTAGAGATTAGGGTTTGTATGCAAAAATCCAAAATCAAACGAATAACTTGACTAATACAAAGACAAAAAGCATGTAAATTGATAACACAATGCACACATGTACCCCCTAGGGTTTCATCCACTTGTTTCCTTTAAAATGGCCATGTTATGCATGTTGAGTATCTTGGCAAAACAAAAACAAAACAAAAGATCATAGTCCCTCGATGACGCTATCTTGGTTGCCTATATAAAAATGATCCAGTCCCTCAAAATTGCTAAAGATACTTAGCACAATTGCTTTCATGGTCAATACGATGACCCGCACCTGTCCCGTTTAACATCATAATACAAGGTTGTTTACCAAATGCAATGGTAAAACAACACTGTCAAAAGGGTTAAAAATGTGTAGGAAAGATCTTTGAGTAGATAGGGTAGACAACTCTTAGTTACTTGATCAAAACTTGCAAAACATCCTTGCTATTTTCAAACACACCTCACAACACAATTTCAAAACATTTCCCAAAAAACAAACTTTCAAACATTGAAATATCTTTTCAAAAGAAAAACACCTTTGTATATATTCAAACAAGAATCATTACAAAGGTTGCCTAAGACAAGGCCTCTTTTTCAAAGCATTTTCAAAAACCACACACAAAGCACCATTTCAAACAATTGAAAAGCAAAAGCAAGTGGTCTAAAAAATTAACTAAGAGCCCATGGATAACCATGGATGAAAAGGGTTCTTGCACCTTCCCTTTTCATAATCTATCCCATGAACCCAAGAAAACATCTCAAAGGTCTTTCCTGTGCTTTTTGACCTTTCCTTTGGATAAAATAAAAAGTCGGTAGCGACTCTTGCTAAATCGAAACATTTGCGAACACAAACGCAAAACCTCAAGTCAGTTCTCCCACCGTATCACACTTTGCATTTTTCAAATTGCGTTTTTTCTTTTCTCAGACTTTTTTGCAAAATACTACGATTATTACTTGTGAATATTGTCTTGAAATCATTTAGGGGAATTAACAAAATAAAAGCATTTGACAAAACATCAAAAAAACTATTTTGGAAAGATATCAAAAGAAAATCCACAGCTACATCCACGCACATTGCTAATCCTACGTCTTACATCCGTACACATGTCTACGCCTATATCTATGCATATCCACGCTCGCGACGCAAAAATTCTGCGCCCATACACATACATAGTCTATGCATATATCTACGCATCCCTACGGAAAGTCTACGTCCATGTCGGCACCTATGCCCGTACTTACAACGCAAAGTCTACGTCCGCACATGCGTCCACGCACATGTCTATTCCTATGTCTACGATACAAATTCCATACATGTGTCCAGGTCTACGCCTATGTCTACGCTCACGATGCAAAAAAAAAAGACTATGTCCGCACCCGCGCCTATGCTTGCCCTCAGTAATACCAAGTTTATGCCTACGTCCCTACACAAAGTCTACGTCCATGTCAGCGCCTATGCCTACGCTTGAAACATAAAGTCTACATCCGCACATGCATCCATGCACAGGTGTACTCCTACCAATTCCACACATGCCTGCGCTTACGCCTGTGCCTATGACATGCGATTCTACGTACGCTCACGCCTGCGCCTACTAAGTATGAATCTGCATACATCTATGCTTACGCTTGCGCATATACCATACGAATTTACACACATCTACGCTTACGCCTGCACCTACAACATACGAATCTACGTACGTCTACGCTTATGTCCGTGCTTACAGGGACCACATACATGCGTCTACACCAGCATACAAATCTACGCATATTCCATTACCTGCATCTACGTCTACATTTATGCCCACATACAAATCTATGCATGTGCAGTTATCTACGCCTATGTCTATGTCTACGCTTGCAATACAAAATCAATGTTCAACTTGTCCACCGTGTTCGAAGTTCAACAATTCTACGACAACATACAATGCCAGGAGTTGGTAACTCTGAGCCAATGGTTTAAGGGAGAGAATGCCAGGAATAGTCTTCATAACATTCCAAGGCATATGCACGTCTTACACATATTTCATACATATACACATTTTGCATATCTCGAGCATACATACACTATGCATTCTTGCATATTATACGCATACACTCAGGATTCCATACCAATGTCTAACATCATACATGTCGCATACATACAACATTCAATACGCATGCATACACATGTATCTCCTAGCAAACAGATAAATAATTTCACCCTCGATTCAACTATCTAAGGGTCAACCAACGCAATGCTTCTCCTACGATTCAACCTGTCACTTCAGTCTTTATGCCGTGACACACTCAGCCCATCACCTAAGTCTTCCTGCAGTGATGAGCTCTTTACAAACTCAGTATGTTGCCTCTAAGCCACTGCATATCTCCAAGCCAACACATTGCTTCTAAGCCGTAGTGTACTCGCGAAACCTAGTATGTTTCCTCTAAGCCGTAATACATCATCTAAACTCAAACACATTGCCTCTAAGCCGCAATGTGTTTGCAAAACTCATCACGTTGCTCCTAAGCCGTAACTTATTCGTAAAAACTCATTACATTTCCTCTAAGCCGTAATGCATCCACAAACTTAGTACGTTGCCTCTAAGCCGCAGTGCATTGTCAAAACTCAGTATATTGCTTCTAAGCCGCAATATATCTTCTGACTCAAACACATTGCCCCTAAGCCGTAATGTATATTTCCATATCAACATATTGCCTCTAAGCCGCAATATATTATCCAACCAGCACATTGCCTCTAAGCCGCAATGTATCTTTCCAGATCAACATATTGCCTCTAAGCCATAATATATTATCCAGATCAGCACATTACCTCTGAGCCGTAATGTAATTGCAAAAAAATAAACATATTGCCTCTAAGCCGCAATGTATCTTTCCAGATCAACATATTGCCTCTAAGCCGCAATATATTGTCCAAATCAGCACATTGCCTCTAAGCCGCAATGCATTACCCAATCTCATACCATCGCCTCAGACTTCATGCAGCGATGTTCGATAACAAATTTGGCTTATCACATCAGACTTCACGCAGTGATTCGCGAACTTAACCCATTGCCTCAGACTTCATGCAGCAATGTATTCCAAACTTCAAACCATTGTTTCAGACTTCAAGCAGCGATGTTCGACAATAAATTTAGCTTATCACATCAGAATTCACGCAGTGATTTGCAAACATAACCATCGTCTCAGACTTCATGCAATGCTGTTTAAAATAACACACCTAGCCTATCGCATCAGACTTCACACAGAGATTCGCGAACCAAACCCATTGCATCAGACTTCACGCAACAATGTATATCTCTTTACTCCAAAACACAAACCATCGCCTCAGACTTCATGCAGCAATGTCCGAAAGCCAAATCTAGCTTATCGTCTCATACTTCACGCAGCGATTTACAAAAGATTGTAACCCATTGCATCAGACTTCAAGCAGCAATACCTTCTTTCATTCTATAAACACCGATCATCGTCTCAGACTTCATGCTACGATGAAAAACAAAATTTTTACCCATTGCATCAGACTTCATGCAGCAATACATTTCGTTATTTCGTGAACACCAATCAACGTCTCAGACTTCATGATGTGATGCTCAAAAGAAAACAAAAACACATTGCCTATAAGACGCAATGTAGTCACAAACTCGGAACATTTCCTCTAAGTCGCAATGAACCCTCATAACTCAACACATTACCTCTAAGCCGCAATGCGTTCTTCTAAATCAACACATTGCCTCTAAGCCGCAATGCGCTCTTCAAACTCACACATATTGCTTCTAAGCTGCAATATGTATCATCGAAATCAACACATTGCCTCTAAGCCGCAATGCATCCTCGGAACTCAACACATTGCCTCTAAGCTACAATGCTTTCTTCAAACTCCAAACACATTACCTCTAAGCCGCAATGTATTATCCAACTCAAGCACATTGCCTCTAAGACGCAATACTTTCTTTAAACTCCAAACACATTTCCTCTAAGCCGCAATGTATTATCCAACTCAAGAACATTTCCTCTAAGCCGCAATGCTTTCTTCAAACTCCTAACACATTGCCTCTAAGCCACAATGTATTATCCAAACCAACACATTGCCTCTAAGCCGCAATGCTTTCTTCAGACTCAAATACATAGCCTCTGAGCCACAATGTATTCATGCTCAAAACATCGCCTCAAACGTCATCCGGAGATTCGCAAACGTAATCCATGGCCTCAGTCTTCAAGCAGCCATGCATCATCAATCATTGCTATACTCACCCTCCAAAGGGGTGAATAAGCCAAGACATACAGAATTGCACCATCCGCCTCGTTATCAAACCCGGGTAAACGATATATCATCAGCTTTTCCTACTTCCTTGAGACTCGTAAGGGTATGTCGTATCAGTGTAACCTTATGTTTGTCGAACAAATTCTGGGACACTTCAAGTATTCAATAAACTTCCAATCAGAATGTGCGAGACCCGAGTTTTCTCACGCTATTCAATTAAAAGATAATTGAATAGGGGCAGCTGTCGTACCCCAAATTTGTCCTACCTCGGTAATTTTATCTTTCAAGATTTAAATAGAAGAAATATTTAATTAAAGATGGTAAAGCAGTATCTGATGGCCCATCTTTATACAAGACTAGGGGGTGCATTTTTAATTCAGGAAGGCGAGGCTTTTTAAATCAGAAAGACTCATGTAAACCTATTCGTATGGCATGTTGGCCTATGACCCATGCAATTTGAAAATAAAAAAACCACTTGAGTAGTTAATAAATTATTAGCTTATTAAAACTACTTAGCTTTAATTTTCTATTAATTTAATGATAAGTATCTAAGCTCATTTACATTCAAGTGGTTGTTAGTAAAATTAGGGGTGAAGTTTCAATAAACAAGTCTATTGCATTTGGCCCACCTCTTTTGGGGTTTGAATAACATAGAAATGGGGTGAAGTTACAAATTGCAGGCCCATTAAGATCGTATTATCCCATTGGTCAGTTTTTGTTATTACTATCTTTGTTTTATAAAGAAAAACGGTATTAGTAAATTTTTGTCTGTTGTTATTATATCCTTGTTGTAAGGTGTTTTATGTTTATTATCAAAAGTTTATAGTACATTTCATTAGACATTTAATAAAGAGCTTTTGAAAGAAAAAAATACACAAGGCCTATTAGGCCCAATGCGTATCTAGGAAAGGGGCATTGTTGTTTGCAAAACAAAAAAAAATCATTATTGATCCAAGGTATACCCTGTCCAATTAGCATTTAAAAAAAATCTTGCAAAAAAATAATAATAATAAGAGATCAGTACAAAGCCCAATTTAGTTTTCATTGTTTGCTGGGGAAGAAGGTAATTAATTAGCACAGGGCCCATATTGAGAAACAAGTAGTGCCGGTCCAAATAAAAAACAGCTACTGTTCCAATTTGCCAAAATTCACGCATGTTTTTTTCTCAACAAACAAGCACTGTAGAAATTAACATTAAATCAAATCTTACTAAATCCAATCTTCATCTTTACAAAATACAGAAATATGATATACAAACTTGTTGTTACAAGACTAGTATCAAATCTCAGAATCCAAACAAAATTTGAAACTTAATACATTACAGAATAAATCCAAGATCATAATTTGAGAACCAATTACTATCTAATTGCAATCAATAACGAATCCCTAATTTCACTAAATCTAAGTTCTAACTGAAAATGCAAACCCTGAGGTTCTAAACTATTAATAGATAGAAACTAACAGAAAAGAGGGGGGGCTAACAGGGCGGAGAGTTTACAGAAACATGGGAGTTTAACATAGAGAAAGGAAATAGTGAAACTGTGGAGAAGAATTACGAACAGGTTAGGACACCGAGGGAGAAGATAAACTTGTTGAAGAAGAACTAACGGTGATTGGGGTTTCGATCTCTGAAACCCTAATCGCAATCGCCTCCGCTACCACATCCTTCATGCCTTCAAAAACTCATCTCCATCACCGCTGCCGGAACCTACAAATAGACAGAGAAAGAGAGATAAGATTAGACCCAGAACATTCAAAGCCAGAGAAAGATAATCGTGGAAGGGATGAGATTCTTACCCTTTTGTTGTTTCGGCGTTGTGATTGATTAAGGGTTGTGACGAAAAGGGGTTTTCGGTGTTGGGTTTTCTAATGTCGCTGCCAGGGGGTTTGGATGCAAGGTTGGGTGAAGAAGGATGAAGGGTCTCGAGTATTTCTGCGTAACAGGAAAGGGCGAACAGGGTTACTGAAAATAAGAATTGTGAAAAATGAAAATAAGAACAATTATATTTCTGTTGTGATCCCATACGCGCGTGTTTGTAATGGTTACCGTGCACTCTTCAATCATGTCTGTATGATCCTGATTGGACGGCCGTAAGGCCAAGTCCACCGTATAATCATACTCCCTCCCGCACCTTATCCTCCTGGCCACTTTCAAAAACGTGATGGGCCCAGCCCAATTGTTATTCACACCCTCATTTGTCTCAATTACTGACTGGCCAAATGATTCACACCCCCCCTTCGCCTGGACATTCTGGGCCTAACCCATATTACTTTCTGCACCCCCTGATTTTTACTTCACAACTGGGATTGCACCCCCCCAGGTTTATTCAAAAATTATATTTTTTCTTCTTTTATATTTTTTATTATATTATATTATATTTATTATTATATTTTATTAATTATTTACCCCTTTTTATTAATTATTATAATTATTACTATTAATTTTTATTACCATATTTTAAATATTAATTATTATTTATTATATGTAAGCTTTACTATATGATCAAATAAATCGTTTTCGTATAAAAATTGCATATATATTATTTTCTATACTATTTTCATTAAAACATATTTTATCATGCACTAATCAAGACTTTTCGCAATTAATACAATAAAAGAAACACAAACAAACCTCAAACTATTTTCGTGAACAAATTAAATTAATCAACATTCTTTTTGCAAATAGGGTTTCAAACCGATTTTGGCTTACTGCGTACTCAGTCAAAATCTTTGTAATCACTACTCCCGACCGAGTGCGAAGTGATTCAAAATATGCTTGCAAACCCTCTAAAAGACACCAACCCATACACACTACGAATTGGGACTCTTATTCCTCATAAGAGGATACATAGGCATACGATCTAAAATCGTGGCGAGTCTTTCTAATTAAAACTTAAAATCCAGTTTACCCTGAACCTAAACCTAGAGTCTAATATCCTTGTGAACAAGGTGGATGAAGGGTTCCTAACACCTTCCTTTCGTCCAATTGAGTCCGAAACCTAGAATAAATGTCTGCGAATTAGGGTTTTTTGTTAGGTTCCCTTCCTTAGGATAAAAACTAATAGTGGCGACTCTGATTTAAAAATCAGTTGCTACAACAAGAAGGAAGTAGGGAAGATCATGGAGGATATGCATGAAGGTATCTTTGGAACTCACTCTAGTGGACATACTATGGCCAAGAAGATTTTGAGAGTTGGTTACTATTGGTCGACCATGGAAACCGATTGTCATAACCACTCGAGGACTTGCCACAAGTGCCAAATTTATGATGATAAGGTTCACGTGCCTTTGACTCCTTTGAATGTCATGACCGATCCTTGGCCATTTGCAATGTGGGGCATCGATATGATCATAGAAATTAAACCTACTGCCTCTAATGGACACCATTTCATTCTTGTCGCCATTGACTACTTTACCAAGTGGGTTGAAGCTGCTTCATTTGCCTCAGTTACCAAGAATTTCGTGGCCTATTTCATCAAGCACAACCTCATATCCTGGTATGGTATCCCTAAGAGGATCATCACTGAAAATGGAACCAATCTTAACAATGCCATGATCACTGAGCTTTGCACGCAGTTCAAGATCAAGCATCACAACTCTTCTCCATATAGGCCTAAGATTAATGGAGCAGTGAAAGTTGTTATACCCCAATTTTTTCCCCTAAGATCCCTCATCACATCATATAAATCTCATGCATATCATCAGTTCCATGGTTACAGGATCAAAGGACTTTTGGCATTAGGGTTTTTCTTTATGGACTAAGGTTGTTACATTCTTCATGTTGTTTCAACTAGTGCTCTCATTATTCTTGGTATGAGATTAGGGTTTTGGATCTTAAGCAGCATATATGTCTTTACTGGCAGGGTTCCTCGAGATATAAGGCTCTCGTCTTCAGTTAAGGATGAATCAATTAGTGTCTTCAACAATCAGGATTTGTGGAGCTAGGGTTTGTGTTCATGATCATTGATGAGTTTTTCTTACCCTCGAGCAATAAAGTTCATGAAGCATCTTTGTCAAGATTTCTCAAGGGACATCAAATGTTTGGGGTTTCACCAAGGCTTCATCAAATTTTGCTTTAAAAGAAAGTTTTTCTTTCTCAGTAGCATATTAACTCGCTTCCTCATCAGTGTGCATTCATAGCAATGAGATTAGGGTTTCAGTTTATTGCTCAAGTTCGTTGGCTCATCAATTGAAGAATGGACTTAAGGTCTTCATTTCTTTTATACTTCAAGATGTATTTGTCTTCAAGGTAGTGTGTCGAGGCAACCATTTGAGAAGACTTTGTCAAGTCAATATACTTTGCGGATTGAATTGAAAGAGTGAGACATGGAATAAGAGGTGAAGGTACAGATTGGTTTTGATCAAGACAATTATGTTCTCTTTGTTGTTATATGTTACTTGGAAATACAAGTTAAATGGGATTAGTAAAGGCAAATTGATTTGTTCGTTGAGAAACGAAAGGGAATTCATTCATTCGAGTGATTTCATGAATTCAATCTATTCAACAGGATAAGTTTGGATTTGGTTCATCATTAAATTTGGAAATAGTATATCCATCTTAATTTCGTAAGACTCAAGTAACAAAGGCAATGACCATCATTTCTTTCAAGGCAAAATTCATCATTACCAAAAAAACTCATGTTCATTATACTTTTCATTCAAAAGGAAGACTAAACATTCAAGAGGTTCTTATTAAAAGTTACCATTTTCAAAGTCTATTACAAGTGGTATCCAAAATGTAAAAAAAAACATGTGAAAGTTGTCTTCATGCTTGCGATTATCTTTGCTCCAAGCTTCCATGTTTCAGAAAGGTGCATCGCCACTATCATCAAACTTTGAGCTGCATAATAAATCGGTTTCCCTGCTCATGCCTGAGTACGCTAAAGCCTGTTGTAAATCAAAACAGAGGGAAAACATAAGTCAAGCCAAGTGTTAAGACACTTCAAAAATCAGTTTGAGGCTAGCTGTTCAATAAAACCAGTTGTTGAATCGGCCTTGCACCATTTGAAAACAGGATCACTAACTGTAACATATAAAAAAACTCCTATAACTGATTAATAGAAAATTTCAGCCAACTAACCTCCCAATTGAAAACTAACTGTTAAAACGGATCCAAACTAACGAACATTCATCTAACAAAATTTCAATTCATAAATTCATAATAGAAAATAACTGAATCTCTACCTGCCTATAATAGATATCATAATAAATTGGAGAAAGGGAAGGCTATAACAGAGGTCATAACAGATTGGATAAGAGGAGATTTAGATAGACAGAAAACAAAAAAAGCTCGTGGCAGACTCACCTCTGAATCTCTTTAAGATTTTTTTTGAATAATGCTCATCCTCATCTTCACCCTCCCTTATTCTTGAACCTAACTTAAAACTGGACGCATCTTCTGCGAGAGTCACTCTGCTCTCTCTTATTCGCTACCATTTTTTCACTGATTCACTCTTCACCCTCTCCATAAATTCTTTCAACAATTTCACTCTTCTCTGAACCTTCCACCACCAATCTCAAATCCTCTATGCTTCCTCTCTCCATCTTCATCCTCCATCACCATTCTCTGAACCGCATCCTCTCATCCACATCATTCACCTGCTTCAGCATCTTTTAACCATAACACTATTATAAATATCAACCACAATCTACATCAATTTCATCCATAACAATCAACAACAACTTCGAATCCACAAAGCATCGCACACGCAACAACACCAACACCAAAACCCAGAGAAGCAGAAAATCAAAATAGGAGGAGAAGAATGAACAAGAGTTCAAAAGTGCATACCTGAGTTTTGTAGGAGATTCTCTGGATTTCTCATCATTTTCATTATGCTTGAATAGGCACCAGACCTTCTCCGGTAGGTAAGTCGTACCAAACTCAAATTTAAGCCTTTCTTCAGATCTTTCTCTTGTTTCTTGCTGCAGATTTGTCAAAAATGGAATCGTGTGGCATCAGAATGAAGAAGAGATGTTGAGAACAATGGTTCTTGACGTAGAATGAAGCGATAAAGATGAAGAATGACAATGTGAGGATATAAAGATGAGTATCGTTAGTACTAGTGGTGGGTCATTGTCATGGTGAAGGAAGGCGGCGTCAGAACAAAGAAGGTTGAGTGTTGAACAGAGGCGCACGTTGATATGGATTCACATCGGAGGCCGTTGTCATTTTGTTAATTGATGGAGGAATTTGTTACTCCTCGTTTGTTTAGGTGGATGGGTTTGAGGTTGAGGGATTCGGCATTATGATGATGATTGATTAGAAGAAAGGGAGTGGTGAGGTTGGTGCGGCGTATCCAAAGTGAGAAGAAGAGAGAAGTTCAATAGCCATAACCCTAACTCCTCTTGTCCAATTTTATCGTATTTACTTTTTTGGTTGTTTACTATTTTTTTTATGAACTGAAATAAAAGGAATCAATTGTATAATGTTGCTGGGCTGAGCTGAACCGCATCACCCTCTAAGCCCATCCAAAGTTTTTTTTGTAGCCTAAAAGAATTGTTACAAAGAACAGTCTCTGGGCCAAAATCTTCAAGCCTGGGTGTTTTTAGTAAAACATGTGGCTGAATACAAAAAAAAAAGAACTTATTGGACTCAACCTGGGCCTAGCATGTTTTCTTAATACACCTTGAATTTCTGAAATGCACCCCCTGATTTTTTCCAATTTCCTTAGTTAGCTTTTGTTTTTTTTAGTTTAATTTTCTAAAAAAATATATAGTAGTAAAATACATATAATAAAAACAATAAAAATGTAGATCTTAGGAATGTGTCTTATCATTTTTAAGTAATAAACTACAAAAATCAATAAAATTTGTTAGATTTCAAATTTGATTTTTAGGAAATTAATTCCTAAATTTTTTCGATTACTTGAAACTTGTGATTCACTTTTTCATGTTGAGTTGAGTCTTATGCAGGTTCATTATTTGATATGCGGATGTGTTTGGATTCCGATTGTGATTTATTTTCACATCAATGAAGCTTCGACACCTATTCTGAATATTTGATCTCTGACTGTTTGTTTGTTGATGTCAGTTCACGCGAAGTATTATGGGTTTCTTTGCTTTGGTTGCACTTTTTGCGGATAGTTTTGTTCGTTTGGTATTATACTACTTCCAAGTTATATTTCTGTGTTTATGGATTTCTCGATATC
The DNA here is from genome assembly GCA_948472305.1 of Vicia faba. Lineage (NCBI taxonomy): Eukaryota > Viridiplantae > Streptophyta > Magnoliopsida > Fabales > Fabaceae > Vicia > Vicia faba. Next base: position 1,374,899,512 of record OX451738.1, read on the forward strand.
ATGAGAAGTAGGAAATAAAGAGCGTGCCCTCGAAGTTGTTGTTTAAAGACCCGTAGCAGGCATTCTACACTTCATTTGTTATATGTGCCGTGCTTGTGTTTGTTTCCTTGGTTGTTGATCGATGAGTCACTCAATTTAGAAATTGAGATCACGACTTCGCTCTCAGTGCATGCTCCCTATAGGATTTTATCGCTTTTCTTTATTTCTTGTTGATCGATGAGTCACTAAATTTAGAAATTGAGATCACGACTTTGCTCTCATTATGTGTTCCCCATAGGATAGTTTTGTTAGACTTTTGTTGGCAAGCTAACCTAGGTAAGATCTCTCTAGGTGTACTCTCTTGAGCTTATTGGACTACTTTCTTGATTTATTCTTTGTATGCATGTTTTTAGATGATAAACCTTTTCTATGCTCCTTTAGGACTTCTTGATTCATCTATAGATGATGAGTTGAGATAGACATTAGGACTATCGTCCAAGCATGTCAACTTAGGGTAGAGATTTCCCTTTAAAGCTCAACTTTAGTATCAATCATTGTATGATAACATTAGAGATAGATTTAGGTTAGTCTCCCTTTAGACTTTTCTTTCCCATGTTGCATTTGCATTAAAACAAAAACTTCTTTTTCTTGCAAACTTCAAGACACTTAAAGATTACTGATAAGAGTCATACCTTTATTGAGCATGGGAAATGATAAGTTGGTTTCTTCTCGATCTTATTGTTCTTCCATTCTAAGCCTTGGTGTTGTTCAAGTCTCAAAGACTCATTTCATGAATTAGTAGAGAATGGGTAATATCTCTCTCTTGAGATTAACTAGTTGTTATCTGCAGCAAAAACACCAACCAACACAAATTATTTTGGCTTTGGGCTTTTCTTTCAAAATTATTTCCAAAAGGACATGTTAAGTCACTTATATGCTGAAGCGTAAGTATCCAAAGGTCGAGTTGCGGCAGAAAGAGAGATTAATATTATTCATTGAAAAATACAAAAAAACAAAATATGTGATCCGAACTACGGCGCTCTGATTCCTCAAAAGGTATACATAGGTGTCTAGTTGTAAATATTTCCTTATTTTCCCCTGTTTTCTTTGCATGCATTCCCTCTTAGTTTTATAGCTATTAAGCATTAGATTGAACACACCCTTTGATTAGAACAACAAGAGTGGATCCAATAGAGTACTACGGACGTGTGGGGTGCTAATACCTTCCCCTCGCGTAATCGACTCCCTTACCCAATCTCTCGGTCGCAAGACCTTGATTTACCCTCTAGGTTTTCCTTCGATGATTTTCCTTTCCCTCTTGTGGGATAAATAAATACTCTGTAGCGACTTCATTAATTTTACTGCTACAATAGCTTCTAACAAGAATATAAAGAAGATTATGAAAAAGATGGTGGTGACCTATAAAGACTGGCATGAGATGCTACCATTTTCTCTTCATGGTTACCGTACTTCGACGCGAACATCAACTGGGGTAACCCCTTTCTCTTTGGTCTCTGGCATGGAAGATGTCCTGCCTGTTGAAGTTTAAATCCCTTCTCTAAGGATTATGAAAGAAGCAGACATAGATGAAGACAAATGGATACAGACGAGATTGGATCAGTTGAGTTAAATTGATGAAAAGAGGCTTACTGCTATTTGTCATGGTCAGATGTACGAGAAATGTATGATCAAATATTTCAACAAAAAGATCAAGCATATGGTATATCAGCCTAGTGACTTGGTAATAAAGCACATCTTTCTGCCGCAAGGCGGTCCCAGGGGGAAATGTACTCCCACTTATGAAGGGCCATTTGTTGTTAAAAAAGTATTCTCGGGTGGTGCTAAGATGCTAACCACTATGGATAGCAGAGATTTCCCGCACCCTGTGAACGCGGACATAGTCAAAAAATACTACACATAGGAATGACCCGCTAGGTTGACATACCTAGGAAAAAATAAGGGCATCCCGGCGAACCAAAAGGGTTCAGGAAAAAATAATGGATATATACAAAAGATTGTACACCCAACAAGTCGAAAACCTGAAAAGGTGGCTTGGGGAAAAAACGGTATCCTAGTGGACTGAAAACCTAAAAGGGAGGACCAGGAAAAAATTAGGGATTAAAAGCGTATGACTATGTCTCGTTGGATCACTTACAACCAGCTTTATTACCAAAGTCGAAAGTTCAAATGGTTCAATCAACTTCTTCCAGTGGCAAGGGACGAGATGCTCGAAGACATAGGGGAAATAGAGGAGTTGGAACCCAATGAGATCACTTCCACATGGCTATATACATTAGTTTTCACTTTGTACTCTTTCATTTTACGACGTCTTCCTCTTACTAGTATTTCCGTCTCTTTGTACAAAATCGCCTGTTTATAGGCAAATTATCAATACAAATATAGTTTGAAGTTCAAACTTTTTGTTTTTCTGTTTTATTTGCAAAAACGTCCAATAACTAAAATCGAATGAACATATGCATATGAACATGATTAACTGTTAACAAATATATGCATAAGAACAAGAATAAACATTTATTCAAAATTCTAGGAGTTGGGATGACACCAAGATTATCCCCAGTGAAGTCGTCAGAGCCACTTCTATGAAATTATCCCCAATGGGGTAGTCTTCACAAATAAAAGCACATTCCCTGCAATCTCCCCGGAAAATCACTTTAACAAATAAAGGAGCTCAAATCTCTTCAAATATCCCCACAGAGTCTCAATCAATATAATTTATTGAAATTATCTTCCCCAGACAAGTTAGAAGTTTAACCATCTCTTTTATCCCCAATCAGGGTATATAAGAAATAAATTCCCCAATAGAGCAACAAACGACCAATGTTCCTGAACTCTATTCCCCAAGCAGAGATCAACATCCCCAGTGGAGTTTCCTCAAACATGTAAGCAGAAATCCCTATCAGAAGCATTCTAGACAAGATTGAAGATACACACACTCTTCATCCCCCAACATTAAGTAAGGGATTTATTGTCCTCGATAAAGATACACTTGAATAACATTACACATTCACACATCATAGCATATGCATACGAAACACATATAGCAAAATCTCATTTATTTTGAGAACATCATTACACAATGCATTTCATACATAATGACATTGCATACAACTAACTCTTTACCTTTTTAGGAAAGATCAATCAACAGACCAATATCATCAAAAAAATTGTAGGCCAAGACAAGGCAAATACATGTATGATGAACACTCCCTGTAGACCTTTTTCTGGCTCAGATTAGATCGACCAAAGATCTATTCTGATACTTCTCTCAGTTAAAGATTTTCAAACATCTGATGGCTCAGATTAAATCAACCAAAGATTTATTTTGATACTTCTTTCAGTAGACCTTTTTTTGGCTCAGATTAGATCGACCAAAGATCTATTCTGATACTTCTCTCATTGAAAGATTTTTAAACATCTGTTAGCTCAGTATAAATCGATCAAATATTTATTCGGATACTTCTCTCAGTAGACCTTTTTTAGGCTCAAATTAAATCGACCAAAGATTTATTCTGATACTTCTTTCAGTTAAGTATTTCCAGAGACATCTACTGGTTTAGATTAAATTGACTAAAGGTTTAATTTGATACTTCTCTCAGTAGACCTTTTCTAGTTCAGATTAAATCGACCAAAGATTTATTCTGATATTTCTTCAGATACAGTCGAGCATAGACTCATTCTGATACTTCTATTAACAATTACCTCTGAATGGCATCTTTAAGCCCATTCCCGACATAATCAACAAACAGTCTTACTTCGTGCACAAGCGAGTGCAAATTTTTGGGAACTTAAGTGTTCAATCATCTTCTACCCTCAAGTCACGAATGGCGAACAAGCCAATCTAACTCTTCAGATTTAAGAAGATTGAACAGGGGCAGCTGTTGTACCCCAAAATTTTCCCTCTCTATTCTCAAGATATTTCTCACAAAAGATCTCAAATGCTCAAGAAGTTCCAAGAGTTTGATCAGATAAGCTCACCTCCTAAAAACTGAGCCTCCAAATTAGGGTTTTGATTTTCTCAAGGAAAATTGGAATTTTGATTCCTCAAATGACTTTCATGGTTCATTATAGGTCTCTAAGATTTTCCATACCAAGTTTCAAGTCTTGCACGACAAATTTGCTCAGTCAATTGCTCAGATGACTAAAAATCAACTATATTGGGTAAAAAGTTAACTGTGGTCAATATATAGTCAAACTTCATAATTTTTGGCCAACATAAATATTTTTAAGTCATATCCATCAATTGATCAATTGTTGATCACAATTCCTTAAGAAAATCCCTCAAATCATCAATGGGGCAAAATTGTCAAAATTAGGGTTTTGATTGAGAATGACTGATCATTGACTTTTGACCTAGTACATGACCTAATGGCTTAAGGCATAATATCAAGGACTCAAACTTAACATGTTGACCTAATTTCATGGCTCAAATAATTTCTCAAGATCATTGGATTGATAGTTGAAATTTGATCAACTGATGAAAAGTCAATTGATACACAAAAAGTCAAACTATGACCTTTTTGATCAACATTGAATTTCAAAAATCAAGATTCATCAAGACATTAAAAAAATATAAAACTTGATAATCTAAAATCAAGAAATTAAAAAAATTCAATAAAAATGTCAAGATTTCTAAGACTTAGAAAATATCTATGTTTTTATACTTGATAAATTCATTACTTCATGACAATCTTTCACCAAGATGTAAGATGATTCAAGGAAAACTTTCAACATGAGTTGTAGATATTGATGAACTCTATAACTTTACATTAGAGGGTTGATATCTAAAAAATTCTTAGATTTGAATATATAAGCCCATGAAGTCATGACATTTTTCATAAAACACTTAGTGAAATTTTCAACTAGTTTAGGCAGATTTTTTACCTAACTTCTTGACCAATTTTCACCTAGTTCCAATTTGATTTTGTAAAAATGGTCAACATGAAGGTTGTAGACAATGTTTCAAGTTTCCTAAATGTCCAAGAACTTGAATAGATCATTTTTGAGCTAGGAGAATCAAAGAGAAGAAGTTGAGCATCCATTCTTGCTTTTCAAGCCATTTTCATGAAGAACACTTGATCAAATCTCAAAGCTATGTTGCATAATCTTGCTTTGTAGGCTTCTAACTTGTAAATCACTCCATAATTAATTATTTACATAACTGATTGAGGTATGATCCAAGTGATTAAGCCATTGTCCACATGATTTTTCCATTTATGGCACAAAGGCACCATTGTCATTCTTGAAAAGTTGATTTAATCACAAAGTCAACTTGTCTTGATCCTCTATCTTGCTTCCTCTGCACACACTCAACACAAAGGCCAGAAGCAACATGTTTAAAGTGCCTAACCACTTTAGATAGCCTTGTACCATGCATTGGAACGATGTTTGTCAAGATTGCTTCAAAAACAAGTCAAAAAAACCATAACATGTGGACTTTGTTTTCTGATCACTTCAAGACCTCAAACCTTTCCCTGTAAATAGAGGCATGTATTTTCAACTTAGGACACAAAATCACAAGCCTAAAAACTCTCTCAAACTCCCTGAAATCAGAATTTGCACACAAACTCTATTTTTGTGCCATTTCTTACTTTGAATACCCATCTCACAATCCACTCGTGTGTTTTCCATTTTAATCAATCACCAAGCTTCTATAACTCATATAGAAGCTATCCAAACACCTGCAACATCATCTTCCTCATCTTCCATAACAAAAAATAGAGCTATTCACATTGACTTCTCCAGAACAATACAGTCACTCTCAATCTAAAGTAAGCATTTCTTTAGCTTCCTGGAGGTTCAGTGAAGCTATCCAGATCATCATAACATCTCAAAGAGTGCTCAATCATCAAACACGATTTCCAGTTTTGAGGTAAGTTTTTCAAACTTTGAACTCTCTCTATAAGCATAATTAATGGTTACTTTGTGAATAAAAAATGTGGACATCATAGCCTTGAAGCTAACCATGTCCTTAGATTTCATTTATGTTGCTTGAGTGATGCAAATTTTGAAGGTGAACTTTATGAAAAATTAGGTCAGAATTTGGTACCAACAAAAATTCATGCTAATATTTTATTTTTAGCTTAAGTTATTTACATGGTTGAAATCGTGGTTAAATTTGGAGCAACTTTCATGTTTACATTTTTGCAAATGATTGAGAAATGAGCAAGATCAAATTTCATGGCAATGGTGTTGTTGCTCTGCGCGCGCAAGGTTGAAGATGAAGCCATTTAAAACATTTAGGACTAAGTTTATTGCATGTTGTATTATGACTGGATGAAACAGCAACTCCAGTGGCAGGAGAAGCGCGCGTAAGGCATTGAACTATAGGGACCTGGGTTCGAGCCCCAGTGATACCCTTTTGTTTGTTAACATTTTCTGATTTCAGGTTCCGTGCAAACAAGCCACGTGCGTGTATCATGTGCCCTCATCACATCACCATCTGATCATTGTGCAAGTGGATCCAACGCACCACATGTATAGCCCATGATACACCTCAAGAAGTCAGTAACACTGGATTAAAAACGGGGCGCCTGGGACTCCTGACTTGGTCCCTTTCTTTTTTGTTTATACTAATTCTTACCCCTTTTTTGCTCATACACACGCGGGCCCATATAACTTATTTATTTATTTACTTTCTGATTCCAAACAAATTCATTTTTGGGCATAACCCTTTTTGCTAACTTTAGACCACCTTTTCACTTTTCAACCTCCAACCCAATTATTCTTATTTTCTTTTATATTTTCTATATTTCATTTATTTATTTATTTATTTTTATTTAACCCAAAATTATAAAAATGTATTTTCTTAAATAATTAAATTAAAAACATTTTAATTTAAAACACTTATTTTATTTTTGTTAATATTTTAGGACTAGATTTTGTCTATTTTTTTCCACACTTTAAAAATATATTTTTTACTAAATTAATATTAACTTTCAAATTAGATTAAACTATCAAACCTTTTCATCAAAAACCCTAAAAGAAATTTCTCCTTCATTTTTACATTTTGTGCATAATTATTCTTGTAATGGTTTATAAAAGTAATTAGGGATTTATTGCTTTCCTCTCCTATTCACAAACTTGTACCCCATATTCCCAAAATATTGTAATCGCATAAGACTTTTAAATTCCTCAATTTATCGCTTTCCTTATTATTGATAGTAATTAGGGTTTGTATGGCAAGACTAAAATCATACATTGGAAAACATACTTGAAATAAACACACCTTGCACACTTTTATCTCTAGGGTAACCCACACTTGTTGCTTCAGATATAAACAATCATGTCCCTCGGACGTGAGATGATTTTAGAAAAGACCCTCGATTAAAAGATCATAGTCCCTCGATGACCCTTCAATGTTGCTTTCGGTAAATGATCTTAGTCCCTTACGACAATTGCTAAAACATCTCGCAAGTTGCCTCATATGACTATAAAGTGACTCACACTCGTCTCTCATATCCAATGATATGGCTCCTTACCAACCAATGATAAAATAGCACTATCTAGAGGAGGAGGAAAAGAACAAAGACTTTTTTGAGTAGGTAGATTGCTCGTAATTGCTTTCTCATAAACAAAACCATTTACAACTCACACTTTCAAAATATCTTTCAAAATAAACATTTTGTATACATTCTCCACGATACTAGAATCATTACAAAAATGGCCTTACATATGTGTTTTCAAACATATTTCCAAACACTTTCTTTTAACAAATATTTTCAAAAACCAACACTTTGTATACATTCTCAACGATACGTGAATCATTGCAAAGTTTGCCAAACTTAGGCGTTTTCAAAATATTTTCAAACTTACACAAACACAAAGCATTTCAAAGTGATCAAGCAATTAAGAGCCCGTAGATAACTACGGATGAAAAGCGTGCCAACACCTCCCCTTTTCATAGCCTACCCCCTGAACTCAAGAAAATTCTCAAAAGGTCTTTCCTGTTCTTTTCACTCTTTTCTTTATTGGATAAAATAAAAGTCGGTGGCGAATCTTGCTATCCACAACAATTGCGATAAAACGCAAAACACCCAAGTCAGTTCTCCCGCCGTATTACAAACTGCAAATACTGTGAATGAATGGATTAATTAATACAAGAATAAGGGTTACTCCCTCTATTTATAGATTTAGGTTAACTTGCTCTTTAAGCCAAAAACTCAAAACTATAAAAGCCCAAAATACCTATTTTAGAACTAAATCAAATTTGTGTGAAACAACTACTTTAAAATACTATCTAGACTAATTCGAGGATTCTCACTTCTCAAGGATTCTCTCACAAGATCTTTTATGATGTCAAGTTTGCAGTACTGATACATCAATTTAAGCTTGGAATTGGCACAAGGCAAAAATGGTCATTTGCACACTGAAAAGTCAAACTTTGACTTTTGATCAAAATCAAGTTTCAAGAATGATATTTAATCAAGACATGTTGAAATATGAACTTTGTTTCATCAAGAGATTCAAAAGTCAAAATTCTAAAATACTTAGAATTTTTCTAAGTGTTTAAGAAACATGACAAGCTCAGAACTTCTGATCAGATTATCACCATGATGCCAGCTGATTCTGGAAGAATTTCTAACACGAGAGTTTTAGATCTCAGTAAGACCTAAAATATTGCAGAACATAACTTCTCTTGGAAATGCTGGAATTTCAAGTTATAAATGTTCAAAGACACGCCCATGAAACTGAAACACTCAGCAGATTCTGGACACTTTCAATACAGATTTTGGTTAGAATATCTGGGCCAGTTTTCACAAACGTTCAGCCAGAGTTTGCAAAAGTAATTCAAAGAAAGTCTACAAAGCGTGTTACAAACTTTCAGAAAAGTCTGAGAACTCCTTCAGAACATGCTGGAGCGAAAAGATTAAAGGATCAGAAGTTGGATGTTTTGTTCTAAGTTGCGCTGATGCTGAACTTCTGGCTCAGATCTAAGCTATGATGCACAATCTCATAGCGGAGGATTTCTGGTTTGATAAATCTCATCATCATTTAATGCACACAACCACTTTTGAGTTTTTATCCAAAAGATTTCCCCACGTGTGAGAAAGAAGTACCATTGATGTCCTTGAAAAGCAAAATGTTGTACAAGTTTATGTTGGGTCCATGCTTTGCTTTTGCCTCTGGTGGTACTTTTCCTTAATTCATGCTTACAAATCCAGCTTAGGCACGGCTAAAAGCTGTTAACCTTACTTGTTTAAACTTGCTTTAAGAACAAGTCAGCGCCTAGTGTATGATGGTTGTACTTTTGACTTCTCCAAGCTACAAAGTTCTTGCCTATAAATTGAACTTCATTGAAAACTGTGAGGGTGGGGAGAAAAATTAAAAATAAAAGCCTTGAAACCTTTCTAAAATCTCCCAAGAACTTAAAGCTGCATCCCAAATACAAAACCTACTAGTGTTTTATTTTTGCATTCAAATTCCAATTTTTCTCAAGTGTTTCTTGACCAAATCATCCATACAGGTTCTGATATACATTTAAAAACCATCCTAACTCCTGTTTTCAGACCGTAACACGTTCTCAAAAAGTTAGAACTTTGCTTCTTGACTTTCTAGAATTTTCCAGCCATTCATAGCCCAAGATAAAGGTAGCCTACTGAGCACGTGAGGAAGCTGATCAGAACATTACAAGCAGTCAGAACCAGACTCCAGCTCATAGAACATTTTTTAGCAACCATGTAAGCTTCTTCTAACCCTCATCATATCCCTTAAGCATTATTAGGCTTGCATGTTCAAAAACACAATGTAGACATCTTGATTATGATGTTGTACATATTCTGAAGTTTCATGTATTTTTCTGCCTAAATAGGGAGTATATCAGTTCATAATTTTCTAAGGAAATTAGGATTAGCAGATACATGCTTGTTTCTTATTTACGATCTTGATATTTTTTGTGCTTCTGAAACCATGATGGAAGACTTCCGTAATTGCTATGTTTATGTTTTTTTGTTCTGTTGAGAAATGACTAAGTTGCAGATGTTCTGATTAGCATGGAGAAAGAGACGAAGCTCATCTTCAGAATTCACTTTATGTTATATGTTCATGCTTTTGCCTCTAATATCAGATGTACAACTATCCCAGTGGTAGAAAGCATGGGCATAAGACATTAGTATTAAGGATCCTGGGTTCTAGCCCCAGAAACATCTCTTTTTAGATTTATTTATTGACATTTTCACCCATTTATCTGGCAAGCAGTATTCCTAAATCAGAACTTCTAAACAACCTTACCCAACAGCATTGCCACCTTACTCTCTCCAATGGTCAGAACTTCTGATTTTCCAGTGATATATGAACTTCTAGGTTCCCAACTACACTACAGTTTCTGAACCCCTTCAACAATTAAAACTTCTAGATCTTCCTTTATTCCCAGTAATCTCGGAACTTGGTGTACCCATGCCCAGAACTTCTGACCTTCTGCTTTCCTACTAACACTTTCTCTCTTGCAGTGTATCAGAGTCAAAACTTCTTTTCCTCCTCGTTTCAACAATGTGCTGATTCTGACTCCATTTTCTTGTTTATCTTATTTTTTTGCTTTTAATAACAAAAAACACAAAAAAAAATTCATATTCACATGTTTTATTTCATTTCTTTTAGAACAAAAAGATCAAAAATTAATTTCTTAAGTAAATTAATTTCTTAACAAAAAGAAAACAAGTCCCTTTTACATTTCTTGTATATTATTTCAATATGGTTGTAATAGATAATTAGGATTTTAATTTCTTGCAATCCCCATTCATAAATTTGCACCACCCCCTAATGATGTAATAGCTTAGTATTTTTACTTTCCACAATTTATCGCTTTATATAAATGCTAGTAAGTTAGGATTTGTATGGAAAGATAAAATCAACAAGTTAGCAAACCCTAATTCAAGACAAAATAATGCATGTAAACCAATACATTTGCACACTTGCACCCTTAGGGTAATTCCACTTTGTTGCCTTACAAAAATGGCCATGTTATGTATGTGGGATATCTTAGCAAAAATCAATTAAAATACAAGATCATAGTCCCTTGAGGATGCTATCAAATGTTGCCTTTCAAAATGATCTTAGTCCCTCAAAGAGAAATGCTAAGATATCTCACAACATTGCTATCATGGCTATGCGATGACCCATGCCCGTCCCTTTACATCCAAAGATATGGTTACTTACCAAATCAATGGTAAGATGACAATGTCAAAGGAAAGTGGAAATGAACATAAAAGACTTTTTGAGTAGGTAGAATGTCCCTAGTTGCTTGCTCACTTTAAAATCAAACATCCTTGCTTATTTTCAAAACAAACACTTTCCAAACATGAAACATTTTCAAAAGATCAACACTTTGTATACATTCTTACGAACGGGAATCATTACAAAAGTTTGCTTACAATAATGGCCTCTTTTCAAAAATACTTTCAAATACCACACAAAGCATATTTTCAAACAAAAGCAAGTGATCTAGAAAGTAACTAAGAGCCTATGAAAAACCATGGATGAAAAGGGTGCTAACACCTTCCCTTTTCATGATCTACCCCCCGAACTCAAGAAACAATCTCAAAGGTATTTCTTGTTCTTTTCAGTCTTTCCTTTTGGATAAAAGAAAATTCGGTGGCGACTCTTGCTAACCGCAACATTTGCGATAAAACACAAAACACCCAAGTCAGTTCTCCCACCGTATCACAGAACTGGAGACTCTGCTGGGGAATATCTAAAAGTGGGTTTACCTTAGGACTAGATAATATTTACTTGCTTTCTTTGTCTGACTTGTTTGCTTTACATTTTGGTTTTTTGTTTAGGTTTGAATCCTCTACCCATATTTGGGATACCTTATAGGTAAGTAGCAATACGTTGTGGAAACTTTGCGGGGTATACCGACACGGTTTAAGCGATAGCTACGTTAGTGTGACATAATTGTGGGTACCGGTAGCCCTTGAGTAGTCAAGGATAATACGGGGCCGCTGAGTGATGTCATAAAGCACTAATAAACTTTTAGAACATTTACTTGACCAACTTTTCCTTTAGGACGTAGTGAGATAACCGGCTTTGGTGCAGTCCAAAGTTGGTAGATACTTGATACTACACTCATTGAGGTTTGGTTTTTTGGGATATTTCGGTCACCATTAAAGAGGCTTGCGCTGAAACAATGTCCATGGAAATAAATCAGTGATATTAAGCTCCTTAAAACCCGGCTACTATTACTAGGACAGGTTTGAGCCAACTAAACTTCAAGAGGGTACTTACCTATGAGACTCCATGCAAGCCTAAACCTAAGGACTTGTTTGCTTTGTTTGTATATATATACTTGTACATAACATCATAAACATCATGACATCATGCTCATACTCACTAACCATTTCAAGGATTTTTGGGATTTACCTTTGTTTTGTTTGTAGGACATGGATTCTATTCGCAGGAAAACCATTCAAGTCAATCTCGTAAGTATCCCTCCTCAACTCAAAGAGTTCGCATCAAGGGTTACTGAAAATTCTCCATTCACCGAAAGACATGGGCGTTTACTAAACTTGGTCACCTCCAACACTGATGAAGACATGATGAAGGTGCTCTTTCAGTTCTTTGATCCTTTACACCATTGCTTCACATTTCCCGATTATCAACTTGTGCCAACTTTGGAAGAATTCTCCCAACTCTTGAGGATTCCCATTCTTGATCAACTATCTTTCAACGATACTGTTGGCTCCCAAATTCGACACTTACTATATTTGGTCTCTTTGACCAAACAACTGGAAATGAACTAAACCAGGAAGTATAATTCGACGCATGAGATAACTTAAGGAAAAGGGTCCAAGGTATGATAAGAAGCTTCGACCAAAGGTTCATTCGACTGAAATAGATGTAGGTTGTTCGACTGAAGGAAAGTGTTCGTGCCTTGGCACATGGGACAAAGACCATTTTGAAATTTGAATTATTGGAGGGAAAGGTGGTTTTCATCAGCGTCTAAGAGAAGAGAACGTGGAAAAAAGCTATGGGTCGAGAGGCATGCAGAAGACACTTGTCTTCATCTTAGCGCATAATGTCCCCTCGACGGTTACCTACTTTTAGTATAAATTAAGAAGTTTGTGTAATTTTTAAAGGTGTTCAACTTATAGTACTAAACCTCTCAAATATTATCCAAGTAACTACTGCGTGAGAAAGGATAAAAAGCAGAGCAATGTACGTTAGAAACACCTTTTTTACTTAATAAAAGTCTTTTTTACTTTACTTTACCATTGTTCTGTAAAGTTACCTTTTTACTTCTTTTACTTGTATTTTTATGCTTTTATTTACTGTTCAACAATCTTAAACATATATCCCCTGGGTCGAACGTGCGTTCTTCCTTCTTACTCATTTTACATAAATATTAGCATATGTTCTGGGATTAGTTTGGTCGATCCCGCAAGTAAACCAAAAACTTACCTTTTTGGAGACCAGCAGTTGTTTACCAAAAACAACGGTAAAAAAATTGGCACACCCGGTGGGACGTTGCTAATTGTCTATATTATTGTGTTTTTCCTGTACAGTTATAACATTGCATGTTATTACGAAGTGTTAGAATAACCAACAAATATACTGTTAGGAAAGAAAACGAAGAGAGTAGTATGGCTAACGAGCCAAACCATGGAGAAATACCTCCACCGATCACAGGAACAACAGTTAATACTGTTGTCGAAGGGAATATCCCAACTTCTGTTGGATCCATACCAGCGTTAACCATGGATCAAACTGGACCCTTACTTACGTATGTGGTTCCAAGAGGTCCTTTAGGAACACCCCTACCAAGGATAAACCTAGGGTATCGATCAACTGTACCCCCAGGCTTTTCGATAACCTGGATAGGTCGAGAACAGCCATATGGCATGCCAACTACTGAAATGGCTAGCCTTATGAATGCTGCATCTACTTTATCAGAACCTTTGGTAAATGCAACATCACCACTAAAGGGATCTGGAGCCAGTAGAAACCAATTTTTGGGAGGGCCATCCCATATGATACCAAGTCTCACAAATGCTTCAACAGCAATTTTGAGACAACAAATGGACGAAAGTAACCATGAAATGGTACAAATGTTAGCACAAACTCTAAGTACAGTACTAAATCCCCTCATTCAGACTGCCATACAGTTGAATCAACAGATGACAGCGCAAATGACGCGCATGGCTGAATTATTTGGGGTACCCCAAGTTGCTCAATTACCCCAAGTTGTTCGACAGCCCCAGAGGGTACCAATAAGATTAAATCAAGGGGTAATCATGGAAGAAGATTTGACCATTAATCCACACCCCCAAGTTCCAAGGGTCGAAGTAGAACAACCAAGAATAGAGATACCTCAAAACCATCAAGAAATCGATCAGGGCATTATTCTGGATAATAGAAACCAAAATGCCAACGAATTAATACAACAAGTTCGACACCAGAACTATGGGGCGGATAATAATTTAACCACTATGATCGAGAGAATCATGCTTCAAAACGGGATGAATGTTGGTTTCCATAGACCAAACTTTACATCCCCATTGATAGAATATATCCTGCAAATGGACTTACCACCTAGAGGAAAAGTCCCAAAATTCACTAAATTCTCAGGGTATACGATAGAGTCGACTGTCGAACATGTGGCTAGATATTTGATAGAGGCAGGAGAGATAGCAAATAATGAAAACCTTAGAATCAAATACTTCCCAAGTTCCTTAACTAAAAATGCTTTTACTTGGTTCACTACCCTCCCAGCCAGTTCTATCCACAACTGGAACCAGTTAGAGAGATTGTTCCATGAACAATTTTACATGGGTCAAACCAAGATAAGTTTAAAAGAATTGGCTAGTGTAAAAAGAAGGTTCACAGAGCCAATTGATGAATACCTAAATAGATTTCGACTACTCAAAGCCAGATGCTTTACCCAAGTGCCTGAGCATGAATTAGTTGAAATAGCAGCAGGTGGCCTGCATTATTCGATTAGGAAAAAATTGGATACACAATACCTGAGGGATATGGCCCAACTTGCTGATAGGGTTCGACAAGTAGAGCACCTTAAAGCCGAAAAGGCTAAAACTGCTAAAACTCTTTGACGAGAAAGGGTAGCTTATGTCGAAATGGATGATGACGATCCAGAGACATACATCGATCCTATAGACATCGAAGAAGGCAAAATTGATTTAGCTGAACTAAAACATGGACCGCCATATTCTTGTAAATTGTTGGTGCCATCAAATGGAAAAAATCCTGTGGAACCTGAGAAAAACAGTGATAAATTTCCTAAGAAAACTTATAGTTCCGACATATCCAAGTGTGACGAAATATTTGATCTATTAGTTAAAGATGGACAGATGATAGTGCCCCCAGGGGCCAAATTGCCTCCTTTAGAACAGAGAAAGAAAAGAGGTTTTTGTAAATATCATAATTTTTTGGGACATAAAACCTCACAATGTTTCCTTTTCAGGGATCTCGTTCAACATGCACTGAATGAAGGAATGCTGAAATTTGCTGATAAACCAGCAATGAAAATCGACACAAACCCACTGCAAGCAGAGGCTCATTATGCCGAACCAGTTGGCGTTCATATGGTAGAAGTGTCTGAAGATTTCATCACAAAACCCATCTTCAGAAGTTTCACTGGGAACATCTCCAGGAAAACAATCTAAGGGGTGAGAAAGGCCACTGAAGGCCTGGATTCAAAAAAAGAAGTAGACCAAGCGTCAAATAAGAAGGCTGTTGTTGGCCTGAAACTGATCAAAGGAGTTACTGAAAGCTCCAGCAAAAGAACCACAACAGGCTCTTATTTGGATGCTGCAAAGGGTTCGACAGAAGCCTTGGAGGCCAAAATGCAGAAGATGAACTTGAATGCCAAAAGCAACATGCAGGTTAATATGGTCGAAGTCTCTGGAGCTAGAGTTTCAGAGGAAACCCTTCGACAAGAGGAAGTAAACAAAACTGCATTCCCAAAGGAGGATGAAAATTTGGAATATTTTTTGCATAGATGCCAAAAGAAGAAATCAGAAGTTATGCTATGCCCTAGGTGTAGCTCTATTTTTTATTAAAAAAAAGCCGCTGAACACATACAGGTGATGCGGACTGTAAAAGCAAAACAGGGCACCAATGCCCAACATAGAATGGGTCCAGAAATTCGATTTGACCCCAGAAGGGGACATCAACAAAGACCCATGACTCAGGAAAGGAGGCAACCAACTTTTAGGCCTCCAACTAATGTGCCTACTAATACCTGGCTGAATACCATGGGAAGGAAACGACCAAATGAAGAAAGGTGGCAGACATTCGACGTACCAAGAGGTTCCTCTCTAGATTACAGAAAGGAATACCATGCCCCTGCGTCAAACAAAATGACCCATGTGTCGAGCAACTATAAAGGAAAGAATCCTATGTCTCGTTCATAGTGGATGAGGTATCAGAGACGGCGAAAGGCTGAGAAAGAGGCAACTGGGCCTCACCCAGAAGTTAGCACTAATGTGCAGAAAAGGAAAAGGAAACCTCTGGAGAGAAATCTTGTGCCCTGGGCGGAAGAGTGTGGGTTGAATGATGATGACTCCGACTCTAGTGACAGTTTGGACATCATGGTGAATGTCATATCTGTGCTACCCAAAGAATATAACCGAGAGGTCGAAGTCGAAGAGACTGACCTAATGGTTGAACAGGAACTGGCTAGACACAAGCCAGTGTGTTATTACATAATGAATAATGGATGCATGGAAGAACAAAATGCATTCTTTGAACCCCCAATAGAGGCAATGAAGAGCCATCTGAAACCATTGTTCATTAGAGCGAAAGTTGGAGAGGTAACCATAAACAAAATTCTGGTTGATTGTGGGGCAACTATTAATATTATACCACAATTCATGCTAGAAAAGTTAGGCAAAGGAGATGCCGACATAAAGCCACACAACATGGTCTTATCCAACTACGAAGGGGGCATTGGTACCACAATGGGTGTCATTTAACTCGACCTCAAAGTGGGCTCAATTCTTCGACCCACCATGTTCATGGCTATTTCAGCAAAGCCCAACTACAATCTACTCCTTGGTCGAGAGTGGATACATGGCATTGGAGCAGTGCCATCTTCGATGCACCAAAGGGTCATAATATGGCGCCCAGATGGCATTGTGGAGAACATTGAAGCAGACCAGAGTTATTACCTGGGTGAAATAAATAGTGTCGGAAAGAATGATTTCGACAGGAATTTGGCTCACATAGGGCCTTGTAACCCACCAGAGTTTGATTTGACTCCAACTCCAAATGCATTATGCTCTCTATACCTACACTCCGATTACGGTTTCCAGTGGGATAGAGAAGATTTATCCAACATAGACTTCGGAGGAGTCAGTGATATACGACTAACAGGCTGGGGCAGTGAATTTGATGATGATGACTGAGTCATCAATTCTCCAAAAGATTTCGAATTATGTGGCCGAAAATAGAATGATAGCGGCCTTAGAGGCTGAAGTTAAATATGTGGCTTCCAAGGCCAATGAACAAGTTCTGTCGAAGACAGGACCTGGGAAAGATTTCGACCCTGAGCATCCCGACTTGGGAATGAAATACTTTATAGACCAGATGTTAGACGCTATCTATGACGACGAACCTCTTGGTTTCAAAAAGGACCCGCTGGCGAACAATGTCAGAATGTTGGCACAAGAGCCTCTAGAAGAGGTAAATCTAGGCGAAGGTCCTGTGAACAGACCCACATACATAAGCACAAAAATGGATCCAGGACTCAAAGGTAAAATGATCAAATTACTGAAAGAGTTCAAGGACTACTTCACGTGGTACTATGACGAGATGCCTGGTCTCGACAGAGGATTGGTCGAGCTGCAGTTACCAATAAAGCCTGGAAAGAAACCCGTTAAGCAGACTCCAAGACGGTTTGCACCAGAGATTTTGTCAAAAATCAAAACGGAAGTCGAAAGGCTACTGAAGTGCAAGTTCATTAGAACAACCAGGTATGTCGAATGGATTGCAAATATTGTACCTGTTATAAAGAAAAATGGTACCTTGAGGGTGTGCATCGATTTCAGAGATCTCAATGTTGCGACACCCAAAGACGAATATCCAATGCCAGTGCCAGAAATGCTTGTGGATTCTGCCGCTGGTTTCGAATACATGAGTATGCTGGATGGCTACTCTGGATACAATCAAATCTTCATTGCTGAAGAAGATGTGTCGAAAATGGCCTTTCGTTGCCCTGGGGATTTAGGCACCTATGAATGGGTAGTGATGCCTTTTGGCCTAAAAAATGCAGGGGCAACGTACCAAAGAGCCATGAATTCGATCTTCCATGAATTTATTGACACTTTCATGCAAATTTATATTGATGATATTGTTGTCAAATCTGTTTCAGGGAAGGCTCATATGGATCATCTTCGACAATCCTTTGAAAGGATGAGACGTTATGGCCTGAAGATGAATCCTATGAAATGTGCTTTTGGTGTAAAAGCAGGAGATTCTTAGGTTTTGTGGTCCACAAGAAAGGTATCGAGATAAACCAAAACAAGACCAAAGATACCCTGCAAGCCAAAGCACCAACTAACAAAAAGGAATTGTAATCCTTGCTTGGGAAAATAAATTTCCTAAGGATATTTATATCCAACCTAAGTGGGAAAACGCAAGCCTTTTTGCCATTACTTCGACTCAACAAAGGAGGATTTTAATGGAAGGAAGAACATCAAGAGGCCTTCGAAAAAATCAAAGAATACCTCATTAAACCACCTATTCTGGTGCCTCCTTGTCGAAGTAGAAGTATGAGATTGTACATAGTTGCGTCAGATAAGACTTTAGGGAGCATGCTGGCTCAGGAGGACGAATATGGTGTCGAAAGGCCCATATACTACCTCAGTAGAGTTTTAAATGAAGCAGAAACTAGATATAACAAAGTTGAAAAACTGTGTTTATGTCTATATTTTTCATGTACAAAACTTAAGCAATATATAAAGCCAGTTAATGTTTATGTTTCATCTCATTTTGACGTTATCAAGTATATGTTGTCAAAACCCATTCTGCATAGTAGAGTTGGCAAATGGGCACTTGCATTGACTGAATATTCATTAACTTTCATGCCTCTTAAGGCACGGTCTCCAAAAAGGTAAGTTTTTGGTTTACTTGCGGGATCGACCAAACTAATCCCAGAACATATGCTAATCTTTATGTAAAATGAGTAAGAAGGAAGAACGCACGTTCGACCTAGGGGAGAGATGTTTAAGATTGTTGAACAGTAAATAAAAGCATAAAAATACAAGTAAAAGAAGTAAAAAGGCAACTTTGCAGGAAAATGGTAAAGTAAAGTAAAAAAGACTTTTATTAAGTAAAAAAGGTGTTTCTAACGTACATTGCTCTGCTTTTTATCCTTTCTCACGCAGTAGTTACTTGGATAATATTTGAGAGGTTTAGTACTATAAGTTGAACACACTTAAAAATTACACAAACTTCTTAATTTATACTAAAAGTAGGTAACTGTTGAGGGGATATTTTGTGCTAGGATGAAGACAAGTGTCTTCTGCATGCCTCTCGACCCATAGATTTTTTCCACGCTCTCTTCTCTTAGACGCTGATGAAAACCACCTTTCCCTCCAATAATTCAAATTTCAAAATGGTCTTCGTCCCATGTGCCAAGGCGCAAACACTTTCCTTC
Organism: Vicia faba; assembly: GCA_948472305.1. Lineage (NCBI taxonomy): Eukaryota > Viridiplantae > Streptophyta > Magnoliopsida > Fabales > Fabaceae > Vicia > Vicia faba. The sequence continues at coordinate 1,374,919,121 of OX451738.1, forward strand.
AGTCGAATAACCTACATCTGTTTCAGTCGAATGAACCTTTGGTCGAAGCTTCTTATCATACCTTGGACCCTTTTCCTTAAGTTATCTCATGCATCGAATTATACTTCCTGGTTTAGTTCATTTCCAGTTGTTTGGTCAAAGAGACCAAATATAGTAAGTGTCGAATTTGGGAGCCAACAAAATTTAAGGGATTTTGTTACAGAAAGTGATTACATAATAGAGAGAAACAAGATTTAGAAGGGAAGATTAGCTTTAATCTAGAGGTACTTGATCCTTTGAAATTCTAGACTTCGATCACATAGAGCTTTTGATTGGTGAAGGGTTTCGAGCTTAGCATCCAGAGATTGAGCTCGATCGACATGTCTTAACCCTTCAACCAATTCTTCTTGGCTTTCTAACTCAGTGTTCACAGCAAGAAGCTCCTCTTTCTTTTTGTCGTTGGCAGCGAGTTTTGCTTTCAACTCTGCAATCTGTGCTCTCAACTGAACATTGTTTTGATCAATCTCCTCGACTTACTTTTGCCTAGCCTCTTGGGCCTTCGACAAGTCCTTTACTCTAGAAGTGGATTCAGTGGCAGCATGCCAGGCAGCAGCCACTTGGCCATTGGCTTCCTCAATATCACGATTAATGATTCTTTGATGATTGAAGTCTTCTGATACTTGCTCGACAATAGAGAGTAAATCCAGGATTACACTGGCTACATCTGGAGGGGCAACAAGAAGATCGGCAGCTTTCAAGATAGTCTTCAGATAGGAAGGCGCTGCTGGTTCCCCCTCTAAAGTTAACATCAAATCTCTTTTAAAGATTTGTGCTTTAACCTTTTGAAGAGCCTCGTCGAGAGGGGAAGTCGAGGTAGATCTGCCAGATGCAGTCGAGGCACTGTGATCAGAGGAGCTCTCTCGACCCTCCAAGATTGCAGTCAGGTAACCTAACGGATTTTGTTGCTTCAGTAAAGCCAAATCCTCTTTGGTTCTATATCCCGTCGAAGGGATGCTTGCTTTGGCTGTAATAACCATGTTAGGTACTGGAGTAGGAATTGTCTCAGTACCTGGAGGATTTTGGTTTCCTTCAGCAAAAACTTCTCCACCCTCAGTTTCTGGGATCTCCACATGTTCCCTCTCTGTTTCAGTTTCGACGCCAGGGATACCTTCCTCCTCAGTATCTTGCACTTCGACCAGAGGAATCCTAATCTCCTATTGATTTCCTTCAGCTTCTTCTATGATTTCGTGTTGGGGTTCAGAAGTCTGATTTACTTCGTCAGCTAAACTCATAAAGGAGTCTTTCGCTGAAGAGGGTCTGTAGGTAGGAATCCCGTCACTATTCAAGCAAGTGGTCGAATCATCAACCTGAGTGGGATTTCGTGTCGAAGTGCCAGCAGTGTCCTGGAAAATAAAAATAATTTATTGCTTTTAAAAGTGTCACGAAGTAAAAGAAAGTGAGAGAAGTACATAACAAGCAGTCAAAGTAGATACCTGTACTGGGATTTCAGCACCAGGACTAGAGTTGTCACTTTCACTAGGATTGTTTAATCTGGAGATTACCTCCTGTTCAGTGGGTTCATTGATGATGACAGGAGGTAGCCTCCCAGCCGTAGTTTTAATCCTGATTTTTGGACGGGTTTCGACGGCAGGAGTTGGTTTTTTCAATCTTCGTCTCTGCAAAGGAACAAGTGGATACTCCTCTTCCTCATCTCTAGAGATTTGGATCTCTTGAACCTTCTGATTTTTCGGGGTTGATTTCTAAGCATATAGAAAACAAAGTCGAGAAGATCAATAACTACGTCAGACAAAACTAAGGGTAAAAAGGAAAGGTAAGTACCTTAGGAGAGGGATTGATAGCAGAGTCTCCCCCTTTTGTACTCTCAGCGGTTTTCTTCGAAGCAACCCTCTTGACAGCTAAACGGAAGGAAAAACATCTATAGTTAATTAGGTGTTAGAAATCAAATCTAAGACGAAGGGATGGGAAAAGGAATACATTTTTTGACTCTGTCAAGAACCAGTTTGAACGCCTCACGCAGATGGTGGGCGAAGTCCTTCTCGTCGAAGAACTCTTCCTCATAATAATGTCTCCACCACGTCTCAGAAGTGGTAGAGTTTAGAAAATGAAGGTTAAAGTCGAACAAGGTCAGTGTAGTTCGACCAGAATACCTACCAATATGCTTGGTAGCGGCATCCTCTGAGTAATCTGCATTATAAAAGAGTAGCAATTTCTCTCGAGGGTATATAGGCAAAGGAAGCGATTGAGCAATGCCAAACTGTCGAGAGACAAGATTGGGTTGATAAGCAATTAAGCTCAATAGGTTCTTCGAGCTCTTAAATCTTAAAGGCATGATCCTGGGGCGGAGAAACGCTTCCCACATGCCCACGAACTCATCAACCACATCATCTTCTTCTGATGGATATGGTCTAGTGAACCATTCTGGGCCAACTTTTTGACTGGAAAAGGGAGCCATAGTCGAAACAAAGCTTTTTCGCTCCGCAAACATCATTACGAAGCTTGTAAAGGCCTTTTGAAACTGTTGGCCTTCATCAGTGGGAGTTAGAAATGCCAACCTGGTACCTTCAACTCTCCTGTTTAAGATTTCAGGAGCTTCTTCATTGATCTTGTTCTTTTGAGGGAGGAAGGATTCGAAGGTGGCGTTAAGCCACAGTTGGAGAAGCCAGAAGGGACCAGATAGCAGCAAACTTCCTCTGTCTCCCAGAACCTTAAGTTGAGTCACACCATTACTGATGGACTCATATAAGTTGGCCAGAATTAATTCGGCCAAGCAAAGAGGGTATTTATGATGGAGCTGTGTTGCAAGCGTCAGCATCTTTTTCGTCACCTGCAGTGATTTAGTGCAGAAAACAAATCGAGACAGCCACATGGCCAAGAAGGCTATGTGCTCCACCTCCGACACGGTATTTGAAGCCTTGTCATGAAAGTGGTTTATGAAGGTGGTATAAGTGGGTTTGGTAGCAGCAAACCCAATAGGATCCTCAGACAAGTCTTCAGGGTCGAAATAGTCACCAGTGGGTCGAAGACCAGTGATGGCAGCTATGTCGAACAAAGTGGGGGTCATCATCCCACAAGGAAGGTGAAAATTGAAATGTGCACTATCCCAAAAGTACAATGAGGATACCATCATAAGGGGGAAATAAGGTAACCCTGTCTTCGACAGCATCACTAAGTTATAGATGCCCATCTCCTTCCAGACAGAAGCTTGCACCCTCTCCATTTTATTCAACCAGTCAGAGTATTAAGAAGAAAGGTTAGGGCTTGATCGAAAGATTCGATTCCCTTTGTTCATGGACTGGAGGTTGATATCATCAGTAGTTTGAGGATGTTGCTGGTTAGCCAGTGTAGCATCTTCAGAATCTGCCCTAGGTTTTTTGGCACAACCTATGGGTTTAAGCTTTGGGTGTGTAGGGAAAAAGGCACGGTTTTTTAAGGTATTTTCGACACATGAAGATAATGGGCCGGACATAGCGTACATCTTTCCGCTATATCTGACGGGAATAAGGAGTTGAGAATCATAGGCTTCTCGCCATTCTCTAATAGGTTCAGCAATGTACCTGTTAGTCGAAGAAGAAGGAGGGTTGGTGGAAAATATCTTCGGTGGTTTCTGAACATCATTAGCATTCTTTGGTTGCGGATTGTTTGGGGAATTAGAGATAAAGGTCATTGTTAAAGACTTAAGAGAAAGAGCGAAAATGATAGTACAGTGTTGTGAGAATGCAAGGGGTTTGGAAAAGCTGAAGATGATAAAAGTTCTAAATAGAGAAGCTTGGAAGTATTTATAGCCTTCAGAAGTGGGAAATGTCTCGTCAAAGGCATTTAATGTTTCGCAGGTAGTGGGGCACGTGGAAAGATAGGAAACGATTACCGTGCAGGCATTGGGAAACGTTGGGACATGCTTGCCTAGATTATAGGAATGAGGCCATCATGGCAAGCGTGGTAACGGCAGTTTTGAAGAGACATTTTGGAAAAAGTAATGATGATTTTACCAAATGTAGCATCTGTTGGAAGGCTAAGAGTACACGTCAAAGCTTAGTGGACAACTGGGAAGACAAGTGTCGAATGGGAAGTTCAAATAATGGCTATTTCTTTGAGTGTTGAAATAGACATTCTTGGGGGGAAATTTGTTGGCTCCCAAATTCGACACTTACTATATTTGGTCTCTTTGACCAAACAACTGGAAATGAACTAAACTAGGAAGTATAATTCGACGCATGAGATAACTTAAGGAAAAGGGTCAAAGGTATGATAAGAACCTTCAACCAAAGGTTCATTCAACTGAAATAGATGTAGGTTGTTCGAATGAAGGAAAGTGTTTGCGCCTTGGCACATGGGACGAAGACCATTTTGAAATTTGAATTATTGGAGGGAAAGGTGGTTTTCATCAGCGTCTAAGAGAAGAGAACGTGGCAAAGAGCTATGGGTCGAGAGGCATGCAGAAGACACTTGTCTTCATCTTAGCGCAGAATGTCCCCTCGACGGTTACCTACTTTTAGTATAAATTAAGAAGTTTGTGTAATTTTTAAAGGTGTTCAACTTATAGTACTAAACCTCTCAAATATTATCCAAGTAACTACTGCGTGAGAAAGGATAAAAAGCAGAGCAATGTACGTTAGAAACACCTTTTTTACTTAATATAAGTCTTTTTTACTTTACTTTACCATTGTCCTGCAAAGTTACCTTTTTACTTCTTTTACTTGTATTTTTATGCTTTTATTTACTGTTCAACAATCTTAAACATCTCTCCCCTGGGTCGAACGTGCGTTCTTCCTTCTTACTCATTTTACATAAAGATTAGCATATGTTCTGGGATTAGTTTGGTCGATCCCGCAAGTAAACCAAAAACTTACCTTTTTGGAGACCAGCGGCTGTTTACCAAAAACAACGGTAAACAGGTATAGAAAGAGATCCAAAGCCAGAAGAGATTGCTCAAGCTCTACACTTGCAACCATGTGATATCACACCTAATTGGGAAACAAGGAGTGGTGTCAAGGGTTTCCTAGCAAAGTTCTTGTTTGAGAAAGCCCAAAACGGTTGGAACTCTTTGGATTTGTAAGCCTTTGAGGAAATTGTGGCTCTCCTCATCTATGGGATAGTTTTATTCCCAAATCTTGACCAACTCATAGATATGAACACCGTCAAAATCTTCATGTCTCGTAATCCGGTGCCTATTTTGCTAGGGGACATCCTACATTCCTTTCACACTCGCACCATGAGAAAAAGAGGTATTCTTATGTGTTGTACTCCTCTTTTAGAAAGATGGTTTATTTCACATCTTCCCCAATCTGTATTGAAGAATGAGCAAGGTTCAAGGTGGTCACATAGGTTGATAACGCTCATACATTCAGATATTCATTGGTGTTCCCGCTCTTTGGAGAATGTTACTATCGTCGACCCTTGTGGAGAATTCCCTAATGTCCCTCTACTTGGAATTAGAGGAGGTATCACCTACAACCCTTATTTAGCCTTAAGACAGTTTGGTTACGCCTGAAGGGATGGTCCGCACGAGATGCTTATTCAAGGTTTGGTATATGACTACAAGAGCGACGATCAAGGTTACCATCAGAGGTTTATCTGAACCTGGAGGATGTTTCATAAGGTGGATAGCAAGACGCTAGGACACAAGAATTCCATTCCCCTCAAGCCATACCTTAAATGGGTGTGAGCTTGTGGAGCATGTGGTTGAAGGACATGTTCCCTACACTATCCTCCATCCCGATATGCCTACCTCTCTCGAATACTTACAAAAGGGTTGGATCCAACTGAAGGAAGAACGAGATACTTTCGAGGCCCAATTCTATGCTAGTGAGAAGAGGGTCTTGGAGCTTACAAAGAAATTACAAGAAGAGCAAAGTGTGAACGCTTATCTCGCGCCAAAGAGGATGTGTTCAGTCTTTTTATCTTAGAAATCTATTTTGTAAGCCCAAGAAGAATGATGTAATCTTTCTTATTTTTCTAATGAATATTTATGTTTGTTCATTCTTTTGTCTATACAAATTTAAATTTCATTAACCCTTGAAATAATTTGCATGTACATATTCCATGAATCATGACATGACAGGTTTTTGCATAACAGGTTTCCTTATCTTTCTACTGTTTATTTCAGCAAGATGGATATAGAGAAGACTGTGACGGATCTCCAAGCCCAGAATTCTCAATTTCAGGAAGCTCTACTAGCCCTAGCCAAGGGGAAGCAAGATATGATGGCTTTGATGGCCGTTAAGAAGAAGCCAAAGAAGAAAGCTCTACTCAACATAGGTAGAAGATTCAAGGAGACAATCTATCAAATCCCAGTACGAGGAGACTCATCTGAAGAGGACGAGAACCAGGTCGGTGAGGTCAAGAGTACTCAAGCTGAATGTGCTAATGATCAAGAATCTAATGATAATTATTTCAACGAGCAGTATCCACCCGCTGATATCAAATACAAGAAGTTAGAAGACAGATTGAAAACTATTGAAATCCAAGTCATCCTCGGTTTAGACTTTGATGATTTGAGTTTGATCTCTGGGGTAGTCATTCCCCACAAATTCAAAGTACCACTCTTTTCAAAGTACGATGGGGTTTCTTGTCCAAAACTCCATTTGAAATCTTATGTGCGCAAGATACAGCCGCACACTGCTGATAAGAAGCTTTGGATTCACTTTTTCAAGAGAACTTGGCTGGAACACAACTTGAATGGTTTTATCATTTAGATGGTTCTCGTATCAATACTTGGGAGGATTTATCTACCTCTTTTTACCATCAGTATCAGTACAACACCGACTTGGCGTCAACGAGGGTTCAGTTGCAAGATATGACCATGCAGAAGAATGAAGGGTTTAAGGAATATGCACAGAAGTGGAGAGACATTGCTAGTAGGGTCCAACCTCCCTTGACTGATAGGAGCACATCGACATGTTCATGGGCACTTTATTTGGTCCTTTCTTTAATTTGTTGGTTGGCTGCTCTTCTTCTGGTTTTACCGAATTAATCTTAACCGGTGAAAAAGTTGAAAGTGGCATCAAGAGTGGGAAAATCTTTGTGGCATCTACCTCCACTCCCAATCCTATCAAGAAACCTTTTGTTGCAAAGAAGGAAGTCAATGTTGTTTATGGGGAAAGGACCCATATCAAGAAGAATGATCACCCGTCTGTCAATGTTGTTCGAATCTCCAATCCAACTCCTACTCTAAGACCATCTGCAAATCATCAACGTTTTGAAACTCCAAGAAGAAAATTTATGAGGTTAGGTATGTCATTGTCTCAAGCCCTTCAACATTTGATCAAGGCTAATTTAGTGACATTGTGTGATCCTCCCGCCAACCCTGACACCTCATCACCAAAGTATAATGTGAGCGCTAAGTGTGCTTACCATTCAAACAGCCCCGAGCACGAGACTGACCAACGCTGGGCCTTGAAGAACAAAATCCAGGATTTGATTGATAACAAGACTATTGAGTTTGATCCTCCAACTCTGAATGTAATCACTGCTCCAATGCCGAAGCATGACAAGAGTGTTAATGTTATTGAAGATACAATTTTTGTTGCCTCTGTTGAAGAATTGACTACTCCACTAAATGTAATCAAGAATAATCTGTTGAAAGCTGGGATCTTTTCTGGCTGTGAAAAAGACAGTGTGTGCTGTACAAGACAACTCAATGGATGTGAAGGGCTGAAAAAGGCATACAACGCCTGATGGATAGCCACGAAATCCTGTTTGAAAAGACTCTGTTTGCCAAGAGTTTGATTAACAAAGGTGAAGACCTTTCGATTATTACCATCTCAAACAAACCTCTTAGGATCACCTCCAAAGGTCTTATTAGGATTTCAAATTAACCCACTATTGCTCCATTAATCATTACCAATCCCGGGCCGATTCCATACTCTTCAAATAAAGCGGTACCATGGAATTACGGCGCTGAAGTGTTCTATCATGGGATTAAACAAGACGGGTGGATCGAAGAAGAAAAAGATGATAATGTTGGCAACATAGCTGGCTCAAGAAAAGTAACTAGAACTGGAAGAATATTTTCACCCAATATCTCACCACCAGTTGTTACAAGGACTCCCATCCGCATTACTGCTGCCAAGCCAAGTACCGATATCAGAGGGAAGGAAAAGGTTGTTGAGTCAGTTGTGATTGAAGTACCCTCCAAAGACGTAGCTGATGAAGGACCCTTTGCCCGTGAAATGGACGAGATTTTGAAGATCATAAAGAGAAGCGACTTCAAAATTCTAGAACAGTTGGGGCAAACTCCTTCTAAGATTTCAATGTTGTCATTGTTGCTTTGCTCCGATGCCCATGCTCGAACATTAATCAAGTTCCTGAAAAAGGCTCATGTCCCCCATGAGACACCAACAGATCAATTCGAGAATTGTGTGGCTAGCCTGACAGCTGATAATGGCTTGGGATTTTCAAATGCTGACTTAACACCTCTCGATAAAAATCACAATAAAGCTTTACATGTGTCAATCAAGTGCAAAGGGACTACCTTAGCAAATGTGCTAGTCGACACTGGTTCTTCTCTGAATGTGTTACCCAAGGGGCGTTAGACCGTCTTAACTATGAAGATTTAATCTTGAAGCCAAGCGACATCATTGTAAGAGCATTTGACGGATCAAAGAGGACTGTTCATGGGGAAGTGGATCTTCCAATCCAAGTGGGCTCCCAAATCTTCAACTCCACCTTCTATATTATGGATTTTCACCCGGCCTATTCTTGTCTGTTAGGTCGCCCGTGGATCCATAAAGCTGGGGAGTAACCTCAACCCTCCACCAGAAACTCAAATATCCAGTCAAAGGCAGAATAGTCACCGTCTGTGGAGAAGAAGAGTTTATGGTCAGCCACCATAACTCTTTCAAGTACGTAGATATGGATGGGAAATTCATTGAAACCCCATGTCAAGCCTTTGAGGTCGTACCGCCGATGGTTGATGCTACTAAATGTTCTTCCGATGAGTCTAAAACTATTAAGGCCACGCCAAAGATGGTTTCAGTCAAGGATGCCTGCGCGGAAATTGAAGTAGGAAACAGTGATACTTGGGGAAAACTCCTCGATATCCCATTTAAAATGGACAAGTTTGGTCTGGGCTTCACCGTCAAAGCTCAGAAGGAAGTAAGGCATGCTCGTGTTGGAAAGCCACCTCTCCGCATTGGAAACTGTGAAGTCAACGCCGTGGATGATTTTGATAAAGAAGCTGCATTTGAAGAGTGGGTGTATCCAACTACAACAGAGCTGAAGAATTGGCATGCGGAGGACTTTGTGACTGTCTCCTTCATTGAGGAGTAATCTAATTGTTATTACTTTTCTTTCAATTCAAGAACTTATTGTATGTAATATTTTAACAATGATTTTTCAGCCATGTGCCTGGCCCGAGGCCCTTTGGTCCATTTGTCAAGGGTTTTATTTATATTCATCTAATCATATGACCATTCAGCACATTGGACTCTTTTGCATTCAAATATTTGTGTTCATTGTCTTTCCTTTCTTTCAAATACATTTTTCAAAAAAAATAACCATGTATCTTACATGCACACACACACACACACTCTTGCAGGTCCACATCCACTCTGGATCCTATTGCCAATGACTCTACCATTGCCAACTATGACTTTAAATGTCCTATCAACCAAGCCGAAGCCGAAGGCAAGGAAGATTGTGACATACCGGGAGAACTAGCCAGACTTCTATTACAAGAGGAAAAAGTTATTCAACTGCATGAAGAGTCAGTTGAAGTTATCAACCTGGGCACTGAGTCAGATAAGAAGGAAATTAGGATCGACCCTAATTTGGAAAGCAGTGTCAAGAGAAGGTTGGTTCAGATGTTGCGAGACTATGTGGAAGTATTTGCTTGGTCTTATGAAGATATTCCTGGGTTGGATACCAACATCGTAGTCCATCGTCTGCCGACAAGAGAAGACTGCCCTCCTGTTAAACAAAAGGTTAGTCACATGAGGCATGATATGTCTGAAAAGATCAAAGATGAAGTGATGAAACAATTTGATCGGGGTTCCTAGCTGTGACATCCTATCCCCAATGGGTTGCCAATGTGGTTCCAGTGCCAAAGAAAGACGGGAAAGTTTGCATGTGCGTAGACTATAGGCATCTGAATAGGGAAAGCCCCAAGGATGACTTCCCTCTGCCACACATTGACGTCTTAGTTGATAATACTGCTCAGCATAAATTCTTTTCATTCATGGATGGCTTCTCAGGCTATAATCAAATAAGGATGGCCCCCGAATATAGGGAAAAGACTACTTTTGTTACACAATGGGGCACCTTCTGCTACAAGGTCATGCCATTCGGTTTAAAGAATGCAGGGGCAACATATCAAAGGGCTATGGTAGCTTTATTTAATGACATGATTCATCATGAGATAGAGGTATATGTAGATGATATGATTTCCATATCACAAACCGAAGAAGAACATCTCGATCACCTGCAAAAATTATTTGAGAGGCTGAAGAAGTACAAGCTGAGGTTAAATCCTAACAAGTGCATGTTTGGAGTACGATCTGGGAAGCTTCTAGGTTTTGTTGTCAGCAATAAAGGCATTGAAGTTGATCATGCCAAGGTAAAGGCCATCCAAGAAATTCCAGTCCCTCATTCTGAAAAGGAAGTTAGAGGGTTCTTTGGTCGTCTCAATTACATTGCCCGCTTCATATTACACTTAACTACTACTTGTGAGCCAATCTTCAAACTCTTGAAGAAAGATCAGGTAGTCAGATGGAATGATGAATGCAAATCTGCCTTCAACAAAATCAAAGAATATCTATAAGAGTCTCCTATTCTCATGCCTCCAATTGAAGGAATATCGTTGATCATGTACTTGACAGTATTAGAGAACTCTATGGGGTGTGTTTTGGGCCAATATGACGAGTATGGCCAAAAAGAGCATGCTATTTATTACCCGAGCAAAAAGTTTACCGACTATGAAACCAGATATTCACTGCTCGAGAAAACTTGTTGCGCTCTGGCGTGGGTTGCTCACCGGCTAAGACTGTATATATTGACTCATACCACTCTATTGATTTCTAAAATGGACCCAATCAAATATATCTTCGAGAAACCTGCCCTTTCCGAACGGATAACAATATGGCAAATGATCTTGAATGAGTACGACATTTAGTATACGACTAAAAAATCCATCAAAGGAAGTGTACTAGCAGATCATTTGGCCCATCAAGCTGTGGATGATTATCAGTCAATGAACTTCGACTTCCCTGATGAGAACATCATGCTGGTAACCGACTGTGCGAAATCTGGACCATATGACGGACCTGAACAAGGATCCCGATGGACTATAGTATTCAATGGGGCTTCCAACGCCTTAGGTAACGGAATTGGTGTTGTAATTATCTCTCCTGAAGGTTGCCACACTCCTTTCACTGCCAGACTATACTTCGATTGAACAAACAATATGGCCGAGTATGAAGCATGCATCTTAAGTCTGAAAGCTGCTATTGACTTGAGGATCTAGCATTTGGATGTATTCAGAGATTCTGCCCTAGTGATTAGCCAAGTAAGAGGAGATTGGGACACTAAACACCATAATCTCATCCCTTACAAGGAACTTGTGCTATCCCTAATTCCTCACTTCGAAGATATCTCTTTTGAGCAGTTCCCTAGGTAAGAAAACCAGTTTGCTGACGCTTTGGCAACCATGTCTTCAATGTTTAAAGTCAAATGGGACAACGAAGCCCCTATATAACAATTGAATGATTCAATGAACCTGCACATTGCTATGAGCTTGACACTGACACAGAAAAGCCATGGTACCATGAGGTGATGAGATACCTTGAAGCACAAGAATATCCAGAGGGGGAATCTATCAATGGCAGAAAGTTCATGCGAAGATTTGCAGCCAAATGCTTCCTAAGTAACGGGATATTATACAAGCACAACCATGATTCAACTCTACTCCGATGTGTGGACAAGAAGGAGGCATAGGAAATTATGGAAGACGTGCATGATGGTCTCTTCGGTACTAACTCAAGTGGACATACGATGGCTAAGAAAATTTTAAGAGTCGGTTACTATTTGTCAACGATGAAGACTGATTTCCATCAACATTCAAGAACTTGTCACAAATGTCAAATCTACACTGACAAGGTCCATGTGCCTCCTATTCCTCTGAGTTTTATAACCGCTCTGTGGCCATTTGCAATATGGGGCATTGACATAATTGGAGAAATCAAGCCCATAACTTCCAACAGACATCACTTCATTCTTGTTACTATCGACTATTTTACCAAATGGGTCGAAGCCGCCTCGTTTTCCTCACTCACCAAGAATGTGGTAGCCAGATTCATCAGACACAACCTCATCTTCCGTTATGGTATCCCCGAAAGAATCATCAACGACAATGGGACTAACCTCAAAAATGCTATGATCACTGAGCTTTGCACTCAATTTAATATCAAGCATCACAATTCTTCTCCGTATAGACCAAAAATGAATGGCACGGTCGAAGCGGACAACAAAAATATCAAGAAGATTATGCAGAAAATGGTAGTAACCTTTAAGGATTGGCATGAGATTTTTCCGTTTGCTCTACATGGCTATCGTACTTCGGTTAGAACATCAACTGGGGCAACTCCCTTTTCTATAGTCTATGGCATTGAAGCTGTTTTTCCAGTAGAAGTTCAGATTCCCTCTCTAAGAATTATGAATGAGGCAGGCCTAGGCGAAGACGAGTGGATTCAAACGAGATTGGATCAGCTGAACTTGATCGACGAAAAACGATTAGCTGTTGTTTGCCATGGTCAGACGTACCAAAAACGGATGATCAAGACTTTCAACAAAAAGGTCAAGCCTCGAGTATATCAAGTTGGTGACTTGGTGATAAAACGCATCATTTTACCACAAGGCGACCCCAGAGGCAAATGGATTCCCACCTATGAAGGGCCATTTTTTGTCAAGAGAGTTTTCTCTGGCGGTGCCATGATGCTGACTACCATGGATGGTGAAGATTTACCACATCCTATAAACACGGACATAGTTAAAAAATACTACACATAAGAGACCCGTTAGGTTGACACACCTAAGCAAAATAAGGGCATCCTGGCAAACCAAAAGGTTTGGGAAAAAATTAGGGATATATGCAAAATATTGTACACCTGGCAATTTGAAAACCCGAAAGGGCGACTTGGGCAAAAAAGGGTATCCTGGTGGGCTGAAAACCCGAAAGGGTGGTCCAGGCAAAGTTAAGGATTAAAAGCGTATGACTATGTCTCGTGGAATCAACACATTCAATTTTATCACCAAGGTCCAAGTTCAATCGGTCCAAGATCAATCCAATCAACTTCCATCAATGGCAAGGGACATTCGAAGACATTGGGGAAATAGTAGAGTTGGAAAGCAATGAGATCATTTCACATGGATATCTGTTTTCATTCTCAATTTTGTTTTCCTTTCGACGATTTCCTCTTACTAGGATCTCCGTCTCTCTGTACAAAAATTCCTATTCATGGATAAAATATCAATACAAATATACTTTGTAGTGCAAAATTTCTATCTTTATTTTGAACGCAAATTTGTCCAATGACCAAAATTGAATGAACATATGCATATGAACATAATTAAAACTATTTGGCACATGTGTCCTGTTAAGAAGCAACGAGTATCTCTTTAATGTATATTGTTGTACCCCAAAATTTTCCCTCTCATTTTACTCAATACATACTCCTAGGGATCCTCAATTTGCTCAAGGTTGCCCAAGAGTGGACCAGACAAACTCTCTCCTAAGGCAGTATACCTCAAATTAGGGTTTCCATTTTCATCAAGATGGGAGAACAACAAAGGCCTCATATACTCTCCATGGTCTTAATATGTTCTCAAGACCCTACATGTCAATTTTCATGCCTTGCACAAGAAGTTGCTCAGTCAACTGCTCAGATGCTTGAGAATCGATTGTATTAGGTCAAAAGTCAATTGTGACCCACATACAGTCAAACTTCAAGATTTTTGGTCAACATCAACATTTTGAAATTATATCCATCATTTGATCAAGGGTTGATCATTATTCCTCAAGGAATGCCCTAAATTCATCAAAACCCAAAGGTTGCTAAATTAGGGTTTCTTAGTAAAAGTCAACCAAAGTTTGACCAAGCATAACTTCCACATGCTTTATCAGAAATTTTCCATCAAAAGCTCATTTTGAAGAGGATGTAATTCCCTACAATTCATATTCATCTCACAAGTTCAAAATATGAACTCATAAAAAGATATAAATTTCTACATTATGGGTCCTTTTGAAAAGTCAACAAAAACACCTTTTGGGTCAAGGATTCTTACATGAAAATGGAAGACTCAATTGAGATGAGACCAAAAAGGTTGCTTAGGGGACATCCTAAACTTTCTAAAAAGTCTAAGAACACCTCTATAGGATTAAAATTAGAGGAGATATTCCTTATCAAAATTGACCTTTTTTGTAAAATTGCCAAAAGTCAAATGTGCTCAAAAATGCATTTTTTGCTAAATGGGCTTAACTTTTTATGCTTGCACCTCACTTATAATGTGGTCCACGACTCAAATATTCATCAACACATTATTTGCTTCATTTTTAAATTTATTTTGATTTTTTATTAATTAAAAATTGAATTAAAGCAAATAATTAATGAATAATAGCAAAGATATGATTTGATTTGGTTTTTGGACATGTTGGCAATCAAAATATGCTGAATTATCAAGGCCAAAACGAATCAACCATAATTGGTACAAGAAAGGGAAGATTTGGCTCAAAATAGCAAGTTTGCACATGGCTAAAGAATCAAATCAAATCTTATCAAACTTCAAGATTCAATCCAAGTTTGTAACCCTAATTCATCCCTAGGTATATATTGGACAAGAACAAAGAAAAAAAACAAGGGTTAGCAGGCGTGAACAAGAAGAACAAAACTTCAAAATTTGACAAAAAGTTGTGACTCGGTTTCAAACTTGGAGGAAAATTCAAGCCATTCTAGCATTGCCAAACGATTCCTGGACCTTCCCAGAAGCTAACCCAATCGGTTGCACGCCACCACACGTCCAGAATCGCCCTGTAGATGTCACGCGGTTTGCATTCTTTTTCAGATTTAATTGCTATGATTCTTGCATCATGAACGTGTTTCAATGGTATATTTGTGTTTGTTGTCATGTTTGCATCATGTCTGGACCATTTAATTGAAGTTTTAACGCTTGTACGAACATTTTCCATAGTTAGTGTTTGCCTTGTTGTTTTGGGGCTTTCAAATGCAGGAATAATTGGCCCTAATGAAGGATACCATTGTGATCAGAGGTTCAAACCCAATCGATCCATGGTCCTGAATCTTATTTATATTGCTTGTATGTAATTTTTTAAAGTCACAGGGTTATAGCCATGGACGCTTGTCCGTAGGTATAAGTTGCAGGCCTAACACGACGGAGGAGGAAGAAGATGATGATGTATTCAACCATCATTGGGTCATTCAAATAAAATGCGCGTTTTTGTTTTAATTCAGTAATCCACGTTGCTTTCATATATTATATATCATTGTTATTATACTAACAACTAAAGCACGTAGCATAGCTGGAAATGAGGCATTGGTATTGATCACAAGGACCTGGGTTCGGCCCCAGGTCCCAGCGCTTCCTTTATGTTATTTTCTTTCAACAGATCCAGCGCATCATTCTTCCTGGTGACCACCATACACCCTTGCGTCCAACCGTTTGATCAAGCATGCTATCAGATACAACGCTCCAGCAGTGAGGGCCTATGATACGCCCTTAATTCAACGCTGCAAGGCATCCAAAGGCTGACCGGACTGGAAGCGTTTTGGGCCTTAGAAAACTCAGATTGGCACCCCCCAGAGTTGTTATTCAACACAGGCCCATTTTATTTTCTTTATTTATTTCTTTTATTTTAATTATTTTGTTTAATTATTTTTCACCAAATTAATTACCGTTTTTTTGTTAATCATAAGATCAATAAATCACAAAACACCAAAAAATCATTTTTTTAATAAAATAATTATTTTAATTTAATTAGAAATATAGGTTAATTTAATTTATTTTTTCCCATAATTAAAAGCAATTAGAAATTAGGGTTTTTAATTAATGTGCAATCATATTTCTTTTCTCAAATAAAAAAAAACCAAAAATACACAAAATCTTGTTTTTTTGTAAAACATTTTATTTTCTTGAAATTATTTAATTTAGTTTAGATTAGTTTAATTTCAATTTCTTTTATAATTAAAAAATGATTAGAAATAGGGTTTCAGTCGTGCATAACTCAATTAATTATTTTTCTCAAAAATAACTTAATTATTTTTCAATTAGATTTTAGGGTTTTCAATTTCTCCTCGTATTTAATTCGACGCGCATTTAATTATTTCTTTTCCATTATTTTTGTAACTGCCAATGGTTTGTAATAGTTAAACTAGGGTTTTATTTACTGTTTTAATTCCTGATTCTTTGGTTATGTAATTAATCCCCATCCCTCGAAGCCTTGTAATAGCTAGGTTTATTTTTTCGCATTTTTAATTACTGCAAATATTTAACTGTCTAGATGTATGCTAATAGGATTGTATGGCAAGAATATCTGAAATTAAAACGGTAGATCACCTAATGTGTAAAGATTAAATAACTGAAACAAATCATATGCACATATTTCACTCCTAGGGTTTACCTCACTTCAGTTTCCTTCGGTAAACAATCATTAAGCATATGAGGTTTTAGTGGTTGCCCTCCAGTCTGAAAAGATCAAATTGTCCCATTCGAATGTTTCCTCGGAAATGTTGCCTCGGAAAGATCTTAAGACTCTAGGGTTACTACTAAATTTTTCTAACTATTGCTTTAGTGATTGTACTTGTCCCTTTCGAATGTCCCTTACAACTCCAATGGCGGTGCTACCTACTCCTTAATAGTGGGATAGCACTGTCTAAAGGAAACGAGAACAAACAATCTTTTTTCGAGTAGGTAGAATCTTAAGTACTTGCTCAATAAAAACTTTTCACACAAACACCTTTCAAAACAAATTTTCAAAACAAACTTCGTCACATCCTTGAGGACTGATATAAGGGTTATCACGAAGTAAAACATTTTCAAGACAAACACACAAGCAATTTGAAAAATGAGCAAGTACCTAAGAGCCCATAGAAAACTACAGATACAAAGGGTGCTAACACCTTCCCTTTCTATAATCTCCCCCCCCCCCCCCCCCCCGTACTCAGAATATCTCGAAAAAAGGTTTTTTTTGTTCTTTTTCCTTTTCCATGATTGGATGAAATAAAAGTCGGTGGCGACTCTTGCTTACTGCGACATTTGGCCAACAAAAAACGCAAAGCACAAACCAGTATTAATAGTCGGTTCTGCCACCGTATCACAGAACTGGCGACTCTGATGGGGAAGAATAAGTGGGATATACCTTAGGATCTATGTCATTAAAATTGCTTCTCTTGATTGTCTTGATTGCTTTACTTTTGAGGGTTTGTTTGGGGTTACTATAGATCCTACACCCAGATCTGGGGGAACTCATTAGGTAAACAGCAATAGATCATGGAGACAGTACATCATAGACCGATATGGTTTAAGTGATGGCTATGTTGGTGTGGCACTTTGGTTGGTACCGGTATCCTTCATGGGGAAACGAGGAGAATACAGGTCCGCCGCGTGGTATCGTGAAGCACCAACGGACCTTAGAACCTTAGTGGAACAAAATTGGCCATTAGAAAGTAGTGAGATAGCCGGCCTCGATGTAGATCTGAGGATTGGTTGATACTCGATGCTACACTCATTAAGATCAGAATTTCGGGATATTTTGGCCGCAAGAAAAGATTGATTGAGCTGAAACAATTCCCGATAAAGGATGGTCAGTGATATTGAGATCCTCTAGAACTCGGTTACTTTTTAAGACAGGTTTGAAACCAACTAAACTTCAAGAGGGTACTACCTTTAACCTCATGCAATCCTTAAACCTAAGGACTTGGTGTGATTTGACTGTGTTTGATATACTTGTGTTTGCTATACACGTGGTTTATCATAACATCATGCATCATAACATGGCATCCATTCTTATTGCACTAACCATTTCAAAGATCAAGGGAATTTATCTTTGTTCTGTTCTGTAGATCATGGCTTCTGTTCGTAGAAACACTATCCGAATCAGCTTGGTGAAGATACCTTCCCAACTCAAAGAGCTAGTATGAAGGGTTTCTGAAACCTCTGTGTTCACTAAGAGACATGGTCAACTTCTCAACCTGGTTACTTCAAACTTTGATGAAAAGATGATGAGTGTACTCTTTCAATTCTTTGATCCCAAGCACCACTGCTTCACCTTTCCAGACTATCAATTGGTACAAACCTTGGAAGAATTCTCTCAGCTGTTGGATATACCCATTCTCGAACAGTTACCCTTCACGGGTCTAGAAGAAGTTCCTAAGCCAGAAGTCATTGCCTCAGCTTTGCATTTGAAACAGGCCGATGTGGTATCCAATTGGGAAACAAGAAGCAGAGTCAATGGTTTTCTAGCTAAGTTTCTGATAGACAAGGCCCAACTGTATTGGGATGATATGGATTTTCAGGATTTTGAGGAGGTCTTGGATCTTCTTATCTATGGTTTAGTTCTCTTCCCTAATCCAGACTCATTCATAGATGTGAATGCTATCAAGATCTTCCTCTCTCGAAATCATGTGCCTACCTTACTCATAGATATTCTGTACACTCTCCATACTCGCACCATGAAGAGAAGAAGGATTCTTATGTGCTGCATGCCATTGCTGTCGAGGTGGTTTATTTCTCACCTCCCTAAGTCCATACTGAAGAATGAAGAAGGTTTGGGTTGGTCGCAAAGGATAATGTCGCTCACTCATACGGATATTATTTGGTGTTCTCGAGCTATGGAAAACACTGCTATTATTGACCGCTGCGGGGAGTGTAACCTAATGTCCTGTTACTTGGTATCAGAGGAGGTATAACCTGCAATCCTTGTTTAGCTCTGCGACAATTTGGTCACGCTAGAAGGGATTATCCCCATGAGTTACTTGTCGAATATATTGTATTCAACTATGAGGATGATGTTAAAGAGTATCGTCGGAGGTTCATACGAGCTTGGGGCATGGTAAACAGGTCTGACACCAAGGCTTTGGGACCAAAAGCTTCCATTCCTATGGAACCTTACCTCCAATGGGTACGAGCTCGTGCCCAGAATCTTATGATGCCCTATGTGGCTGTTTTACTAGTGATTGTGGAATCCACTACTGAAGAAGGCACTCCTTACACGGTTCTTTATCCTTACATGCCCACTGATCTTGGAGAATTATAGAGGTCTTGGATTCAGATGATGAAGGAGCGAGATACTTACAGGGATCAGTTCCATGCTCAGGAGAGGAAGTTTTTAGAGCTCATAAAACAACTGCATGAAGAAAGAGGACTCAATGACTATCTCGGCACAAAGAGGAAACATCCATGGGAATTTTGATGTCTTTTATAATTTCAGATTTATTTTTAATTGTAACGCCTAAAAGGCATTTGCACTTCAAATTCAGCTAATAATGTTTTTGTTTATTTTGGTTTGTAAATTTAAATTTCCCAAAGTCTTTGAAATCATTGCATGTGCATCCCATTATCATACACAACATTACAGGTACCATTATAGATTTCTCATCTTCCTCGCTGTTTATTTCAGCAGAAATGTCTTCCGAGCAAACCATCAAGGACCTTCAGGCCCAGACCGCCTAGTTCCAACAAATGTTCATCAATCTGGGAAAAGGGAAGAAGGATCTGAAAGCCCTCATCCTGAAAGAGAAGAAGAAAAAGAAGAAGGTTGTTGGTATCCTGAATATGGGCAGAAGGTTTGGAGAGTGGTTGAAGCGACAAGTCGATCTGACCTCTTCATCTAAGGAAGGGGAGTATCAGGAAGAAGAGAAGGATCCCAGTCCTGCAATTTTTAACAATGATACCGATTACAATGATGAGCAATATCCTCATGCTGAGGATAGATACAAACAATTGAAAGATCGTCTGAGTTCCATGGAAGTTCAGAGGATACTTGGATTGGATTTCGAAGAATTGGGTTTGGTGTCAGGAGTAGTCATCCCGCAGAAGTTCAAAGCTCCAGTTTTTGCTAAATATGATGGGGTGTCCTGCCCAAAACTCCATCTTCGTTCTTATGTCAGAAAGATCCAGCCCCACACCGCTGATAGAAATTTGTGGGTTCATTTCTTTCAAGATAGCCTGTCAGGGACTTAGCTTAAATGGTTCTACCAACTGGAGGGAGCCAATTTCCGAAATTGGGAATATCTGGCTGCTACTTTCTACAAGTAGTATCAATACAACACCGACCTTGCTCCTACTCGTACTCAACTCTAGAGTATGTCCATGGGTGCAAGTGAAGGCTTTAAGGACAATGCGCAGAAATGGAGAGACTTGGTTGGGAGAGTTCAACCCCCATTATCTGATAGGGAGTTGGTTGATATGTTTCTGGTGACGCTATCTGGTCCATTTTTCAATCATTTAATCGGCAGCTCGTCAGCTGGTTTCACCGAGCTGATTCTAACTGGAGAAAGAGTAGAAGCTGGGTTTCGAAGCAGAAAAATACATAAGGATGCCTCTTTAAGTTCAGTAAAGAAGCCTTTTGCTGGTAAGAAGGAAGCCAATGCCATCTATAGCCCGAGAGCACAAAACAGGGTTGAACATCGTCAGACAGTAAGTGTCGTGATGATACCTAGACCTGCAGTTGCTCCACAATGCAACAATCAACAAAGAGTGGAAAGACCACAACGGCGGTTTACTCGCATCAACATGACATTGGCTGAAGTGCTACCTCACCTGCTGAGATCCAAATTGTCAACCTTGAAAGAGGCTCCCAAGAATCCAAATACTACGTCTCCCCGATATAATCCAAATGCCTGGTGTGCCTATCATTCTGAGAGTCCTGGCCATGATACAAATGACTATTGGGCTCTGAGGAACAAAGTACAAGACTTGATTGAAGCCAAGGAAATAGATTTTGATGCTCCTGAGAAGCCAAATTTCATAACTGCTCCCATGCCTAAACATGGTCGTGGAGTTAATGTTGTTGATATTGATTTGTTTGTTACCTCTGTTGATGAAGTTTCTACTCCTCTCATGACTGTCAAGAAGAATTTGCTGTTGGCCGGTTTATTTTTGGGTTGTGGTGAAGGTTGCCACATGTGTTCATTTCTTCCTTCTGGTTTCCATTTGCTGAATACAGGTGTTCAACGCCTGATGGACAACAAAGAAATTTTGTTCGAGAAAATTTTGGTTCCCGTTGTTCCATTTGAAGACATTGCCATTATAACCATTTCAGCCAATCCTTCCAAGGTTTCCTCGAGAAGACCTGTTAGGATTACATCTGCTCTAAGAATCGCTCCGCTAATAATCATTATTCCTGGTCCTGTCCCGTATGTCTCGGACAAAGCTGTCCCATGGCATTATGGTGCCGATGTGTACTATCATGGCGTCAAACAAGATCTGAAAGATGAAGAGGCTGATACCGATATTGGTAACATTGTCGGA
The DNA here is from genome assembly GCA_948472305.1 of Vicia faba. NCBI lineage: Eukaryota > Viridiplantae > Streptophyta > Magnoliopsida > Fabales > Fabaceae > Vicia > Vicia faba. Next base: position 1,374,940,595 of record OX451738.1, read on the forward strand.
ACCAGCAAAATCACCCGAAGTGGAAGGGTCTTCTCTCCCAAGATTTCCCCTAAGACTGTCAATAGGCATATTATCAATCCATCTGATATTCCTGCTAGTACATCAACTACTGCTCCTGTCCTTACTCCAATTAATACCCCTATCAGCAAATCGTCTGGTACCCGCGGCAAAGGAGTTATAGGTGAGCCGGCCCGGACGGAGGCGCCTAATAAAGTTATTGTGGAAGCCTTTAAGCAAGAAATAGAGGAAATACTAAAAATCATTAAGAAGAGCGACTACAATGTGGTCGAGCAGTTGGGGCAGACCCCCTCGAAGATATCCATGTTGTCTCTATTGTTATGTTCTAAAGCCCATGTGAAGGCTTTGATTGCATTTCTCAAGACTGCGAATGTGCCGCAAGAGATTTCAGCTGATCATTTCAAAGACTGTGTGGCCAGCCTGACTGTTGATAATGGGCTGGGTTTTTCAGATGCAGATTTGACACCAAAGGGAAGGAAGCATAATGATGCTCTGTATGTCTCGATTGAATGCAGGGGCACCACTATGGCTCATGTGCTGGTAGATACTGGGTCTTCACTAAATATTCTGTCGAATAAGGCATTGGATCATTTGGATTGCGAGGGTCTAACTCTAAAGCCTAGTAACACTGTGGTAAGGGCTTTTGACGGATCAAAGAGAATGGTGCACGGGGAGGTGGACATCCTCGTCAAAGTGGGTTCTCGGACTTTTGGGTCCACCTTCTAGGTGATGGATATCAGGCCGTCGTATTCTTGTTTGCTGGGTCGTCCTTGGATCCACGAGGTTGGGGAAGTTACTTCCACACTCTTCCAAATGCTGAAGTACCCGACGAAAGGAAAGATTGTCACAGTGCGGGGTGAAGAAGAATATATGGTGAGTCACCTCAATTCCTTCCGCTACGTAGAGATGGACGGGGAATTCATAGAAACTCCTTGTCAGAACTTCGAAGAGGTCCCTCAGATCCTAGCATCAACTGAAATTATTACCAACAAACCTCCTTTGAAGATGGCTTCTCTCAAGGACGCCAGGGTCGTGGTTGAAGAAGGTGGGTGTGCCAATTTGGGTCAGCTCCCTGATTTCACTCAGAAAACTAACAAATTTGGTTTGGGCTTTACTACAGGGGCTCAAAGGGCTATTAGACGCGCTTGGGCTGGAAGAACTCCCCTACGCATCAGCAATTATGGGGTTAATGCCATTGAAGACAGTGAGGAAGACTCAGACATTGACAGTTGGATCTACCCAACTATCGATCATGGACCAAGTAACTAGACGGCTAGGGACTTTATACCTGTTTCTTTTATTCCGCAGTAATTAACTTACTTGTTTTGAGATTTACAATAAACAATTTAAAACTTTACGGCCCTGTGCCTTGCCCGAGGCACATTGGCTTTACTTGTGAGAGCTATTATTTGTCATTTCATATATCATTAATAAAGCATTGGACGTTTCTTGCATACAAATTTTGCGCTCTTTGTTTTTATTTCCTGCTTTCACTTTATCAAAACAGCTATTCTCTTACACACACTCATGTATCATAATGCAGATCCGTATCCACTCTGGATCCCATTGATAACAGCTCTGCTATTGCCAGTTATGACTTCGAAAATCTGATCAACCAAGCCGAGGACGAAGGTGAGGATGATTGTGAGGTGCCTGGAGAACTTGCTAGACTGTTACAGCAGGAAGAAAGGGCCATACAACCCCCTGAAGAGTTGGTTGAGACAGTGAATTTGGGTACTGAGAAAGACAGAAAAGAGGTTAAAATAGGTGCAAATCTGGATCTTAGTGTTAAACAGAGGTTGATACAGATGTTGCACGACTACGTTGAGATCTTCGCCTGGTCCTATGAAGACATGCCTAGTTTGGACTCTGATATTGTGGTACATAGCCTGCCGACTAAATAAGACTGTCCTCCAGTTAAATAGAAGGTTCGCCGTATGCGTCCCGAAATGTCAGAGAAGATCAAGGCAGAGGTCATGAAACAGTTTGACGCAGGATTCTTAGCTGTCACTTCGTATCCATAGTGGGTTGCTAATGTCGTCCCAGTACCTAAGAAGGACGGTAAGGTACGGATGTGTGTGGATTATAGAGATATGAACAGGGCAAGCCCCAAGGATGACTTCCCACTTCCTCAAATTGATGTTCTGGTCGACAACACCATGCAGCACAAAATCTTCTCCTTCATGGACGGTTTCTCTGGCTACGACTAGATCAAGATGGCTCCTGAAGACATGGAGAAGACAACCTTTGTTACTCAGTGGGGAACTTTCTGCTACAAGGTGATGCCATTTGGGTTGAAGAATGCTGGGGCAACCTATCAGTGCACCATGGTCACTTTGTTCCATGATATGAGTCATAACGAGATCGAGGTCTATGTTGATGACATGATAGCCAGGTCTCAGACTGAGGAAAAGCACCTTGATCATCTCCAGAAGTTGTTCGACAGGTTGAAGACATACAAGCTGAGGTTGAATTCGAACAAGTGGACCTTCGGGGTAAGATCTGGTAAGCTTCTGGGTTTTGTCGTTAGTGACAAAGGTATTCAGGTAGACCCTGCGAAGGTAAAGGCCATACAAGAGATGTTGGTTCCCCACATAGAGAAGGAAGTTAGGGGTTTCTTGGAACGCCTGAATTACATCGCCAGGTTCATTTCACATCTGACTACTACTTGTGATCCAATCTTCAAGCTTCTGAAGAAAGATCAAGTGGTAAAGTGGAATGACGAATGCCAGACCGCCTTCGAAAGAATCAAAGAATACCTTCAGGAACCGCCAATTCTGATGCCTCCAGTTGAAGGAAGACCTTTGATATTATACTTGACAGTGCTAGACAATTCAATGGGGTGTGTGTTGGGGAAGCATGACGAGTCTGGTCGAAAAGAGCACGCAATTTATTACCTTAGCAAAAAGTTTACCGACTGTGAGGCACGATACTCATTGCTCGAGAAAACTTGTTGCGCTTTGGAATGGGCTGCTCGCCGACTGAGACAGTATATGCTGACTCATACTACCTTGTTGATATCGAAGATGGATCCGATCAAGTACATTTTCGAGAAGCCCGCTTTCTCCAGAAGGATAGCAAGGTGGCAAATGATATTAACTGAGTACGACATACAATATACAACCCAAAAAGCATTAAAGGGGAGTGTATTGGCTGATCATTTGGCTCATCAGGCCGTGGATGATTACCAGTCCATGAATTTTGAGTTCCCAGATGAAAATATTATGTTGGTGACTGACTATGAAGAACCTGGACCGAATGAAGGACCTGAGGAGCGATCCTGATGGTCTATGTATTTTGATGGAGCCTCAAACGCACTAGGTAAAGGCATTGGCACTGTGATCATATCTCCCCAGGGCTGTCATACTCCATTCACCGCCCGATTATGTTTCAACTGCACCGACAACATGGCGGAGTATGAAGCATGTATCATGGGTCTTCGAACTGCTATTGACCTGAGGATTAAGTTCTTAAGTGTATTCGGGGATTCCGCTCTGGTGATAAGTCAGATCAAAGGCGAGTCGGATACGAAGCACCCGAACCTTATTCCTTACAAAGAATATGTGCTGACGTTGCTCCCACACTTTAAGGAGGTAACCTTCGAACATTTCCCACGAAAGGAGAACCAGTTAGAGGACGCGCTAGTGACCATGTCTTCTATGTTCAAGGTTATGTGGGACAATGAAGCTCCCTAGATTACCATTGAGAGGTTGGATGAACCAGCACACTACTATGAGATCGATACCGAAGAAGTGGCAGACAAACCCTGGTTTCACTAAGTCAAAAGGTATCTCGAGGCTCAGGAATATCCCGAAGGGGCATTGGTCAATGATAAGAAGTTTCTGAGAAGGTTCGCTACAAAACTCTTCCTTAGTAATGGGATCCTCTATAAACGCAACCATGACTCCACACTACTACGGTGTGTAGACAAAAGTGAAGCAGAGAGGATCATGACAGATTTACATGAAGGCACCTTCAAAACCCATTCTAGTGGACACACCATGGCTTAGAAGATCCTACAGACAGGATATTACTGGTCTACTATGGAAGCCAATTGCTATCAGCACTCTCGAACTTGTCATAAGTGCCAAATCTATGCTGATAAGGTGCATGTGCCTCTGGTCCCCTTAAATGTCATGACAGCTCCTTGGCCCTTTGCAATGTGGGGCATCGACATGATCAGAGAGATCAAACCTACTGCGTCTAACGGGCATCGTTTCATTCTGGTAGCCATTGATTACTTCACGAAGTGGGTTTAAGCAGCTTCCTTTGCTACAGTAACCAAGAACGTCATGGCGTGGTTTATCCGACACAATCTGATCTGTCGATACGGTGTGCCAGAGAGAATTATTACTGACAATGGTACAAATCTCAATAACACAATGATTACTGAGCTCTGTAAACAGTTCAAGATACAGCGCCATAATTCTTCTCTCTACCGACCGAAGATGAATGGCGTTGTTGAAGCAGCTAACAAGAATATCAAGAAGATTGTACAGAATATGACGATGACATATAAAGACTGGCATGAGATATTACCATTCGCTCTTCATGGGTACCGTACCTCAACACGGACGTTGACAGGGGCAACACCCTACTCTCTGGTATATTGAATGGAGGCAGTCCTACCCATCGAAGTCCAGATACATTCTCTCAGGATTATGAAGGATGCGGGTTTGAACAAAGACGACTGGATCCAAACCCGACTTGATCAGTTAAATCTAATCGATGAAAAGAGACTTACTGCTATCTACCATGGCCAGACGTATCAAAAGCGAATGATTAAGGCTTTTAACAAGAAAGTCAGGTGCCAAGAATATCAAGTCAGGGATCTGGTGATCAAGTGCCTCATAGTGCCTCAAGGTGATCCCAGGGGCAAATGAACCCCCACGTACGAAGGGCCATTTGTGGTGAGGAACATTTTCTCAGGAGGAGCTATGATTCTAACCACCATGGATGGTGACGACCTACCTCACCCTGTCAATGTAGACATAGTGAAAAGATACTACGCCTAATCAAAGACCCACTAGGTTGACTGGCCTAGGAAAAAATAAGGGCTTCCCGGCGAACCAAAAGGGTTCGGGAAAAAGTTAGGGATGAAAATAAATAAAAAAATTTGTATATCCGGCAAGTCAAAAACCCGAAAGGGAGGCTTGGACAAAAAAGGGTATCCCGGTGGATTGAAAACCTGAAAGGGCAACCCAGGAAAAAGTTAGGGGTTGAAGCGTATCACTATGTCTCATTGGATAATCTTGTGACCAGACTTTGGTATCGACTATCAAGCTCGGAAGGCGCCAACCAATCTGATCAGCCTTCGGCCAAGTAGCAAAGTGATGAGACGCTTGAAGATATAAAGGCAATAGCAGAGATGGAACCCAACGGGGTTGTTTCACATAGCTGTTTTTATTTCTTTTACATAAATTGTAACTTCTTTTGGCGGCATTCTCTTACTAGCACGTCATCCTCTTTGTACAAAACGCCTATTACAAGCCAACTTCGAAAATCAATACAAATCATTTTCACAAGAAACTTCAATCTGTTTTTTTTTTCTTTTTCTGTTTTGTTTTGCAAGAACGTCCAACGATTTATTTTTGATATATGAATTTGAAAATGATTGTTTCTCATAAATATTTACATAAGAAACAAAAGACAATTACTCGTAATTCCAGAAATAGGAAAAAATAAGAAGTGCCAAACCCTACAGTTACTTTGCCCAGCAGGTACCGGGATAGATCCAGCTTGGGAATATAATTATTGGTACATACACTCCCCACAAAGTAAAAGTATCTAAAGGCATTGATGTCAGCTTCCCTGAAATAAGACATAACTATCCCCAGCCGAGGTTCATAATCGCGAGCGAGTCAGCAAATTTCATCCCCCAAGCATAGTTTATTTCTCCAGATACAGAAGCTCAATCTCCAACAGAGCTTATCATCTCTAACAACGGAATTTCATCCCCAGCTGAGTTTATTCCTCCAGATCAGCGGGTCTACCAACAAAGTATCTTTTCCCCTAAGTTGGTCCCCGCAGAGTTATTCTCCAGCATCTCGTCCCGACAGAATATTTACAAATCTCCAGCAACCACCAGTGATTTATTTTCCCAGACGCAAACATACCCCGATAGCATTTCATAAACATACATCATGACATACGCATACATGTCATGTACAACATAATCTCATTTATTTTAAGAACATCATCTCACCCTGCATTTCATACATTACATATAACTAACCCTGATATATTTTCAAGAAAAGACAATTAGCTTTGACAAATCCAGCAGTTATACAGATCACATCTACAGACGACTAATGGAAACTCAGTTCCCGAAATCAAACGGGTCACTAATCTACACTTTCATATCGAAGTAACCCTACGACCCAGGTTCCTTCTCACATCCCTACTATCCAGGCTCTCATATCGAAGTAACCCTACGACCCAGGTTCCTTCTCACAACCCTACTATCCAGGCTCTCATATCGAAGCAACCCTACTATCCAGGTTCCTTCTCACAACCCTATTATCCAGGCTTTCATATCAAAGTAACCATACGACCCAGGTTCCTTCTCACAGCCCTACTATACAGGCTTTCATATCGAAGTAATCCTACGACCCAGGTTCCTTCTCACAGCCCTACTATCCAGGCTTTTATATCGATGTAACCCTACTATCCAGGTTCCTTCTCACGTCCCTACTATCCAGGCTTTCATATCGAAGTAACCCTACTATCCAGTCTTTCATATCGAAGTAACCCTACTATCCAGGTTCCTTCTCACAGCCATACTATCCAGGCATTCATATCGAAGTAACCCTACTATCCAGGTTCCTTCTCACAGCTCTACTATCCAGGCTTTCATATCAAAGTAACCCTACTATCCAGGTTCCTTCTCACAGCCCTACTATCCAGGCTTTCATATCGAAGTAACCCTACTATCTAGGTTCCTTGTCACAGCCCTACTATCCAGGTTCCTTCTCACATCCCTACTATCCAGGCTTTCATATCGAAGTAACCCTACTATCCAGGTTCCTTCTCACAACCCTACTATCCAGGCTTTCATATCGAAGTAACCCTACTATCCAGGTTCCTTCTCACAGCCCTACTATCCAAGCTTTCATATCAAAGTAACCCTACTATCCAGGTTCCTTCTCACAGCCCTACTATCCAGGCTTTCATATCGAAGTAACCCTACTATCCAGGTTCCTTCTCACAGCCCTATTATCCAGGCTTTCATATCGAAGTAACCCTACTATCCAGGTTCCTTCTCACAGTCCTACTATCCAGGCTTTCATATCAAAGTAACCCTACTATCCAGGTTCCTTCTCACAGCCCTACTATCCAGACTTTCATATCGAAGTAACCCCACTATCCAGGTTCCTTCTCACAGCCCTACTATCCAGGCTTTCATATCGAAGTAACCCTACTATCCAGGTTCCTTCTCACAACCCTACTATCCAGGCTTTCATATCGAAGCAACCATATTATACAGGTTCCTTATTATAACCTTACTATCCAGGTTCCTTCTCTCTTATCTCCAGACAGCAGTCCACAACACTGTAGGACTTGGACCAAATCAAACACAATTGGTTTCGCATTTCCCCAGTAAGTCGCGGTGCAGCATATACCCTTGTGATACGGTGGGAGATTATGAAAAGGGAGGGTGCTAGCACCCTTTTCATCCATGGTTTTCCATGGGATCTTAGTTACTTGTTTAGATCACTTGCTTTTGCTTTTCAATTGTTTGAAATGATGCTTTTGTGTGTGGTTTTTGAAAATATTTTGAAAAGAGGCCTTTGTCTAGGCAACCTTTGTAATGATTCTTGTTTGAATATATACAAAGGTGTTTGTCTTTTGAAAAATGTTTCAATGTTTGAAAGTTGTTTTGGGAAAAGTTTTGAAATTGTGTTGTGTTTTTGAAAATAGCAAGGATGTTTGCAAGTTTGATCAAGTAACTAGGAGTTGTCTACCCTACTCAAAGATCTTTCCTACACATTTTTAACCCTTTTACATTGGTGTTTTACCATTGTATTTGGTAAACAACCTTGTATTTAGATGTTAAACGGGACGGGCGTGGGTCATCGTATGGCCATGATAACAATGTTGCCAAGTATCTTAGCAAGTTTTTTGAGGGACTAGATCATTTTGTATAGGCAACCAAGATAGCGTCATTGAGGGACTTTGATCTTTTGTTTTTGTTTTGTTTTGCCAAGATACCTAGCATGCATACCATGACCATTTTTAAGGCAACAAGTGGATGAAACCCTAGGGGTGCCTGTGTGCATTGTGTTGTCATTTTTCATGCATTTTTGTCTTGTGTTAGTCCTTCTATTTGTTTTGATTTTTGGTTATCATACAAACCCTAGTTTTACTATCATGGCATATTTGAAAGCAATAAAATGCGTAAAGGTAAATCTACAACTATTACAACATTGATATGGGGAGGGGGATACAAGTTTGAATAGGGGGGTATTTGCTCAAAAATAAAGCCCTAAAACTATTACAACCATATTGAATTTATTGTACAAATAATAAATTGACAAATATTTAAATATGCAATTAAATATGAATATGCAAAAATGTTTTTGTATTTTATTTTATGTATGTAAAATAAATTATTTAATATCCTAAAAAATTGGGAAAATAAAATATTATTTTTGAAAGGGTAGAAACCCTAGTTTTGTTTTAAGAATATATATATAAAAACGTTTAAAAAAATTTTTGTGAGAAAATAATATTTCAAGTGTATAAATAATAAAAATAAAATATTTGAGTGTTTTAATATTATTTACAAATTTTAATTGAGAAAATAAAGTATATTATTATTATTAAACTATTTCTATGTCTAAAAAATAATAAAAATAATAAAATAAAATGTGAAAATTTAAGAAAATATTTTTGGTGATTTTTTAATATTCAAGAAAAATAAATTAAGTCAGAAATGTAAAGGAAATAAAAAAATATACAAAATAAATCAAATGGGGCAAGGGGGTGTGAAAAGCAAGCATAGGGGTGCAAAAAGTAGGACAAAGCCAAGCCCAACCCATTTCCACTTCATCCCTATCCTTCAGAAACAAGAAACGCGTGCCCTGTATTCAAACTGGTAACTCCTGCATTTGAGCTTAAAAACAAAAACTTGCAACATGAAAGTTATAGCTCTTGATCACACGATTCTAACCATGTAAAAAACTTGATCTAACTCTCAAAGACCAGAGAGAATTTCATTGGCCCTAAATCTTGACCTAGTTTTTCAGAAAGTTCAAACATCAAATACTCCTAGCTCAGTTAACATAAATGAATTTTATGCATATGTACAGCTCAAGAGCAATGAGGACTACATTTTTGCTTCACAAATCTAAGCTTAATGTTTCCTAAATAGAGAGATAGAAGTTTGAGAAATACCTGTTTCAGTCAAGCTCGAGTATGGCAATGCAGTAACTTTCAGTGGGGCCTGAGGTTCTTTTGAACTTGCTTGATGTTACCTTGACCTTTCCCAATGCTTGGATTGCTTTGAAATGGTCTGAAACTTCTTGTAGAACTCAACCTGCAAACTTAGAATTTGAAAATGGTGAAGTGTGTAAATGGAATTACAGTGACTTGGGAATGGTTGGGATAGCTTAGGTATGTTGTATGGAGTGTGTTGGAACTGGTTGCAAGCAAAACGCACGAGTGGATTTAGTTGTGGCTTGTGATTTGCAGACCCTGCCCTGTTTTGGCAGAAAATGGGGTTTTTAGTGTACAAGGGTGTTTGAGAGGTGGTGAGCTCGTGTTTCTGGCTTAGTGTAATGTGTAAAACTTGTTTGGAATGTTTACAAAGCTTGGTTATATCAGATTACGAAGTTATGTGGTTTTTGCACAATGACTTGTTTTTGAAGCAAATGGTGAGTTGATAATGCAAAGGGATGTACTGGCTTGTACTCTAGCTGCACATAGTTGGTATGCTTTTCCCTAAGTTTGTGGAGCTGGTTTGCTGCAAAATATTGGGTGTATGGCTCAAGATAATCAATTTGACATAAAGCATGCTTTATGTAAATGGCATTGTTAACTTTTTGCCAAAAATGGATTAAACCTTTGTGTAATCTTCTAAAGCTCAGAACAAAGCCTTAATCCAATGTGTTTGCATTCAAATTTTGAGTTTGGAAGGGTTTAAGACCTGTAAACTAAGTACAATCAAGCTTTGGACAAAATTGCAAGTTGTAACATGGTGCAAAATGCCTTGGCCAAAAGTGATGATTTGCCAATTTCAAACTTTCGATTCTCCCTAACCATGAATGATCTTGGAGAATTCTTTGACATTTTAGAAATATTGCAACATGCTCTACAATCCATCTTTGAAATTAATTTTGAGATTCCACTTGGAACTATGTGAAAACTTGCCATGAAGATAGATCAAAATCCTGCCTAAACTAGGGCAAAATTTCACTAAGTTAGAAAGTTTTTGGACCTCTAATCACAAAATCATAACTTGAGATCCAAGCATCTTTTGGGAAAACTTTGTGAATAAAAGTTGTATATTTTAGGGAGGACTACAACTTTCATGTTGGAAGTTTTCTTTGAATCCAATTGCATCATGGTGAAAAAGTTGGGAGAAGTTGGGAAAAAATAAGAAATTTTCATAACTTAGAAAATTTCTAAGTTATGAAAATTTTCCATTTTAAACCCTAATTTTCAAAATTAGGTTTCTTGGTGAACAAGTTTCATTTTTTGACACATCTTGATGAAAAATGACCCTTGGCACTTGATTTTGACCAAAAAGTCAAAGTTTGACTTTTCAGTGTACAGTTGATTTTTGATCAGTTGAGATCTTTTGAACCTTGTGATTAGGTAAAGATGATGCCATTGAGTCCTTGAATCCATGCTTGAACCCAATTTGCCATTGGCTAGGTGAAAAAAATCAGAAATTTCCCTTCTACAGTCAAAACCCTAAAAATGACCATTTTGCCCTTTTGGTGATCTGATCAAATTTCTTGGGGAGTTGTGGTCCAAACTTGATCAAATGGTTCATATGAGTCTATTATGTTGATGTGGATAAAAAATTATGAGGTTTCACTGTAAATTGGCCACAGTTGACTTTTCCCCCAATACAGTTGATTTTTAGGTCAACTGTCCAATTGACTGGGCAAAAATTTGATTTAAAGCTTAATACTTGGTATGAGCAATCTTAGAGGTCCAACATGAAGCATGAAAGTCACATTGAGCATTGAAAGTCCAAAAATCCTTGTGCAAACTCAAACCCTAATTTCAGGTCATCAGTGCAAGGAGATGTCTTGAGTTGAGCAGACCCTAATCTGATCTTGAGTCCAAAGAGTCTTGTGAGGAGAATATTGATAAAATGAGAGGGCAAATTTTGGGGTACAACAACTTCCCCTGTTCAATCTTCTTGAATCTGAAGAGTTAGATTGTCGAGTTTGTCGTTCGTGACTCGAAGGTAAAAGATGACTGGACACTAGAGTGCCCGTAAATTTGCACTCGTCAAAAGGTAATTGAGGAAATGGGCTTAAAGATTCCATTTGGAGAGGTTGATAGAATCTTGTTGGAGATGGGCTTAAATATTCCATCCAAGGAATTTGATCACATAAGAGATTCCTTTGCGAGAGCACGTATACCTGTTGTTGAGGAGGACTACGCCGGGGAAGGTTGGTCTATGTCGTGGTAGAAATAGAATTTTAGGAGCTTCAGTCGTCCGTTATTCTACTGGGAAATCATCTCTTGGTTGAAGAGGTGAAAATGAACTGCTATCTGGTCGTGCTCCAGACTTCATCGTGACTTAACGGGGAGATGAGATTAAAATTGCTATCCGGTCTTTCTCCAGGCTTCGCAATTTTAATTCTTATCTGGTCGTACTCCAGGCTTTAGAAGGAAATAAATTATTATCTGATCACATCCGGGCTTCAACTTGAATTTAAGGCACACTAATATTCGGTCGATTCCGGTCTTCTTAGTAATTAGCCAAGTAAACTGATTTTTTGGTCGAAATCCAAGTTTCACAGTATACCTCACTATTATCTGGTCAAAATCCAGGCTTTACAGTCTTGTATTGCTATCTAGTCGAAATCCAGGTTTCATGATACCTTACTTCCTATCTGGTCAAAATCCAGGATTCAGAAGAGAATCAAATGGTTATCTGGTCGCCTCTGGGATTCCCTTTGATTTTGGGGCCTACTAAAATCTGGTTGAATCTGGCTTCAAAGTAATTGGCCGAGTAAACTGCTTTTTTGGTCAAAATCCAAGTTTCACTGTGTACCTTACTGTTATCTGGTCAAAATCCAGGCTTCACGGTGTACCTTACTGTTATCTGGTCAAAATCCAGGCTTCAAAGTGTTTTGTAGAGATCAAGATACCATCAGGTCGAACCCGAGCTTCATAGCTTGAATTTAAGGTGTGCCGCAATCTAGTCGATTCCAGGCTTCACAGTAATTTGCTGGGGATCCCACTATTTTTTCGGTTGATCTCCAGGCTTCATAGTACGGCGGAGAAAAAATCAAGACATTATCTGGTCAAATTCGGGCTTCATAACTCGAACTGGAACAGGAATCTGAGCATTGATTTGAATAAACAATAGAATAGCATCCGTGTCCGGAGCATCTCTAAGTTGTATTTGAGCTTTGAATATTTGTTAAAGATATCTGTTAATTTTATCCTGAAAAGGGTAAAGTGTTAGCTGAAACACAAAGTTATGTTGCATGAAATGTATGATGCAATAAATGTATTTTATCAATGTTTATGATATATGAATGTAATGTATGCGCATATAAGCTGATTAGCTGTCTTGCTGAGGAAAATAAATCCTTGATAGCCGGAGATAATAAAATCTTTGACTGCTGCCGGGGAAAAAGAATCCTTGACCGTTGCTAGAGATTCAAAACCTTTTACAAATTCTATGGGGATGTGAGAATCCTTCGCGACTTTCCTTGGGATATAGGGATCTTTCAAGTCTTGAAGTTGCAGTATTGACAAAATCTGTTGTGGGAAGAATGTCAAGTGTTGTTTGAGAAACCTGCTTGGGGAGTCCCGAGAACCTTGATGACTGTTGCTGGGGATTGAGAGTCTTCAATAAGAATAACTTTGCAGGGAGAAAGTTTATTCTGCTGGAGAGTAGTAAAAACTCTGTGGGGAATAGCTATACTGCTGGAGAGTTTTCAAGAGTTTGGGTTGTATGCCAATCTACTGGGGAGATTATCTGAAGCTTTCGTCTGGTTAGCTGTCAGGCTTCAAAGCAACTTGCCGGGAAATTATCAGGTTCTAAGATAACTTGCAGGGGAATTATCTGGTTTTAAGACAACTCTCTGGGGAATTGGAGGAAACTGGATGGTTTTCCACCGGGGTTTAAAGGTTGAAGTTTTGGACTTCGTTGGGGAAGAAAGTTTCATCTTTGTCGAGAATCTGTAGCTCAAAGTTTTTGGCTCCACTGGGGATTGGGATTTTGAAAACTTAGCTCTAATGGGGATATGTATTACATGGTTTTAGCTCCGCTAGGGGATCTAGATGATATACTGCAGGGGATTTCTCTTGGAATAGCCTAAAGACGTCCTCCTATACTTTCAACCTATCAGTAATTATTCTTTCCCATTTCGTTTATTTGTAAAAAGTGATTATATTCAAATGCATATGCTCATTTACTAAATCATTGGACGTTTTCAAATAAAACATAAGTGTAAAAAGAAAGAAAAGGCAAACAATTTTCTGCACTTTGAAGTATCTTTGTATTAACTTTGTGTAAGTATTTTGTACAAAGGAGACAGACATCCTAGTAAGAGAATTTTGTCATAAAAAATGAGAAAAATTTATACAAAGAAAGATGGCTATGTGTGAAAATTCCATGGGGTTCCCATTCTGCTATAGCCTTCATAACTCTGGATATCTTGTTCATTCGTTGCTTCGTCCGAAGATGATTGAGTTGATCAGAAGCCAGGAGCTTGTCAGTGAAGAGATTATCCTTAAAGTGATCCGACGAGACATAGTCATACGCTTTAATTCCCTAACTTTTGCCTGGACCTCCCTTTCGGGTTTTCGATCCACCGGGAAACCCTTTTTTGCCCAAGTCGCCCTTTCGGGTTTTCAACTTGCCGGGTGTACAGATTTTTTTATTTACCCCTAATTTTTTCCTGAACCGCCCTTTCGGGTTTTTGATTCACCAGGATGCCCTTTTTTTCCCAAGTCTCCCTTTCGGGTTTTCAACTTGCCGGGTCATTTACGCGTAGTATCTTTTGACTATGTCTGTGTTCGCGGGGTGCGGCAGGTCGTCGCTGTCCATGGTGGTTAATATCATTGCCCCACTAGAAAAGATGTTTTTGATCACAAATGGTCCTTCGTAATTAGGATTCCATTTGCCCCTGGGATCACTTTGCGGCAAGATGATCCACTTGATTACAAGATCTCTGACTTGATATACCTGGTGCCTGACTTTCTTGTTGAAAGCCTTGATCATTCGTTTTTGATACGTCTGACCATGGAAAATAGCAGTAAGTCGCTTTTCGTCAATCAAGTTAAGTTGATCAAGTCGGGTCTGAACCCAATCGTCTTTACTCAAACCAGCATCCTTCATGATTCTCAAGGAGGGAATCTGAACCTCAATAGGTAAAACAGCTTCCATGCCGTATACCAAAGAATAGGGTGTTGCCCCCAATTAATGTATGCGTCGTGGTACAGTACCCGTGTAGAGCAAACAGTAGCATCTCATGCCAATCCTTGTAGGTGATTGTCATCTTTTGTATGATCTTCTTGATATTTTTGTTCGCAGCTTCGACAGCACCGTTCATCTTTGGCCGATAGGGAGATGAATTGTGATGTTGAATCTGGAACTGTTCGCACAAGGCTGTGATCATAGTGTTGTTCAGGTTTGTACCGTTGTCAGTGATGATCCTGTCGGGAATACCATACCGGCAAATGAGGTTCTGCTTGATGAAGCGGGCAATCATATTCTTTGTAACGGATGCGAAGGAAGTTGCTTCGACCCATTTGGTGAAGTAATCAATGGCCACCAGGATGAAGCGGTGTCCATTGGATGATGTAGGCTCGATCTCTCCAATCATGTCGATTCCCCACATCGCAAATGGCCAAGGAGCTGTTAGGACATTGAGAGGAACTGGAGGTATGTGTACCTTGTCTGCATAGATTTGGCATTTGTGACAAGTCCTGGAATGTTAATGGCAGTCAGCTTCCATGGTAGACCAGTAGTAGCTTGCTTGTGATATGGTGGGAAGAGAACTGACTGTTTTTTTGGAATGCTGGTTTGCCTTTTGCGTTTGTTTTTGCAAAATGTCGCGGTAAGCAAGAGTCGCCATCGTTTTTTATTTTATCCAACAAGGAAAGGAAAAAAGCACAGAAAAATTCCTTTTTCGAGATGTTTCTCGGGTTCGGGGGGTAGATTATAGAAAGGGAAGGTGTTAGCACCCTTTCTATCCGTGGTTATCCACGGGCTCTTAGGTACTTGCTCATATTGTTTTCAAAATTGCTTTCTTTGTGTTTGTGGGTTTGAAAAAAAGTTTTTGTTTGAAAATGAGTGTAAGTGTGAAAATTTTGTTTTGTTTTGAAAGAGCAAGTACTTAAGAACCATCTACCTACTCGAAAAAGGAATCGTTCTATGCTAATGTCCTTTAAACAGGGCTATCCCACTATGAATGAGTAGGTAGCCTCGTCGTTGGAGTTTAAGGGTCAATTCGATTAAGGGACGTGCGGTCACTAAAGCAATGTTAGGACGCCTTAGCGGTAACCCTAATGTCTTAGATCATTTTTCTGAGGCAACCGTTTCGAGGCAACTATGATCTTTGGACAAGAGGGCGACCTCTAAGACTTCTTATACTCAATGACCGCGTATGAAGGCAACCAAGTCGGGTGTACCCTAAGAGTGCGCATGTGTGAGTGTGTCGTTTTCAGTTTATTTTATCTTTGTACATGTCAATGGTGATCTATGTTGATTTTAGGTTTAAACATTCAATCTTGTCATGAATTCCCTATTATCAAACATCTAACAGTTTATAAATTGCGGAAATTAAATTGCGGAAATTAAACTAACTATTATAAGGCATCGGGTATTTACATCGCCAAAAGCAACCCTTGAAATTAAAATGCGGAAAATAAATAAAGCGACAAAAATATTCAAAGTCCTATTAAGCTATTACATTCCGAAAATAAATACAATATTGAAATAAAATGGATTGTGTGCGGGAAATTAAATCGGGCGAGTTCTAGGGTTTTGACCCTTTGTTATTCAAGAAAAGATTTTTTTGGTTATTTTTTAATTAAGAAAGAAATTAATCTAGGTTAATTATTAAATTAATAAATAAATTAATTAATAAAAATATTTTTGGGTTTTTGGTATTTAAAGAAATAAAAATAAATTTGATCAATGTTAATAAAACCTAATTGTCTAAGTTAATTTTAATTATTGCAAAATATATTAAACGTTATTCCTAATTAAAACTAAATTAATTAAATTAATATTGTTAACAAAAATAAAATACTGAAATTTAATTTAAATAAGAAAATATTTTTTTGATTTTTTATTTTATGAAGAAAAAGATTTAATTGGTTTGTTAATAATAAAAATAATAAAAACAAATAATTAAAAGAAATAAAAAAAAAATAGAAAGAGTTAGGAGGTTTAGGCCTGGAAAAGGGGTTTGATCAGCAATTTTATGGCCCAATTGGCACAGGCCTAGTTGACTTCTGGGCTCCCATGCGCACTGGTTGACTTGGTCCCATGGTAGACCATCATCTGGGATCACCAGATCTGGCCTTGGGCCATCTGGCGCTTGATTGAGTGAGGATGTATGATAGGCCCTACGCTTGGATTTGCACTGGATAACCTGTAGAAAAAAAATAACAATGCATATGGGGGACCTGGGATTCGAACCCAGGTCATGTTGGTCACTGAACACACGCCACTACCACTCAGCCATCATGCTTCATCTGTTAATATATTAGTCAATAATAATAATATGGGGAAAACACGTTCATATGCCAGAATTAAAAAAATGCACGAATATTTGAATTGGCCACAGGGTGACTGACGCGTCATCGTCTTCTTCCTCCAACCCTGTAATTTTTCATTGGGATTCATATCCGCAGCTGAATTCGTAGGTCAACCCTAAAATCGATTCTAGGCCATGAAAATTAAATCCAAGCGTATGGTTGAGTTCGTGTGGGCATCCTGAGTAAACCTATACCCTTCTTGAATCTTGATTTCCCAGCGTGTTTTGATGGCTGTGAGAGCTTTCTTTGGATTGATTCTAACTCAGCGATCGTCCAGCAATCGATTGGTGTTGAGTTTCGCTTCTGAAAATGCCTCCAAGGATGATTTCAGTTTCACACTTTTTGTCAATTTTGCAAGTTTGGTTCTTGGTGTTCTTGCAGCCTCTAGGTCTCAAATTCGTGTGCTTTGGCTTGTATATGTAATATGCAATGTATTAGGTCAACAAATTTGTCTTGAATCTTTCCAAATCAATGCCTTGAGATTAGATTTGATTCACCATTGAAGACTTGCCAATTTTATCAAAAACTCAATCTTTTTGCACATGGAATGTTTGACACGAATTTGATACACTTGATGATGATGATTCAATCCTGAAATAGCCAAAAAGAGATCAAATAATCAATGTTTGGATTTTATTGGATTTAATTTGATTAAAAATGAAATAATTCATTAAAAAATCAAATAAAATAATAAAATTGATAAATGGACTCAAGGCTGAAGCTAGGACACGTGTGAAATGTGGCAAGTCCAAATCAAGTGGAAAAGAATGGGCTCATTTAACAAAATTTGAAGTTTTAGGGATAGTTGACTTTTGGCAATTTTGCAAAAATGCCCAACTTCAACAATGTATAACTTCTTCAATTTTGAACTTTTGGAAGTGTTCTTGGACTTTTTAGAAATCCTGAGATGTCCTCTAACCAACCCTTTTGGTCTCGTCTCATCTTCATATTCCATGCTCAAGTTATAAGCTTTGGCAAAAAAGGTGTTTTTGTTGACTTTCAAAAATGACCTATAATGTCCAACTTTATAACTTCTTGTGAGTGCATTTTATGATCTTGGGGTATGAAGATGGATTGTAGGAAATTCCATCCTCTTAAAAATGAGCTTTGTATGGGTCATTTCTCATAAAGTATGAGAAAGTTATGCTTGGTCAAAGTTGAGTTGACTTTTCCTACAAAACCCTAATTTAGCAACTTTTGAGTCTTGATGAATTTTGAGCAATCCTTGATGAATCATGATCAACCCTTGATCAAATGATGAAATATCCTTCAAAATGAGAATGTTGACAAAAAAATCTTGAAGTTTGACTATATTTGGGTAACAGTTGACTTTTGCCCTAGCATAATTGATTTTTGGACCCCTTGAGCAATTGACTGACCAAACTTCCTCTACAAGGCTTGAAACTTGACATGGATGTTCTTGAGAACATATTAGGACATTGGGGAGCACTTGAGGTCATTTGGATGCAAGGAACTTGATGCAACACAAAACCCTAATTTGGGATTGACTGCCTTAGGAGATAGCTTGATTGTCCAACTCTTGAGCAATCTTGAGCAACTTGGAGATTTTTCTTGAAATGTTTTGAGAAATATGAGAGGGAAAATTTTGGGGTGCAACAACTTCCCCTGTTCAATCTTCTTAAACCTGAGGATGTAGATTGGCTTTCGTGACTTTCGTGATCCGAAGGTGGAAGATGATTGAACACTAGAGTGCCCAGAAACTTGCACTCGCATGAAGTGGTGTCAGCCTTGTGATGTCGGGAATGGGCTTACAGATGCCATTTGGAGACTGTTGATAGGTGATCTGAACTTCGACTGGAATAGGAATCAGGGAGATCTTAGCGTCGACCTAACTGAACCAGAGAAGGTCTTGGATTAACTTTGACTGGATAAGAATCAGAAAAATCTTCAAATCGATTTAACTGAACCAGACGAAAGTCTTGGAATATCTTCAACTGGAATAAGAATCAGGGAGATCTTAGCGTCGATCTGACTGAACAAGAGAAGGTCTTGGATTAACTTTGGCTGGATAAGAATCAGAAAAATCTTAGGATCGATTTAACTGAACCAGATAAAAGTCTTGGAATATCTTCAACTGGAATACGAATCAGGGAGATCTTAGCGTCGATCTGACTGAACCAGAGAAGGTCTTGGATTAACTTTGAATGGATAAGAATCAGAAAAATCTTAGGATCGATTTAACTGAACCAGACAAAAGTCTTGGAATATCTTCAACTGGAATACGAATCAGGGAGATCTTAGTGTTGATCTGACTGAACCAGAGAAGGTCTTGGATTAACTTTGACTGGATAAGAATCAGAAAAATCTTTGAATCGATTTAACTGAACCAGACAAAAGTCTTGGAATATCTTCAACTGGAATACGAATCAGGGAGATCTTAGCGTCAATCTGACTGAACCAGAGAAGGTCTTGGATTAACTTTGGCTGGATAAGAATCAGAAAAATCTTAGGATCGATTTAACTGAACCAGATGAAAGTCTTGGAATATCTTCAACTGGAATACGAATCAGGGAGATCTTAGCGTCGATCTGACTGAACCAGAGAAGGTCTTGGATTAACTTTGGCTGGATAAGAATCAGAAAAATATTAGGATCGATTTAACTGAACTAGACAAAAGTCTTGGAATATCTTCAACTGGTATACGAATCAGGGAGATCTTAGCGTCGATCTGACTGAACCAGAGAAGGTCTTGGATTAACTTTGGCTGGATAAGAATTAGAAAAATCTTAGGATCGATTTAACTGAACCAGACGAAAGTCTTGGAATATCTTCAACTGGAATATGAATCAGGGAGATCTTAGCATCGATCTGACTGAACCAGAGAAGGTCTTGGATTAACTTTGACTAGATAAGAATCAGAAAAATCTTAGGATCGATTTAACTGAACCAGACGAAACTCTTCCATAGATGTAGTTTTTCTTTTGAGGGGACTATCAAGTCATATGAGTAGTCAACGGTATTTAGTGATTTGTCTTTCCCTGAAACGGTAAAGAGTCAGTCATATGCAATGTCATGATGTATGAAATGCATGATATATCAAGCAATGATTCTCTCAACATAAATGATATTGTGTGGTATGATGCGTATATGCATGTATCATGACGTATGGAAATGTAATGTTTTAGCTGGGGAAAATAAATCCCGGATAGCTGCTGGAAACAAGGGTTGAATTCTTCGCTTCCGCTGGGGATGGTGAACGAAGGTGATTGCAAGAATAAGCATGCAGAAGAAGATAACTTTGTTGGGGAATAAACTGATGAGGAGATTACTCTGTGGGGAAGAGATGCTCTGCTGAGGATTCCACTGATAAATTTCGCCGGGATGAATTATCGTTGCTGGTGATATTGAATCTATTGAGGATTGAATTCTTGTTTGTGAAAGGAAAGAACTCCTCTGGGTATGATCTTTCAGTTGCGACTTCACTGGGGATAACCTTTTAGACTCTTATGGGGATAATCCTTTGAGTTCTGCTGGGAATGATCCTTTGAACTCGGCTGGGGAGATTTATTTTTGTACTCCGCTGGGGATAAACTTCCAGAGTCTACTGGGGATGATTCTTCAACTCCGCTGGGGAAGCTTTTTTCAGACTGCGCTGGGCAAATTTTAACTCCCCTGGGGGTATCTTGTATTCTTCCAGGGAACATTCTTATACTCTGCTAGGGAATATTAAGACTGTCGGGATATCAAGCCTTTTTAGTGCTGATGGTAGATCAACTCTGCTTAGGGAGAGCATTGCTGATTCGTTCATAGTTGCAAGTCCCAGCTGGGGGAGAGCTACCATTACTGTCTTACTCTGCAGGGAGTGAAAGTATCTTATCCATATTCTTCAGCTGAATTTACCTTGTACCTGGTGGACAGATCAACTATACAATTTGGACACTTCTTATTGCCCATGTTTCTGCTATTACCAGTAATTCGTCTTTTGTTTCGCATGTAAATATTTATGAGCAGCAATTAATGTCAAGTGCATATATCAAAAATGAACATTGGACGTTCTTTGCAAAATAAAACAGATAAAGGAAAAACAGTTTGAAATTTCTTTGAAAAGGAATTGTATTGATTTTGAAGTTTGGCCTGTAAATAGGCGTTTTTGTACAAGAGGCTGACGTCCTAGTAAGAGAACACCGCCGAGCAGATAGAATTTACACAATTTGTGAAAAGAAAACAAAACAACTATGTGAATAATCCCACTGGGTTCCAACTTACGCTTTGATCCCTAATTTTTTCCTGGACTTCCCTTTCAGGTTTTCAGTCCACCGGGATACCCTTTTTTGCCCAAGTCGCCTTTTCAGGTTTTTGACTTGCCGGGTGTACAGATTTTTCATTTTCATCCCTTATTTTTTCCCGAACCCTTTTGGTTCGCCGGGAAGCCCTTATTTTTTCCTAGGTCAGTCAACCTAGAGGGTCTTTGATTATGCGTAGTATCTTTTCACTATGTCTGCATTGACGGGGTGAGGAAGGTCGTCACCATCCATGGTGGTTAGAATCATAGCTCCTCCTGAGAAAATCTTCACCACAAATGGCCCTTCGTAAGTAGGGGTCCATTTGCCCCTGGGATCACCTTGAGGTAGAATAATGCGCTTGATTACCATATCCCCAACTTGATACTCTTGTCGTCTAACTTTCTTGTTAAATGCCTTGATCATCCGTTTTTGGTACGCCTGACCATGACAAATAGCAGTAAGTCTCTTTTCGTCGATTAAGTTTAGCTGATCAAGTCGGGTCTGAATCCAGTCATCTTCGCTCAAACCTGCATCCTTCATGATTCGAAGAGAGGGTATCTGAACTTCAATGGGCAAGACTGCCTCCATGCCATATACCAAGGAATAGGGTGTTGCCCATGTTGACGTCCGTGCTGAGGTACGGTACCCATGAAGAGAAAATGGTAACATCTCGTGCCAGTCTTTGTATGTCACTGTCATCTTCTGCACAATCTTCTTAATGTTCTTATTAGCTGCTTCTACAGCCCCATTCATCTTCGGTCGGTAAGGAGAAGAGTTGTGCTGTTGTATCTTGAACTGCTTGCAGAGCTCAGTGATTATCTTATTGTTGAGATTGGTACCATTGTCCATAATGATCGTCTCTGGTACACCATATCGACAGATCAGATTGTGCCGAATGAACTGTGCCACGACGTTCTTGGTTACAGTAGCAAAGGAAGTTGCTTCAACCTACTTCGTAAAGTAATCTATGGCTACCATGATGAAACGGTGCCCATTGGACACTGTAGGTCTGATCTCGCCGATCATATCAATGCCCCCACATTGCAAAAGGCCAAGGTGTCGTCAAGATGTTCAGAGGAACTGGAGGTATGTGCACCTTATCAGCATAGACCTGGCACTTGTGACATGTCCTAGAATGCTTATAACAGTCGGCTTCCACAGTGGACCAAAAATATCCTGCCCGAAGGATTTTCTTTGCCATGGTGTTTCCACTGGAATGAGTCCCGAAAGTACCTTCATGTAACTCTGCCATGATCCTTTCTGCCTCGTTCTTATCCACACATCGCAGTAAGGTCGAATCACGGTTACGCTTGTAAAGGATACCATTGCTGATGAAGAACTTCGCCACGAGCCTCCTCAGAAACTTCTTATCATTAACAGATGCACCCTCGGGGTATTCCTGAGCCTCGAGATACCTCTTCACCTCATGAAACCAGGGTTTATCTGCTACCTCTTCAGTCTCAATGTTACAGCAATGTGTAGGTTCTTCCAATCTTTCAATGATAATTTGGGGATCCTCGTTGTCCCAATTGACTTTGAACATAGAAGACATCGTAGCTAACGCGTCCGCCAACTGATTCTCCTCTCTACGGAAGTGTTCAAAGGTTATCTCCTCGAAATGCGGGAGCAACATCAATACATACTCCTTGTAAGGAATAAGATTAGGGTGTTTCGTATCCCACTCGCCTTTGATCTGACTTATCACGAGAGTGAAATCTCCGAAGACACTCAGAAATTTTATCCTTAGGTCCATTGTTGCTCGAAGACCCATGATGCACGCTTCATACTCTGCCATATTGTTGGTGCAGTTGAAACATAGTCGGGAGGTGAGCGGAGTATGAGAGCCTTTAGGAGATATGATTACGGCGCCAATGCCATTACCCAAAGCGTTTGAAGCTCCATCAAAGTACATAGACCATCGGGATCCTTCCTCAGGTCCTTCATCCGGTCCAGGTGTCTCACAATCAGTTACCAACATGATATTCTCGTCCGGGAATTCAAAGTTCATAGACTGGTAATCATCCACTACCTGATGTGCTAAATGGTCTGCCAACACACTTCCCTTAATTGCCTTTTGGGTCATGTATTGTATGTCATACTCAGTCAAGATCATCTGCCATCTCACTATTCTTCCGGACAAGGCAGGCTTCTCGAAGATATACTTGATTGGATCCATCTTTGATATCAACAGAGTAGTGTGGGTCAGCATATACTGTCTCATCCGGCGAGCAGCCCATGCTAAAGTGCAACAAGATTTCTCGAGCAGTGAGTATCGGGTCTCACAGTCGGTAAACTTTTTGCTAAGGTAGTAGATAGCATGCTCTTTTCGACCAGACTCGTCATGTTGACCCAGCACACACCCCATTGAGTTAACGAGTACTGTCAAGTATAAGATCAAAGGTCTCCCTTCAACTGGCGACATCAGAATAGGTGGCTCTTGGAGATACTCTTTGATTATTTCGAAAGCAGCCTGGCATTCATCGGTCCAACGTACTACTCGATCTTTCTTCAGTAGCTTGAAGATTGGTTCACAAGTAGCAGTTAGGTGCGAGATGAATCGGGAAATGTAGTTCAGACATCCCAGAAAGCCGCTGACTTCTTTCTCTGTTTGGGGAGCTGGCATCTCTTGCATGGCCTTCACCTTTGTCGGATCCACTTGAATACCTTTGTCGCTTACGACAAAACCCAGCAGTTTACCAGATCTCACCCCGAAGGTGCACTTGTTCGGGTTTAACCTCAGCTTGTACATCTTCAACCTGTCAAATAGCTTCTGAAGGTGATCCAGATGTTCTTCTTCAGTTTGAGATCTTGCAATCATGTCATCGACGTATACCTCAATCTCATGATGGATCATGTCATGAAACAAAGTAACCATGGCACTCTGATACGTTGGCCCATCCTTCTTCAATCCAAAGGGCATCACCTTGTAGCAAAAGGTACCCCATTGAGTAACAAATGTTATCTTCTCCATGTCTTCAGGATCAATTTTAATCTGATTATAACCAGAGAAACCATCCATAAAGGAGAATACTTTATGTTGTGCGGTGTTGTCAACCAGAACGTCGATATGAGGTAGAGGGAAGTCATCCTTGGGGCTTGCCCTGTTCAGATCCCTATAGTCAAGACACATTCGAACCTTACCATCCTTCTTCGGCACAGGAACCACATTGGCCACCCACTGTGGGTAAGAAGTAACTGCTAGAAAACCGGCGTCAAACTGTTTCATCACTTTAGCCTTGATTTTCTCAGACATCTCTGGGCGCATTCGGCGGACCTTCTGTTTCACTGGAGGACAGTCTTCCTTGGTAGGCAGGCAATAAACCACAATATCAGTATCCAACCCAGGCATGTCTTCATAAGACCAGGCAAAGATCTCAACATAGTCACGCAGCATCTGAATCAACCGTTGTTTCACACTAAGCTCCAGATTTTCCCTGATCTTGACTTCCCTCTTATCTATCTTTGTACCCAGATTCACTGATTCCACCGGCTCTTTGTGCGGCTGAATAGCCATCTCTTCCTGAAGTAACAGTCCTGCAAGTTCACCAGGCACTTCGCAATCATCTTCACCTTCGTCTTCGGCTAAGTTGATCGGATTTTCGAAGTCATAACCGGCAGTAGCAGAGTCGTTACCAGTGGGATCCAGAATGGATGTAGACCTGTATATGTGAGTGTGTGTGTATGTTGTACCCCAAAATTTTCCCTCTCAATTATCAAGGCCTTTCTCACAAGGATTATCAAGGTTCAAGCTTGCACAAGTACTTTGGAATTTTCCAATACCAAAATTAAAAGGAGATTGGCAAAAAGGGAGAAAATAGATAAAAATATTATTTTGACAAAAATTGGAGAAATACAAGTGTTCTTCGTTTCAGCTCTTTCAATTGGCCTTTAGGCATCTTTCGATCAGCATCCTTCGATTGACTCTTGGCCTCCTTCGATTGCTCAAAATGGATGCTAGCGTGCCTCTTTCGCATGGGCATGTGACTTCTTGTTGCAGGCTTCGTTTGTGTCTTTTGCTGCATGCATGCTTGCAATCGAAGGCTATGACCTACTGGTCACATGTACCCCCTGCAAGGCAAGTCTTCGTTTGGGCACTCACCTTTTGTGTGCCTGGATGAAAACTTCAGTTGAGAAAGAGCCTCCTTCGAATGCAACTTGGATTACATCCTTCATTTTTAGCAAAAGCCTCTTTCGAATGCAACTTGGATATGTCCTTCATGTTGAACTCTAAGCCTCCTTCGAATGCAACTTGGGAATACCCTTCGACTCAGAAGCCAGGAACCTCCCTCACGCTAAAAGGCAATGACTCCCTTTATGTTTCTTTCGATCCACATGCTTCGATTGGGAAATATTGCTTCCTTTGAACATGGACTTTCGATTGGGAAATATGTTTGCTTCGACCCAGGCTTCGATTGGGAAATATGCTTGTTTCAACCACAAGTTTCGACTGAGGGAAAGGCTTCCTGGTGGTTTTCTTCAATTCAAAAGTCAAATATCTTCTAAAAGCTTATTTCGATTCATAAGTTAATAACCTTCTGAAAAGGGCCATTCGAAGAACACACAGTTGGTCCATTCGAAGGACACACAGCTGGTGAAAACGAATGCCGTGTTGTCCTAGTTTGTTCGAAAGGTGTAGAAAGATGGAGGATTCGACTCAAAAGATCAAGTTGAACATTTAGACCCATAGGCTAGGCCACGTGTCTTCCCTTTTTAGGCATGTACCCATTTGTTGTCTAAGACCACTTGCACTTAATAGCACAGTACTACCTTTTAGGAAAGTATGTCTTTAGCCTTGCGCCTATTTTCCTTCAGAAGGAAGCAACCCCATCTGAACCATTCATCTTGATTTTGTGGCACAAGTGGACATTTACTTTCCAGCTGGGCCTTATTTTATTATTTTTTGCACCCCAACTGCCAAGAGGCCCCCACATGTACTGTCACATTACATTATTCTATCATTTATTTGCAAGGCTGGCTTTGGACAACAGGTCCATTTCTTTCTCTATAAATAGAGGAATTTTTGCAAAACTAAGGGAGGATTTTTGGACGAGAGGAACAAATATCCTAAATTTTCTCAAACACCACAAATCTCTCAAGTCCCTTCAACACTTGTGAGAACAAACCCAGAATCACATTCATCTCCTTCAATTCTGGAGAACAACAACACTTCAGTGTCCTTTGAAATCGAAGAAGCATCACACGTGCTTTTTCCCCTCTTTTGAATCCAGCATCCTGGATCTCCACTCAAGGTACCACATCCATTCAAGGCCTGAAGCAAGGTAAGTTATTCTTACCTTTGAACTTTTCGTTTCATAACATGTAAATTCATTTCCTTTTCGTTTGAAACATTGTACATACCATTGTTCCTTTAGTTTCCACATTTCTAACATATTTTTCAGAGCTAACCTTTTCATTTTGCTTTCTGTTTACCTGAACTTGCTTTATTTATTAAACTGTTACCAAACAAATACTAGCATGGCCTCAGGCCATGTTTCCATTTAATGCTTTAAATGAAAGAAACAGGAAATAGGAAACGAAGCTTCTGGCTTCTATCCTCTTTCTCCAGGTCGAACGAAAGAGACAACCAGGAGTATGAAACGAAGCTTTTGGTTCCCACACTGACTTCCAGGCCCAACCAAAGATACGCTCACACTGATTTCACTGGCCCAATCGAACAAGGCAGCAAGGCAGAAAAGGCCCAGCCAGAGGCACACTTGCACTAAGTCCAGGCTCAGACGAAAGGCACTCCCATGCTGGTGCCAGCCTCCAATCGAAGTACATGACCTGACTGGTGCCAAAGCCTAATCGAAAGACGTGACTTTGTTGTTGCCAGCCCCAATCGAAGGAGGCCAACATAATGCAAATCGAAGGGTGCTCCTGCCTCAATCGAAAGATCCATTTTTCTTACTTTTACCTTATTTTTGCCTTTACATTTTCTTGCCTTTCAATATCGTTGTAATAGTGTAGGATATTTATTTCCTGCATTTTTATTGCTTTGTACAAATACTAGTAATTATATGTGTATGGCAAGATAAAATCAACAAGTAGACAACCCAAAAATCAAAGACAAAATGCATGCAATCAAACACACTTGCACACATACACCCTTAGGGTAATTCCACTTGTTGCCTTATAAAAATGGCCATGTTATGCATGTGGGATGTCTTAGCACAAACGAATTGAAAAAAGATCATAGTCCCTCGATGACGCTATCAAAGTTGCCTTTTCAAAATGATCTTAGTCCCTACAGAAAAGTGCTAAGTCATTTCACAACATTGCTATCATGGTCATACGATGACCCGCGCCTGTCCCGTTAACATCCTAACACAAGGTTATTCACCAAATACAATGGTGAAACAACACTGTTAAAAGGGTTAGAAACATAAGAAAGATCTTTGAGTAAAATAGGGTAGACAACTCTTAGTTACTTGATCAAAAATCTTGCAAAACATCCTTGCTATTTTTCAAAACACACTCCACAACACAATTTAAAAAACAACTTTCAAAACATTGAAAACCTTTCAAAAAGACATACACCTTTGTATACATTCAAACAAGAATCATTACAAAGGTTGCCTAGACAAGGCATCTTTTTTTTAAAACATTTTCAAAACTGCACACACAAATCATCATTTCAAACAATTGAAAAGCAAAGGCGAGTGATCTAAAACAAGTAACTAAGAGCCCATGGATAACCATGGATGAAAAGGGTGCTAACACCTTCCCTTCTCATAATCTACCCCCCGAACCCACGAAAACATCTCAAAGGTCTTTCCTGTGCTTTTTGACCTTTCCTTAGGATAAAATAAAAAGTCGGTGGCGACTCTTGCTAAACCGAAACATTTGCGAAAACAAACGCAAATCCCAAGTCAGTTCTCCCACCGTATCACAGAACTGGCGACTCTGCTGGGGAAAATTATTTCTAAAAGTGGGGTTACCTTAGGGCTTTAGATCACCTTTACATGCTTACTTTGATTGCTTTGATTGCTTTACCTTTTGGGTTCCTTGTTTGGTTTTGTTGTAAATCCTACACCCGGATTTGGGGGCACCTTTTTTAGGTAAGTAACAATAAATTGTGAGGGATCTGTCCGGCGTAGACCGACACGGATGAAGCAGTAGCTACATTGGTGTGACACCTTGGTCTGTACCGATATCCCTTGTGTTGAAACGAGGAGAATATGGGTCTTCTAAGGAGTAATTAAGCACCAACTGACCTTAGAACCTTAAATTGACCAACTTGGCCATAGAACAGTAGCAGTATGCTACACTCATTGAGACTAAACTCTCGCGATGATTACGGCCGCAAGAAAAGGTTGCTAAACTGGAATTATGACCGATTGAGGGTAGTCATTGATATTGAGATCCTCTAGAACCCGGTTTCTATTTCTAGGACAGGTTTGAGCCAACTAAACTCAAGAGGGTACTTACCTACAAACCCCATGCAAGCCTAAACCTAAGGACTTGTTTGCTTTGTGTGAATATGATTACCTGTATATACACTTGGTTACTTTTGCATACATGTACATATCATCATAACATCATACCATAGCATTTTCAATAACCATTTCAAGGATCTCGAGGGTCTTTCGATGCAGGGTCACGTTGAACCAGATGTCTACCAAGGGGTAAGAGGGTTCTCCTCTAAACAAACACCGTCAAAGATCAAGTGCAACAGCTTGAATCAGGGGCTATGACCCACTCGACATGGTGAGCTTGATTCTCGTGGAAAGACATCCACCAATAACAAAGTTCTCCAATCAAAGATGTCGATCAAAGTTCAAAATCTCTAACATTTTCTTGTGTTTACCCCGCAAGATCCTTGAAAACATGCATCCACATATCATATCATGACAGGTTTCTCCCATACAGGTCTCCTTATCTTCCTACTGTTTATTTCAGTAAGATGGATATGGAACAAACGGTGAAAGATCTCCAAGCTCAAAACGCACAATTCCAACAAATGTTTCTGACTATGGCAAAGGGGCAAGAGGACCTGAAAGCTCTCCTTCTCAAAGAAAAAAAGAAAAAGTCCAAGAAGTCAGTAAGCGTCTCGAACTTGAGAAGAAGACCTAAAACCCCAGATCTTTCAACTCCATCCAACATAGGGGATAGTCTTGAAGAAGACCACAATTTGGAGATTGATGAAGTTGAAGCTGACTACTCCGAGGAACAATATCCTCCCGCTGATGACAAGTACAAACAATTGGAGGATCGCCTCAGTGCTATGGAGATTCAACAAATACCTGGCTTGGGTTTAGGAGACATGGGTTTAGTTTCTGGATTGGTCATCCCGCCAAAGTTCAAAGTCCCTACCTTTTCACTGTACGATGGAGTTTCTTGCCCTAAGATGCACTTAAAGTCTTATGTCCGCAAGATTCAACCATACACAACTGATCCAAAGCTTTTGATCCATTTCTTCCAAGAAAGCTTGGTAGGGACTCAAATCGAGTGGTTTTATCAATTGGAGAGTTCCCGCATCCACACCTGGGAGGATCTAGCTGCTGCTTTTTACAAACAGTATCAGTACAATGGTGATCTTGCACCAACTCGTGTGCAATTGCAAAACATGACCATGGGTTCCAACGAGAGCTTCAAAGGATACACTCAAAAGTGGAGAGATCTGGATGGTAGAGTGCAACCCCATTTAACTGACAGGGAGCTGATTGACATCTTCATGGGAACTTTGACGGGGCCTTTCTTCAAACACTTGATCGGAAGCTCTTCAGTCGGGTTCACCGAGCTAATACTGACCAGCGAAAGGGTCGAAGCTGGCATCAAAAGTGGGAAGATTCAAGAAGCTACACCTTCTGATGCTCAGAAAAATCCTTACAGTGGGAAGAAAGAGTCCAATATTGTGTACAGTCAAAAGAGTCGTCGTGACCAACACATAGGGGCAGTCCTGATCTCTGGTTCTGCGTCACACCGGCAACAGCAAAGGGGAAATCAACAAAGGCCAGACGAGCCTAAAAGACAGTTCACCAACATCAACATGCCGCTGTCTCAAGCGCTGCAACACTTGTTAAGGATGAATCTGATCACATTGATAGGACCTCATCCAAACTCGAAAACTTCTTCTCCTAACTACAATCCTAATGCAACGTGCGCTTATCATTCTGACAGTCTCGGGCATGATACTAACGATTGTTGGGCATTGAAGTACAAGATTCAGAATTTGATTGATGCCAAGGAGATTGAGTTTGGTCCTCCGGAGACTCCAGTATAATCAATGCTCCTTTGGAAAATCATTGAGAGCGTCTTTGTTTCATTTGAATTTTCAAGTTGTAATTCCTTTTGTTATTCAAACAATTATCTATTAATGTCAAACTTTGTTTCATTAATGCATTGCATATGTTTGTCTTGATTTGATCCACTCATTTTCATTACATTTAAACTGTGCTTTTTACTCTCTTTATGACATTTAACTCTTGCTAAAAGTTACAAGCCTTTAGAGGGAGGATGATGAAACAATGCCATAATCTCATAACAGTATGCTATTGAACAGACCTTACTGACGATGTACATGCGTTTCTTTCAAATCCTAAACACTGGAGTTATAAGGAAGATAATCCCTAGTCAACCCCTTCGAGCCAAAGAAGTAGAAGTTTTCTGTTTTAAACACAAATTGAAACCTTTAAACCTGGGGCAGGGTAGTCACTCAGTTAATTCAAAAGATGCGCATTAAAGTCGCAAACTCTCAGTTCGTAATACAACGAACAACATCAAAAGCATTCCTCTGGAATCAAAATACATTGGTGGTTCCTTATCTAATAGGCAGTCATTATCTCTCAAAAAAAAGAAAGGAAAAGCCCACTAAGCCAAAACCTACAAAGGAAGCTTAAGAAATTTGGGGCATCCCGCTGACTGTAATCTCGAAAGCAGGAACAGTCAGGAAAAAGTTAGGGATAACAAATCAAAAGAACGAGGTCGCCACAAATCCTCAACAACATGAAAAATGTTGCAAAAATGACTGCCTTCCCACAAATTCAACTTGTGTGAACCATCACCAAAAACGTCGTTCCAAATTCGAATAGAGTTCGACGCACAATTAACTGAGTTTAGGATTGAAGAACATCACGAAGAGCGGGTGGGTACAAATATACTTTGAGCCTTTATCCTTTGTTTCTTAAACCGTAAACCAAGCCACGTTACAACCCTTCAAAAGTCCTAATTGAAGCATGGGTTAGTTCGAAAGCATACTGTTACAAAAGGTATCCTGACTCCTGTAAGGCTTTGCCCTAAATCTTGTGTTGAATTTGTCTCATAAAAAGTTTTCTGCTAAAAAACGCATTTTTCAAAACTTCAAGACAAACATAAACTTTGCATCACTTGAATATCATTGTTTGCATTTGGCTATTTGTTTGACAGCGGAGAAATTCACACAACGAGTATCCGATGAACGAAAGCCCTCTCAGTGAACAAAATCACTTCAAAAAGGATGACACTTCCATTGACAAATCTCCTATCAACAAGGGGGCATGACATGTCACTATCCAGCACACCTGGGGCAATCCAGTCAAGATTTCAAGAAATCTCTGAAGAAGTGCAGAGTAACCAGGGGCAAGTCTCCATCTCCATCACTTGGGGTATTGAACGTCAACCCCGACAAAGGGTTACATACAATCAAACTTTTTGGCAATACCACAAACATTCGCTACTAGGGGCAATGACAAGTCTCCCCAAAGTCCTTCTCATAGGATGATTCCCCAGCAAGAGTATAATCTCTGACCCCCTTTCCTCAGCTGAATCAACCTCAAGAATCCTCGAGGACTTCCCCCAACAAAGATGTCACCTCTCTAGCGGACTGACGACAGGGTTTATTTCCCCAACAACACCAGGATTCCCCAGCTTGAGTTTGCCTCTCCGACTACTACAAATCAAAGGACCACAACTCCTCTTCCCCAGTAGACTACTCTACAATCCCCAGCAAGTTACTGCGAAACCTGGACCCAACCAGATATCAGTTCAACTTCGACTCCCCAGTAGAGCAACGGACGACTAAGACTCCTAAACTCTTTTCCCAAGCAGAAATAAACATACTCCCCACAGAGTTTTCAACTTCCCCCAGTGGAGTTCTCCTCAAACAACAAAACAGGAATCCATTGGAAATATTCTAAGCAAAGTTTGAAGACACACATACTCTTCAACAGCAGTCCAGGATTTAATGACTCCCCAGCTTTTGTCAAGGATTTATTTTCCATGACAAAAATACATTCATTAACATTTCACATTTCATACATCCTATTTACATACATGATAAGTACATACAACACAATCTCATTTATTTTGAGAACATCATGACATCGTGCATTTCATACATCATGACATTGCATACAACTAACGTTTTACCTTTTTCAGAAAAAGGTCAATCAACAGATGGCTACCATCAACCTTTTCAAGTTCCAGATTAATACCTGAAACCAGACAGGACAATTATCTACTTGACCATCATGAAGCAACCCTACACAGGTTCCTTCTCAAATTAATATGAAGTTTTACACGGACTCATCATCATGCAACCCTACACCGGTTCCTTCTCATTTCTAAGATGAAGTTTTACACGGACTCATCATCAGGCAACCCTACACCGGTTCCTTCTCATTTCCAAGATGAAGTTTTACACGGACTCATCATCAGGAAACCCTACACCGGTTCCTTCTCTTTCCAAGATGAAGTTTTACACGGACTCATCATCAGGCAACCCTACACCGGTTCCTTCTCATTTCCAAGATGAAGTTTTACATGGACTCATCATCAGGCAACCCTACACCGGTTCCTTCTCATTTCCAAGATGAAGTTTTACACGGACTCATCATCAGGCAACCCTACGCCGGTTCCTTCTCTTTCCAAGATGAAGTTTTACACTGACTCATCATCAGACAACCCTACACCGGTTCCTTCTCATTTCAAAGATGAAGTTTTACACGGACTCATCATCAGGAAACCTTACATCGGTTTCTTCTCTTTCCAAGATGCAGTTTTACACAGACACATCATCAGGCAACCCGACACAGGTTCCTTCCTTCCAAGATGCAGTTTCACACGGACTCATCATCAGGTGACCCTACACAGGTTCCTTCCTTCCAAGATGCAGTTTCACACGGACTCATCATCAGGCAACCCTACACAGGTTCCTTCCTTCCAAGATGCAGTTTCACACGGACTCATCATCAGTCAACCCTACACAGGTTCCTTCCTTCCAAGATGCAATTTTACACAGACTCATCATCAGGCAACCCTACACAGGTTCCTTCTTTCAACTTACAAAATTACAATTCAACAGGAATTCTTGGATGGCATCTACAAGCCCATCTCCAACATGATTCTATCACATCTCTAAATGGCATCTTTAAGCCTATTCCCTCTACCATCACATCTTCGAGTGCAAATTTTCTAGGAACTCTAGTGTTCAATCATCTTCCACCTTCAAGTCACGAATGGTAGAATTACCAATCTAACTCTTCAGGTGCAAGAAGTTTGAACAGGGGCAGCTGTTGTACCCCAAAATTTGCCCTCTCAATTATCAAGGCCTTTCTCACAAGGATTCTCAAGGTTCAAGCTTGCACAAGTACTTTGGAATTTTCCAATACCAAAATTAAAAGGAGATTGTCAAAAATGAGAAAACAGATGAAAATATTATTTTGACAAAAATTGGAGAAATACAAGTGTTCTTCGTTTCAGCTCTTTCGATTGGCCTTTAGGCATCTTTCGATCAGCATCCTTCGATTGACTCTTGGCCTCCTTCGATTGCTCAAATGGATGCCAGCATGCCTCTTTCGCATGGGCATGTGACTTCTTGTTGCAGGCTTCGTTTGTGTTTTTTGCTGCCTGCATGCTTGCAATCGAAGGCCATGACCTACTGGTCACATGTACCCCCTGCAAGGCAAGTCTTTGTTTGGGCACTCACCTTCTGTGTGCCTGGATGAAAACTTCAGTTGAGCAAGAGCCTCCTTCGAATGCAACTTGGATTACATCCTTCATTTTTAGCAAAAGCCTCTTTCGAATGCAACTTGGATATGTCCTTCATGTTGAACTCTAAGCCTCCTTCGAATGCAACTTGGGAATACCCTTCGACTCAGAAGCTAGGAACCTCCCTCACGCTAAAAGGCAATGACTCCCTTTATGTTTCTTTCGATCCACATGCTTCGATTGGGAAACATTGCTTCCTTCAAACACGGACTTTTGATTGGGAAATATGTTTACTTCGACCCAGGCTTCGATTGGGCAATATGCTTGTTTCAACCACAAGTTTTGACTGAGGGAAAGGCTTCCTGGTGGTTTTCTTCAATTCAAAAGTCAAATATCTTCTAAAAGCTTATTTCGATTCAGAAGTTAATAACCTTCTGAAAAGGGCCATTCGAAGAACACACAGTTGGTCCATTCGAAGGACACACAGCTGGTGAAAACGAATGTCGTGTTGTCCTAGTCTGTTCGAAAGGTGTAGAAAGATGGAGGATTCGACTCAAAAGATCAAGTTGAACATTTAGACCCATAGGCTAGGCCACGTGTCTTCCCTTTTTAGGCCTGTACCCATTTGTTGTCTAAGACCACTTGCACTTAATAGCACAGTACTACCTTTTAGGAAAGTTTGTCTTTAGCCTTGCGCCTATTTTCCTTCAGAAGGAAGCAACCCCATCTGAACCATTCATCTTACTTTTGTGGCACAAGTGGATATTTACTTTCCAGCTGGGCCTTATTTTATTATTTTTTGCACCCCAACTGCCAAGAGGCCCCCACATGTACTGTCACGTTACATTATTCTATCATATATTTGCAAGGCTGACTTTGGACAACAGGTCCATTTCTTTCTCTATAAATAGAGGAATTTTTGCAAAGCTAAGGGAGGATTTTTGGACGAGAGGAACAAATCTCTCAAATTTTCTCAAACACCACAAATCTCTCAAGTCCCTTCAACACTTGTGAGAACAAACCCAGAATCACATTCATCTCCTTCAATTCTGGAGAACAACAACACTTCAGTCTCCTTTGAAATCGAAGAAGCATCACATGTGCTTTTTCCCCTCTTTTGAATCCAGCATCCTGGGCCTCCACTCAAGGTCCCACATCTATTCAAGGCCCGAAGCAAGGTAAGTTATTCTTACCTTTGAACTTTTGTTTCATAACATGTAAATACATTTCCTTTTCGTTTGAAACATTGTACATACCATTGTTCCTTTCGTTTCCACATTTCTAACATATTTTTCAGAGCTAACCTTTTCATTTTGCTTTCTGTTTACCTGAACTTGCTTTAACTGTTAAACTGTTACCAAACAAATATTAGCATGGCCTCAGGCCATGTTGCCATTTAATGCTTTAAATGAAAGAAACAGGAAATAGGAAACGAAGCTTCTGGCTTCTATCCTCTTTCTCCAGGTCGAACGAAAGAGACAACCAGGAGTATGAAACGAAGCTTTTGGTTCCCACACTGACTTCCAGGCCCAGCCAGAGATACACTCACACTGATTTCACTGGCCCAATCAAAGAAGGCAACAAGGCAGAAAAGGCCCAGCCAGAGGCACACTTGCACTAAGTCCAGGCTCAGACGAAAGGCATTCCCATGCTGGTGCCAGCCTCCAATCGAAGTACATGACCTGACTGGTGCCAAAGCCTAATCGAAAGATGTGACTTTGTTGTTGCCAGCCCCAATCGAAAGAGGCCAACAAAATGCAAATCGAAGGGTGCTCCTGCCTCAATCGAAAGATCCATTTTTCTTGCTTTTACCTT
Source organism: Vicia faba (assembly GCA_948472305.1). Classification (NCBI taxonomy): domain Eukaryota; kingdom Viridiplantae; phylum Streptophyta; class Magnoliopsida; order Fabales; family Fabaceae; genus Vicia; species Vicia faba. The sequence goes on from OX451738.1 coordinate 1,374,976,546, forward strand.
ATTTTTGCCTTTACATTTTCTTGTCTTTTAATATGGTTGTAATAGTGTAGGATATTTATTTCCTGCATTTTTATTGCTTTGTACAAATACTAGTAATTAGATGTGTATGGCAAGATAAAATCAACAAGTAGACAACCCAAAAATCAAAGACAAAATGCATGCAATCAAACACACTTGCACACATGCACCCTTAGGGTAATTCCACTTGTTGCCTTATAAAAATGGCCATGTTATGCATGTGGGATGTCTTAGCACAAACGAATTGAAAAAAGATCATAGTCCCTCGATGACGCTATCAAAGTTGCCTTTTCAAAATGATCTTAGTCTCTACAGAAAAGTGCTAAGTCATTTCACAACATTGCTATCATGGTCATACGATGACCCGCGCCTGTCCCGTTAACATCCTAACACAAGGTTGTTCACCAAATACAATGGTGAAACAACATTGTTAAAAGGGTTAGAAACATAAGAAAGATCTTTGAGTAAAATAGGGTAGACAACTCTTAGTTACTTGATCAAAAATCTTGCAAAACATCCTTGCTATTTTTCAAAACACACTCCACAAAACAATTTCAAAAACAACTTTCAAAACATTGAAAACCTTTCAAAAAGACATACACCTTTGTATACATTCAAACAAGAATCATTACAAAGGTTGCCTAGACAAGGCATCTTTTTTTTAAAACATTTTCAAAACCGCACACACAAAGCATCATTTCAAACAATTGAAAAGCAAAGGCAAGTGATCTAAAACAAGTAACTAAGAGCCCATGGATAACCATGGATGAAAATGGTGCTAACACCTTCCCTTCTCATAATCTACCCCCCGAACCCACGAAAACATCTCAAAGGTCTTTCCTGTGCTTTTTGACCTTTCCTTAGGATAAAATAAAAAGTCGGTGACGACTCTTGCTAAACCGAAACATTTGCGAAAACAAACGCAAATCCCAAGTCAGTTCTCCCACCGTATCACAGTGTAAAATAGTTGTTTTGCAATATATAATAAAGAAAAACAAGGAGCGCAAAATTTGAAATGCAAGAATGTCCAATGCTTTTATTAATGATATATGTAGATGACACACATAAAGCCCTCACAAATGAAGCCACGGTGCCCCGGGTAAGACACTGGGCCGTAAAGTTTAAAACATTGTCTGTTACAAATTCAAAACAAAAAGTTTCTTTACTGGGTAACAAAAGAAATAGGGATGAAGTCCTTTGCTGTCCAGTTGCTTGGTCCACCGTCGATCATTGGGTAGATCCAATTGTCAAACTCAGACTCTTCAACATCGTCTTCAATGGCATTTACTCCTGAATTGCTGATGAACAAGGGAGATCTTCCGATCCATGCATTCCGAACAGCCCTTTGAACTTCTTTCTCAACAACAGCCCGAGCATCCTTGAAGGAAGCCATCTTCATAGGTGAATCTTCAACAACAGTCTCAGTTGATGCCAGCGTCTGGGGAACCTCTTCAAAATGCTGAAATGGGGTCTCAATGAATTCTCCATTCATTTCTACATATTGGAAAGAGTTGAGGTGGCTCACCATGTACTCCTCTTCTCCTTGCACTGTCACAATCTTCCCTTTGACCGGGTACTTCAGCTTCTGGTGGAGCGTAGACGTCACTGCCCCATCTTTGTGGATCCATGGACGACCCAGCAAACAAGAATAAGATGGCCGAATGTTCATCACATAGAATATAGAGTTGAAAACCTGAGAACCAACCTTAATCAGAATATCAACTTCTCCGTGCACCATCCTCTTAGACCCATCAAAGGCCCTGACGACAATGTTACTTGGTTTCAACTCCAACCTTTCACTGTCCAACCGGTCTAGAGCTTTCTTAGGAAAAACGTTCAACGAGGAACCAGTATCCACCAATACATGAGCAAGAGTGGTGTCCCTGCATTCAATGGAGACATGCAGGGCATCGTTATGATTCTTCCCTTTAGCAGTCAAATCGGTGTCAGAGAAACCCAACCCATTATCAGCAGTCAGACTAGCCACACAATCTTTAAACTGATCAGCCGATGTCTCTTGAGGTACGTGGGTAGTCTTCAAGAAGGCAATCAGAGCCTTGGCATGGGCTTCTGAGCATAGCAACAGAGATAACATAGAAATCTTGGACGGGCTTTGCCCCAGATGCTCGACTACATTGTAGTTGCTCTTTTTGATGATTTTCAGAATCTCTTCCATCTCTTGTCTAGAAGCTTCAACAGTAATCATCTTTGGTGCCTCCGTCTGGGCAGGCTCACTGGTGATCCCTTTGCCCCGAGTGTCAGATGACTCGACGACAGGGGTAAGAATAGGAACTTGAACAGGAATAGTAGCAGGTACACTGGAAGGTGTAATAACAACAGGTTTCTGGGCATTTGCTGGAGAGATATCAGGGGAGAAGAGTCTTCCGCTGCGGGTGACTTTAGCAGGTCCAACAATATTGCTGACGTTAGTATCAGCATCTAACTCTTGTTTAACTCCATGAAAATAAACATCAGCCCCATAATGCCAAGGGACAGCTTTATCAGAGGTGTAGGGGATAGGCCCCGGAACATTGATGATTAATGGTGCGATTCTTGGAACAGATGTAATTCTAACAGGCTTTCTCGTGGAAGCCTTGGAAGAATTGTCGAAAATGGTGATTATAGAAACTTCTTCATTACGAACTAGAGGAACAACAGTCTTCTCAAACAGAATCTCCTTATTATCAATCAGGCGTTGGACACCTGATTTCAAAAGATGGCAACCGGTTGGTAGGGCAGATCACATACGGCAACCTTCGTCACAACCCAAAAATAAACCGGCTAGAAAAAGGTTCTTCTTCATAGTCATCAAAGGGGTAACAATGTCGTTCACAGAAACCACAAACGAGTCTTCTTCTATAGCATTTACTCCATGCTTTGGCATAGGAGCAGTCACAACATTAGGTCTTTCGGGCGCCTCGAACTCAATCTCCTTAGCATCAATTAAGTCCTGTATTTTGTTCTTCAAAGCCCAACAATCATTTGTATTATGTCCCGGGCTATCAGAGTGAAAAGCACAGCGGGCATTAGGGTTGTACTTAGGTGATGCAGTGTTGGGATTCTGCGGAGCCTCCCTTGGAGTTACTAGATTGGTCTTTAATAACAACGGCAGAATCTGAGACAAAGTCATGTTGAGATGGGTGAATTGCCTTCGAGGTCTCTCGGCCTTTTGTTGATTTTTGCACTGAGTAGCACCAGCAGGTCTTGAAATAATAACTGCATTAACAACTTGGCGGTGTTCAGGTCTATTCTGGCTTTTTGAACTATAAACAACACTTGACTCTTTCTTAAAAGGCTTTTTCTCGGTGCTTGATAAAGCACCCTTTTGTATCTTACCAGCCTCAATCCTTTCACCGGTCATAATTACCTCTGTAAACCCAGACGAAGAGCTTCCAATCAGATGGTTGAAAAATGGACCAGACAAGGTCCATAGAAACATATCCACGAGCTCCCGATCAGCCAAGGGTGGTTGCACTCTTCTGGAGAGCTCCCTCCACTTCTGAGCATAATCTTTGAAACCTTCACCCGTTCCTATAGACATACCCTGGAGTTGGGTACGCGTAGAAGCGAGGTCGGCATTGTATTGGTACTGCCTGTAGAAAGCAGCAGACAAATCTTCCCAACTGCGGATACTGGCTCCGTCTAACTGATAAAACCATTCAAGCTGAGTCCCTGAGAGACTGTCTTGAAAGAAATGGATCCATAGGTTCTTATCAGCGGTGTATGGCTGAATCTTCCTTACATATGACCGGAGGTGCAGCTTCGGACAAGAAACTCCATCATACTTAGCAAAGGCTGGTGCTTTGAATTTGTGGGGAATCACCACCCCAGATGATAGACCCAGATCACCAAGGTCCAGACCAAGCACTTTCTGAACTTCCATCGCACTCAAACGGTCTTCCAATTGCTTGTATCTATCCTCAGCAGGAGGATACTGGTCTTCGTCGAAGTCCGTCTCGTTGTCTGAGACTACAGGGCTAGGAGCCCTCCTTTCTTCCTGACTATCTTTCCCTCCAGATGAGGTGGTCAAATCAACTTCATCCCGTAGCCTGTTTCCAAACCTGTGACCTGTGTTAAACAGGAATGTCCTCTTCTTCTTCTTCTTCTTCTCTTTCAGAATAAGGGTCTTCAGATCTTGCTGACCCTTAGCTAGATTCATGAACAACTCTTGGAATTGGGCGTTTTGCGCCTGTAGGGCCTTGACTGCTTGCTCAGTTGATGGTTTAGCAGACATGATGCTGAAATAAACAGCGAAGAAGATAAGAGACCTGTAATGGGGACCTGTTATGAAGTGCATGGGATGAAATGCGTATGATATGATTTCAAAGACATCGAGAGATTCAAATTCGTAAACAAGAAATGAAACACACTTTTATTAGATAAACTTTAAAATTCAAATTTTTCAACAAATTGCCCTTGAGGCGTTACAAGAAAGGAAATACTGAAAAGTAAATAAAACTGGAAAGGAAATAATCAAAGGACAATCAGTGCTCCCATGGTCGCTTCTTGTCAGTGCAGACATAGTCATTAAGGATCCGCTTGTTCTCCAGCTGTCTAGTCAACTTCTGGATCTTCTGCTCTTGCTCGTTAAACTTTTCTCGGTAAGCATCCCGCTCTTCTCTCAGTTGCATCCAAGACCTTTTCAGTGCCCCAATGTTAGTGGGCATGTAAGGATGGAGGGTGGTAGGAAGAACCCCCTCTCCGTTAGAAACTTCAACAATGATAGGCAGGACGGCTTCATACGGCATACCCAGCTTTTGGGCACGGATACGAACCCATCTGAGATATGGCTCCATCGGAAGTGAGGTCTTTGGACCCAACTCATGTGGATCAGATTTGTGAACTCTATCCCAAGCCCTTATGAATCTGCGGCATTGCTCGTCGCTATTCCCTTGAAAATCAAAGATGATATTAGGCATTAGCAGCTCACGAGGCCTTCTCTTATGGCTCGCCCAAACTGACATAAGGCCAAGCATGGATTATAAGAAATTCCTCCGTTGGTTACTATCAGTGGAACATTGGGGTACTCCCCACACCGATCAATGATAGCCACCTCGTCCATTCCCTTAATAGTCCAGATGATGTCATTATGAGAGAGAGAGAGAGACATAACCCTATAGGCACAACCCATGCCTTCTTTGTTCTTCAGCACTGATTTGGGGAGGTGCGAAATAAACCACCTCGCCAATAATGGAGCACGGCACATCAAGGTTCCCTGCTTACGAGCAGTACGGGCATAAAGCTGATGAAGAATGTCACCCAAGAGAGTGGGTACAGGATTACGAGAGATGAAGATTTTCACTGCATTCACATCAACAAAGGAGTCAGGATTCGGAAACAATACCAAGCCATATATCAGAAGAGCCAGAATATCTTTGAATGCCTTGAAGTCTAGACTATCCCAGAAATAATTAGCCTTACCAACCAAGAACTTAGTCAGAAAGCCCTTTGCTCCACTTCTAGTCTCCCAATTAGCCATTACCTCATCCTTTGTCATATGAAGGGCTGAAGCAATCTCTTCTGGCCTAAGGATCTTCTCCCAACCAGTAAACGGGGTCTGCTCCAGAATAGAGATACCGAGCAGATCAGAGAACTCTTCTAAGTTGGGAACCAACTGGTAGTCCTAAAAAGTAAAGCAATGGTACAGTGGATCATAGAACTGGACTAGGACACTCATCATCTGCTCGTCCAATTTGGAGGTAACCAAACTGAGAAGATGCCCATGTCTTCTGATGAAGGAGGTAGTATCAGGCATCTTTGCAATCAATTCTTTAAGCATAGTGGGAACCTGGACAAAGTTGATCTGGATGGTGTTCCTACGCATGGGCATCATGACCTATAAAACAGAACAAAGATGAATCCCTCATATCTTTGAAATAGGTTAGTCCAATGCAAGATGCATGCAATGTTATGATGTTATGATGTCATGATAGAAAGCACATCACAAGTATCCACAAATAGCAAACATGGTAAAGGCACACAAGTCACAGAGAGAGCCCTTAGATTTCAGGCTGGCAAGGAGCTTAGGTACTACCCTTTTTCAGTTTAGTTGGTTCAAACCTGTCCTAAAAATAGTAATCGGGTTCTAGAGGATCTCAATATGACTGACTACCCTCGATCGGTCATAATTCCAGTTTAGCAACCTTTTCTTGCGGCCGAAATCATCGCGAGAGTTTAGTCTCAATGAGTGTAGCATACTGCTACTGTTCTATGGCCAAGTTGGTCAATTTAAAGGTTCTAAGGTCAGTTGGTGCTTAATGACCCCTTAGAAGACCCATATTCTCCTCGTTCCAACACAAGGTATATTGGTACAGACTAAAGTGCCACACCAACGTAGCTACTGCTTCAACCTTATCGGTCTACGTCGTACAGTTCCCTCACAGTTTATTGCTACTTACCTAAAGGGTATCCCCCAATCCGGGTTAGGATCTATAGTAACTCCGATACAAGCTCACAAATATAAAGCATACAAAGCAAACAATTGAAAACACAATGATCTAATCCTAAGGTACACCCACTTGTTAAGCGTCCCCAGCAGAGTCGCCAGTTCTGTGATATGGTGGGAAGAGAACTGACTGTTTTTTGGAATGCTGGTTTGTGTTTTGCGTTTGTTTTTGCAAAATGTCGCGGTAAGCAAGATTCGCCGCCGTCTTTTATTTTATCCAACAAGGAAAGGAAAAAAGCATAGAAAAATTCCTTTTTCGAGATGTTTCTCGGGTTCGGGGGGTAGATTATAGAAAGGGAAGGTGTTAGCACCCTTTCTATCTGTGGTTATCCACGGGCTCTTAGGTACTTGCTCATATTGTTTTCAAAATTGCTTTCTTTGTGTTTGTGGGTTTGAAAAAAAGTTTTTGTTTGAAAAGGAGTGTAAGTGTGAAAATTTTGTTTTGTTTTGAAAGAGCAAGTACTTAAGAACCATCTACCTACTCGAAAAAGGAATTGTTCTATGCTAATGTCCTTTAAACAGGGCTATCCCACTATGAATGAGTAGGTAGCCTCGTCGTTGGAGTTTAAGGGTCAATTCGATTAAGGGACGTGCGGTCACTAAAGCAATGTTAGGAGGCCTTAGCGGTAACCCTAATGTCTTAGATCATTTTTCTGAGGCAACCGTTTCGAGGCAACTATGATCTTTGGACAAGAGGGTGACCTCTAAAACTTCCTATACTCAATGATCGCGTACAAAGGAAACCAAGTGGAGTGTATCCTAAGAGTGCGCATGTGCGAGTGTGTCGTTTTCAGTTTATTTTATCTTTGTACATGTCAATGGTGATCTATGTTGATTTTAGGTTTAAACATTCAATCTTGTCATGCATTCCCTATTACCAAACATCTAACAGTTTACAAATTGCGGAAATTAAACTAACTATTACAAGGCATCGGGTATTTACATCGCCAAAAGCAACCCTTGAAATTAAAATCGGAAAATAAATAAAGCGACAAAAATATTCAAAGTCCTATTAAGCTATTACATTCCGAAAACAAATACAATATTGAAATAAAATGGATCGCATGCGGGAAATTAAATCGGGCGAGTTCTAGGGTTTTGACCCTTTGTTATTCAAGAACAGATTTTTTTGGTTATTTTTTAATTAAGAAAGAAATTAATCTAGGTTAATTATTAAATTAATAAATTAATTAATTAATAAAAATATTTTTGGGTTTTTGGTATTTAAAGAAATAAAAATAAATTTGATCAATGTTAATAAAACCTAATTGTCTAAGTTAATTTTAATTATTACAAAATATATTAAAAGTTATTCCTAATTAAAACTAAATTAATTAAATTAATATTGTTAACAAAAATAAAATACTGAAATTTAATTTAAATAAGAAAATATTTTTTTGGTTTTTTATTTTATGAAGAAAAAGATTTAATTGGTTAGCTAATAATAAAAATAATAACAATAAATAATTAAAAGAAATAAAAAAATAGAAAGAGTTAGGAGGTTTGGGCCTGGAAAAGGGGTTTGATCAGCAATTTTATGGCCCAATTGGCGCAGGCCTGGTTGACTTCTGGGCTCCCATGCGCACTGGTTGACTTGGTCCCATGGTAGACCATCATCTGGGATCACCAGATCTGGCCTTGGGCCATCTGGCGCTTGATTGAGTGAGGCTGTATGATAGGCCCTGCGCTTGGATTTGCACTGGATAACCTGTAGAAAAATAATAACAATGCATATGGGGGACCTGGGATTCGAACCCAGGTCTTGTTGGTCACTGAACATACGCCACTACCACTCAGCCATCACGCTTCATCTGTTAATATATTAGTCAATAATAATAATATGGGGAAAACACGTTCATATGCCAGAATTAAAAAAATGCGTGAATATTTGAATTGGCCACAGGGGGACTGACGCGTCATCGTCTTCTTCCTCCAACCCTGTAATTTTTCCTGCAGATTCATATCCGCAGCTGAACTCGTAGGTCAACCCTAAAATCGATTTTAGGCCATGAAAATTAAATCCAAGCGCATGGTTGAGTTCGTCTGGGCATCCTGAGTAAACCTATACCCTTCTTGAATCGATTCTGACTCAGTGATCGTCCAGCAATCAATTGGTGTTGAGTTTCGCTTCTGAAAATGCCTCCAAGGATGATTTCAGTTTCACACTTTTTGTCAATTTTGCAAGTTTGGTTCTTGGTGTTCTTGCAGCCTCTAGGTCTCAAATTCGTGTGCTTTGGCTTGTATATGTAATATGCAATGTATTAGGTGAACAAATTTGTCTTAAATCTTTCCATATCAATGCCTTGAGATTGGATTTGATTCACCATTGAAGACTTGCCAATTTTATCAAAAACTCAATCTTTTTGCACATGGAATGTTTGAAACGAATTTGATACACTTGATGATGATGATTCAATCCTGAAATAGCCAAAAAGAGATCAAATAATCAATGTTTGGATTTTATTGGATTTAATTTGATTAAAAATGAAATAATTCATTAAAAATCAAATAAAATAATAAAATTGATAAATGGACTCAAGGCTGAAGCTATGACACGTGTGCAATGTGTAAAGTCCAAATCAAGTGGAAAAGAATGGGCCCATTTAACAAAATTTGAAGTTTTGGGAATAGTTGACTTTTGGCAATTTTGCAAAAATGCCCAACTTCAACAATGTATAACTTCTTCAATTTTGAACTTTTGTAAGTGTTCTTGGACTTTTTGGAAATCTTGAGATGTCCTATAACCAACCCTTTTGGTCTCATCTCATCTTTATATTCCATGCTCAAGTTATAAGCTTTGGAAAAAAAGGTGTTTTTGTTGACTTTCAAAAAGGACCTATAATGTCCAAATTTATAACTTCTTGTGAGTGCATTTTATGATCTTGGGGTATGAATATGGATTGTAGTAAATTTAATCCTCTTCAAAATGAGCTTTGGATGGGTTATTTCTCATAAATTATGAGAAAGTTATGTTTGGTCAAAGTTGAGTTGACTTTTCCTGCAAAACCCTAATTTAGCAACTTTTGAGTCTTGATGAATTTTGAGCAATCCTTGATGAATCATGATCAAACCTTGATAAAATGAGGAAATATCCTTCAAAATGAGAATGTTGACAAAAAAATCTTGAAGTTTGACTATATTTGGGTCACAGTTGACTTTTGCCTTAGCACAGTTGATTTTTGGACCCCTTGAGCAATTGACTGACCAAACTTCCTCTACAAGGCTTGAAACTTGACATGGATGTTCTTGAGAACATATTAGGACATTGGGGAGCACTTGAGGTCATTTGGATGCAAGGACCTTGATGCAACACAAAACCCTAATTTGGGATTGACTGCCTTAGGAGATAGCTTGACTGTCCAACTCTTGAGCAATCTTGAGCAACTTGGAGATTTTTCTTGAAATGTTTTGAGAAATATGAGAGGGAAAACTTTGGGGTGAAACACTGCCCTTAGAATCTTCTTAGTCATCGTATTCCCACTTGAGTGAGTGTCGAAGGTACCATTGTGCAGTTCAGCCATGATCTGCTCAGCTTCAACCTTGTCCACACAACGAAGCAGAATGCAATCATGATTGCGCTTGTATAGGATACCATTGCTCAGGAAGAACTTGGTAGAGAATCTCCTCAAGAAATTTTTGTCTTTGACTGAAGCTCCTTCAGGGTATTCTTGCGCCTCGAGATACCTTTTGACTTCGTGAAACCAAGGTCGGTCCACTACTTCTTCGGTATTAATCTCGTGACAATGGGCAGGTTCGTCCATCCGCTCGATGGTGATTTGGGGAGCCTCATTATCCCAGTTAAGTTTAAACATGGATGACATTGTAGCTAGAGAATCTGCTAGCTGATTTTCTTCTCGCGGGAAGTGCTCGAAGGTAATCTGCTCGAAATGTGGTAACAATGTCCAGACATGTTCTTTGTAAGGGATGAGCTTGGGATGTTTAGTGTCCCACTCTCCTTTGATCTAACTGATGACCAAAGAGGAGTCTCCAAACATAACCAAAGATTTTATTCCTAGGTCAATTGCAACCTTGAGACCAAAGATACATGCTTCGTACTCGGCCATGTTGTTGGTGCAGTTAAAGCAGAGTCTAGCAGTGAAAGGTGTATGGCAACCTTCTGGAGAGATGAGCACAGCACCGATATCGTTTCCAAGTGCATTAGAGGCACCATCAAAGTATAGGGTCCATCGGTATCCTTGTTCAGGTTCGTCATACGGTCCGTTATCTTTGATGTCGTCCAAAGTCATAATGTCCTTGTCGGGGAAGTCGAACTTCATGGATTGGTAATCTTCGATAGCTTAATGAGCTAGATGGTCAGCTAGTACACTCCCCTTTATAGATTTTTGGGTCGTGTACTGGATATCATACTCAGTCAGGATCATATTTCATCTAGCTATTCTTCCAGATAAAGTAGGATTTTCGAAGATGTACTTGATCGGATCCATCTTAGAAATCAGTAAAGTGGCATGAGTCAACATATACTGCCTTAGCCGGCGAGTAGCCCATACCAAAGCGTGGAAAGTTTTCTCGAGCAGTGAGTATCGGGTCTCATAGTCGGTAAACTTTTTGCTAAGGTAATAAATGGCATGCTCTTTTCGGCCAGACTCGTCATGTTGGCCCAGTATGCACCCCATTGAAATCTCTAGGACAGTCAGATACATGATTAACGATCTTCCTTCGACGGGAGGCATCAAGATAGGAGGTTCTAGCAAATACTCCTTGATTTTATCAAAAGCAATTTGACAATCATCATTCCATTTAACCACCTGATCTTTCTTCAATAGCTTGAAGATTGGCTCACAAGTAGATGTTAGGTGAGAGATGAACCTAGTAATGTAGTTTAGGCGTCCCAAGAAACCTCTGACCTCCTTCTCAGTGCGAGGGGCAGGCATTTCTTGTATAGCTTTGACTTTGGCAGGATCAACCTCGATGCCCTTGTTGCTGACTATGAAACCCAAGAGTTTACCGGACCTGACTCCGAAAGTGCACTTGTTAGGGTTCAGTCTGAGCTTGTACTCCTTCAACCTGACAAACAGCTTTTGTAAATGGTTGAGGTGTTCTTCTTCTGTTTGTGAACGGGCTATCATGTCGTCTACATAGACTTCAATCTCATGATGTATCATATCATGAAACAAAGATACCATGGCGCGCTGATAGGTTTCCCAGGCATTCTTTAGTCCGAATGGCATCACTTTATAGCATAACGTACCCTATTGTGTAACAAAAGTAGTTTTCTCCATGTCTTCAGGGGCCATTTTGATCTGGTTGTACCCTGAAAATCCATCCATGAAAGAAAATACCTTGTGCTGAGCTGTATTGTCAACCAAGATGTCAATGTGAGGTAGTGGAAAGTCATCTTTAGGGCTAGCCCTGTTTAAGTCTCTGTAATCCACGCACATTCTTACTTTTCCGTCCTTCTTAGGCACGGGCACAATGTTAGCAACCCATTATGGATAGGAAGTAACAACAAGAAACCCAACATTGAATTGCTTCATCACTTCGGCTTTGATCTTTTCAGACATATCGGGCCTCATTCGGCAGACTTTCTGTTTAATTGGTGGACAGTCTTCTCTTGTAGGGAGACGGTGAACTACAATATCTGTATCGAGTCCCGGTATATCTTCGTAGGACCAGGCGAAGATCTCAACATATTCATTCAACAGCTGAACTAAGCACTCTTTGACACTTGGCTCTAGGTTGGCACCCACTCTGACTTCTTTTCTGTCTTCATTAGTGCCTAAGTTGATTGTCTCTAACAGCTCTTCATGGGGCAGAATAGCCCTTTCTTCCTGTTGTAGAAGTCTAGACAATTCTCCTGGCACTTCACAGTCTTCATCATCTTCGTATTCGGCATGATTGACCAGATCTTCAGAGTCACCGAAGGCCATAGCAGAATTGTTACCCATGGAATATGGAATGGAAGGGTACCTGCATTTTGTGAGTGTGGGTGTGTGTAAGGGATAGCCACCTTTAAAAAAATAAAATGTAAAAAGAAAGACAATGAACACAAAAGTTTATATATGAAAACGTCCATGATTCATTAAAAATGGCATATGAAGATGAAAAATCAAACCCTTACAAATGGACATATATGCCTCGAGTAAGGCATAAGGCAAAAAGTGTACGAATTGTTTAAGAATTATTACAGACCAACAGAAATGTTTGAAAGATAAATTACTGATTTATGAAAGTAATGGGAACAAAGTCCTTTGCCTCCCAGTTGTTCAGCCCTCCGCCAACAGTCGGGAATATCCAGTCTTCAAAGTTTCTCTCCTCTTCACCATCCTCCAAAGCATAGACTCCATGATGGGTGATCTTCACTGGTGGTCCCCCATCCCAGGCGCGTCGTACATCCTTTTGAGCAGAAGCAGTGAAACCCAAGCCGAATTTATCTGTCTTGAAAGGAAAGTCTGGTAGCTGACCCCATACTGTGCTTCCTCCTTCCTCAATCACAGCCTTCACATCTTTGAGGGATGACATCTGAGACACAGGTTTGGTAATGATGGGTACGGGAGTCACTGTCTTGGTTGCTGCAACTTCAGGAGAAACCTCTTCAAAGTGCCGAAAGGGGGTCTCGATGACTTCACCATCCAATTCAACATAGCGGAAGGAATTTAGATGGCTTATCATGTACTCCTCTTCGCCGTGAACTGTTATAATTTTCCCCTGGACTGGGTACTTGAGCATTTGGTGCAGAGAAGAAGTGACGTCCCCAGCATTATGGATCCAGGGTCTTCCCAACAAGCAAGAATAGGAGGGACGGATGTCCATCACATAAAATGTGGAGTTGGAAGTTTCCGTTCCCACTTTAATCGGGATGTCCACCTCCCCGTGGACCATCCTTTTAGAACCGTCAAAGGCTCTAACAATGATATTGCTGGGCTTCAGGGTTAAACCTTCAAAGTCCAATATGTCCAATTCTTTCTTCGGCAAGACATTTAAAGACGACCCAGTATCGACCAGAACGTGAGCTAGAGTAGTCCCTTTGCATTCCACCGAGACATGCAGAGTGTCATTATGCTTTCTCCGCTTAGATGTTAAATCGGAATCGGAGAAGCCAAGACCATTGTCGGCTATTAGGATAGCTACACACTCCTGGAACTGATCCACGGAGGTTTCCTGTGGCACGTGGGCCGTCTTCAAGAATCTGATCAGGGCTTTAGCATGAGCTTCGGAACAGAGCAATAGGGCCAGCATAGAGATTTTTGAGGGGGTTTGCCCCAGTTTTTCTACAACATCATAGTCGCTTTTCTTAATTATTTTCAAAATCTCCTCCATTTCTTTTTTAGTGGTCTCAGGGATGACCAAAGGCTGAGCCCTCGTCCTGACAGACGCTTCTTGGATCCCCTTACCTTTATCAGCAGCAACAGCAGAGGGTACAACCACGGGAGTTACAACTTCTTCAATAACTAGAGTTCTCGCAGATATGTTGACCGGCACAGGAGTAACCTTAGGAGCATTTGAGGGTCCGAAGATTGCCATTGGAGGAGCAATCTCCGAAGAGAAAATTCTTCCGTTGTGGGTGATTTTACTCGTTCCAGCAATATTTCCCATGTCAGAGGTCTCTTCATCAGAACTTTCTTCAACTGATTCAATTTGCTTAACATTGTGGTAGAAGATCTCTCCCCCATAGTTCCACGGTATTGATTTGTTGGACTTGTACGGGATAGGCCTCGGCATGGTTATCTTCAGAGGTACAATCTTTGGATCGGATGTAATCTTAACAAGTCTTTTAGAGACCTTGGAAAGATTGGAGGATATGGTAATTATAGCAACATCATTGACAGGATTCGGTGTAACAGGAGTCTTTTCAAAAAGGATTTCTTGATTATCCATTAGGCGTTGGATGCCTAATTTCAACAACGGACAGTCGGTTGGTAAGGATGAACAAAGGCAGCAATCTTTTTCACACCCTGGGAAAATCCCAGCCTTCAACAAATTTAGCTTGATTATCGGTAACAGAGTCATCAAATCATCAACAGTAGCAACAAAAAAATCTTCTTCAATAGCATGGGCATTGTGGCCATGCTTTGGCATTGGAGCAGAGATCACATTCGTCTTTTCAGGGGCGTAGAATTCCATTTCCTTAGCGTCTATTAAATCCTGAATCTTATTCTTGAGGGCCCAACAATTGTTGGTGTCGTGCCCCAGGCTGTCTGAATGATAAGCATATTTGGTGTTGGCATGGTAAAAAGGAGAAGTTGTATTCGGATTTTGCGGTGCCTCTCTCAAGGTTGTAAGGTTTAACTTCAAGAGATGGGGGAGAACCTGAGCAGGCGTCATGTTTATTTTGGTGAATTTCCCAGCAGGCCTTTCCGCCCTTTATTGGTTGGTTCTAGGTTGATTGTTTCTGGGTTGATCAGCCGCAGACTTCTGAATCATTACAGCCCCAACCGCTGGCCGGCGCTCAAATCTTCCTCGACCTCTTTGGGAGTAAACAGCTGACACTTCTTTCTTTGCTGGAAAAGGATTCTTGATGGCAACGGAAGTAAATGCATCTTTCTGAATTTTGCCGCTCTTGGTTCCGGCTTCAACTCTCTCACCAGTTAGATTTAACTTGGTGAACCCCGCAGACGAACTTCCTATCAGGTGATTGAAGAATGGACCTGACGGAGTCCCCAAGAACATATCAACTAGCTCCCTCTCAGATAGAGGTGGTTGCACTCGCCCCACCAAGTCTCTCCATTTTTGGGCATACTCCTTAAAGCCTTCATTAGAGACCATGCCCATACTCTGTAATTGAGTACGGGTTGGTGCTAAGTTCGTGTTATATTGATATTTTCTGTAAAAGGCAGCAGCCAAATCCTCCCAATTGTGCACATCAGACCTCTCAAGCTGGTAGAACCAATCCAATTGCATCCCCGACAAACTATCCTGAAAAAAGTGGACCCACAGGTCCTTGTCAGAAGAATGAGGTTGAATTTTTCTGACGTAAGACCGTAGGTGCATCTTTGGGCAAGACACTCCGTCGTACTTAGCAAAAAGAGGCACTTTAAACTTGGGGGGAATCACAATCCCAAAAACCAACCCTAACTCTTCGAAATCCAGCCCAGGCACCCTTTGCACCTCCATAGCTGCCAGACGCTCTTCCAGATTCTTATACTTGTCGTCTGCAGGAGGATACTGTTGTTCAGAATAATCTTCATCCTCTTCTTCTTCTTCTTCCTCAGACTCAAATGGTACTGCAACTCCTTTCCCTTTTCCTACCCCTTCATCAGATGTTGAGGGGAAGTCCAGGACCCTTCTAGTTTGACCTTCAAATCTTCTACCCAAAGTAGCCACACCAACTCTTTTCTTTTTCTTTTTCTCTTTTTCCTTCTCTAACAGAGCTTTAAGATCCTCCTGACCCTTAGCCAAGGTCATGAGTAGTTGTTGGAACTGTGAATTCTGCGCTTGTAAGTCTTTGACCGTCTGCTCTATATCCATCTTGTTGAAATAAACAGCAGAGAGATAAGGAAACTTGGTGTGAAGAATTGTTTATGCATATGATGAATGAAATGTATTCATGTAATGCATTCAAGGATTCAGAAATTCAAATTCATTTTAAACAAAAAGAACACACGTCATATTAATAAGAGAATTTGTTAGTACATCAATGCCCCATGGGAAAAATAATACAAAATTCTAAGGTAAAAAGACGTTGCGCATCCTCTTTGGTGCAATGTATGTGTTGAGAGTCTGCTCTTCATGGAGTCGACGAGTAAGCTCTAAAAACTTCTTCTCACTGGCGTAGAATTGGGCTTCAAAAGTATTGCGTTCTCCCTTGAGCTGTATCCAACTCCTTTGTAAATCTTCCAATGATGTTGGCATGTCAGGATGTAAGAAGGTGTATGGAACCTCTCCTTCCATAACAGGCTCTTTGATCACAGGGAGAATGTAGGGGTAATGCATCATAAGACTTTGGGCGCGGGTTCGTACCCACTTGAGGTAAGGCTCAAGGGGGATGGAATTCTTGTGTCCCAAAGTCTTACTGTCCACTTTGTTGGGCATCCTCCAGGCTCGGATGAACCTTTGTCGAAGTCCTTGAGCGTCGTTGTCGAAGTCAAAAACCAAATCTGGAATCAGCATGTCATGTGGGCCATCCCTTCGGGCATACCCAAACTGTCTCAGAGCCAAGAAGGGGTTGTAGGTAATGCCTCCCCTAATGCCAAGTAGTGGGACATTAGGGAATTACCCACAATGATCAATGATGATGATATTTTCTCTGTACCGAGAACACCAATGAACATCAGAATGTGTAAGAGTCATCAATCGTTGTGACCACCTTAAGCCTTGCTCATTCTTCAAGACTGATTGGGGAAGGTGAGAAATAAACCACCTTGCTAGAAGAGGAGTACAGCACATGAGAACACCTCTTTTCCTCATTGTTCGTGTGTGAAATGAGTGGAGGATATCCCCAAGCAATGTAGGCACAGGATTCCGAGATATGAAAATCTTGACAGCATTCACATCTATAAGCTGATCAGGGTTTGGGAACAAGACCAACCCATAGATGAGAAGTGCTACAATCTCCTCAAAAGCTTGAAGATCTAGAGAATTCCAGCAGTCTTGTGCCTTCTCAAACAGAAACTTTGCCAAGAAACCCTTGACACCACTTCTGGTTTCCCAATGACCTATGATATCAGATGGTTGCAAGTGTAAGGCTTGAGAAACATCTTCAGGCTTTGGATCTCTTTCCGTACCGTTGTAGGGTAGTTGATGGAGAATAGGAATCCTCAGGAGTTGAGAAAATTCCTCCAAAGTAGGCACTAGTTGGTAATCAGGAAATGTGAAGCAGTGGTGTAGGGGGTCAAAGAACTGGAAGAGAACTTTCACCATGTCTTCCTCTGTATTGGAGTTGACCAAGTTGAGAAATCGACCATGTCTTTCAGTGAATGGAGAATACTCTAGAATCTTGGAAGCAAGCTCCTTGAGTTGAGGAGGAATTCTCACAAGGTTGACATGGATTGTTTTCCTGCGAAGTGATTCCATAACCTACAAAATAGGAACAAAGATGAAGATCCAAACCCTTGAAATGGTTAGTGGATGCAAATGATGCTTCATGATGTTCATGATGTATACACAAGTATATGTACAAGCAAATCACACAAGTTCCTAGTTTCAGGCTTGCATGGGGTTTCATAGGGAAGTACCCTCTTGAAGTTAGTTGGCTCAACCTGTCCTATAAATAGTAACCGGGTTCTAAGGAGCTCAATATCACTGGATTATTTTCTGTTTTCATTGTTTCAGTTTAGCCACTTTACTGGCAACCGAAATATTCCAAGAAAACAACCCTCAATGAGTGTAGTATCGAGTATCTACCAACTTCGGACTGCACCAAAGCCGGTCATCTCACCACCCCTAAAAAGGCCAAGATGGTCAAGTAAAGGTTCTAAAAGTCCATTAGTGCTTCATGACATCACTCAGCGGCCCCGTATTCTCTTTGATTGACTCAAAGGCTACCGGTACCCACAAATATGTCGCACTAATATAGCTATTGCTTCAACCATGTCGATATACCCCGCACAGTTTCCACAACGTATTCCTATTTACCTGTGAATGTTTCCCAAATCCGGGTAGAGGATTCAAACCCAAACAATACAACCAAATGTAAAGCAATCAAAGCAAACAAGGTAAGCATGTAAAGGTGATCTAAACCCTAAGGTAACCCCACTTTTAGAATTTTCCCCAGCAGAGTCGCCAGTTCTGTGATACGGTGGGAGAACTGACTTGAGGTTTTGCGTTTGTGTTTGCAAATGTTTCAGTTTAGCAAGAGTCGCCACCGACTTTTTATTTTATCCAAAGGAAAGGTCAAAAAGCACAGGAAAGACCTTTGAGATGTTTTCTTGGGTTCGGGGGGTAGATTATGAAAAGGGAAGGTGCTATCACCCTTTTCATCCATGGTTTTCCATGGGCTCTTAGTTACTTGTTTAGATCACTTGCTTTTACTTTTCAATTGTTTGAAATGATGCTTTTGTGTGTGGTTTTTGAAAATATTTTGAAAAGAGGGCTTTGTCTAGGTAACCTTTGTAATGATTCTTGTTTGAATATATACAAAGGTGTTTGTCTTTTGAAAAATGTTTCAATGTTTGAAAGTTGTTTTGGGAAATGTTTTGAAATTGTGTTGTGTGTTTTTGAAAATAGCAAGGAAGTTTGCAAGTTTGATCAAGTAACTAGAAGTTGTCTACCCTACTCAAAGATCTTTCCTACACATTTTTAACCCTTTTACATTGTTGTTTTACCATTGTATTTGGTAAACAACCTTGTATTTGGATGTTAAACGGGACGGACGTGGGTCATCGTATGGCCATGATAACAATGTTGCCAAGTATCTTAGCAAGTTTTTTGAGGGACTAGATCATTTTGTATAGGCAACCAAGATAGCGTCATCGAGGGACTTTGATCTTTTGTTTTTGTTTTGTTTTGCCAAGATACCTAGCATGCATACCATGACCATTTTTAAGGAAACAAGTGGATGAAACCCTAGGGGTGCCTGTGTGCATTGTGTTGTCATTTTTCATGCATTTTTGTCTTGTGTTAGTCCTTCTATTTGTTTTGATTTTTGGTTATCATACAAACCCTAGTTTTACTATCATGGCATATTTGAAAGCAATAAAATGCGTAAAGGTAAATCTACAACTATTACAACATTGATATGGGGAGGGGGATACAAGTTTGAATAGGGGGGTATTTGCTCAAAAATAAAGCCCTAAAACTATTACAACCATATTGAATTTATTGTACAAATAATAAATTGACAAATATTTAAATATGCAATTAAATATGAATATGCAAAAATGTTTTTGTATTTTATTTTATGTATGTAAAATAAATTATTTAATATCCTAAAAAATAGGGAAAATAAAAGATTATTTTTGAAAGGGTAGAAACCCTAGTTTTGTTTTAAGAATATATATATATATATATATATATATATATATATATATATATATATATATATATATATATATATATATATATATATATATATATATATATATATATATATATATATATATATATATATATATATATATATATATATATATATATATATATATATATATATATATATATATATATATATATATATATATATATATATATATTATTTATTTATGTACAAGAAAATAAATAAAAATATATATAAAAATGTTTAAAAAATAATATTTGTGAGAAAATAATATTTCAAGTGTATAAATAATAAAAATAAAATATTTGAGTGTTTCAATATTATTTACAAATTTTAATTGAGAAAATAAAGTATATTATTATTATTAAACTATTTCTATGTCTAAAAAATAATAAAAATAATAAAATAAAATGTGAAAATTTAAGAAAATATTTTTGGTGATTTTTTAATATTCAAGAAAAATAAATAAAGTCAGAAATGTAAAGGAAATAAAACAAATATACAAAATAAATCAAATGGGCCAAGGGGGTGTGAAAAGCAAGCATATGGGTGCAAAATGTAGGACAAAGCCAGGCCCAGTCCATTTCCACTTCATCCATGTCCTTCAGAAACAAGAAACGCGCGCCCTGTATTCAAACTGGTAACTCCTGCATTTGAGCTTAAAAACAAAAACTTGCAACATGAAAGTTATAGCTCTTGATCACACGATTCTAACCATGTAAAAAACTTGATCTAACTCTCAAAGACCAAAGAGAATTTGATTGGCCCTAAATCTTGACCTAGTTTTTTCATAAAGTTCAAACATCAAATACTCCTAGCTCAGTTAACATAAATGAATTATATGCATATGTACAGCTCAAGGGCAATGAGGACTACATTTTTGCTTCACAAACCTAAGCCTAATGTTTCTTAAATAGAGAGATAGAGGTTTTAGAAATACCTATTTCAGTCAAGCTCGAGTATGGAAATGCAGTAACTTTCAGTGGGGCCTGAGGTTCTTTTGAGCTTGCTTGATGTTCCCTTGACCTTTCCCAATGCTTGGCTTACTTTGAAATGGTCTGAAACTTCTTGTAGAACTCAATATGCAAACTCAGAATTTGAAAATGGTGAAGTGTGTAAATGGAGTTACAGTGACTTGGGAATGGTTGGGATATCTTAGGTATGTTGTATGGAGTGTGTTGGAACTGGTTGCAAGCAAAACGCACGAGTGGATTTGGTTGTGGCTTGTGATTTGCAGACCCTACCCTGATTTGGCAGAAAATGGGGTTATTGGTGTACAAGGGTGTTTGAGAGGTGGTGAGATCGTGTTTCTGGCTTAGTGTAATTTGTAAAACTTGTTTGGAATGTTTACAAAGCTTGGTTATATCAGATTACGAAGTTATGTGGTTTTTGCACAATGACTTGTTTTTAAAGCAAATGGTGAGTTGATAATGCAAAGGGTTGTACTGGCTTGTACTCTAGCTGCACATAGTTGGTATTCTTTTCCCTAAGTTTGTGGAGTTGGTTTTCTGCAAAATATTGGGTGTATGGCTAAAGATAATCAATTTGACATAAAGCATGCTTTATGTAAATGGCATTGTTAACTTTTTGCCAAAAATGGATTAAACCTTTGTGTAATCTTCTAAAGCTCGGAATAAAGCCTTAATCCAATGTTTTTGCATTCAAATTTTGAGTGTGGAAGGGTTTAAGACCTGTAAACTAAGTACAATCAAGCTTTGGACAGAATTGCAAGTTGTAACATGGTGCAAAATGCCTTGGCCAAAAGTGATGATTTGCCAATTTCAAACTTTCGATTCTCCATAACCATGAATGATCTTGGAGAGTTCTTGGTCATTTTGGAAAGCTTGAAACATGCTATACAATCCATCTTTGAAATGAATTTTGATATTACACTTGGAACTATGTGAAAAGTTTCCATGAAGATAGGTCAAAATCCTGCCTAAACTAGGGCAAAATTTCACTAAGTTAGAAAGTTTTTGGACCTCTAATCACAAAATCATAACTTGAGATCCAAGCATCTTTTGGAAAAACTTTGTGAAACAAAGTTGTAGATTTTGTGGAGGAGTACAACTTTCATGTTGGAAGTTTTCTTTGAATCCAATTACATCATGGTGAAAAAGTTGGGAAAAGTTGGGAAAAAATAAGAAATTTTCATAACTTAGAAAATTTCTAAGTTATGAAAAATTTCCATTTTAAACCCTAATTTTCAAAATTAAGTTTCTTGGTGAACAGGTTTCATGTTTTGACACATCTTGATGAAAAATGACCCTTGGCACTTGATTTTGACCAAAAAGTCAAAGTTTGACTTTTCAGTGTACAATTGATTTTTGATCAGTTGACTGGAAAATTCATCTGTCAATCCAATGCATTTGAGATCTTTTGAACCTTGTGATTAGGTCAAGATGATGCCATTGAGTCCTTGAATCCATGCTTGAACCCAATTTTCCATTGGCTAGGTGAAAAAATCAGAAATTGCTCTTCTACAGTCAAAACCCTAAAAATGACCATTTTGCCCTTTTGGTGATCTGATCAAATTTCTTGGGGAGTTGTGGTCCAAACTTGATCAAATGGTTCATATGAGTCTATTATGTTGATGTGAATCAAAAATTATAAGGTTTGACTGTAAATTGGCCACAGTTGACTTTTCCCCCAATACCGCTGATTTTTAGGTCAACTGTCCAATTGACTGGGCAAAAATTTGATTCAAAGCTTGAAACTTGGTATGAGCAATCTTAGAGGTCCAACAAGAAGCATGAAAGTCACATTGAGCATTGAAAGTCTAAAAATCCTTGTGCAAACTCAAACCCTAATTTCAGGTCATCAATGCAAGGATATGTCTTGAGTTGAGCAAACTTTAATCTGATCTTGAGTCCAAAGAGTCTTGTGAGGAGAATCTTGATAAAATGAGAGGGAAAATTTTGGGGTACAACAACCCTGACCAGATATGCAGTTCACTTCGGCTTCCTCAAGCCGAAGTTAATTCCCCAGTAGATTAACGGAGAACTGAAGCTCCTCAAATTCTATTTCTCCCAAGAGATATACCAACAATCCATAGCAGATTCCTCCTCAACGACAGGAGCAGGGACTCTCGTCAAAGGAATATCTCAGGAAATCAACATTCTCTAGATGGTATCTTTAAACCCATCTCCGACGATTCTCCGTCACATCTAGGATGGCATCTTTAAGCCCATCTCCAGCAGTCTTCTATCATTAATCTCCAAATGGCATTTATAAGTCCATTCTCGATATCACAAATCAAGTGCCACTTCATGCGAGTGCAAATTTCTGGGCACTCTAGTGTTCAATCATCTTCCACCTTCAGATCACGAAAGGGAGGCTAGCCAATCTACATCCTCAGGTTTAAAAAGATTGAACAGGGGCAGCTGTTGTACCCCAAAATTTGCCCTCTCATTTTACTCAATACATACTCCTAGGGATCCTCAATTTGCTCAAGGTTTCCCAAGAGTGGACCGGAAAAACTCTCTCCTAAGACAATATACCTTAAATTAGGGTTTCCATTTTCATCAAGATGGGTGAACCACAAAGGCCTCATATACTTTCCATGTTCTTAATATGTTCTCAAGACCCTACATGTCAATTTTCATGCCTTACACAAGAAGTTGCTCAGTCAACTGGTCAGATGCTTGAGAATCGACTTTATTAGGTCAAAAGTCAACTGTGACCCACATACAGTCAAACTTTAAGATTTTTGGTCAACATCACATTTTGAAATTATATCCATCATTTGATCAAGGGTTGATCATGATTCCTCAAGGAATGCCCCAAATTCATCAAAACCCAAAGGTTGCTAAATTAGGGTTTCTTAGTAAAAGTCAACCAAACTTTAACCAAGCATAACTTCCACATGCTTTATCAGAAATTTTCCATCCAAAGCTCATTTTGAAGAGGATGCAATTCCATACAATTCATCTTCATCTCACAAGTTCAAAATATGCACTCATAAAAAGGTATGAATTTCTACATTATGGGTCCTTTTGAAAAGTCAACAAAAACACCTTTTGGGTCAAGGCTTCTTACATGAACATGGAAGACTCAATTGAGATGAGACCAAAAGGGTTGCTTAGGCGACATAATAAGATTTCTAAAAGTCTAAGAACACCTCTCTAGGGTTAAAATTGGAGGAGATATGCCTTGTCAAAATTGACCTTTTTTGCAAAAGTGTCAAAAGTCAAATATGCTCAAAAATGCATTTTTTGCTAAATGGGCCTAACTTTTTATGCTTGCACCTCACTTATAATGTGGTCCACGACTCAAATGTTCACCCACACATTATTTTCTTCATTTTTCAATTTATTTTGATTTTTTATTAATTAAAAATTGAATTAAATCAAATAATTGATGAATAATAGCAAAGATATGATTTGGTTTGGTTTTTGGACAGGTTGGCAATCAAAATATGCTGAATTAGCAAGGCCAAAACGAATCAAGCATAATTGGTACAAGAAAGGGAAGATTTGGCTCAAAATAGAAAGTTTGCTTATGGCTAAAGAATCAAATCAAATCTCATCAAACTCCAAGATTCAATCCAAGTTTGTAACCCTAATTCATCCCTAGGTATATATTGGACAAGAACAAAGCAAAAAAAACAAGGGTTAGCATGCGTGAACAAGAAGAACAAAACTTCAAAATTTGACAAAAAGTTGTGACTCAGTTTCAAGCTTTGAGGCCAATTCAAGCCATTCTAGCATTGCCAAACGATTCTTGGATCTTCCCAGAAGCTAACCCAATCGGTTGCACGCCACCACACGTCCAGAATCGTCGTTTAGACGTCACGCGGTTTGCATTCTTTTTCAGATTTCATTACAATGATTCTTGCATCATGAACGTGTTTCAATGGTATATGTGTGTTTGTTGTCATGTTTGCATCATGTCTGGACCATTTAATTGAAGTTTTAACACTTGTATGAACATTTGCCATAGTTAGAGTTTGCCTTGTTGTTTTGGGGCTTTCAAATGCAGGAACAATTGGCCCTAATGAAGGATACCATTGTGATCAGAGGGTCAAACCCAATCGATCCATTGTCCTGAATCTTATTTATATTGCTTGTATGTAATATTTGAAAGTCACAGGGTTATAGCCATGGACGCTTGTTCGTAGGTACAAGTTACAGGCCTAACACGACGGAGGAGGAAGAAGATGATGATGTGTTCAGCCATCATTGGGTCATTCAAATAAAACGCGTGTTTTTGTTTTAATTCAGTAATCCACGTTGCTTTCATATATTATATATCATTGTTATTATACTAACAACTAAAGCGCGTAGCACAGCTGGCAATGAGGTGTTGGTATTGATCACAAGGACCTGGGTTCGACCCCAGGTCCCAACACTTCCTTTATGTTATTTTCTTTCAATAGATCCAGCACATCATTCTTCCAGGTGACTACCATACACCCTTGCGTCCAACGGTTTGATCAAGCATGCTATCAGATCCAACGCTCTAATAGTGAGGGCCTATGATACACCCTCAAGTCAATGCTGCAAGGCATCCAAAGGCAGACCGGACTGGAAGCATTTTAGGCCTTAGAAAACTCAGATTGGCACCCCCTAGAGTTGCAATTCAACACAGGCCCATTTTCTTATCTTTATTTTTTTCTTTTATTTTAATTATTTTGTTTAATTATTTTTTACCAAATTAATTACCTTTTTTTTTGTTAATCATAAGATCAATAAATCACAAAACACCAAAAAAAAGCATTTTTAATAAAATATTTATTTGAATTTAATTAGAAATATAGGTTAATTTAATTTCTTTTTTTCATAATTAAAAGCAATTAGAAATTAGGGTTTTTAATTAATGTGCAATCATATTTCTTTTCTCAAATAAAAAAACTAAAAATACATAAAATTTTGTTTTTTTGTAAAACATTTTATTTTCTTGAAATTATTTAATTTAGTTTAGATTAGTTTAATTTCAATTTCTTTTATAATTAAAAAATGATTAGAATTAGGGTTTCAGTCGTGCATAACTCAATTAATTCTTTTCTCAAAAATAACTTAATTATTTTTCAATTAGATTTTAGGGTTTTCAATTTCTCCTCGAATTTAATTCGCCGCGCATTTAATTATTTCTTTTCCATTATTTTTGTAACTGCCAATGGTTTGTAATAGTTAAACTCGGGTTTTATTTACTGCTTTAATCCCCGATTAGTTGGTTATGTAATTAATCCCTATCCCCTGAAGCCTTGTAATAGCTAGGTTTATGTTTTCGCATTTTTAATTCCTGCAAATATTTAACTGTCTAGATGTATGCTAATAGGATTGTATGGCAAGAATATCTGAAATTAAAACGGTAGATCACCTAATGTGCAAAGATTAAATAACTGAAACAAATCATATGCACATATTTCACTCCTAGGGTTTACCGCACTTCGGTTGCCTTCGGTAAACAATCATTAAGCATAGGAGATTTTAGTGGTTGCCCTCCAGTCTGAAAAGATCAAATTCTCCCATTCGAATGTTGCCTCGGAAATGTTTCCTCAGAAAGATCTTAAGACTCTAGGGTTACTATTAAATTTTTCTAACTATTGCTTTAGTGGTTGTACTTGTTCCTTTCAAATATCCCTTACAACTCCAACGACGGTGCTACCTACTCCTTAATAGTGGGATAACATTGTCTAAAGGAAACGAGAACAAACAATCTTTTTTCGAGTAGGTAGAATCTTAAGTACTTGCTCAATAAAAACTTTTCACACAAACACCTTTCATAACAAATTTTCAAAACAAACTTCGTCACATCCTTGAGGACTGATACAAGGGTTATCACGAAGTAAAAAAAATTCAAGACAAACACACACAAGCAATTTGAAAAATGAGCAAGTACCTAAGAGCCCGTAGAAAACTACGGATAGAAAGGGTGCTAACACCTTCCCTTTCTATAATCTACCCCCCGTACTCAGAATATCTCGAAAAAAGGTTTTTTCTGTTCTTTTTCCTTTTTCATGATTGGATGAAATAAAAGTCGGTGGCGACTCTTGCTTACCGCGACATTTTGCAAACAAAAAACGCAAAACGCAAACCAGTATTAATAGTCGGTTCTGCCACCGTATCACATATATGAAGTGTCCATATAGAGTTATCTCATTATCATTATCCCCACAAGGACGGCTACAGTAAACCTTTCCCCAACGGAGTTGCCCACCAAGTCTCTTTGCATAGGATAATCCCCGACCGGAGTTTCAATCTCTTGGCAGCTCTCTCTTCAACTAAGTCAATTTTTGCAAGTTGAAGCCTCGTGGAACTTTTCCTAAAAAAAACTCACTTCCCCAATAGGGTTTTATTTCCTCAACATGTTTTATTTCCCCAACAACAATCGAGGAACCACAAAAATTCCCCAGCCGAGTACATCCTCCCCAATCGAGTCTGTATTCCCCTGGCATAGTCTATCTTATCCAACAAACGACGAGATAGCATAACTCCTCAGCTGAGTTCAAATTTCACCAACATACAACAATCAAGACACCACGGAGTTCCCCAACTGAACCTCGTCTTCCCCAGCTGAGTGTATCTTCCCCCGACCAAGGCTAGTATCCCCAAGCTGAGTCTGTCCTACCCAACTGAGTCCACACTCTCCAGTTTGAATTTTTCCTTTCAGATTATTACAAATCGTAGGGCCACAACCCCTGATCCCCAGCAAAGCCATCAGCAAAGCCTTTACTATTTCCAAAAAGATACTATGAATTCTGGATCCGACCAGATATTAGTACAATTTTCAAGTTATTACTAAAGCCTGGACCCGACCAAATAATAGTTTGACTTTTTCAATTACTGAAACCTGGACCCGACCAGATAACAGTTTGAATACCTAAAACCTGGACCCGACCAGATAACAGTTTATCTCAATTTCAAGATGCTATGAAACCTGGACCCGACCAGATAATAGTCTAAATCTTCGAAGATATAGAAGAACCTGGACTCAATTCGACCAAGGTTTAACTTCTTTTCCCCAGTAGATTTTTCCTCTGCCCCAACAAATTATTGAGAAACCTGGAACCCGACCAAATATCAGTTTTCAATTCCATTTTTTCAAGTAAGTCGTTGTGAAGCCTAGATCCGACCAGATAGCAATCACCCTCAAGAGATTCTTTGTGAAACCAGGAAACCGACCAGATAACAACTATATCCCCAATTAGTTTTTTGTGAAACCTGGATTCGACCAGATATCATTTGACCTCATCAATCTTAGAAATCTACAAAGCCTGGACCCGACCAGATAACAGTTTTTCAAATAGTTTATTGTAAAACTGGGAGCCCGATTAGTTAACAATTAATTATGATTCCCATAGACACTATGAAGCCTGGACTGGACCAGATAATAGTAAAACTTTCCAAAAAACCATGAAACTTGGACCCGACCAGATAGTAGTTATCACTTCAGGTTACTGCGAAGCCTAGATCCGACCAGATAATAGTTAACTTCCGCATCAAGTTGTTGTGAAGCCTGGATCCGACCAGATAACTATTCAATCTGAAGAAAATTTTCTGCAAAGCCTGGAAACCGACCATATACCAGTTAATTTGTCTCATCCCCCAACAAGTTTCCGTGAAGCCTGGATTCGACCAGATAGCATTTAACTACTTCATTCTCAGCAAATTGTGAAGCCTGGATCCGACCAGATAACAGTTGACATTCAAGACATATTCTCCAGTGAAAGCATCCTTTCTAAAAAGTTTGAAGATATGCGTATTCTTCATCCCCAACGACAATCAGGGATTCGACCCCCCAGAGTTTCCTCCACAGCAGTCAAGGATTTATTTTCTCGGACAAAAACACACATCTCACATTCATACATTATAGCATGTACATACCATATGCATTTAACATGATACCACATTTGGTGAGCATCATGCAAGCATCTGTATTTTACTAAACTCTTTTTCTCACAGGTAAAACATCAAGTTTTGGTATAAATCAACAAGAGATTTGTGTTGATACTTCTTCCAGTATTTATCAACTTTCCTCCAAATGGCATCTATAAGCCCATTCACAATTCATCTTCGAGTGCAAATTTTTGGGCACTCTAGTGTTCAATCATCTTTCACCCTCAAGTCACGAATGGCGAACTCGCCAATCTAACTCTTCAGGTTTAAGAAGATTGAACAGGGGCAATTGTTGTACCCCAAAATTTGCCCTCTCACTTCTCAAGGATTCTCTCACAAGATCTTCTATGACGTCAAGTTTGCAGTACTGATACATCAATTTAAGCTTGGAATTGGCATAAGGGCAAAATGGTCATTTGCATACTGAAAAGTCAAACTTTGAATTTTGATCAAAATCAAGTTTCAAGAATCATATTTAATCAAGACATGTTGAAATATGAACTTTGTTTCATCAAGAGATTCAAAAGTCAAAATTCTAAAATACTTTGAAGTTTTCTAAGTGTTTAAGAAACATGACAAGCCCAGAGCTTCTGATCAGATTATCACCATGATGCCAGCTGATTCTAGAAGAATTTATAACACAAGAGTTTTAGATCTCAATAAGACCTAAAATATTGCAGAACATAACTTCTCCTGGAAATGCTGGAATTTCAAGTTATAAATGTTCAAAGACACGCCCATGAAACTGAAACACTCAGCAGATTCTGGACACTTTCAAGACAGATTTTGGTTAGAAATTCTGGGCTAGTTTTCACAAACGTTCAGCCAGAGTTTGCAAAAGTAATTCAAAGAAAGTCTACAAAGCGTGTTATAAACTTTCAGAAAAGTCTAAGAACTCCTTCAGAACATGCTGGAGCGAAAATATTAAAGGATCAGAAGTTGGATGTTTTGTTCTAAGTTGCGCTGATGTTGAACTTCTGGCTCAAATCTAAGCTATGATGCACAATATCATAGTGCAGGATTTCTGGTTTGATAAATCTCATCATCATTTAATGCACACAATCACTTTTGAGTTTTTATCCAAAGGATTTCCCCACGTGTGAGAAAGAAGTACCATTGTTGTCCTTGAAAAGCAAACTGTTGTGCAAGTTTATGTCGGGCCCATGATTTGCTTTTGCCTCTGAGGGTACTTTTCTTTAATTCATGCTTACAAATCCAGCTTAGGCACGGCTAAAAGCTGTTAACCTTACTTGTTTGAACTTGCTTCAAGAACAAGTCAGCGCCTAGTGTATGATGGCTGTACTTTTGACTTCTCCAAGCTACAGAGTTCTTGCCTATAAATTGAACTTCATTGACAACTGTGAGGGGGGGGGGGAGAAAAATTAAAAAGAAAAGCCTTGAAACCTTTCTAAAATCTCCCAAGAACTTGAAGCTGCAGCCCAAATACCCAACCTACTAGTTTTTGATTTTTGCATTCAAATTCCAATTTTTCTCAAGTGTTTCTTGACCAAACCATCCATACAGCTTCTGATATACATTTAGAAACCATCCTAAATCCTGTTTTCAGACTGTAACACGTTCTCAAAAAGTCAGAACTTTTCTTCTTGACTGTTCCAGAATTTTCCAGCCATTCATAGCCCAAGATAAAGGTTGTTCTAGCCTGCTGAGCACGTGAGGAAGATGATCAGAACATTATAAGCAGTCAGAACCACACTCCAGCTCATAGAACATTTTCCAACGACCAGGTAAGCTTCTGCTAACCCTGATCATATCCCTTAAGCATTGTTAGGCTTGCATGTTCAAAAACACAATGTAGACATCTTGATTCTGATGTTGTACATATTCTGAAGTTTCATGTATTTTTCTGCCTAAATAGGGAGAATATCAGTTCAGAATTTCCTAAGGAAATTAGGATTAGCAGATACATGCTTGTTTCTGATTTACGGTCTTGATATTTTTTGTGCTTCTGAAACCATGATGGAAGACCTGTCGTAATTTCTATGTTTATGTTTTTCTGTTCTGTTGAGAAATGACTAAGTTACAGATGTTCTGATTAGCATGGAGAAAGAGACGAAGCTCATCTTCGGAATTTACTTTAGGTTATATCTTCATGCTTTTGCCTCTAATACCGGATGTACAACT
Source organism: Vicia faba (assembly GCA_948472305.1). NCBI lineage: Eukaryota > Viridiplantae > Streptophyta > Magnoliopsida > Fabales > Fabaceae > Vicia > Vicia faba. The sequence continues at coordinate 1,375,006,883 of OX451738.1, forward strand.
ATCCCAGTGGTAGAAAGCGTGGGCATAAGACATTAGTATTAAGGATCCTGGGTTCTAGCCCCAGAAACATATTTTTTTAGATTTATTTATTGACATTTTTCACCCATTTATCTGGCAAGCAATATTCCTAAATCAGAACTTCTAAGCAACCATACCCAACAACATTGCCACCTCACTCTCTCCAATGGTCAGAACTTCTGATTTGCCAGTGATATATGAACTTCTAGGTTCCCAACTACACTACAGTTTCTGAACCCCTTCAACAATCAGAACTTCTAGATCTTCCTTTATTCCCAGCAATCTCAGAACTTGGTGTACCCATGCCCAAAACTTTTGACCTTCTGCTTGCCTACTAACACTTTCTCTCTTCTAGCATATCAGAGTCAGAACTTCTTTTCCTCCTCGTTTCAACAATGTGTTGATTCTGACTCCATTTTCTTGTTTATCTGATTTTTTTGCTTTTAATAACCAAAAACACAAAAAATATATTTCATATTCACATGTTTTATTTCATTTCTTTTAGAACAAAAAGATCAAAAATTATTTTCTTAAGTAAATTAATTTCTTAACAAAAACAAAACAAGTCCCTTTTACATTTCTTGTATATTATTTCAATATGGTTGTAATAGATAATTAGGATTTTAATTTCTTGCAATCCCCATTCATAATTTTGTACCCCCCCCCCCTAATGATGTAATAGCTTAGTATTTTTACTTTCCGCAATTTATCGCTTTATATAAATGCTAGTAAGTTAGGATTTGTATGGAAAGATAAAATCAACAAGTTAGCAAACCCTAATTCAAGACAAAATAATGCATGTAAACTAATACACTTGCACACTTGCACCCTTAGGGTAATTCCACTTTGTTGCCTTACAAAAATGGCCATGTTATGTATGTGGGATATCTTAGCAAAAAGCAATTAAAATACAAGATCATAGTCCCTTGAGGATGCTATCAAATGTTGCCTTTCAAAATGATCTTAGTCCCTCAAAGAGAAATGCTAAGATTTCTCACAACATTGCTATCATGGCTATGCGATGACCCACGCCCGTCCCTTTACATCCAAAGATAGGGTTACTTACCAAATCAATGATAAGATGACAATATCAAAGGAAAGAGGAAATGAACATAAAAGACTTTTTGAGTAGGTAGAATGTTCCTAGTTGCTTGCTCACTTTCAAATCAAACATCCTTGATTATTTTTAAAGCAAACACTTTCCAAACATGAAACATTTTCAAAAGATCAACACTTTGTATACATTCTTACGAACGAGAATCATTATAAAAGTTTGCCTAAAACAATGGCCTTTTTTCAAAAATAATTTCAAAAACCACACAAAGCACATTTTCAAACAAAAGCAAGTGATCTAGCAAGTAACTAAGAGCCTATGGGAACCATGAATGAAAAGGATGCTAACACCTTCCCTTTTCATAATCTACCCCCCGAACTTAAGAAACAATCTCAAAGGTCTTTCCTGTTCTTTTCAGCCTTTCCTTTTAGAAAAAGAAAAGTCGGTGGCGACTCTTGCTAACCACAACATTTGCGATAAAACATAAAATATCCAAGTTAGTTCTTCCACTGTATCACAGACACACACATACTGGGTGTTTCGACACACCTTATTTAGAGCAATATACTGCTTCGACACAAGAAATTGCATATTTAATATTTACGAGGAGATGTTACACTGCATGGTAATATTAAACTGTAAAGGTAATATTAAACTAAATTAATGACATGTTTAGTTGCAATACCTCTTAAGGTCCAATATGATATATAAGATTTCGATATTGTATCATAGCGTTTCTATTAGTTTTGTTGTAGTTCATCCCTAGAACGCACCATCTATACCGAAATGTATATTTAACATGATATGGTTAAAATAAAATAATATAGTGAAAATAGTATAAAGTATTTATAGAAACTTACTTTGTCGCGTAGGGAAATGTAAAGGGTCGGTCGCTGTGGGGGGCGAGTGTCGGCATTCTCGACCAACCCCATGTTTGGAGCAAAAACGAGCAGGAATAAAACGAACAAGTATCATTCCATGCGTTTTTACACAAAGAATTATGATTGTGATGAAGATATAATGTGTATGTTATAAATATTTATAGAAAAAAGGGAAGTGGTATGTACATTCATGCGTGATCATTTTTGCATGTAACCCTACCAACCTAACCCACATGTAATCCAATCAACACGACTCAACTTTGACAACATGGGCAACAAACTCTTTGTAAGCAACATAAACTGGGAAGAAATGGTCGAGGAGTTGTATAATCCAACTGTTGTCCTAGGAATATCACATTAAGGACCTCTGCCTCAAGCGATTCAGAACAGATCTCAAACACCTCATGAAAATCAAAGGCCTCAAAGACTAATACAAGACCTTTATTGTCATATCGATGGACATTTGGGTGGACAGGAACGGAGACTGGGTTGGTAAAAAAATATACAATCGTCCTGTAATTTCTTTATTCAAGTAATATTATTTTTATTTTAATTACTTTTTTTATTTAAAAAAATTATTAAAAAATAATATATAACAACTGAGTAGCTACACTGAATGGTTATGCTCTTTAACAAGTACATGCATGCATCATACTGCATGGCATGGCAGATGAGTAGTAGTCATGCAGTGTGTTGCCTCTTCATAAAAATGCATGCATGAGCCACATAGAGTGGCTACATTTCTGTGTGACGATTTTTTATTTAAAAAATGATTAGTTTAGAAAATCATTTAAAATAATAGTTATTTAGAAAATTCTTTTAAAAAAATAATTATTTGAAAAGAAAAATCTCAATTCCCTCTCTTAATCCATTTCTAAATATAAAATGTTCACATTCCACGTCGCAATGATTAACCTATCAAAAAAATCAAAATAATGTAACTCATAATTTCCAAGAAGATATTAATGATTAATATAAGTATTAATTAATTTTTATTTGTATTTTTAAATTATATCATCCGTATCAATATTTAATCTTTGATAAACTTAAGAAAAATAGTTTACCTATATATATATATATATAAAATTATCTCATGTTATGAATTAATTTATTATTTATTTTTAATTATCTCATGTTATGAATTAATTTTTTTATATTGTAAATCAAAATTAATATTGAGTTAAAATTATTATTATTTTTAAATATTATCAACATAAAAATTAAAATAATTCTATTTTGATAATTATAATTATTTTACACTTTTTATCACGTTATTTTATTTTAATAATGAGTCATTTAGATAGATCTTGAAAGATACCATCTATACGCACGATGAATATTTTGCCACAAATTAATTAGTTGATTTTTTTAAAATAAAAATAAAATTATTTATAATATATAAGTCATAATTTTATAAGATAAATCAATTACAAATTTTATATATTATTCTTTTGAAAGTAAATAATCGTGGAACATATAAAAATAAACTCAAGACAAACATGTATCATCAATGAACTAGTTAAAACTAATGTTATATTGATATATTTGTAACGAGACCACAAGATGTACTAGAGAGGATAAGTGATGCAACATATCGCCTAACAGACTTTCTATTTGTCTATTTATTGAAACATGTGTTTGTTATTTGGTTACACGTTCGTTGTCTATGCTACTCGCCCACTTATGAAAACATGAAAGTGATGTGTCCTATCTCATAATGGTGCGGGAAAGGTTGTTAGAGTGGAACTCACGTTCTCCAAAATAATAAGAGAAATAACTATCAATTTCTCACGCTATTGAGAGAAATGTTGTTACTGCTTCCTTGGATTCCAAGATCTATGTATAGGAGGTTCTTATAAATATATCAACTGTTGAGTTGAGAGTGGGTATTCAATTGATTCATCAATCACTTGTATATATAACTTTTCACAATCTTTGTATAAGTTTTCTCTAACACCACAACAACCATAAAGTTTTCAGGCAATTTTACACGGCAAGGGGTTGTCACTAATTGTACTTTTAACAAGTGCAATTGGTGTTAAACTTGGAGTCATGGTAGAAATGACTTGGCCCCCATTGCATCATACAATCAGATTTCTAGTCACGTATTTCACCCCACTATCTGATACAGTGAACAAGAAGGTAGCAACTTTGGCCAATAGTAATAATGGGGATGTGGACGACGTGGCAGAGATGTGTGTCTCCATAGATAACTTATGTCGCAAGAATCAAACTCTGGATGGCAACATCATTCACATCCAGAAACACCAGCAAGAGGTTGACCCTATGTAGGAAATTGAAGTTCTAGATTTTCAACCTCAAGGCACCCCTCACTGGCCAAGTTTGGTGACCGCATGGAACCTTATAAGTATGTCACATCCATTAATACACGTATGAAAATTTTAGAGTCTTCGATTCTTTGAAATATAAACTTCTCTCTAGCATCTTTGGAGACACAAAATTAAGGAGGTACACGAGCCTGCCATGAATCTCGATCACCAGCTACCGAGACCTGGTGAAGAAATTGGTTCACCAGTTTGCAGCGAGCATGCATATAAGGATGTCTACTACTAGCCACTTCAACATTCGTCATTTCCTTTTGAATATTTTAGGAAATATCACACCCGATTTAATGAGGCGACTATCCCAATGATCTAACCCGACTAGGTAATGTTTGTAAGAGAATTTCAAAATGGACAAGGGGCGTGACATTTTAATAAATCCCCCTCCCATATGGAAACAAATTAATTGGAACATGTGGTGACACGTGCGAAACTATTTAATATAAAGGGCGGGGAAAGTAACCCCAAAAAGAAGTGCATAGATATTACGGAACAGATAACTCGAAATCTTGATAACTCATAGCAGTCGCATAAGAATCATTACACCTTGTCGGTCAGAGACAAGGCAAGGTTTAAATGAAGGGGTAGACCTACAGAGAGTTTCACGTCCTTGAAGACTCGTTGTGAGATGATATGGCGTGAGGTTCTCCATATGTAGGGATGTTATTGGACCTCAGGATTTGAGATTCGAACCGAGATTCGGACCGGTAGACCTGGACCATTAGCCCGACCGAAAATATAGATGGACCGGTCATGGACAAAAATGTTATATGTTACTCGAATGAAGATCCGGGCCATTTATCCAATGAGTACCCGAAACACATGATATAAATTTTATTTTCATATCATTTTATCATTTTCCCCTTCCTCTAGTTTACGCTCCCTATTTCTCTCTCAGTCCCTCCTCTGCTCCGACGACCTCCTCTTCCCCTCTCTTTGTCCGATGATGATGTTCAACCTAAATACTTCAGTGTAGTGTACATGTTCTTCTTATTCTTTTGTTCCACATGCTTCCATAAACTTGTAATGTATTCAAATTTTTATACTTTTTATTTTTTTTATATTACTCTTTATCTTTACCTAGTATGCATGTTTGTTTTTAATAGTTTGATGAATCGTTTAATACCAATACTATGTTTCAGTGTTGAACAAATTATTTTTGACCTAAATTGTTTTAAAGTTTTAGCTAGGGTTTATGTTTTAAATCAAACATGTCTATTTTATCGTTGACCTAATATCTTTGCATGTTACAATTTTGACCTGGGATTTGTTTTTTACCGTTTGATTAATAATAATAAAGGGTAAGGCTAGGATTTTGAACAATTGCTTGTCTTCTTATGTTCTTAATAAATTTTGAGGGCATGTGTTGTTGAGTTTTATTTTAATTTCATAAAAAATTATTATTTGATTGATTGTGTTTTGTTCCATGTCTTTTCAAGATTCGTCATTGACTCCTCCAACCATGGATGATCTACTTGATATTAATATGTTGCTTGTTGACATTAGGGAAGAGGAGACAATAGATGGAGGTTATTTAGAGATTGGTGAGATGATTGATTTGGTGCTTCCAATTTAAAATACCTCAACTAATAATACTACCACTCAAAATACCCCTATTGATAATACTACCACTCAAAATACCCTCACTGATAATACTACCACTCAAAATACCCTCACTGAAAATACTACCAATACTGATGGGTCAACCCCTCCAATTGACCAAGATCAGAGTTCTCAGATAAATGCTTTTGGTAAAGCTTCTCGTCCCAAAAAATATGTTGCTCATACAGAAATGGTGCTTATTGAAGGACCTGATGGTAAGAAGTGGAAGTGCAGATGGTATGGTAAGCTTTACACATATGATACGAAGCGGAAAAGTACATTTAATGGTAAGAAACATTTAGTTGTTTGTATTAAGAGAAAGTTGAGGTTGAAAGGTAATAATGACAAAGAGGTTGCACAGTCTAGGTTAAACATATGTGATAGTACTTCAAGTTTGGCAACCTGGACATGTAATCATGCCAGGGTTAGAGAACTTGCAGCACATATGATTCTAGGTCATGAATTTCCTTTTTCTGTTATGGAATATATTATTTTTAATGAGTTTCTTAGGGAGATTTATCCATGGTACAAAAAGATTACTAGGCAACAGGTTAAGTTTGATTGTAAGACATTTTATGAGTCTGAGAGGGTTAAGATGAAAAGGTCTATGGCTTTGATTAACAGGATCAGTCTTACCACTGACTTGTGGTGGTCTAGTGAACATATGATAGGTTATATGATTGTGACTGGCCATTTCATTGATTAAAAATGGCAGCTTCATAAAAGAGTCTTATCTTTTCAAAATGTGCCACCTCCATATTCTTGGGAGGTTTTGTGTAGGGAATTGATTAAGGTGATGGATGATTGGGGAATAAGGGATAAGGTAGCTTTAATTTCTATAGATAATGCTAGTTCCAATGATACTTGCATTGATATATTGAAGAGGGATTATTCTGGTAGGAGAAATTTACTCTTAGATGGTAAACTGTTTCATGTAAGGTGTTGTGCACACATCTTAAATTTGTTGGTGTATGATGGTCTTGATATGATTAAGGTGATTGTTCATAAGATAATAAATGGTGTCAAATACTTGCTGAATTTTGAAACCAGATGCAAAACATTCAAAAAGTTTGTTGATGAGTTACAACTTGAAGGCATAATGCAAGTGTTGGATACCAAGACAAGGTGGAACTCAACTTGGTTGATGTTGTCAACTGCATACCACTATAGAGAATTGTGGCCTAGATATGCTGAGGGAAATGGTGCATTTCTCAATTTTTTGCCTGAGGAAAATGATTGGGAAGATGCGCATGATATTTGTAAGTTTTTGGAAGTTTTTGCTGATGTGACATCAATTATAAGTGGCACCTCTTACCCTACTTCTAATCTGTTTTTGGCTGAGCTTTACAGGGTGAAAGTTTTACTTGATAAACCTTCAAGTATCTCAAATAATCCTCAGCTGCAGAGGCTTGCTAATGAAATGAAGTTGAAATATAACAAGTATTGGTCAGAGTATAATACATTGATTTCTATTGGTGCAGTCCTTGATCCAAGGTATGAACATGTTAGCCAATGACGAATTATGTATTATATGCTTCATTATTATCCGAGGCTTTGATGAAATCTGTATGATATGCTTTATTATTAGTTACTACCTATGATGAATTATGTATGATATGAATGATTATCTGAGGCCTTTAATGAAATCTGTTTGATCTGCTTGATTATTAACTGATGCCTATGATGAATTCTATATGATATTAATGATTATCTGAGGCCTTTGATGAAATCTATTTGATATGCTTCATTATTATTTGATGCCAAATGCCAATGATGAGTTCTGTATGATATTAATGATTATCTGAGGCATAATCTGCATTGTGAGTTGTGACTTAATACTGCCTATTGATTCAATTAAGTTGACTAGTTAGTTGTGATTTAATAGTGTCTATGATGAATTATATTTGATCTATTTCATTTGAAATCAATTATCTGAGGCCTGGTATGTTACCTGCTTGTTAATTTACTTGTGACTGAGGCATAATCTGTTACCTCCTTGTATATTTCCTTACTTATAATGAAAATTAATTATGAGGCCATTATATGTTGCCTTGTGAATTATTTTGAGGTTTGTATTGTTACCTGATACTTTACTTTATGCAATAGGTATAAGATGATCTTCATCAAATGGGTATACCCCTTCTTGTATCCAAATCATTCTCAAGCAACTACCTGTGAACAAGAGTTGTCAAACAACTTAAGTTCCATCTTCCAATTGTATAAAGATACATATGGAACCAATGATGAGATTACCCCTGCTGGTGGTGTATCTGGAAGTCCCGAAGTAAGATCTACTTCTGGGTTGGGAATGAGGAATTTTGAGAGGTTTTTAGAAACTGTTATGGATAATAATAATTCAAAATTTGATATTGAATTATATCTTGAGGAGCCTCCCTTGAAAGTTCTCCCTAAAGCTAAATTTGATGTTTTAACATGGTGGATGGGGAATGAAGCCAAGTATCTTGTTCTTAGTAAATTGGAAAAAGATATCCTAACTGTTCCAGTTACTATAGTTTCTTTTCAAGCAACTTTTAGTGCTGGGAAAAGGGTTATTGATCCAAAATGATCATCTATGAAAACTAAGACAATTGAAATGGTGCTTTATGGAAATGATTGGGTGAAGGAGAAGTATGGGATTAAGAAGGGTTGCACTGCTTCAATTGTAAGTATTGGTTATTATGTATATTGGTTATTAATGTAATATGTATATTGGTTATTATTTTGTCTCACTAATACATTTTCTATTTTTGTAGCTTGAGGAACCACAAGATGAACCTTTGAATTATCATTTTGGTGAAGATTCGGGTCTCACTTCTTCTACAGTTGCAAATTGAAAATGTGTATTTTAAATGCCAATGATGCGCTTGTTCAGAGGCATCATTATGTAATGATATTTCCCACAAGTTTTTTGATACAATCTTTTAACAACTTTTTTGATACAATGTTGTTACTTGTTATGATGTTTTAATATTTATACAATGTCCAATGATGATACAATGTGAACTAGGTAGCAAAATTATGCATTATTATTTAGTAAAATGATGATAGTATCATATTAGAAATTGAGTTTTAATTTTATGTTATAATTTCTGAAATTTAATTTTTGTTCTTATATTTAGGGTGGTCCTGTTACCCACCCAAAACTCATAGGACTGGTCTCAGTTCTCAGTACACAAATTCATTAAATTCAGTTTGGTCCCTGTTTACCTGAATGCACCAGACCGGTTTCGGTAAAAAAAGAAGCCAATATTGTTATGGTCTAGTCCCGGTCTACCCGATTTGAGTTCCAGTCCAATCCTCGGGAGAAAAAATACTCGGACCGGACCGGACCGAAAACAACACTATCCATATGCATAAAATTCCTCTAGCGCTAGCCCCCAAGTCAGACGTCATGGTTCCTGAACCCCGCAGGTGGTGCAAGTTTCACACGATTGATGGCCACCAACAAAAGAATGTAACCAACTCGAGAAGGAGATAAAGCGCCTCATCCAATATGGACATATGGCCAAACCCTATAAGGTTAAGGAACCAAACAAGGTGTTGAAGGGGTGAAAAACACAAGAAGGGGGGGTTGAATTGTAAAACTGAAATCTAAAGCAATTGACAAGATATTTTTATCCTGGTTCGTTTGATCTCAAACTACTCCAGTCCACCCGTCAAGGTGATTTCGCCTCTCTCCAACGAGGTCTTAATTCACTATATTCAACTGAATATTACAGACTGCTTTAACAACTGCTAAAGCCTTCTTGATTCAAACCACAACCCGGTTTGTCAAGGCAACACTTTCTTACAAAGAGATAAAATAATGTGTGTGGATGTTTTCTACAAAACTTTATCACAACTGTGATGTATACACAAATTGAAGCTTAGAAACTAGATTGCTAAACAGTAATGGAGTATCAGAGTATGTGGTTTAGCAAAACTGGTAGGACGAAGATTATGGTTCAGCTTTGTGCGTGTAGAGATTTGGAGAGCATTAACCATTTCAATCTTCAAAGTCTTGTTTATATAGCACTTGAGATGATGAATGTTGGATGCAATATTCTTGATTCAATGCTAATAACAAGCTTTCCTTTTTGAGCAGATCTTGTCTGGAATGAGGCCGTTGGAATTAATTAGCTTTCAATGCACAGTACCGTTGCTTACTTAACGTAAGTTCTGGCTTGGCTCATTCTGATTCTGCTTCGCTGCTGATGAACTATTGTGTTTCTGTATCAGAGTGTTTGAGCGCAGTCTTGTTCATCAAGCTTCAGCATGTACGTGAGTTGATCATCTGATCTTGACGTTCTGATGTAGCAACTTCTGATGCTGGTGTATGAAATCAAATTCTGATGCTGAATAGATGTGATCTTGCTTATGTCAATCAGAGTATCTGCAAGTCAGAACATAATAATCTTAGGCAGCAGATAGTTCAAACATGAAACACATAAATACTATATCTTTTCACTTTGTTATCATCAAAACTTAAATATAGGGTAGTAGATTCAAACATTGTTCTAACAATCTCCCCCTTTTTGATGATGACAAAAACTAGATATTTTAAATGAAAAATAACGTGAAAAGGTATCAGAGTTAAGAAGTACGGAGAAGTCAGAGTTAAGAGATACTCCCCCTGAGTTGATTATTTCCCTTTGATTATACGTGTTCTTCAGGATCAGATCTTTTTCTTTCTTTGAACATCAGATTATCAGAGTCTTTGACTTATCAGAGAGCAGAGCTTCAGAGCTTTTCTTGTCAGAGCTTTGCTTTGGATCAGAGTATTAAGACGATCAGAACTTCATATTGATCAGAGCAACATTGATCAGAGTTTCTAGTCTTCAGAGTGTCCAGGAGCTTCCTTGTGCCTGTAGACTTTAAACAAAACAGAAAAAACATTTCAAGTAATAAAGTTAGAATGTTTGAGAATTTCTGTCTAGTTAGCCGTTATTGATTTAAATATCATTCTTGTTCTCCCCCTTTTTGTCAGCAATCAAAAAGTGTTGGTGATGTGCTAAAACAATTAAGATCAGAAAAACAAATTATATTAAGATAGTTCAGAATCAGAGCAAGAAAATATTACAAAACATAGTCAAAACAGTACATCAGAAAATGAAGAAATCATGAAAAAGGTCATGCATGAAAAAGATTTAAGGTTGAGGAGGCAAGCGTGTGAACAGGCTCTCCAGCATCGCTTGAATCTTTTCAGAAGTTTCACTTTGCTTCTGCACCATGCTGACAACAGAGTCAATCTTGCTGTCCTGCACATCCATTCTTGCTTTCATCTTCTGATCATTTTCTTCCATCCGCTGCTGTAGACGCATGTCATTCACACTAAAAAAGCTTTGAGAATGAATTGAGAAAAAGTTTTGCAAGGGATGAACTCAGAAATATGCAGAAAATGCTTGAGTGATTGTGAGAAAGCGTAAAGAATAAATGAGAGATTAATGTGCTTTAAATAGAGTTTTCAAAAATGTTTTGAAAAGTTAAACGTTTTTAAGAGAGAGAAAAAAAACATGATTGCCATTTAAAAGAATGATTACTTTTCATTAAATGCTTGCTGATTTTGGGGGATTTGAGAAAGATACTTAAAAACGGTTACCAGACATGTGTCTCAATGCACCCAATCAGCGCTTTGCCTTCTCAGAAGCGTGCACGCGTTCTGCTTCAGAGATATGCTGATGATTGGATGACACTTGTTTGATGTAGTGATCAGCACGTCTGCCTTTGAGATTAGACTCTCAGATCTTTAGACTTGCATCTGATACAATCTGCATGTTCTATCTTTCTGAAAGAAGATTGATCAGAAGTTCACAGTAAAATAATTACATTCTGAAGATAAATATATGGAATTAAGACATTTTCATTCTGGGCATACTTTCATGCTGAGATGTTTCAGAATGAAATTAAACCTATCTTCTGAAAGGGGTTTAGTAAAGATATCAGCCCATTGATGGTCTGTATCTATAAATTTTAAGTTCAAAATACCTTTCTGAATATAGTCCCTAATGAAGTGATGCTTTATTTCTATATGCTTAGCCCTAGAATGTAAAATAGGATTCTTACTTAAGCAAATTGCAGAAGTATTATCACAAAGTATATGAATGTCACTCTCAAAAATCTGGAAGTCTTCAAGCTGACTTTTCATCCAGAGCATTTGTGTGCTACATCCTGCTGCTGCTATGTACTCAGCTTCTGCTGTTGACAGAGCAATTGTTGATTGCCTTTTGCTGGACCAAGAGATCAGATTTTCTCCCAGAAACTGGCAGCTTCCAGAAGTACTTTTACGTTCCACTCTGTCTCCAGCAAAGTCAGCATCACAGTAGCCTACTAAGCTGTAATCACTAGATTTTCTATAAAACAAACCCAGATTAGTAGTACCTTTCAGATACTTGAAAATTCGCTTAACAGCTGTTAAGTGAGATTCTCTAGGATCTGATTGGAATCTAGCACAGATACAAACACTGAATAATATGTCAGGTCTTGAAGCAGTCAGATAGAGGAGAGAACCAATCATACCTCTGTAGACTTTCTGTTCTACACTTTTGCTTACCTCTTCTCTTTCCAGAATGCATGTGGGATGCATTGGAATCTTTGATGGCTTACATTCTGAGAGGTCAAATTTCTTCAGAAGATCTCTGATGTATTTGCTCTGATGAATGTAAGTTCCTTCTGGAGTTTGATTGATCTGAATTCCTAGAAAGAATTTCAGTTCCCCCATGAGGCTCATCTCAAATTCTGCCTGCATACACTTAGCAAATTTTCTTCCAAGAGAAGGATTAGTAGAACCAAAAATGATATCATCAACATAAATTTGACAGACTAAGATGTCACTCTTAACTGTTTTACAGAATAGAGTAGTGTCCACTTTCCCTCTGGTGAATTCATTTTCAAGCAGAAAGTTACTTAGCCTTTCATACCAAGCTCTGGGAGCTTGTTTCAGACCATACAGTGACTTCTTTAGTTTGAAAACATGTTCTGGATGTTTTGTATTTTCAAAACCTGGGGGTTGGTGAACATAAACTTCTTCTTCTATATAACCATTTAAGAATGCACTTTTGACATCCATCTGATACAGAGTGATGCCTCTATTAACAGCAAATGAAATTAAAAGTCTGATAGATTCTAACCTGGCGACTGGGGCAAAGGTTTCTGTATAGTCTATCCCCTCTTGCTGACTATAACCTTGTGCAACCAGTCGTGCCTTGTTTCTGATGACTTCACCTTGTTCATTTAGCTTGTTTCTGAACACCCATCTTGTTCCAATGACGTTGAATCCTTTTGGTCTGGGAACGAGATCCCATACGTCGTTTCTGGTGAATTGATTCAGCTCTTCTTGCATTGCCAGAATCCAGTCATTATCCAGAAGTGCTTCATCAATAGAAGAAGGTTCAATCAGAGACACCAGTCCCATAAGAGTTTCTTCAGAATTTCTGAAGCTTGCTCTTGTTCTGATTGGATCTTCCTTTCTTCCTAGGATAGTCTCTTCTGGGTGATCCAAACTGCTTCTGGGTAATCTCTTCTGAGGTTGATCAACAGCTGTTGTAGGATTTCTAGCAGTGCTCCTTTCATACGTTGAAGGAATGTCTGTGTTGAGAGCTTCTGATGACTTGTCTTCAGAACCTGCAAATTCAATTTCTATACCTGCAAAAGTTTCATTCTGCTTTGACTTTTCAGAGTCAAGCTTATCATCAAAACGAGCACTGATTGATTCTTCCACAATCTGTGTTTCTGTATTGTATACTCTGTACCCTTTTGAGCGTTCAGAGTATCCTAACATAATACACTTCTGTGCCTTAGAGTCAAACTTGTTCAAATAATTCTTTGTATTCAATATAAAGCAAGTACATCCAAATGGATGAAAATATGAAATGTTGGGCTTTCTGTTCTTCCACAATTCATATGGAGTCTTTTCCAGAATAGGTCTTATTGAGATTCTATTCTGAATGTAGCACGCTGTGTTTATTGCCTCTGCCCAGAAAGTCTTAGCAACGTTTGTCTCATTGATCATGGTTCTGGCCATTTCTTGCAATGTTCTGTTCTTTCGTTCTACAACTCCATTTTGTTGGGGAGTTCTAGGACAAGAGAAATCATGCAGAATGCCTTTGTCATTAAAGAATGACTCAAAATCTTTATTTTCAAATTCTCCACCATGATCACTTCTGACTTTAACGATTCTAAGATCTTTTTCATTCTGAACTTGGTTACAGAAGGTAACAAACACAGAGTGTGACTCGTCCTTGTGTCTTAAGAACTTTACCCATGTCCATCTGCTATAGTCATCTACGATTACTAACCCATACTTCTTACCACTGACTGAAGCAGTTTTAACTGGTCCAAATAAGTCAATGTGCAGAAGTTCTAATGGCTTAGAGGTGGAAACAACATTTTTGGATTTAAAAGAAGGTTTTGCAAATTTGCCTTTCTGACATGCTTCACACAGAGCATCTGAATTGAACTTCAAATTAGGAAGTCCTCTGACCAGATTGAGTTTGTTAATCTGAGATATTCTTCTCATACTAACATGCCCCAATCTTCTGTGCCAGATCCATTGCTCGTTGTTAACAGACAGAAGACATTTTACATTCTGACTCTTTAGTTCAGAAAGTTTAATTTTGTAAATGTTGTTTTTCCTCTTACCATTAAACAGGATAGTCCCATCTTTCTGACTAACAGCTTTACATGATTTTTGATTAAAGATTATATCATAACCGTTATCACTTAATTGACTTATGGATAACAGATTATGCATCAATCCATCTACTAGCAGAACATTATTAATAGAGGGAAGATTTCCATTACCTACAGTTCCAGAGCCAATTATCTTTCCCCTCTGATTGCCTCCAAAGCCAACGTGGCCTCCAGGCTTAAGTTCCAGGCTTTGGAACATATGCCTTCTTCCCGTCATGTGTCGTGAGCAGCCAGAGTCCAGGTACCATGACTGGTGTTTCTGACTTGCAGCTAAAGATATCTGCAACATGTATTATTTTATCCTTAGGTACCCAGATTTTCTTGGGTCCTGATTTGTTAGTTTTACCAAAACTCTGGTTGAATTTTGGTTTCACAGAGTGCTTACTGCTAGTATATTTGATATCATGTGTGTGACCATACACAAAGTGTGAATTTAGAGGAGTGTGTTTAATGGTTAAGTCCATGACATTCTTTGGTGTAGGAACCTTACCTTGGTATCCTATTCCTTTCCTGCCGTTTCTGCTAACTCCATAGATCATTGAAGCCATTCTGCTTCTATCTATGCTTTTAGCTAGGAACTTCTGGAAACTATGATCATACTCCTTGATGATCTCATCAGCGTTGCTGGGAGTTTCAGAAATTGGTTCCTTCTGAGAGTTTTGTAAAGTGTTTTCTAATTTTGAAATCTTATCTCTCAGCTCAGAATTTTCCAATTTGAGACTCTCAGACTTATTAGAGTCAGATTCAAGATTCCTTTTCAGGTCTCTGAATTTAGCTCTAATTTGCTGATAACGTTCCATAATCTCATTGAGGCTTTCAGCAAGTTCAGCCTTTGTAAAGTTAACAGCGAAGTTAGGAAATACCTCTTCTGTGTCTGATTCTGAGTCTGATTCAGAAGCTTCACTATCTTCTGAAATGTTAGCCATGAGAGCTATGTTTGCCCTTTCATCATCTGATTCTGAGTCAGCTTCAGACGAGTCAGAGTCATCCCATGTAGCCATGAGACTTTTCTTCTTCTCTCTTCCAAACTTCTTTTTGGGCTTTTCCCTCTGAAGCTTTGGGCAGTCACTTTTGTAGTGTCCTTGCTCATTGCACTCGTAGCAGATGATGTCTTTGGTGTTTGGCTTCTTGCTACTGGAGGAGCCTTCAGATCTTCTGTATCCAGAGGAAGAATCTGTCCTTCTGTATCTGGAAGAAGACTCGTTCTGATCAGATCTTCTGGGATTCCTGAACTTCCTTTGTCTTTGCTTCCACAGTTGATTTACTCTTCTGGAGAGAAGGGAAAGTTCGTCTTCTTCTGATGAGGATCCATCAGATGTTTCTTCAACTGCCTGCAAAACTTTAGACTCAAATTTTTTGTTAGATTTTAATGCTAAAGGCTTACCTTGCTTCTGAGGCTCATCAGCTTCTAGCTCTATCTCATGACTTCTGAGGGAGCTTATAAGTTCCTCCAGAGTGATTTTGTTGAGATCTTTAGCTAGCTTCAGAGCAGTAACCATAGGCCTCCACTGCTTGGGTAAACTTCTGATTATCTTCTTGACATGGTCAGCAGTAGAGTACCCTTTGTCCAGAACTTTGAGACCAGCTACCAGAATCTGGAATCTAGAGAACATAGTTTCAATGGATTCAGATTCTTCCATTTTGAACGCCTCATACTTCTGAATGAGCGCCAGAGCTTTTGTTTCTTTGACCTGAACGTTGCCCTCATGCGTCATTC
Source organism: Vicia faba (assembly GCA_948472305.1). NCBI lineage: Eukaryota > Viridiplantae > Streptophyta > Magnoliopsida > Fabales > Fabaceae > Vicia > Vicia faba. The sequence goes on from OX451738.1 coordinate 1,375,023,164, forward strand.
TGAGAGAATCAAAGATATTTTTTGCTGTGTCTCTGTTGGAGATCTTTTCATACTCAGTATAGGAGATGGCACTGAGGAGGATGGTTCTGGCCTTATGGTGATTCTTGAAGTCACGCTTTTGTTGATCAGTCATTGATTTTCTATCAATCTTCTGACCACTTGCATTCACAGGGTGCGTGTATCCATCTGTCACCATATCCCACAGATCAGCATCATGTGCTAGAAAGAAGCTTTCAATTCTGTCTTTCCAGTAATCAAAGTTTTCTCCATCAAAGACTGGAGGTTTGCCACTGAATCTGTCTCTGTCCTCATTATTGTCATTGCTGAAGTGAGAATTGTTTCCTGCCATTGTGTTTTTCTGACGCTGGATCTTGTACTGACACGGTTAAGTGTTTTAGCTCAGAACCAGGCGCTCTGATGCCAATTGAAGGGGTGAAAAACACAAGAAGGGGGGGTTGAATTGTAAAACTGAAATCTAAAGCAATTGACAAGATATTTTTATCCTGGTTTGTTTGATCTTAAACTACTCCAGTCCACCCGTCAAGGTGATTTCGCCTCTCTCCAACGAGGTCTTAATTCACTATATTCAACTGAATATTACAGACTGCTTTAACAACTGCTAAAGCCTTCTTGATTCAAACCACAACCCGGTTTGTCAAGGCAACACTTTCTTACAAAGAGATAAAATAATGTGTGTGGATGGTTTCTACAAAACTTTATCACAACTGTGATGTATACACAAATTGAAGCTTAGAAACTAGATTGCTAAACAGTAATGGAGTATCAGAGTATGTGGTTTAGCAAAACTGGTAGGACGAAGATTATGGTTCAGCTTTGTGCGTGTAGAGATTTGGAGAGCATTAACCATTTCAATCTTCAAAGTCTTGTTTATATAGCACTTGAGATGATGAATGTTGGATGCAATATTCTTGATTCAATGCTAATAACAAGCTTTCCTTTTTGAGCAGATCTTGTCTGGAATGAGGCCGTTGGAATTAATTAGCTTTCAATGCACAGTACCGTTGCTTACTTAACGCAAGTTCTGGCTTGGCTCATTCTGATTCTGCTTCGCTGCTGATGAACTATTGTGTTTCTGTATCAGAGTGTTTGAGCGCAGTCTTGTTCATCAAGCTTCAGCATGTACGTGAGTTGATCATCTGATCTTGACGTTCTGATGTAGCAACTTCTGATGCTGGTGTATGAAATCAAATTCTGATGCTGAATAGATGTGATCTTGCTTACGTCAATCAGAGTATCTGCAAGTCAGAACATAATAATCTTAGGCAGCAGATAGTTCAAACATGAAACACATAAATACTATATCTTTTCACTTTGTTATCATCAAAACTTAAATATAGGGTAGTAGATTCAAACATTGTTCTAACAGGTGTGAAGATATACTTGTGTGTTACACACCCTTAACACCATAGTAGGATGATTCATCAGGGGCGGGGAGACTAGTCCTGCCTTTAGAGGATACACATGCAAAATTATAACCATTGAGGGCTTACCCACAAGCCTTGACTTTGGAGAGAAAGAAGTCTTTGAATTGAGATCACCTTCTTTGAGAGAGACACAATAGGCATCCATCCACATGACAATGACCCATGGTCATAACCTAAAGTGTGATGACATGGAGATGAAGAGAATTCTTATTGGTTAAGGAAGCTTCACATACATCCTTTATTGGGACTCTTTTAAAAGTATTCGCTTGAACATGGAATCCATCAAATCTTTCCACGACTTAGTGGTAGGTTCCTCAACGAGCAAGTGCAGGTAAACAGTTATACTACCTTAAAAACCGTGTTTTGAGCTAAGGAAAGGAAAAGGCTGATCAAGGTAAGATATCTTGTTATATATGCACCTTCGTTGTATAACATGATTATAGGTGTTGTACCCCAATTTTTTTCCCTAAGATCCCTTCATCATACCATGTTGATTCATTCACAACAAGATCATACTAGGATTCTTGGTTCCCCTCCCTATATTTAGCTTTGCCCTTTTGAGGAATCACCAAGCATCTTGACTTATGTTCTTTCGTGATCATGAATATTTTTGTCTTGATTTATTCTTTTAACTAATAAAATGAAATGTTGGTTTGTCTTTCTTGTCACCATGTAGGTAAAGGCAATGAGATTTAACAAGCTACCCCATGGGTTCATGAGTTTATTTCCATGCCCTGGTCAATAAAGCTTGAGAAGTTCAAACCTCACCATTGGATTTTTTTGGAAGAAATGGCATGGCAAGGTTATTTTGGTTCACAATATTTCAAGGTTATCAAAGTTGGTTGAAAAGTACAAGGGGTTGATTGAAGAAGTTGTCATGCTTGGACAAGGCTTTATTCCCATTGGTCACAAGTGCATATTTCCCTCAATTTTAAAGATATGGAAGTGGTTTTGGTGGCTATGAGTTCTCATTATCATCCTCAACAACTTATATTTACAAATCATTTGTTTTGGTACAAGAAGTTTGTTCAAAATTGTCAAAGTTCCTCAAGGCATTCTCTGGATCTAATGAGCTAGGGTTTTGAACTTCAAAGAAATGTATCTTGCTCATCTTTTGGTATTTTTGAGTGATTCCAAATACATCCTTCTCTTTAAAGTTTTATCAATAAATCACTTCAAAATTTCCAAGGAGTTTCCATGAGGAAGAGGCTTAATGAGGAAGAAAGATTACAAGTCCTCCAGATGAATCCCCAATTTTCCATGTGCTTCAAATGATCATAACTTGGTCAATTTGTATCACCTTGAGCCCATTCTTTTTCCATAATGATCTTAAAGTTGTGAACTTTATGCCTTCTTTTATGTGAAAAATGAGAAAATGGATGGAAGTTTCCTTAAAGATGCAAAAGATTATAGGTCATTTCATGATTTTTTTTCCAACTTCAACAATTCATAACTCTCTCAAATTTTGGATATTTTGAATGGTTCGAGTTTCAAAATGTCATTCAAGAGATATAATTCATGCCATCTTTTTTGGTCAAGAGCAAATTCCAAGTGGAAGACCATGTTTGGATGCAAGACATTATAGGTCATTTTTGAAGAAGAACTTGAAATATTTCTAAGTATGGAAAGTCAACTCTTTTTCTCCAACTTTGACTCAACACAACTTTCAGGTCAAGCATCCATTTAACTCCATTTTTTCCATTGAAAATCTTGTAACCTCATCTTTCTAAAGCATCAAGAATCATGTCATAAGACCCCTTGAGTTGAGAATGCCATTGGTCAGAAGTTTGCAATTTGAAACTGAATTTTTCGCCAAGTCAGAAGTTTGAAATCCTTGATTTGGCTTCTAAATACTTTGTTTCTGCGCGTTTTTGCTTCTAATCATGTTTAGTGAACTTCCAAAAGTGATTAGCATAGCAAAACGCGCATTTTAAATGACTTTTGATCAAGTTTGAAGTCACACTTTTCTTGTTTACAACTTCACACGATTTCCCTCCAAACTTCATCATTTCACACGCTTGAACATTCCATTTGATTCCCTATAAATAGAGGGTCATTCCCCATTCATTTTCTCAAGCTTGGATAGCCAGAATCGCCCTGCCAAACTTATTCCACAACACAAAATTCAGTAACTTCAAAATCCATTCCCAAGCCTTTTTCAATCCAATTTTTCCATCAATTCACCTTCCTTGATCTTCCCTGAAGCTAACCATATAATTACATTCAAGAATCATGCCCTATACTGCTCCATAGAAGTCCAGTTTCAGAGCTCTGCAACTCAACTTCAATAGGTAGATTCCTTCATCAATTCTTCAAAACTCTGATATCATTGTGATGCTCTCATTGCCCTGGTTCTAGTTGCAACACTTACCTTTTGCTGGAAACACGTTTTGACCATGAAATTTCAAATCCCTTTTCAAAACTTTCTTTCCAAATTGCTTGAGCTACAGTTTATATAAATTTGGCGCGAGAGTGTGGTTGTCTTCATCTTGAAGAGACGAAGTGTTTGGCATAGGTTTGAGCTTCTGATTTTACAGTTTGAGAGACTTGCAAATCACGTTGACTGGAGGTTGAATATGACCTACGTGTCATCTTCCAACCAATGATGGCACGCCACTTGTTATTTTTGAAAATTTGATTCATATTTGATTATGTATTTTATTCACTAATGACCATGATATGCACAGTGCGCCAGATCCCTTAGATTTGATTACTAAAACGTTTTGACTCTCATCCAATGGTCCACATATTTTTACTTTTATTTTCTTTTCTGATTTTTATATTTTAATTGTTTTAAATTTCAAAAAAATCATAGAAAATTCATTTCAAGTTCAAAAAATCTGAAAATATTATGAAAAATATTTTTGATTATTCTCTTCTGATTTTTATTTTTTTACAATTTAATTTTGTGTTTTGGTATTTTTTATAAATTTACACTTTATTTGAATTGTTTTAAATGTTTAAAAATACTTTTATACATTTTTTAATTCTAAAAAATTATAGAATGATCCAATGATATTGTGACAAATATTGGTGACCTTATTTTATTTTTGTTTCTGACTTTGCTATTTTTTATCATTTTTGGTTTATTTTACCTATTTCTTTTAATTTTAAAAATAGTTTCTGACTTCAAAAATTACCAAAAAAATTTATAAAATCATTTGAGCCCTTTTCTGATTTTTCTATGGTCTTACTTTTTATTCCTTGATTAATTTGAACATAGTTGATATTTTTCTCTTTATTTTCTATTTTCAAACACAAAACGCAAAATGCAAACCAGTATTAACTGTCAGTTCATGCCACCGTATCACAAAACTGGCGACTCTGCTGGGGAAAAAATGTGGGGTATACCTTAGGATCTAGGTCATGTTTAATTGCTTTCTCTTAATTTTCTTACTTGCTTTATATTTATGGGAACTGTTTGGGTTATTTGATCCTACACCCGGATCGGGGAAACACCCTTTAGGTAAGTAGCAATAAACTATGAGAGAACTATGCTGGGGTATACCGGCACGGTTGAAGCAGTAGCTACGTTGATGTGGCACTTTGGTTGGTACTGGTAACCCTTGAGTCAATCAGGGAGAGTACGGGGTTGCCGTGTGGTGTCGTGAAGCATCAACTGACCTTAGAACCTTTAATTGCACAACTTGGCCAATAGGATGTAGCGAGATGGCCGACTTTGGTGTATGCCCAAGGTTGACAGATACTCGATGCTATACTCATTGAGGTCTGACTCTTGAGCTTTGTTTGGTTGCGAGTCAATCGCCTAATGAACGAAGCTGGGAGAAAGATCAGTGATGTTGAGATCCCTTTTAGAACCTAAGTACTATTTATAGGATAGGTTGAACCAATCCAACTTCAAGGGTATGACCTTAAAATTCATGCAAGCCTTAAACCTAAGGACTTGGTGTGACTTGTTTGTTGTTTGTTATACCTGTGATTTTCTAACTTAATCATGACATCATAAGCATAGCATATCATGACTAACCATTTCAAGGATTCCCTAGGGCTCATTTTTGTTCTGTTTTGTAGGACATGGCATATGCCCGTAGGAACATTGTACGGATCAAACTTGTGAAAGTATCCCCCCAACTAAAGGATCTAGAATTAAGGGTTCTTAAAGGTTCTCATTTCACTAGAAAGCATGGTCAGTTGCTCAATCCGGTCACTGCAAAACCTGATGAAGAGTTGTTAAAAGTGTTGTTTAAGTTCTTCGATCCGGTGCACCATTGTTTCACCTTCCCGGATTACCAGCTAGTACCTACTATGAAGGAGTTTTCTCAGTTGTTGGGGGTACCTATTCTTGACCAGTTGCCTTTCAATGGTACGGAAGAATATCCAAAGCCTGGAGAAATTGCTAGAGCTCTGTCTTTACAACGGTCTGACATAGTGGCAAATTGGGAGACTAGAGGGGGTGTCCAAGGAATTCCGGTTAAGTTTCTATTTGAGAAGGCCTATCATTTTTGGGATACTTTAGATTTACAAACTTTCTAGGAGGTTCTGGCACTTCTCGTTTATGGTATGGTACTTGTCCCTAATGTTGATCAACTCGTAGATGTGAGCACTATCAAGGTTTTCCTGTCTCATAATCCAGTACCTATATTACTCGGGGATATTCTGCATTCTTTGCATGATCGCACTCTAAAGAGAAGGGGAACCCTCCTGTGTTGCACTCCCCTATTGGCTAGGTGGTTTATTTCGCACCTACCTAGGTCTGTTTTGAAGAATGAGCAGGGTTTGAAATGGTCTCGCAGGCTGATGTCCCTTAAACATTCAAACATCCATTGGTGCTCACAGTTCTCAGAAGATGTTACCATCATCGATCGCTATGGTGAATTCCCTAATGTCCCCCTCTTAGGCATTATGGGAGGAATCACTTACAACCCTTGCTTGGCATTGCATCAGTTTGGTTATGTGAGAAGAGATGTCCCTCATGATACGCTTATCCAAGGAATCGCCTTCAACTATGAGAACGACGTTCAAGGCTATCGTAGAAGGTTCATAAAAGCTTGGGGCATGGTACATAAAATTGAGGCAAGACGCTATGGCACAAGAAATCCATTCCTCTTGAGCCTTATCTCCAATGGGTACGAGCTCGCACCCGAAGTCTGGTGATGCCCTACCCAGCTGTCCTACCAATAATTGTGGAACCAGTTGCTGAAGGAGACACTACTTCACTTGGTTATCATCCCGACATGCCAACCGATCATGAAGAGTTACAAAAGTCCTGGGTTCAACTCAAAGAGGAGCGGGACACATTTGAAGATCAGTTCTATGCTAGCGAGAAAAAGGTCCTGGAGCTCACTAGGATACTTCATGAAGAAAGGAACATAAATGCCTACATCGCACCAAAGAGGATGCGCTCCTGGGAGAGCTAGTTTCTTTTTGCTTTCAGTTTTTGTTTTGTTTATTTGTAAGCCTAAAGGGAGTTCTTTGTAACAATTCGATATTATCAATGCAATTAACGTGTGTTTCTTTTGGTTAAACGAATCCGAGCCTTTAAGAATCCTTGAAATCATTGCATACGCATATCATCCATGACATTGCATAAACAGTTACCATTACAGGTTTCTCATCTTCTTCGCGGTTTATTTCAACAGAAATGTCTTCTGAATAAAGCATCAAGGACCTTCAAGCACAGAACGCCCAGTTCCAACAAATGTTCATCAGTCTGGCAAAAGGGAAAGAGGATCTGAAAGCCCTCATTCTGAAAGAGAAGAAGAAGAAGAAGAAGGTTGTCGGTATTCTGAATATGGGCAGAAGGTTTGGAGAAAGGTTGAAGCGACAAACTGATCTGACCTCTTCATCCAAGGAAGGGGAGAACCAAGAAGGGGAAAAGGACCCTAGTCCTGCAGTCTCTGACAATGATACTGATTATAATGATGAACAATATCCTCATGCGGAGGATAGATACAAACAGTTGGAGGATCGTCTAAGTGCCATGGAAGTTCAGAGGATACCTGGGTTGGATTTTGAAGAATTGGGTTTGGTGTCGGGAGTGGTCATCCCGCAAAAGTTCAAAGCTCCAGTTTTTTCCAAGTATGATGGGGTGTCCTACCCAAAACTCCATCTCTACTCTTATGTCAGGAAGATTCAGCCTCACACAAATGATAGAAATCTATGGGTTCACTTCTTTCAAGATATTCTGTCAGGGACTCAACTTGAATGGTTCTACCAGCTAGAGGGAGCAAATATCCGAAACTGGGAAGTTCTGGCTGCTGCTTTTTACAAGCAGTATCAGTATAATACCGACCTTGCTCCCACTCGTACTCAGCTCTAGAGTATGTCCATGGGTGCAGGTGAAGGTTTTAAAGATTATGCACAAAAATGGAGAGACTTGGCTGGGAGAGTTCAACCCCCATTGTCTGATAGGGAGTTGGTTAATATGTTTCTAGGGATGTTATCTGGTCCATTTTTCAATCATTTGATCGGTAGTTCATCAGCTGGTTTCACCGAGCTGATCCTAACTGGGGAAAGAGTAGAAGCCGGAATTCGAAGTGGTAAAATACAGAAGGATGCCTCTTCAAGTTCAGTAAAAAGGCCTTTTGCTAGTAAGAAGGAAGCCAGTGTCGTCTATAGCCCGAGGGGCCAGAACAGGGTTGAACAACGTCAGACAGTAAGTGCCATGATGATACCTAGACCTGCAGCTGCTCCACAACACAATAATCAACAAAGGGTGGAAAGACCACAACGGCAGTTTACTCGCATCAACATGACATTGGCTAAAGTCCTACCTCATCTGCTGAGATCTAACCTGGAAACCTTGAGAGAGGCTCCCAAGAATCCAAATACTGCATCTTCCCAATATAATCTGAATGCCCAGTGTGCCTATCATTCTAAGAGTCATGGCCACGATACAAATGACTACTTGGCTCTGAGAAACAAAATACAAGACTTGATTGAAGCTAAGGAGATAGATTTTGATGCTCTGGAGAAGCCGAATGTCATAACTGCTCCCATGCCTAAGCACGGACATGGAGTTAATGCTATTGATACTGATTTGTTTTTTACCTCTATCAATGAAGTTTCTACTCCTCTCTTGACTATAAAGAAGAGTTTGATGTTGGCCGGTTTATTTCCGGGTTGTGGTGAAGGTTGTCACGTGTGTTCGCTTCTACCTTCTGGTTGCCGTTTGCTGAAATTAGGTGTCCAACACCTAATATATAGCAAAGAAATTTTGTTTGAAAAAACTATGGTTCCTGTTGTTCCAGTTGAAGACATTGCCATTATAACCATTTCCACCAATCCTTCCAAGGTTTCCTCGAGAAGACCTGTTAGGATTACACCTGCTCCAAGAATTGCTCCACTGATAATCATTGTTCCTGGTCTTGTCCCGTATGTCTACGATAAAGTTGTCCCCTGGCATTATGGTGCCGATGTGTACTATCATGGCATCAAACAAAATCTGAAAGATGAAGAAGGTGATCCTGATATTGATAATATTGTTGGAACCATTAAAATCACCCGAAGTGGAAGGGTATTCTCTCCCGAGATTTCCCCTAAGACTGTTAACAAGCCTATTGTCATTACATATGTTGTTCCTACTAGTACATCAACTACAGTTCCTGTTCTTACTCCAGTTATTACACTTGTCGGTGAATCGTATGATACCTGCGGCAAAAAGGTTGTGGGTGAGCCTTCCCGGACGGAGGCGCCTAAAAAAATTGTTGTGGAGGCCTCTAAGCAAGAAATAGAGGAGATACTGAAAATCATTAAGAAGAGCGACTACAATATGGTCGAGCAGTTGGGGAAGACCCCATCGAAGATATCCATGTTGTCTCTACTGTTGTGTTCTGAAGCCCATGCGAAGGCTTTGATTGCATTTCTTAAGGTTGTGCATATGCCGCAAGAGACTTCAGTTGATCAGTTTAAAGATCGTGTGGCCAACCTGACTGCTGATAATGGGCTATGTTTTTCAGATGCAGATTTGACTCCGAAAGGAAGGAAGCATAATGATGCTCTGCATGTCTCGATTGAACGCAGGGGCACCATTATGGCTCATGTGTTGGTAGATACCAGGTATTAACTGAATGTTCTGCCGGAGAAGGCGTTAGACCGTTTGGATTGCGAGGGTCTAACTCTAAATCCTAGTAACATTGTGGTAAGGGTTTTTGACGGATCGAAGAGAATGGTGCACGGGGAAATGGACATCCCTGTCAAAGTAGGTTCTCAGACTTTTGGTTCCAACTTCTATGTGATGGATATCAGGCCATCATATTCTTGTTTGTTGGGTCGTCTTTGGATCCATGAGGCTAGGGCAGTCACCTCCACACTTCATCAAATGCTGAAGTATCTGGTGAAAGGAAAGATTGTCACAGTGCGGGGCAAGGAAGAATATATGGTAAGTCACCTCAACTCCTTCCGCTACGTAAAGATGGACGGGGAATTCATAGAAACGCCTTGCCGGAATTTTGAAGAGGTCCCTCAGATCTTGGCATCGACTGAAACTGCTAGCAACAAACCTCCTCTGAGGATGACTTCTCTCAAGGACACCAGGGTTGTGGTAGAAGAAGGTGGGTATGCTTATTGGGGACAGCTCCCTAATTTCACTTATAAAACTAATAAATTTGGTTTGGGCTTTACTACAGGGGATCAAAGGGTTGTTAGACGCACTCGGGCTGGAGGACCTCCCCTACGTATCAGCAATCGTGGGATAAACGCCATTGGAGATAGTGAAGAGGAATCGGATATTGACAGCTGGATCTACCCAACTACCAACGATGGACCGAGTAACTGGACGGTTAGGGACTTCATACCTATTTCTTTTATTCCGCAGTAATTGAATTATTTGTTTTAAAATTTGTAATAAATAATGTGAAACTTTATGGCCTGGTGCCTTGCCCGAGGCACCTCGGCTTTGCTTGTGAGGGCTATTATTTGTCATTTCATAATCACTAATAAAGCATTAGATGTTTCTGGCATACAAATTTTGTGCTCTCTATTTTTCTTTTCTGTTTTTCACTTTATCAAAACAGATATTTCTCTTACACACACTCATGTATCATAATGCGGATCCATATCCACTCTGGATCCCATTGATAACAGCTCTGCTATTGCCAGTTATGACTTCAAAAATCCGATCAACCAAGTCGAGGACGAAGGTGAGGATGATTGTGAGGTGCTTGGAGAACTTGCTAGACTACTACAGCAGGAAGAAAGGGCCATACAGCCTCATGAAGAGCCGGTTGAGACAGTGAATTTGGGTACTGAGGAAGACAAAAAGGAGGTTAAAATAGGTGCAAATCTGGAGCTTAGCGTCAAACAGAGGTTGATACGGATGTTACACGACTATGTTGAAATCTTCGCCTGGTCCTATGAAGACATGCCTAGTTTAGACATTGATATTATGGTACACCGCCTGCCGACTAAAGAAGACTATCCTCCGATTAAACAGAAGGTCCGCCGTATGCGTCCTGAAATGTCAGAGAAAATCAAGGCAGAGGTCATGAAACAGTTCGATGTCGGATTCTTAGCTGTCACTTCGTATCCATAGTGGGTTGCTAACGTTGTTCCGGTACCTAAGAAGGATGGTAAGGTACGGATATGTGTTGATTGCAGAGATCTGAACAGGGCAAGCCCCAAGGACGACTTCCCACTTCCTCACATTGATGTTCTGGTCGACAACACCGCGCAACATAAAATCTTCTCCTTCATGGATGGTTTCTCGGGCTACAACCAGATCAAGATGGCTCCAGAAGACATGGAGAAGACAACTTTCGTCACACAGTGGGCCACCTTCTGCTACAAGGTGATGCCTTTTGGGTTGAAGAATGCTGGGGCAACCTATCAGCGCGCCATGGTCGCTTTGTTTCACGATATGATTCACCATGAGATCGAAGTATATGTTGATGACATGATAGCCAGGTCTCAGACTGAGGAGGAGCACCTTGATCATCTCCATAAATTGTTTGACAGGTTGAAGACATATAAGTTGAGGTTGAATCCGAACAAGTGTACCTTCGGGGTAAGGTCTGGTAAGCTTCTCGGTTTTGTCGTCAGTGACAAGGGTATTCAGGTAGACCCTGCGAAAGTAAAGGCCATACAAGAGATGCCAGTTCCTCGCATAGAGAAAGAGGTTAGAGGTTTCTTGGGACGTCTAAATTACATCGCCCGATTCATTTCACATCTGACTGCTACTTGTGAGCCAATCTTCAAGCTTCTGAAGAAAGATCAAGTGGTAAAATGGAATGATGAATGTCAGGCCTCTTTCGAAAGAATCAAGGAATACCTTCAAGAACCGCCAATTCTGATGCCTCCAGTTGAAGGAAGACCTTTGATATTATACTTGACAGTGCTAGACAATTCAATGGGGTGTGTGATGGGGCAGTGTGATACGGTGGGAGAACTGACTTGGGTTTTGCGTTTGTATTCGCAAATGTTGCGGTTAGCAAGAGTCGCCACCGACTTTTTATTTTATCCTAAGGAAAGGTTAAAAAGCACAGCAAAAACCTTTTGAGATGTTTTCTTGGGTTCGGGGAGTAGATTATAGAAAGGGAAGGTATTAGCACCCTTTTTATCCATGGTTATCCATGGGCTCTTAGTTACTTGCTTAGATCACTTGCCTTTGTTTTCAATTGTTTGAAATGGTGCTTGAGTGTGAGTGGGTTTGAAAATATTTTGAAAAGAGGCCAATGTGGTGGCAACCTTTGTAATGATCCATGTGGGGATGTATACAAAGGTGTATGTCCTTTGAAAAAGGTTTTCATTTGTTTTTGAAAGTTATTTTGAAAGTGTAGTGTTGTGTGGTTTTGAAATTAGGCAAGTGTTTTGTTTTGCAAGTTTGATTCAAGTAACTAAGAGGTTATCTACTCCTAAATTTCTCAAAAGACTATTGCTATGTTTTAACCCTTTTAACAAGTTTGTTCCACCATTGTATTTGGTGGACAATCTTGTGTTAGGATGTGAGAGGGACAGGCGCGGGTCATCGTTTAGACCATAATTGCAACGGCGTTAAATGTCTTTGGGCAATTTTCTTTAAGGGACTTGATCATTTGTTTTTGTTTGTTTTGAAAAAGTTTTGTCGAGGGACTATGATCATTCAAATTGTTTACTTTGCCCAAAGAAGTTCAACATACAATATGGCCCATTTATTTGAAGGCAACAAGTGGAATACCCTAGGGGTGCAAGTGTGAGATGTGTTGTTTATTTTCATGCTCATTTATCTTGTATTAGGTCAAACTATTTTTTTATCGTTTTTTCGCATACAAACCCTAATTCTAACATATTATCATTAGGAAGCAATAAAGTGCGAAATTAAAATTACTAAGCTATTACAAAACCAAATATGGGAAGGGGGGTACAAATGTTCAAATGGGGATATTGACAAGAATTTAAATCTAAATTATTACATCATTTTGAATATTTGCAATTAATCAATGTGCAAAAATTAAATAACAATGCAAGATGCAAAAGAAAGTGTTTTGTATATGTATGAGAAAAATATTATTTATGTAAAAGAGAAAAGAAAATAAAAAAATATTATTTTTTGGAGTATTTTGATTTTAGGGCAAAAACCCTAATTTTAAAAGAAAATGCCTTATTATCTAATTTAATACAACTATTTATTTTTTTTTTTTTAAAAATAAAATAAAATGAAGTATATTATGGAAAAAGTATTTTTGTATCAAACATTAATAAAAATAAAATTCAAGTATTTTCTTACATTTTTAACTTAAATATATTGATAAACATATATATATATATATATATATATATATATATATATATATATATATATATATATATATATATATATATATATATATATATATATATATATATATATATATATATATATATATATATATATATATATATATATATATATTAAATCTTAAATATGTATTATACACAAAATAAATATATATTTAATATTTTAATAAAATAAATAAAAAGAGTATTTTTTATGTGAAATATTTTCAGAAGGTAAAAAATAATAAAAATGCATTTACACTATTTATATATTTATTCTAATAATAGTATATATATAATGTTTATGTATAAACAAAGGTAATAAACAAATAAATATGCAATAAATACAAAAAATGATGGAAAAAATATTTTCAAAATTTTAATGTGCTGGGAAAAAATAAACAAGTCAAACAAAAAAAGAAAAAGTCAAAAATGTTAAAAAATGAACAAATGGGCTCGGGGGGGTGAGAAAATGGAAATATGGTGCAAAAAGAAGAAACCACACAGGCCCAGCCCATGTAGCTTCATCTTCAACCTCAGAACACTTCCTTGTTCAAAAAACACGCGTTTTCTAACTCCTCATTCTTTGATCTTTTGCCAAATCTTCCAACATGAAACCTGTAGAGCTTGAAACCACGGTTCTAGACATATAAAGAAGTCAAGTTAACTCTCAGAAATGAGAGAGAATTTCTTCTCTCCCAAATCCTGACCTAATTTTTTAACCATGTTCAGACATAAAATTCTCTAAGCACACGAAATATAAATGAAATCTAAACATATGAGCATGTTCAGGGCTATGATTGTGACATATTTTCTTCACAAACCTAAAGCTAACAATGCCTAACAAGAGAGATAGAACTCCATGAATGTACCTGTTCAGTTGGAATCGTGCTTTGCAATGGAGGATGTTTCAGAGTAAAATGATGATTGGTATAGCTTCCTTGAAGTGTAAGGATGCTTTTCCAAGTCCTACTTTGCCTTGAAACTCCCTGAATCGAGCTAGTGAACTCCAACTGCAAAACAGAAAATTAAAAATGGTGAAGTGGCTTGGAGGTGTTACAGGTCAGGTTTCAGGACATGGTTAGCTTGCATATGTTGTAAGGAAGGTAGAGGAACAGGTTTGGACAAAAATGCTCGAAGGGATTGAGAGATAGCACTCAATCTGCAGGGGTTCCCCTGTTTGTGCAGTTTTGTGGTGTTTCTGAGATGGAGAGTGCTTGAGAGGCAAATGGCTCATGCAAAAGCTTGGTTGGGTAGTTTGGAATGTGTTTGATAGCTTTTGTGTTGTGTCTCTATGCTGAAGAGAGAGTTGTGATAAGTTATGGACTTTTCTTGAACTTGAAGCAAACAAAAGCAAGTTGAGGTTTTAGGTCAGTAGGGGGCCTCCTAATGTGCTGCATAATCTTCTCTTGATCAGAGCAACTTGTCCATAATCTTGTGCCAAAAGGATTTTGCTTGTACCTTCTTGATTTTCAATTGGACATAAAGCTAACCTTTTCAAGAATGGAAAGTTTACTTTATCTAAAAATGGATCAATCTTGTGTACAATGCTTGAACTCATGGAACAACACTTTGGCACAATGAACAAGCATTAAATTAAGGAGTGTAATTTGGTTTAAGGACCTGTAAAGTAGCACAAACTATGCTGAGTTCAAATTTGCAAAGTTATGGATATGGAACTTGGTCATGAACAAAGTGTGTTTTTGCTATATTGTGAAATTCGATTCTCTCTAACCATGAGGTTGTTTGAGAAGTTCTTGGACATTTTGGAAAGCTTGGAATGTGTACTACAATCCATCTTTGAAATTCAAATTGAAATTCCAAGTGGAAGGGTATGAAAAATGGCCTTGAAGTGGGGTAGAAAACCTTGTCAAAATAGGTTAAAATTTCACTAAGTTAAAAATGGTTTAGTGCCCTTATTCAAAAAATTGTAACTTGAGATACAAGCTTCAAATGAGAAAACTTTGTGAATCAAAGTTGTAGATTATGCAACAAGCTACAACATTCATGTTTTGACTTTTGTTTGAATCCAAATGGATCTTGGTGAAAAGATGGGGCAAAGTTGGGAAAAAATTAGGGTTTTTCATAACTTAGAAAAATTCTAAGTTATGAAAAATTCCATTTTCAAACCCTAATTTGCATTTTTTGATTTCTTGGTGAACAAGTTTCATGATTTGGCAAGTTTTGATGAAAAATGAATCTTGACTTTTGATTTTGACCAAAAAGTCAAAGTTTGACTTTTCAGTGTACAGTCAAAATTGATCAATTGACTGAGAAATTCAACTGTCAATCTTGTGTACTTGGGATCTTTTGAGCTTGATGAATGTGTCAAGACCATTTCATTGAGTCCTTTAGGCTATATGTGAGCTTGGTTTGCCATTGGCTAGGTCAAACAGTCAAAAAAAATTGCCTTTGTGCAGTCAAAACCCTAAAAATGACCATTTTGCCCTTTTGGTGATCTGATCAAATTTCTTGTGGAATTGTGATCCAAACTTGATCAAATGGTCCATATGAGTTCATAATGTTGATGTGGATCAAAAATCATGAGGTTTGACTGTCAATTGGCCACAGTTGACTTTTTCCCCAATACAGCTGATTTCTAGGTCAACTGTCCAATTGACTGGGCAAAACTTGGAATCAGGACTTGAAACTTGGTATGGGTAAACTTGGGAGTCCAACATGAAACATGAAAGTCATCTTAGGCATTTTAGGTCAAAACATCCTTGGGCAAACACAAACCCTAATTTGAGTCCACAGTGCAAGGAGAAGTCTTGAGCAGAGGAAACCCTAACTAGATCTTGATCTTCAAGGGTCTTGTGATGAGAAAATGTTGAGGAAATGGGAGGGCAAATTTTGGGGTACAACAGTTGCCCCTGATCAATCTTCTTGAACCTGAAGAGTTAGATTGGCAAGTTTGCCTTTCGTGACTCGAGGGTAAAAGGAGATTGGACACTAGAGTGCCCGGAAATTTGCACTCGCATGCTGGAGTCTCAACAACGTGGTGTCGGGAATGGGCTTATAGATGCCATTTGGGGAGATGGTGGATAGGGAGATGGGCTTATAGATGCCATCTGGAGATGTGACAGAACCTTGTCGGGAATGGGCTTATAGATGCCATTTGGAAGTGTCGACCGCATAAGAGATTCCTTAGCGAGAACTTGTGTATTTGAGAAAGACGGATGTTTTCCTGGCTTGTTACAGGTGTTTGATCTTCAGTCTCCTTATGCAGATATGCCCTGGCTAGATACAGGTATCGAATCTACAATTGGTTGTTCACAAATGTGCCCTGGCTGGATACAGGAGTCGAATCTGGAAATAGTCGTTAAGAGATGTGCCCTGGCTGGATACAGGAATCGAATCTTCGAACTTTTCAGACGTGCCCTGGCTAGATACAGGAATCGAGTCTGGAAACGTGGTAGTCGCTAGATATGCCCTGGCTGGATACAGGAATCGAATCTGGAGATGTTGTAGTTGATAGATGTGCCCTGGCTGGATACAGGAATCGAATCTTCGAACTCTTCAGACGTGCCCTGGCTAGATATAGGAATCGGGTCTGGAAACGTGGTAGTCGCTAGATATGCCCTGGCTGGATACAGGAATCGAATCTTCAAACTCTTCAGACGTGCCCTGGCTAGATACAGGAATCGAGTCTGGAAACTGATCACTCTCAGATGTGCCCTGGCTAGATACATGTATCGAATCTGGAATTGTGACAGTTGAAGGTAGTTGTCTTTGGAATTGTCTTTTTCCCTGAAAAGGCAAAAACATAAGTTGTATGCAATGTCATGATGTATGATATGCATGATGTCATGGTGTTCAACATGAGATGTTGTATGCGTTTCACCATGTATGTAAGCAAGATGTATGAAAATGTGAAATGTTTATGGATGTAATTTCTCCTTAGGAAAATAAATCCTTGACGATCGGCCGGAGAATTGCTCTGTGGAAGAGATACTTGGCCGAAGTTTTGATGCGAGGCCTGTTGAGGACTCTAATGATGGATTCCGCTGGGGATTATGACGATATACTCCGCTGGGGATTGGAGGAACTTTACCGAGGGCGGTCTTCCGTGGTTTTTAGCTGAGGATAACCCAGTTATAAGTCTTTGTGAGGAAATAACTCTAAATAAAACTCGGGAGAGACGTCCGTGCTATGCAGGGGATAAGCTTCCAGAATCTACTGGGGATGAGCTTTAAGACCTGCCGGGGAATGTTGTGTCCTTTTAGGATCAACGGGGAACCAACTCTGCTTGGGGAAAGTATTGCTGAACCTGATTTACTCTGTGGGGAATTTGAGATGATCTGGCTATATTCTTCAGTTGAACCCACCTTGGTACCTTGGCGGACAAAACAACCAGACTGCATTAGACAACTTCAATTGCCCCTGTCTCTGATGTCACCTGTAATAAATCTCTTGTTTTATATGCAAATATTTATGAATCAGCAATTTAATGTCAAATGCATATATCAACAATGAACATTGGACGTTCTTCGCAAAACAGAAAAAAGAGAACAATGGTAATTTGTATGGACAAGTGAATTTGTATTGATTTAAATTTTGCCTGTGAGTAGGCGTTTTTGTACAAGAGGCTGACATCCTAGTAAGAGGACATCGCCAAATAGTATAGAGTTTACAATTTGAAAAAAGGAAACAAAACAGCTATGTGAACAATCCCACTGGGTTCCAACTCTGCTATTGCCTTTATGTCTTCGAACGTCTCATCGCTTTGCTACCTAGTTGAAGATGAAGCTGATTGGTCAATACCGAAATCTGGAGCCAGATAGTTGATGCCGAATTCTGGATGCAAAGTGATCCAATGAGACATAGTGTTACGCTTTTATCCCTAACTTTTGCCTGGACCGCCCTTTTGGGTTTTCAGTCCACCGGGATACCCATTTTTGCCCAAGCCGCCCTTTCAGGTTTTCGACTTGCCGGGTGTACAGATTTTTATTCATTTCATCCCTTATTTTTCCCGAACCCTTTTGGTTCGCCGGGAAGCCCTTATTTTTGCCTAGGTATGTCAACCTAGCGGGTCTTTTATTTATGCGTAGTATTTTTTCACTATGTCTGCATTGGCGGGGTGAGGAAGGTCGTCACCATCCATGGTGGTTAGGATCATGGCTCCTCCTGAGAACATACGTTTAACAACAAATGGCCCTTCGTATGTAGGGGTCCATTTGCCCCGGGGATCACTTTGAGGAAGGATGATGCGTTTGATTACCAGGTCCCCAACTTGATACTCTTGTGGTCTGACTTTCTTGTTAAATGCCCTGATCATCCATTTCTGATACGTTTGACCATGACAGATAGCAGTGAGCCTCTTTTCGTCAATCAGATTTAATTGATCAAGTCGAGTCTGGATCCAATCATCTTCATTCAAGTCCGCGTCCTTCATTATTCGGAGAGAGGGTATCTGGATTTCAATTGGCAAGACTGCCTCCATGCCATAGACTAAGGAGAAAGGAGTTGCCCCGGTTGACGTCCTTGCTGAAGTGCGGTACCCATGAAGAGCGAATGGTAACATCTCGTGCCAATCTTTATAGGTCACTGTCATCTTCTGCACAATTTTCTTGATATTTTTATTTGCTGCCTCTACAGCCCCATTCATCTTCGGCCGGTAGGGAGAAGAATTATGGTGCTGTATCTTGAATTGTTCACAGAGTTCGGTGATCATTTTGTTATTGAGATTGGTACCATTGTCCGTAATGATTCTTTCCGGGACTCCATACCGACAGATCAGATTATGCCGGATGAAACGTGCCACGACGCTCTTGGTTACGGTGGCATAGGAAGCTGCCTCAACCCATTTCGTGAAGTAATCGATCGCCACCAAGATGAAGTGATGCCCATTGGATGCCGTTGGTCGGATCTCACCGATCATATCGATGCCCCACATTGCGAAAGGCCAAGGTGCCGTTAGGACATTCAAAGGAACCGGAGGGATATGCACCTTGTCAGCATAGATCTGGCATTTATGACAAGTTCGGGAGTGTTGGTAACAATCGGCTTCCATTGTGGACCAGAAATATCCTGCCCGAAGGATTTTCTTAGCCATAGTGTGTCCACTGGAATGTGTTCCAAATGTACCTTCATGCAGTTCCATCATGATTTTCTCCGCTTCAGCCTTATCCACACAACGTAGCAGAGTCGAATCATGATTCCGTTTGTAGAGAATGTCGTTGCTGAGGAAGAATTTTGCAGCAAACCTCCTCATGAACTTCTTATCATTGACAGATGCCCCTTCAGGGTATTCCTGAGCTTCCAAGTACCTCTTCACCTCATGATACCAGGGTTTCTCAATGACCTTCTCATCCTCGAGCTCGCAGCAGTATGCCGGTTCATCCAACTTCCAGATTATGATTCGGGGAGCCTCATTGTCCCATTTAACTTTGAACATTGAAGACATCGTGGCTAGTGCATCCGCTAGCTGATTCTCCTCTCTGGGGAAATGCTCAAAAGTTATCTCTTCAAAGTGGGGAAGCAAGGTCAACACATACTCCTTGTAAGGAATAAGATTCGGGTGTTTTGTATCCCACTCGCCTTTGATCTGATTGATCACGAGAGCGGAATCTCCGAAAACACTTAGAAATTTGATCCTTAAGTCGATTGCAGCTTGTAGACCCATGATACATGCCTCATATTCTGCCATATTGTTGGTGCAGCTGAAACATAACCGGGCGGTGAGGGGAGTATGAGTTCCCTTGGGAGATATGATTACAGCGCCGACGCTGTTACCCAAAGCATTGGAGGCTCCATCAAAATGCATGGACCATCGGGATCCTTCCTCAGGTCCTTCATCCGGTCCAGGTACTTCACAGTCAGTTACCACCATGATATCTTCATCCGGAAAATCAAAGTTCAATGATTGGTAATCGTCCACAGGTTGGTGTGCCAAATGATCGGCCAGTACACTTCCCTTAATTGCTTTCTGAGTTGTATACTGGATGTCATATTCTGTCAAGATCATTTGCCATCTCGCTATTCTTCCAGACAGAGCGGGCTTTTCAAATATGTACTTGATGGGATCCATCTTTGAAATCAATAAAGTAGTGTGAGTCAGCATATACTGTCTCAGCCGGCGAGCAGCCCATACAAGAGCGCAACAAGTTTTCTCAAGCAGTGAGTAACGAGACTCACAGTCGGTAAACTTTTTGCTCAAGTAATAAATAGCATGCTCTTTTCGGCCAGACTCGTCATGCTGCCCCAGCACACACCCCATTGAATTGTCAAGTACTGTCAAGTATAGTATCAGAGGTCTTCCTTCCACCGGTGGCATAAGAATGGGTGGCTCTTGGAGATATTCCTTTATCTTTTCAAAGGCAGCCTGACATTCATCATTCCAGCGTACTACTTGATCTTTCTTCAGTAATTTGAAGATTGGCTCACAAGTAGCAGTCAGATGTGAGATGAATCGGGCAATGTAATTCAGTCGTCCTAGGAAACCTCTGACTTCTTTCTCTGTTCTTGGAGTCGGCATCTCTTGTATGGCTTTTACCTTGGCAGGGTCCACCTGAATACCCTTATCACTTACAATGAATCCTAGCAATTTTCCGGATCTTACCCCAAAGGTGCATTTGTTGGGATTCAACCTCAGCTTGTATAACTTGAGTCGGTCAAACAACTTCCTCAGATGGTCAAGGTGCTCCTCCTCAGTTTGAGACCTTGCAATCATGTCATCAACGTATACCTCAATTTCATGATGGATCATATCATGAAATAAAGCAACCATGGCACGTTGATAGGTTGCCCCAGCATTTTTCAATCCGAACGGCATGACCTTATAACAGAAGGTGCCCCACTGAGTCACAAATGTAGTCTTCTCCATATCCTCTGGAGCCATCTTGATCTGATTATACCCTGAAAAACCATCCATGAAGGAGAACACCTTGTGTTGAGCTGTATTGTCAACAAGGACATCAATGTGAGGTAGGGGGAAGTCATCCTTGGGGCTGGCCCTGTTCAGATCCCTGTAGTCAACACACATTCTGACCTTACCGTCCTTCTTTGGTACCGGCACCACGTTGGCAACCCACTGAGGGTAAGAAGTCACTGCAAGGAACCCGACATCAAACTGTTTCATAACCTCGGCCTTGATCTTTTCAGACATCTCCGGACGCATCCGTCGGACCTTTTGCTTTACCGGAGGGCAATCTTCCTTGGTTGGTAGGTGGTGAACTACAATGTCGGCATCCAAACCAGGCATATCTTCATAGGACCAAGCAAAAATCTCCACGTAGTCTTGTAGCATCTGGATCAATCGTTGCTTCACGCTGAGCTCTAGATTGGCACCAATCTTGACCTCTTTCCTATCTGTCTCAGTACCTAGGTTAATTGTCTCCACCGGCTCTTCATGTGGTTGAATAGCCCTCTCTTCCTGGAGTAGCAGTCTCGCAAGTTCACCAGGCACTTCGCAATCATCTTCACCTTCGTCTTCGGCCAAGTTGATCAGATTTTCGAAGTCATAACTGGCGGTAGCAGAGCTGTTACCAGTGAGATCCAGAGTGGATTGAAACCTGTATAAGTGAGTGTGTGTAAATATAGTTGTTTTGCAATATATATAACACAGAAAGGAAAAGAGCACAAGATTTGAAATGCAACAAACGTCCAATGTTTTGATTGATGATATATGAAAATGTCATACAAAAAGCCCTCACAAATGGAGCTATGATGCCCCGGGTAGGACACCGAGCCAACAAAGTTTTAACATATTGTTTGTTACAAATCGGAAATCAAAAGAAATTAATTACTGCGTGACAAATGTGATAGGGGTAAAATCCTTTGTCGTCCAGTTGCTTGGTCCGTTGCTGGTAGTCGGGTAGATCCAACTGTCAAACTCAGCTTCCTCTACATCCTCCTCGATAGCATTCACCCTTGAGCTGGAGATAAACACTGGAGCCTTTCTGATCTTCTCCTTGCGCACAGCCCTCTGAGCCTCTGCAGTAAAGCCCAACCCAAACTTGTCGTTCTTCTGAGTGAAGTCAGGAAGCTGACCCCAGTTTGCACAATTGCCTTTCTGAACCACAGCCCAGGCATCCCTTAGGGAAGCCATCTTCAAGGAAACATTCTCTTCGACTGTTGCTTCTGCTGCTGCTGAAATTGGATGCACCTCCTCGAAATGCTGAAAGGGGGTTTCAATAAACTCCCCATCCATCTCAATGTATCTGAAGGAATTCAAATGGCTCACCATATACTCCTCTTCTCCTTGCACAGTGACAATCTTTCCCCTGACGGGATACTTCAGCTTCTGGTGCAAGGTAGAGGTCACTGCCCCAGCTTTATGGATCCAAGGTCGACCCAGCAGACAAGAGTACGATGGACGTATATCCATCACATAAAAGATAGAGTCAAACACTTGAGAGCCCACACGGATAGGGATGTTAACCTCTCCATGAACCATCCTTTTAGAACCGTCAAAGGCCCTGACGATGATATTGCTGGGCTTCAATTCCAGGCCTTCATAATCCAGACGGTCTAAAGCCTTTTTCGGTAGAACATTCAAAGAAGAACCAGTATCCACCAATACATGCGCCAGAGTAGTGCCCCTGCATTCGATAGAGACATGCAGGGCATCATTGTGGTCTCTTCCCTTCGCAGTCAGGTCAGCATCTGAGAAACCCAAGCCATTGTCTGCTGTCAGATTTGCTATGCAATCGGTGAACTGGACTGCAGACGTCTCTTGCGGCACATGGGCCGTCTTGAGAAATGAGACCAAGGCCTTAGCATGGGCCTCGGAGCATAGCAATAAGGAGAGCAGGGAGATCTTGGAGGGCGTATGCCCCAGCTGTTCGACAACATTGAAATCACTTTTCTTTATTATTTTCAGAATCTCCTCCATTTCTTGTCGGGAGGCCTCAGCATTTATGGGTATTGGTGCCTCCATCCGGGCAGGCTCTTCTTCAATCCCTTTGCCCCGAGCATTTGATGACTCGGCAGCAGGGGAAACAATTTGGTCAGCAACAGGAACAGGTAAACTTGTAGGTTTTATAAGGAGGGGTTTTCGAATAGCGGGCGGCGCAATATCAGGCGAGAAGAGCCTGCCACTGCGGGTGACCTTGGCTGGACCAGTGATATCGCAGATACTGGCGCCAGTTTCGAATTCTTGCTTGATTCCGTTTACATACACGTCTGTCCCATAATGCCAGGGGACAGCTTTATCAGATATGTAGGGGAGAGGCCCCGGGACAGTAATAATCACAGGTGCAACAGTCATGATTTGAACAGGCTTCTTCGGGGGAGCCTTGATTGGATTTTTGAAGATGGTAACCACAGAAATTTCTTTTATCGGAACCAACTGAACAGCAGACTTCTTAAACAGAATCTCCTTGCTATCCATTAGGCTTTGGATGCCTAACCTCAGCAAGGGACAACCAGACAGGGAAACAGCACAGAACAGGCAACCTTCACCGCAACCCGGAAATAAACCGGCCCGTA
This sequence comes from Vicia faba, assembly GCA_948472305.1. Classification (NCBI taxonomy): domain Eukaryota; kingdom Viridiplantae; phylum Streptophyta; class Magnoliopsida; order Fabales; family Fabaceae; genus Vicia; species Vicia faba. Next base: position 1,375,046,731 of record OX451738.1, read on the forward strand.
GTAGGTTCTTCTTAACGGTCTTCAGAGGGGTAACAACTTCATCTACCGAAATAGCGTACATTTCTTCCTCAACGGCATTTACTCTATGCTGGGGCATAGGAGCAGTTACGACATTTGGTCTCTCCGGCGCTTCAAACTGAATTTCCTTTGCGTCGATCAGATCTTGCACTTTGTTTCTCAAGGCCCAGCAATCATCAGTAGTGTGCCCGGGACTATCAGAATGATAAGCACACCGGGCATTTGGGTTATACTTAGGTGACGTAGTGTTGACGACCTTAGGAGCTTCTTTGAGGGTCACCAGATTGGTGGATAACAGTTGGGGTAAAATTTGAGATAATGTCATACTCAGTCGGGTATACTGCCTCTTGGGCCTTTCGCTTCTTTGTTGATTGTACTGCTGAGGAGCAGCAACAGGTTTGGAGATGACCAAAGCATTGACGGCTTGGCGACTTTCGGGCTTGACTTGTCTTCTAGGACCATAGACGGCACTTGCTTCTTTCTTAAACGGCCTCTTCTCAGCACTGGTGGAGGCAGCCTTTTGTATCTTGCCTGACCTGATGCCAGCTTCGATTCTTTCTCCCGTCAATATCAAATCTGTAAACCCGGCGGAGGAGTTACCAACCAAATGATTGAAAAATGGACCAGACAACGTCCCTAGAAACATATCAACCAGCTCTCTATCAGTTAACGGAGGCTGCACCCTGCCAGCCAAATCTCTCCATTTTTGAGCGTACTCTTTGAACCCTTCACCCGTTCCTAGAGACATACCCTGAAGTTGGGTACGCGTAGGAGCGAGATCAGAATTGTATTGGTATTGTCTGTAGAATGCGGTTGCCAAATCTTCCCAGTGTCGGATGCTAGCTCCATCTAATTGGTAGAACCATTCAAGCTGTGACCCTGAGAGGCTATCTTGGAAGAAGTGAATCCAAAGGTTCTTATACGCCGTGTAAGGTTGGATCTTCCTTACGTACGACCTCAGATGCAGCTTTGGGCAGGAGACCCCATCATACTTGGCGAAGGCGGGCGCCTTAAACTTGTGTGGAATTACTACCCCGGAAGATAACCCTAAATCTCCGAAATCCAGTCCTGGCACATTCTGAATTTCCATGGCGCTTAAGCGGTCCTCCAATTGCTTGTATCTGTCAGCAGCAGGTGGGTATTGTTCGTCGTTATAGTCCGTCTCGTTGTCGGAGACTGCGGGACTAGGAGCTCCTCCCCCTTGGGGACTGTTTTTCTCAGCAGAAGAAGTAGTTGGATCAGCTTCATTGTGGAGTGTGTTCCCAAATCTGCGTCCGGCGTTGAACAATGCAGTCCTCTTTTTCTTCTTCTTCTTCAGGAGTAGAGTCTTCAACTCTTGCTGACCCTGGGCTAGACTTAGGACCATCTCTTGAAACTGTGCACTTTGGGCCTGAAGGGCCTTGATTGCTTGCTCACTGGAGGATTCTGGATTCATGATGACTGTTCAAAATAAACAGCGAAGGAGATTAAGCAACCTGTGAAATAGGGTACCTGCTATGCATATGGTGCAATGGAATGCGTATGTTTTATGTTTTCAAAGACAAACAAGATTCAACTTTGTAGACAAAAGGGAAACACACTTCAGTAGATTAAAATTTTCAATTGTTCAACAACTTGCCCTTAGGCATTACAGGAATGGAAAATACTGGAAAGGAAATAAACTACAAAAAGAAACAATCAAAGCTCATCAATGCTCCCATGGCCTCCTCTTTTCAGTGCTGATGTAATTGTTCAGGACCCGTTCTTCTTCCAATTGCTTAGTCAGCCTCTGGATCTTCCGTTCCTGCTCGTTGAACTTCTCTCGATAGAAATCCCGTTCTTCTTTTAGCTGCGCCCAAGATCTCTTCATGGTGTCAAAATCAGTAGGTATCTGAGGAGGGAGGACAGTTGGAGGAACCCCATCTTCATCAGGAGACTCAAGAATGAGGGGTCTGACAGCTTCGTAGGGCATACCTAACTTTTGAGCACGGATGCGGACCCATTTGCAATAGGGCTCCATTGGTAGAGAAGTCTTTGGTCCCAACTCATGTGGGTCAGCTTTGTGGATTCTGTCCCAAGCTTTAATGAATCCCTGGCGTAGTTTGTCACTGTCTGCCTGAAACTCAAAATGGAAGTGAGGAACCAGCATTTCATGAGGCCCATCTCCTCTGGCTCTTCCAAACTGGCGGAGAGCTAAACACGGATTGTAAGAGATTCCTCCTTGGATACCAATCAACGGGACATTAGGGTATTCCCCGCAACGGTCGATAACAGCTACCTCATCCAAACCTCTGAGAGTCCAGGTGATGTCATTATCAGTGAGAGACATTAACCTCCGAGCCCAACCTTTCCCTTCTTCATTCTTCAGCACGAACTTGGGAAGGTGCGAAATAAACCACCTTACTAGCAAAGGAGCACAACACCACGGAGTTCCCCGTTTTCGAGCAGTACGAGCATAGAGTTGTTGTAGAATATCACCCAAAAGAGTGGGTACCGGATTCCGAGACATGAAGATTCTTATGACATGGATACTGATAAAGGTGTCAGGGTTGGGAAACAGCACCAGACCATAGATCAAAAGAGCTAGAATATCCTCATATGCCTTGAAGTCCAAGTCATTCCAGAAATCATTAGCCTTGCCAACCAGAAATTTGACCAAAAAGCCCTTAATCCCATTTCTAGTTTCCCAGTTGGACAATACCTCTTCTTTGGTCAAGGGGATAATTGCAGCAATCTCTTCAGGCCTAGGAGTCTTTTCCAAACCAGTGAATGGAGTTTGTTCTGAGACAGGGATCCCAAGCAAATAAGAAAATTCTTCCAGGGTGGGAACCAGCTGGAAGTCTTGAAAGGTGAAGCAATGATACAGAGGGTCATAAAATTGGGTCAGAACACTTATCAGTTGTTGGTCCCATTTTGCAGTGATCAAGCCAAGGAGAGAACCATGTCTGTTGATGAAGGAAGAAGTGTTTGGAATCCTTCCAACCAAATCCTTGAGTAAGACTGGTGGTTGAACAAAGTTGAACCGGACAGTATTTCTACGCACGGGAATCATGATGTCCTACAAAACAGAGCAAAGATGAAACCTTTTTGTCTTTGAAATGGGTTAGCCTTTTATACAGGATGCATGCAATGGTATGATGGCATGATGCTATGATGAAGCACACCACAAGTATTCACATAGGCAAATAAGGCACACAAGTCACATAGGACACCCTTAGGTTTTAGGCCAGCATGAGTTTCAGGTATTACCCTCTTTTGGTTTTGTTGGTTAAAACCCGTCCTATCAAAAGTAACCGGGTTCTAGAGGATCTCAAATCATTGGCTACCCTCAATCGGTCATAACTCCAGCATCGCAATCTTTTCTCGCGGCCAGAACCATCTCGAGAGTTTAGCCTCAATGAGTGTAGCATACTGCTACTGTCCTAATAGCCAAGTTGGTCAATTTAGGGTTCTAAGGTTGGTTGGTGTTTAATGACCCCTTAGAAGACCTATATTCTCCCCGTTACAACACAAGGGATATAGGTACAGACTAAGATGCCACACCAACGTAGCCACTGCTTCACCCATGTCGGTCTACGCCGGACAGGTCCCTCACAGATTATGCTACCTAAAAAGGGTATATCCCATATCCGGGTTAGGATCTATGAACTCCGATGCAAAGCCCACAAATAAAAGCAAACAAAGCAAACAATTGAAAACAAAAGTGATCTAAGCCCTAAGGTTACTCCACTTTTAAAAGTTTTCCCCAGCAGAGTCGCCAGTTCTGTGATACGGTGGGAGAACTGACTTGGGTTTTGCGTTTGTATTCGCAAATGTTGCGGTTAGCAAGAGTCGCCACCGACTTTTTATTTTATCCTAAGGAAAGGTTAAAAAGCACAGCAAAAACCTTTTGAGATGTTTTCTTGGGTTCGGGGAGTAGATTATAAAAAGGGAAGGTATTAGCACCCTTTCTATCCATGGTTATCCACGGGCTCTTAGTTACTTGCTTAGATCACTTGCCTTTGTTTTCAATTGTTTGAAATGGTGCTTGAGTGTGAGTGGGTTTGAAAATATTTTGAAAAGAGGCCAATGTGGTGGCAACCTTTGTAATGATCCATGTGGGGATGTATACAAAGGTGTATGTCCTTTGAAAAAGGTTTTCATTTGTTTTTGAAAGTTATTTTGAAAGTGTAGTGTTGTGTGGTTTTGAAATTAGGCAAGTGTTTTGTTTTGCAAGTTTGATTCAAGTAACTAAGAGGTTATCTACTCCTAAATTTCTCAAAAGACTATTGATATGTTTTAACCCTTTTAACAAGTTTGTTCCACCATTGTATTTGGTGGACAATCTTGTGTTAGGATGTGAGAGGGACAGGCGCGGGTCATCGTTTAGACCATAATTGCAACGGCGTTAAATGTCTTTGGGCAATTTTCTTTAAGGGACTTGATCATTTGTTTTTGTTTGTTTTGAAAAAGTTTTGTCGAGGGACTATGATCATTCAAATTGTTTACTTTGCCCAAAGAAGTTCAACATACAATATGGCCCATTTATTTGAAGGCAACAAGTGGAATACCCTAGGGGTGCAAGTGTGAGATGTGTTGTTTATTTTCATGCTCATTTATCTTGTATTAGGTCAAACTATTTTTTTATCGTTTTTTCGCATACAAACCCTAATTCTAACATATTATCATTAGGAAGCAATAAAGTGCGAAATTAAAATTACTAAGCTATTACAAAACCAAATATGGGAAGGGGGGTACAAATGTTCAAATGGGGATATTGACAAGAATTTAAATCTAAATTATTACATCATTTTGAATATTTGCAATTAATCAATGTGCAAAAATTAAATAACAATGCAAGATGCAAAAGAAAGTGTTTTGTATATGTATGAGAAAAATATTATTTATGTAAAAGAGAAAAGAAAATAAAAAAATATTATTTTTTGGAGTATTTTGATTTTAGGGCAAAAACCCTAATTTTAAAAGAAAATGCCTTATTATCTAATTTAATACAACTATTTATTTATTATTTTTTTTAAAAATAAAATAAAATGAAGTATATTATGGAAAAAGTATTTTTGTATCAAACATTAATAAAAATAAAATTCAAGTATTTTCTTACATTTTTAACTTAAATATATTGATAAACATATATATATATATATATATATATATATATATATATATATATATATATATATATATATATATATATATATATATATATATATATATATATATATATATATATATATATATATATATATATATATATATATATATATATATATATATATATATATATATATATATATATATATATATATATATATATATATATATATATATATATTAAATCTTAAATATGTATTATACACAAAATAAATATATATTTAATATTTTAATAAAATAAATAAAAAGAGTATTTTTTATGTGAAATATTTTCAGAAGGTAAAAAATAATAAAAATGCATTTACACTATTTATATATTTATTCTAATAATAGTATATATATAATGTTTATGTATAAACAAAGGTAATAAACAAATAAATATGCAATAAATACAAAAAATGATGGAAAAAATATTTTCAAAATTTTAATGTGCTGGGAAAAAATAAACAAGTCAAACAAAAAAAGAAAAAGTCAAAAATGTTAAAAAATGAACAAATGGGCTCGGGGGGGTGAGAAAATGGAAATATGGTGCAAAAAGAAGAAACCACACAGGCCCAGCCCATGTAGCTTCATCTTCAACCTCAGAACACTTCCTTGTTCAAAAAACACGCGTTTTCTAACTCCTCATTCTTTGATCTTTTGCCAAATCTTCCAACATGAAACCTGTAGAGCTTGAAACCACGGTTCTAGACATATAAAGAAGTCAAGTTAACTCTCAGAAATGAGAGAGAATTTCTTCTCTCCCAAATCCTGACCTAATTTTTTAACCATGTTCAGACATAAAATTCTCTAAGCACACGAAATATAAATGAAATCTAAACATATGAGCATGTTCAGGGCTATGATTGTGACATATTTTCTTCACAAACCTAAAGCTAACAATGCCTAACAAGAGAGATAGAACTCTATGAATGTACCTATTCAGTTGGAATCGTGCTTTGCAATGGAGGATGTTTCAGAGTAAAATGATGATTGGTATAGCTTCCTTGAAGTGTAAGGATGCTTTTCCAAGTCCTACTTTGCCTTGAAACTCCCTGAATCGAGCTAGTGAACTCCAACTGCAAAACAGAAAATTAAAAATGGTGAAGTGGCTTGGAGGTGTTACAGGTCAGGTTTCAGGACATGGTTAGCTTGCATATGTTGTAAGGAAGGTAGAGGAACAGGTTTGGACAAAAATGCTCGAAGGGATTGAGAGATAGCACTCAATCTGCAGGGGTTCCCCTGTTTGTGCAGTTTTGTGGTGTTTCTGAGATGGAGAGTGCTTGAGAGGCAAATGGCTCGTGCAAAAGCTTGGTTGGGTAGTTTGGAATGTGTTTGATAGCTTTTGTGTTGTGTCTCTATGCTGAAGAGAGAGTTGTGATAAGTTATGGACTTTTCTTGAACTTGAAGCAAACAAAAGCAAGTTGAGGTTTTAGGTCAGTAGGGGGCCTCCTAATGTGCTGCATAATCTTCTCTTGATCAGAGCAACTTGTCCATAATCTTGTGCCAAAAGGATTTTGCTTGTACCTTCTTGATTTTCAATTGGACATAAAGCTAACCTTTTCAAGAATGGAAAGTTTACTTTATCTAAAAATGGATCAATCTTGTGTACAATGCTTGAACTCATGGAACAACACTTTGGCACAATGAACAAGCATTAAATTAAGGAGTGTAATTTGGTTTAAGGACCTGTAAAGTAGCACAAACTATGCTGAGTTCAAATTTGCAAAGTTATGGATATGGAACTTGGTCATGAACAAAGTGTTTTTTTGCTATATTGTGAAATTCGATTCTCTCTAACCATGAGGTTGTTTGAGAAGTTCTTGGACATTTTGGAAAGCTTGGAATGTGTACTACAATCCATATTTGAAATGCAAATTGAAATTCCAAGTGGAAGGGTATGAAAAATGGCCTTGAAGTGGGGTAGAAAACCTTGTCAAAATAGGTTAAAATTTCACTAAGTTAAAAATGGTTTAGTGCCCTTATTCAAAAAATTGTAACTTGAGATACAAGCTTCAAATGAGAAAACTTTGTGAATCAAAGTTGTAGATTATGAAACAAGCTACAACTTTCATGTTTTGAGTTTTGTTTGAATCCAAATGGATCTTGGTGAAAAGATGGGGCAAAGTTGGGAAAAAATTAGGGTTTTTCATAACTTAGAAAAATTCGAAGTTATGAAAAATTCCATTTTCAAACCCTAATTTGCATTTTGTGATTTCTTGGTGAACAAGTTTCATGATTTGGCAAGTTTTGATGAAAAATGAATCTTGACTTTTGATTTTGACCAAAAAGTCAAAGTTTGACTTTTCAGTGTACAGTCAAAATTGATCAATTGACTGGGAAATTCAACTGTCAATCTTGTGTACTTGGGATCTTTTGAGCTTGATGAATGTGTCAAGACCATTTCATTGAGTCCTTTAGGCTATATGTGAGCTTGGTTTGCCATTGGCTAGGTCAAACAGTCAAAAAAAATTGCCTTTGTGCAGTCAAAACCCTAAAAATGACCATTTTGCCCTTTTGGTGATCTGATCAAATTTCTTGTGGAATTGTGATCCAAACTTGATCAAATGGTCCATATGAGTTCATAATGTTGATGTGGATCAAAAATCATGAGGTTTGACTGTCAATTGGCCACAGTTGACTTTTTCCCCAATACAGTTGATTTCTAGGTCAACTGTCCAATTGACTGGGCAAAACTTGGAATCAGGACTTGAAACTTGGTATGGGTAAACTTGGGAGTCCAACATGAAACATGAAAGTCATCTTAGGCATTTTAGGTCAAAACATCCTTGGGCAAACACAAACCCTAATTTGAGTCCACAGTGCAAGGAGAAGTCTTGAGCAGAGGAAACCCTAACTAGATCTTGATCTTCAAGGGTCTTGTGATGAGAAAATGTTGAGGAAATGGGAGGGCAAATTTTGGGGTACAACAGGAAGCATGACGAGTCTGGCCGAAAATAACACGCCATTTACTACCTTAGCAAAAAGATTACCGACTGTGAGATCTGATACTTATTGCTCGAGAAAACTTGCTGCACTTTGGCATGGGCTTCTCGCCGGCTGAGACAGTATATGTTGACTCACACTACTTTGTTGATATCAAAAATGGATCTGATCAAGTATATTTTCGAGAAGCCCACTCTCTCCGAAAGGATAGCAAGGTGGAAAATGATCTTAACCGAATACGACATACAATATACAACCCAAAAAGCAATCAAGAGGAGTGTATTGGCTGATCATTTCGCTCATCAGGCCGTGGATGACTACCAGTCCATGAATTTTGAGTTCCCGGACGAGAATATTATGTTGGTGACTGACTATGAAGAACCTGGACCGGATGAAGGACTTGAGGAAGGATCCCAATGGTCTATGTATTTTGATGGAGCGTCGAACACACTGGGTAATAGCATTGGCACTGTAATCATATCTCCTGAGGACTGTCATACTCCATTCACTACTCGATTATGTTTCAACTGCACCAATAACATGGCGGAGTATGAAGCGTGTATTATGGGTCTTCGAGCTGCTATTGACCTGAGGATTAAGTGCTTAAGTGTATTCGAAGATTCCGCTCTGGTGATAAGTTAGATCAAAGGCGAGTGGGATACGAAGCACCCTAATCTCATTCCTTACAGAGAGTATGTACTGACATTGCTCCCACACTTTGAGGAGGTAACCTTTGAACACTTCCCACGAGAAGAGAACCAGTTGGCGGACGTGCTAGCTACCATGTCTTCTATGTTCAAAGTTAGGTGGGACAATGAAGCTCCCCAAATTACCATTGAGAGGTTGGATGAACCAGCACACTGCTATGAGATCGACACCGAAGAAGTGGCAGACAAACCCTGGTTTCACGAAGTCAAAAGGTATCTCGAGGTTCAGGAGTATCCCGAAGGGGCATCTGTCAACGATAAGAAGTTTCTGAGAAGGTTCACTACAAAGTTCTTCCTTAATAACGGGATTTTCTATAAATGCAACCATGACTCTACACTACTACGGTGTGTAGATAAGAGTGAGGCAGAGAGGATCATGACAAATCTCCATGAAGGCACTTTTGGAACCCATTCAAGTGGACATACCATGGCTAAGAAGATCCTACGGGCAGGATATTACTGGTCCACTATGGAAGCCGATTGTTATCAGCACTCTCGAACTTGTCATAAATTCCAAATCTATGCTGATAAGTTGCACGTGCCCCTAGTTCCCCTAAACGTCCTGACAGCTCTGTGGCCCTTTGCGATGTGGGGCATCGACATGATTGGCGAGATCAGACCTACTGCGTCTAACGGGCATCGTTTCATCTTAGTAGCCATTGATTACTTCACGAAGTTGGTTGAGGTAGCTTCCTTTGCTACAGTAACCAAGAATGTTGTGGCGCGGTTTATCCGACACAATCTGATCTGTCGATATGGTGTACCAGAGAGGATTATTACTGACAATGGTAGTAATCTCAACAACACAATGATCATCGAGCTTTGTAAACATTTTAAGATACAACATCACAACTTTTCTCCCTACCGGCCGAAGATGAATGGCATTGTTGAAGCAGCTAACAAGAACATCAAGAAGATTGTATAGAAAATGACGGTGACATATAAAGACTGGCATGAGATGTTACCATTCGCTCTTCATGGGTACTGTACCTCAGGGCGGACGTCGACAGGGGAAACACCCTACTCTCTGGTATATGACATGGAGGCAGTCCAACCCATAGAAGTCCAGATACCTTCTCTCAGAATTATGAAGGATGCAGGGTTGAACGAAGATGACTGGATCCAGACTCGGCTTGATCAGTTAAATCTGGTCGACGAAAAGAGGCTTACTGCTATCTGCCATGGTCAGACGTACCAAAAGTGAATTATCAAGGCTTTTAACAAGAAAGCCAAGCGTCAAGAATATCAACTCGGGGATATGGTGATCAAACGCATCATACTGCCGCAAGGTGATCCCAGGGGAAAATGGACTCCCACATACGAAGGGCCATTTGTGGTTAAGAACATTTTCTCTAGAGGAGCTATGATTCTAACTACCATGGATGATGACGACCTTCCTCACCCTGTCAATGTAGACATAGTGAAAAGATACTACGCATGATCAAAGACCCACTAGGTTGACTGGCCTAGGCAAAAATAAGGGCTTCCCGGCAAACCAAAATGGTTCGGGCAAAAGTAAGGGATGAAAATGAAAAAATATGTACACTCGGCAAGTCGAAAACCCGAAAGGGAGGCTTGGGAAAAAAAGGGTATCCCGGTGGATTGAAAACCCGAAAGGGAAATCCAGGTAAAAGTTAAGGATTGAAGCGTATCACTATGTCTCATTGGATCATCTTGCGACCAGACTCCGGTATCAGCTATCAAGCTTAGACGGCTCCAATCAATATGATCAACCTTCGGCCAAGTAGCAAAGTGATGAGACGCTTGAAGATATAAAGGAAATAGCAGAGTTGGAACCCAATGGGGTTGTTTCACATAGCTATTTTTATTTCTTTTACACAAATTGTATAATTTCCATCTTTCGGCGGCGTTCTCTTATTAGAACGTCAGCCTCTTTGTACAAAACGCCTATTACAGGCCGACTTCAAAATCAATACAAATCATTTTCATAAGAAACTTCAGTCTCTTTTTCCTTTTCCTGTTTTGTTTTGCAAGAACGTCCAATGATTTATTTTTGATATATGTATTTGAAAATGATTGCTGCTCATAAATATTTGCATAAGAAACAAAACACAATTACTCGTAATCCCAGAAAAAGGGAAAGTGAGAAGTACCGAACCCTACAGTCACTTTGCCTCGCAGGTATCGGGATAGAGTCGTGCTTGGGAACATAATTGTTGGTATACGCACTACCCACAGAGTAAAAATATTCAAAGGCATTGATGTTAGCTTTCCCGAAACAGGACATAGTTATCCCCAACCAAGGTTCGTAATCGCAGGCGAATCAAAAAAATTCATCCCCCAAGCGGAGTCTATTTCCACAGATGCAGAAGCTCAATCTCCAACAGAGCTCATCACTTCCAGCAACGGAATTTCATCCCCAGCTGAGTTTATTCCTCCAAGATCAGCAGGTCTACCAACAGAGTATCTCTTCCCCCAAAATCTGGCCCTGCAGAGTTATTCTCCAGCATCTCTTCCCGGCAGAATATTGGCAAACCTCCAACAACCGTCAGGGATTTATTTTCCCAGATGCGAGTATACCACGACAGCATTTCATGAACATACATCATGACATACGCATACATATCATATACAACATAATCTTTGAGAACATCATCTCGCCCTGCATTTCATGCATCGCATATAACTAACCCTGATATTTTTCAGGAAAAAGACGATTAGCTTCAACGAATCCAACAGTTATACAGATCACATCTACAGACAACTAATGGAAACTCAGTTCCCGAAACCAAACGGCTCAACTAATCCATATTATCATATCAAAGTAACCTTACCCCGGTTCCTCCTGAAGTTTTACACAAACTTATCTCAAAGTAACCCTACTACCCAGATTCCTTCTCACAGCCCTACTATCCAGGCTTTCATATCAAAGTAACTCTACTATCCAGGTTCCTTCTCACATCCTTACTATCTAGGATTTCATATCGGAGTAACCCTACTACCCAGGTTCCTTCTCTCAGCCCTACTATCCAGGCTTTCATATCGAAGTAACCCTACTACCCAGGTTCCTCCTCATAGCCCTACTACCCAGGCTTTCATATCGAAGTAACCCTACTACCCAGGTTCCTTCTCACAGCCCTACTATCCAGGCTTTCATATCGAAGTAACCCTACTACCCAGGTTCCTTCTCACAGTCCTACTACCTAGGCTTTCATATCGAAGTAACCCTACTACCCAGGTTCCTTCTCACAGCCCTACTATCCAGGCTTTCATATCGAAGTAACCCTACTACCCAGGTTCCTTCTCACAGCCCTACGATCCAGGCTTTCATATTGAAGTAACCCTACTACCCAGGTTCCTTATCTCAGCCCTACTATCCAGGCTTTCATATCGAAGTAACCCTACTACCCAGATTCCTTCTCTCAGCCCTACTATCCAGGCTTTCATATCAAAGTAACCCTACAACCCAGGTTCCTTCTCACAGCCCTACTACCCAGGTTCCTTCTCACATCCCTACTATCCAGGCTTTCATATTGAAGTAACCCTACTACCCAGGTTCCTTCTCTCGGCCCTACTATCCAGGCTTTCATATCGAGGTAACCCTACTACCCAGGTTCCTTCCCATAAGCCCTACTATCCAGGATTTCATATCAAGGTAACCCTACTACCCAGGTTCCTTCCCATAAGCCTACTATCCAAGCTTTCATATCGAAGTAACCCTACTACCTAGGTTCCTTCTCTCAGCCCTACTATCCATGCTTTCATATCAAAGCAACCCTACTATCCAGGTTCCCTCCCATAAGCCCTACCATTCAGGCTTTCATATCAAAGCAACCCTACTATCTAGGTTCCTTCTCATAACCTTACTATACAGGTTCCTCCTCTCTTATCTCCAGACGGAAGTCCATAACACTGTAAGGCCGGGACCCGATCAAACACGATTAGTTTTGCAGCTCCCCAGTAAGTTGCGGTGCAGCCTGTACACTGACCAGATATGCAGTTCACCTCCGGAGTTAATTCCCCAGTAGAGTAACGGACAGCTGAAGCTCTTAAAATTCTATATCTCCCGAGACAGATACCAGCATTCCTCAGTAGATTCCTCCTCAACAACAGCAACAGGGACTCTCGTCAAAGGAATACCTCAGGAAATCCACATTCTCTAGATGGCATCTTTAAGCCCATCTCAGACAATTCTCCGTCACATCCAGGATGGCATCTTTAAGCCCATCTCCGACAAATCTTCTATCATCAACCTCCAAATGGCATCTGTAAGCCCATTCCTGATGTCACAAGTCGAGTGCCACTTCATGCGAGTGCAAATTTCTGGGCACTTTAGTGTTCAATCATCTTCCACCTTCAGATTACGAAAGGCAGACAAGTCAATCTACATCCGCATGTTTAAGAAGATTGAACAGGGGAAGCTGTTGTACCCCAAAACTTTCTCTCCAACTTTACTCAACAAATGTCAAGTGAGGTCCTCAAGTTGCTCAAGGAATTTTAAGAGTTGACTAGACAAGCTCTCTCCTAAGGCAATGTATCTCAAATTAGAGTTTCATTATTCATCAAGATAGGTGAACCACGAAGGTACCAAATTCCATCCAAGGTCCTAATATGTTTCCAAGATCATCCATGTCAATTTTCATACCTTGCACAAGAAGGTTGCTCAATCGACTGCTCAGATGCTTGAGAATCGATTGTATTGGGTCAAGAGTCAACTATGGCCCACATACAGTCAAACTTCAAGATTTTTGGTCAAAATCATCATTTTGAAGTGTTATCCATCATTTGATCAAGGGTTGATCATGATTCCTCATGGATTGCTCACAATTCATCAAAACTCAAAAGTTGTTAAATTAGGGTTTCTTAGTAAAAGTCAACCCAATTTTGACCAAGCATAACTTCCACATGCTTTATTAGAAATTTTCCATCCAAATCTCATTTTGAAGAGGATGCAATTCCCTAAAACTCATATTCATCTGACAAGTTCAAAATATGCACTCATAAAAAGATATGAATTTTGACATTATAGGTCCTTTTGAAAAGTCAACAAAAACACCTGTTGGGTCAAAGCTTCATACATGAACATGGAAGATCCAATTGAGATGAAGCAAAAAGGTTTGTTTAGAGGACATCCTAAGATTTCTAATAAGTCCAAGAACACCCTCCTAGGGTCAAAATTGAGAGAGTTGTGCATTGTCAAAGTTGGCAATTTTTGGAAAATTGTCAAAAGTCAACATTGATCAAACTTGCATTTTTTCCAAAGGGGCCTATGTTTCCTTGCTTGGAACATGTTTCTAATAGAACCCAAGACCCCTTAGCTTTTCCACCTATTATTTTATTACTTTTATCATTTATTTTGATTTTTTATTTATTTAAATCAAAATAAATCAAATTAAATGGTAAAATAATGAAAACAAATCAAATATTGAGATTTTTATGCACATTTTGAGTCCATGTACAGCTAGCATGCCAGCCAATTCGTGCAAGGTTCATTAGGGTTGAAAAAGATTGGATTGAAGCAAGTTTTGGAAAGAAATCATACATGAAGCAAATCAAATCAAATTTCCATAATTCTAAAAGATTTGATACAAATTTGTTGACCTAATTCAGTCTACTATAAGGGCATAAGAATTCCAGATCAAGAGAGAGGGGATTGGAGGTGTGAAACGGCAAGAGAGAACTCAAAATTTTGCAAGAAAAGTGTGAGACCTATCTTTGTATACATGCCATTTCAAACCATTCCAAGGCTTCTAATAATCCATTCCTGGACATCTCAGGAAGCTAATAGCATCGTTTGCTAGCCTCAAAGCATCCAAAAATCGCCCCTAGGGATATCACAGTTTGCATTTTTTTCAAAGTTTGAATCCATCGATTTACGAATCATAAATCTATTTTAATCACATATCCATGTTCATTGTCATGCTTGCAACGTTTTTGAATACTTTGATTTGAGTTTCTACACAGGAATCGCGTAATGCCATTGCTACGATTTACGAGTTTGTTTTAGGGGTTTTTAATACATGAGAAATTGGCTCTCATATTGGATACCATGATGATCAGGGTTTCAAACCCAGTTGATTCATGGTCACCAATTGAATTTATATTGTGTATACAGGATTTTTGAGATGGACAGGGTTATAGCCACGAACAAACGTCCGTAGGTAAAAGTATTTTATCTATAGCCATGGTCCAAGGAAGAAGATGATGCATGGCAAGGCGTGGTTGACCCATTCAAATTTCGCGCGGTTTTTTTGGAAGGAGGCTTGATTTGTCTTTTGATTTTGTTTGTTTATTATATACACAACTAACAAATCCAGCGCAGATGGTTAGGAGGCATGCCTTTGATGCACACGTCCTGGGTTCGATCCCAGGCGTGTGCATTTTGATATTTTCTTAATAATTTCAGACCAATTCCATGCAATACATCATCCCACGCCTATCATGCACCATCAACACTCATCCACTGGATGCCAAGCTGGCTAGATCTCACGCTTCTCCAATGAAGGATCATGGTACTCCCTCAGGTCAATGCTACACCAGATCTCAAAGTTGACCAGTCCTGGAGCTTAATGGGCCAAAGATTTTCAGATTAACACCCCCAGCATTTGCTATTCAACACAGGCCCATTTCTAAATCTTTTTTTATTTTATTATTTTTCTTTATTCTTTGCAATTTATTTATTTATTTTTAAAATCAATTTTTTTTTATAAAAATCCCAAAATCAAGAATTCACAAATTTAGAATTAGTTTTTATTATCAAATTTAATTTTTAATTAATTAGCTTAATTTAATTTAGGGAAACTTTAACTTATTTTTACAATTAAAATTAATTAGAAAACTAGGTTTAAATTCTTGATTTAATTATTTTTCTTTTTTTCAAACAAGAACACAAAAAATAGGTGATTTAATTATTTTTCTTAACTTAAGTTAATTAGTAATTAGGTTCTTTTTTTTTTATTATTCCTTATTTTCTTAAATAACAAAAGAAGACAAAAAATGATTTTTTTCTTTAATCAATTGCAATTAGATTTAGTCAAGGGTCAAAACCCTAATTTCTCTCCGCATTTAATTTGCCGCGCGCTTGTTATTATTTTTGCCATTATTTTGTAACTATTTCAAGGTTGTAATAGTTTTAATTAGGGTTTTAAATTATGTGCTTTTATTTCCCGTCAAGGCAATTATGTAACTGTCAAAGCCATATAATAGCTAGGTTTATTTCCACTTTTACTATTCAGCAAATTATTAATTGTCTAGATGTATGGCTAATAGGATTGCATGGAAAGAATGCATGAAAAAATCAAAACAATTAGAAAACCCTAATGTGCAAAGATTTGAATAAACTAAAACAAATCACTCGCACATGTTCACTCCTAGGGTTTGCCTCACTACGGTTACCTTCGGTAAACAATCATTAAGCATAGGAGATTTTAGTGGTTTCCCTCCAGTCTAAAGAGATCAAAGTGTCCCATTTGAATGTTGCCTCAGAAATGTTGCCTCAGAAGTGTTGCCTCAGAAATGATCTTAAGACTCTAGGGTTACTACTAAGGTTTTCTAACTATTGCTTTAGTGATTGTACTCGTCCCTTTCGAACGTCCCTTACAAACTCCAACGACGGTGCTACCTACTTCTTAATAGTGGGATAGCGCTGTCTAAAGGAAATAGAACAAAAATAATCTTTTTTTCGAGTAGGTAGATTCTAGTTGATACTTGCTCAAAACAAATCTTTTCACATAAACACCTTGCAAAAACAGTTTTCAAAATAACTTCGTCACACCCTTGAGGACTGATACAAGGGTTATCCCGAAGTAAAATCATTTTCAAGACAAACACACACAAGAAATTTGAAAAATGAGCAAGTACCTAAGATCCCATGGAAAACCATGGATAGAAAGGGTGCTAACACCTTCCCTTTCTATAATCTACCCCCGTACTCAGAATATCTCGAAAAAAGATTTTTTCTGTTCTTTTCCCTCTTCCAAGATTGGATGAAATAAAATTCGGTGGCGACTCTTGCTTACCATGACATTTTGCGAATACAAAATGCAAAATGCAAACCAGTATTAACAGTCAGTTCTGCCACCGTATCACAAAATGGCATCTCAGACCATGACTTTATTAATCAAAGCCCCAAGGAGTAAAAAGTACAAAAAGCCCTTAAGGGCACCAACAATCATTAAAGAAAATCCCCTCAAAGCATAATTATAAAGGCTCCTTTAGGACGATTACAAAAGCCACAAAGGTCATAAATGACTAAGCCTCAAGCTCACTGGCCATCCTTTAGAGTTCGTCTTTCTTCCAAAACGCCCTTTTGACAAGTGGATTTTTTTTATAGAGCCTTCTCCTCCCCTGGCTTGTCGCCCTCACGCTAAATCTGAGTGCCCTCATTAGGAAACGCCTCAGGCTTCTCAAGAGGCGACATATCTTCTTCATCCGCCAAATGACTATTTCAGACCACCTTGAATAGATCCATTTGACTTAGATATAACATAGTGTAGATAAAGGCTAATTGCTCATTTTCCCTCTCAAAGTACTTCTCAAAGGCATCCACTAATTAATCTTTAAGTGTGGACAACTCTCCCTTCAAATTCTTCTTTGAGCAAAGGGTCTCATCCAGAGATTCGTTTAGGCTCTTCTTTGATGTAGCGAGAGTTTTGGATTCTATCGCCATAATTTGAAGTTTGCATGTTAAATCCTTATTATATTAGGCAAGTTTCCTCATTATCTCTTGACCCTTAGTGAGGCATCTCTTGACAATTAAGAGTCAGGACTTCATCTTATTCACTGCTTGGGTGTGGCTCTCCCGTTGGACTCACTCCATGAACAAACTCCTCAATAGATGATTCTCTAATAAACCAAACAACTTATTGACACATGGCCTCCTAATCTCCCAAAAAAATCTTCATGAAAGGGGACTCCTTACATCGAGTCATTACATAAGACAATGTGATGAATCGTGATATTGCAAGTATAGTCAATAAGTGATATATGATTAAAAAAATGTGTCACTTAAACAATAAACTAAATTAGATATTAAATTAAAAGTGAATCAAAACAATTAAATAAAATCTTCATATTATTTTTTTAGGAAAATGCTAACGAATTCCTAAGGGTACTCTTTAAGAGTTTAAAATGGTAAGTTTTTTTTCTAGAAACGTGTGTATTAAATGCATTAAAAATTAAAATAGTTAATTTTTCTAAATAATAATTTTATTATTTGAAATCCTTAAAGAGTGCCTCTGAGGTGACACTGTTTTTTAATATGAGAAACTACACAATGACAAGATCCATTCCCATTAGTTATATATCCAATTTGAAATAACCTATAGTAATTTTGCACACAGCTCACTCCTATTTTGTTCCTATTATATGTAACAACAACAACAACAACACTGTCATCATTGATATCCAATTTATTTATTGAAGTAAATAAAAATGTCACGAGATGAAGGGTTGAATTGTGATCCTTTTAAAATTTAGCTTTAGCTTAATAAAAAACAAGATCTATCAAGGAATCTTTGAAGAAATGTTAGAGTAAATATCAGATAATATGTAGTGTTGTGTGTATGTGTGAGAATGTGATTGATGATACAATAAATAAATAAAGTAGATTTTAAGATAGATCACATAAGATATTTATCCTGGTTCATAAAAGTTGTTAGTTCAGTCCACACAGTCTGTGAGATTTCTTTACTAACGCTTGAAATTTTTTTTCTTCTGTGTGCCTTTACAACTATGTATTTTCTTAGCCTCACCAGCCTTACAATACTGATTAATATAACTTCAGTAAACTTACAAAGTAATGAACAAGATTTTGTATCACTTGAGGATATACGATTTTGAGAGAGATTGTTTAGATTAAAGAAATACTAAAACTTCATCATATGGTAGTTAGAGGTTTGTAGAAATATATTTAATTAAATATGATGATGATTCTTGAGGTGTGATGGCTTTTGGTAAGAAAGATAGTATGTATGAGTTCTTAAAGATTTTGATACTCCTTTCTCTTTTTCTATGTAAAGCCACACTTTCAACAATAATGAAGTGTTCCTTTATAGATGAGATTTAAATCGAAAGACCATTTACAACTTGTTGGATATGAATCTATACATGGAAATCATATTTAATTACTAATATGCCATTTAAGCATTCTAACTAGAGGTGGCAAACTGGCATTCCCACCCACTTTAGTCCTGTCCCGCAAAAGCCCAGAAAAATACGGGACGGGTGGGCTTTATTGATGGTGCAGGCTTAAACCTTTCCCCACATTGCAAAAAAAAAAGAGTGTGGGACAGGCTGAGCATTGCATATTTTAATCCTAAAAATTTCAAATTTTCATGTTAATGGTCGCACCCGCAAAAACCTACAAAAAATGGAGCGGGAAGGACATATTAAAGGGTGTGAGCCTAAAACTTTAACCCACCCTGTAAAAAAGTATGGGAAAGTCAAGCATGCTCAACGGACCGGAACCGTTTTGCCACCTCTAATTTTGGCTCCTCAGATGATTGCCCTCAATTTTGCACATTTGTGTCCTCGGACTTGTTGAGTCCCAAAATTGCTTTATGTCACCTCAATAAATATAATATTGATATTCTCAAATCTTGGCGACCAAGCAAGGCTTTGAGTTCAAAAACTTGTCTTGGAACTTGCGCCTCAGAAAAGATAACTAATATTATTCTTTGTGTACTTGATGCCATAAAGTGCGTAGTGTATTGTCACATCACTATTTAAAATATATTTTATGTTACTTTGTGCCCAAGTAATTTATGTATCCTCGCACTTGTATCTCGAACACTTGTATCATCGATACTTGTATTCTCGACACTTGTATCCTCAGAACTTATATCCTTGGTGCTTATATCCTCGATATTTGTATCCTCAAATATTTTTTTTGCTTTTATTTTAATAATAAGAAATTATATTCTTTTAAAGATTATTATACTATAGTATAATATCTTGAGTGAGAACAAATAAACATGTCTTATTTATTTCCACTCAAGAAAACACATCAAATAACAAATAATATCATAATTTTAATTATATTTACACAAGAGTTTGTTATCTTCAAAACATCAAAAATGATTTTTCCTCAATAATTTCCCCTTTTTCATGATGACAACCTTCTTGTAATTAAGATTTTTCTTTTTCAATTTGGAAAAATTTTATGCTCCCTCTCAATTTATGCATTACTAAAAAGATTGTGCTTCCCATCAAATTATACATAAAAATTTAATGATTTTTATATATTTTGATTTTAAATAATTTATCCCCAAGTTACTCTCCCCCTTTTGTCATCATGCAAAAAAATAAAGAGAAATACATGCAAAAAGAAACAAACAAGACATGCAATATTATGGAGAAAAGGAGGAATCATCCAAAATTTTGAGATAAATACATATAAATAAAACATAGAAATAACATGTACCTTCTTTAGTGATGTTTCTTACTTTTAGTTTCAAGTGTGAAAACATATTCAAGATGTATTTTAGTCTCTCATCAAACTTATTTGTTGATTTTAGCTCAACCGAAAAATAATGACCATGTTGTTGTTGGAAATGCACCAAATATCTATGATGAATTTCTCCTCAATAACAATGAATTATGAGAACGAAAAGAAAAGAAAGAAGACGATTATTTTCTACAGAGTTTCTCCCTGCCCACAAACTGTGGAGAACTTTGTTATTCACTTGCAACTGCAAATTCTGTGAATACAACTTAATTGACTTGATTACAAAAATAGGATTTACTCTCTCTCTTTAGAGATTTAGCTTGCACCCTAAGCCCAAAACTATAAAAGCCCAAAATACCTATTTTGGTACTAAATCAAATCTATTCTATTTTAGATCTAAATCAAATCTATTTAAATCTAAAACAAATCTAATCTTTTCGACACAATCGAATTACAATTTAACACACCTCTTAATTCATTGTTTCTAAACTATCTATATTTATCATGGTTCTTAATTTTCTGAATACTTCGACTTGTACTCCCTTTGTCATGATGTCTGCAATCTGATTCTCAGTTCTGCAATGTTCCAAATTCATCTTCTTATATGCTACCTGCTCTCGAAGATAATGGAACCTCATTTCGATGTGCTTACTTCGACCATGTGCTATTGGGTTCTTCGCCAGATTGATAGCTGACATGTTGTTGATCTTCATGGTAATTGCTCCATGATCTTTCCCTATTATCTCTTCGACCAAGTTCACCATCCAAGTTGCTTGACATGCACAAAGAGAAGCAGTTATGTATTATGCTTTGCATGATGATAATGCCACTACTGGTTCCTTTCTTGAATTCCAAGCAACTGGTGCACCACCTAGCATAAACACATATCCTGTTGTTGGGTTTCGATCTTCAGCATCACTACACCAACTCGAATCAGTGTATCCCATTAACTTGCATTCTTTTCCTTTATCAGCTGCAGGAAACAGAACGCCATAGTCATGAGTTCTTTTGAGATACTTCAGTATCCTCTTCACTACTATTAGATGTGATACCTTTGGCTTATGCATGAATCTACTTACCATGCCTACACTATATGCTAAGTCAGGCCTTGTATGACAAAGGTATCTCAATGATCCAATAAGTCTTCTATATTGGGTTGGGTCGACATCATCCTCATTTGCATCTTTCGACAGTTGCAGTCTTGGTTCTGCAGGTGTTGAAGTTGAGTTGCATTCTTCCATCTCAAACCTCTTGAGAATTTATCTTGTATATCATCTTTGATGCATAACCAAACCTCTACTGCTCTTGTAGAATTCGATACCAAGGAAATATGAAACCTCACCCAGACCAGACATTTTGAATTCCTTGCTGAGATCACCTTTGAAGTCTTCGATCTCACTCTTACAACTTCCTGTTATCAACAAATCATTTACATAGAGACATAGTATAAGCAATTCATTATTGCTTATACTCCATGTTCAGTTGTGCACTTCACAAATTCCTTCTCCCTTAGTAAACTATAACTTTTCTTATTCCAAGCTCTTGGAGCTTGTTTCAATCCATACAGAGCTTTAAGCAGCCTGTACACCTTTCTCTCTTCGTCATGTTTCACAAACCTAACTGGTTGTTTAACATAAACTTCTTCATCTAAGGGTCCATTCGGGAATGCACACTTTACGTCCATCTGACATATGTGCTAACTGTTTATTTCTTCTAGACAAACGACCAACCTGATTGTTTCTATCCTAGCAACAGGTGCAAAAAATTCATCAAAGTCTATTCCTTCTTTCTATAGAAATCCTTTCACCACAAGCCTTGCTTTGTGTCGAGTTACTTCCCCTTTCGAATTCGTTTTCACTTTTTATACCCACTTGACATCAAGTGCCTTCTTACCTTGAGGAAATTCGACAAGTGACCAAGTGTTGTTGTCTTCGATAGACTTCACTTCTTCGTTCATTAGTTTCACCCATTTCGAATACTTTAATGCTTCAGCTGCATTAACAGGTTCGACATCTGCATAGAAAGCATAATGTACCAGCTCACCTTCATTATCTATCACATCATCTGATGTAATCACACAATCTTGCAATCTTGCAGGAACACGTCTTGTTCTTGGAGGTCTGCTTGTACTTGGTATATTTGTTGGTTCCTCTTGTCGAACTTCTCTTTCTATTTGAGTTTCTGGCTCTTCGAGTGGGATTCCCACTGAATCTTTCTTGACATTTTCAATCCAATCCCATTCTTTAAACTCATCTATGATCCCATCCCTGCTGATCACAATTTGCTTTTTCACTATATTGAACAACTTATAGCCTCCTGTCGAATGATATCCAACTAGAATCATTTGACTTGACTTGTCATCAAGTTTTCTTCTTAACTGATCTGGCACATGTCTATGTGCAATAGATCCAAATACCTTCAGATGACTCAAGCTAGGCTTCACACCAGACCAACATTCTTCTGGAGTGATTCCTTCTAACTTCTTCGTAGGACATATGTTCAAAATGTATGTTGCAGTCGAAACAACTTCACCCTAAAACTCTTTAGGTAAATTATTGCCTTTCAACATACTTCTCACCATATTCGTGATGGTTCGATTCTTCCTTTCTGCAATTCCATTTTGTTGTGGAGTATAGGGTGGCACCACCTCATGTAGAATACCTTCCTTTTCACATAGCCTATCGAAGTCTTTCAACACATATTCTCCACCACCATCAGTTCTCAAAACTTTGAGTTTTCGACCACTTTGTCTTTCGACCATAGACTTAAACTTGGAAAATACTTCGATCATTTCACTTTTCTTCTTGATCAGATAAGTCCATAGCTTTCGAATGAAATCATCTATGAATCTAAAAAAGTATTTGTTACCTCCTATTGAATCCACCTGTATTGGTACACATACATCAAAGTATATGACTTCAAGAATAGCCTTCGACTTGCTTCCTGCATCCTTGCAGGAGCTATTTTTGTGTTGCTTCGACCGCACACATTCCTCACATACCTCGTTTGGAATGTCGATTTCTAGCAATCCTGAAACCATATTTCTTCTCTTCAAATCTCTGATGTCTCTGAAGTTGAGATGGCCTAGTATATAATTCCATATCCATTCATCTATGCTAGCTGCAGTCGAAAGGTACTTGTGTTCCATCACATTTAGTTCGATCTTAAAGGTTCGATTCTGAGACATAGGAGCCTTCAAGATTAATCTTCCATTTACATCGATGACTCTCATCATCTTATCTTCGATTGACACTTTATAATTCTTTTCGACCAACTGCCCTATACTGAGCAAATTGCTCTTCATTCCTGGTATGTACAACACATTAGAAATTACTGACCTCTTGCCATATTTCCTCATAATCATAACATCACCAATACCTTTAACTACTAGGGTATTGTCATTTGCGAATTTTACCATATTTTTTATTGTTGTACCCCAAAATTTGCCCTCCCACATTCCTCAAGACATGTCAAGAATAATCTTCAAGTTGCTCAAGTTGGCTCAAGGGTTGGACGGTCAAATCACCTCCTAAGGCAGTCAAGTCAAAATTAGGGTTTTGTGTTGCATTAAGGTCATCATATACAAATGTCCTCAAGTGCTTCCCAATGTCTTAATATGTTCTTAAGTTCATCCATGTCAAATTTCAGGCCTTGTAGAGGAAGTTTGGTCAGTCAATTGCTCAAGAGGCCAAAAAATCGAATGTGCTAGGGCAAAAGTCAACTGTGGCCTACAAATAGTCAAACCTCAATATTTTTTGTTAACATTCTCATTTTGAAGGACAATTCATCATTTTATCAAGGGTTGATAATGATTCATCAAGGATTGCTCAAAATTCATCAAGATTCAAAAGTTGCTAAATTAGGGTTTTGTAGGAAAAGTCAACTCAACTTTGACCAAGCATACCTTTCTCATACTTTATGATAAATGACCCATCTAAAGCTCATTTTGAAGGGACTGCAATTTTCTACAATCCATCTTCACACACAAAGATCAAGAAATGCTCTCACAAGAAGTTACAAATTTGGACATTATAAGTCATTTTTGAAAGTCAACAAAAACACCTTTTTTGTCAAAGCTTATAACTTGAGCATGGAATATCAAAATTATATGAGACCAAAAGGGTTTATTAGAGTACATCTCAAGGTTTCTAAAAAGTCAAAGAACACCTCCAAAAGTTCAAAATTGAAGAAGTTATGCATTGTTGAAGTTGGGCATTTTTCCAAATTTGCGAAAAGTCAACTATCCTCAAAACTCCAATTTTTGACAAAAGGGCCCACTTTTTCCCACTTGATACAGTCTTGTCATGCCACACACGTGTTCCATATTTAATTTCATGGCCATTCATTTATTTTTCTATTTTATTTAATTTATATTGATTTAATTCATTTTAAATCAATATTAAATCAAATAAAATCTAAAAATTGATGTAATAAGATTCTTGTGGTCATTACACCTTGCAAATATCATATGACAATCAATCAAATTCGTGCCAAGTCAAAACATGCACAAAATCTCAAATTTGATGCAAATATGGCAACTTGATAATGGTGATCAAAATCAAATCTTCCATCTTCAATGCATATGGTTTAAGGCCCAAGTTTTTACCTAAATACATTCTCTTATGTGCACACAAGAGAGGCATACCAAGAACAGGCACAGGGCATTGCTGAAACGGCCAGAAGAAGTTGGTGAAAAAGTTTGAAAACTTGGAAATCAAAATCAACCTTAGAGCTCAATTCAGACAAAAGCTTGACATAAGTCTCTTCCATGACATCTCCTAAAACTGTAGCAATCAAAACCAGCCTTTTAGACGCCATCAATTGCACTGTAAGTCATTACGAATCACGCTCTGAACATGGCATCGTGAATCGTCTCTCTTGCATCTTTTTTCCAATTTATTTGTACCATCATGCTTAACATTCAAATCCTAACAAATCTGCATTATCTAATTTGATTTTCATAGCCTGTATAACGATGCCCGAATCTAGGGTTTACATGTGTTGTTTTTAGGTGTTTGAGTTACAGGGAAAATTGGATCAAATAATGGTTATAGGGATACTCAGGAGGAAGAGACGAACGCATTGGTACTCTTAGGTTTTGTTTACATGACCTGGAGAAGGTTTTTAAGATGCCCTACGAATCTTCCTGCGGATAAAAATCCGCAGGTAAATAACCAGGGTTATTTGAAGAAGACGATAACATGTCCCTGTGTTATTGGTCCGTTCAAATTATTGGCGCTTTTTTTTTTATTTCAGACTTAGTGCGTTGTTTCATATATTATATTTATTTCTTATTCCATTAACAATAATGCAGCATAGTTGGGTTGGTGAGAGAAGCGTGGAAAAACCCCTTGGGACCTGGGTTCGAATCCCAGGTCCCCCAAAACTTTGTTAAATTTTGTTTTCAGGCAATCTTGTGCAACGTCAAAGATGCATTCCACCATGCGCTTGCATAGATCCACATGCCCAGTGGCTTCAGGCCAAGATCCAAAGGCCATAATTGAGTATCCACCATACTCTCCAGTCAGCGCACATGCATGGAATGGCTAAGGTCAAAACAGGCTGGACGAATTTGGGCCTGGATTTTGCTAATTTCCCCATCAAATTCAGGCCCACACCCCCTGAGTATTTCTTTTAATTTCTATTTCTTTTTATTTATTTACTTATTTTATTTAATTAATTACTAACCCATTAATTTTTTCTCATAAAAAATCAGAAACAACAAAAATAATATTTTTATAAAATCCATTAATTTCATTATTTATTTTTGTAAATAAACATTAATTAATTAATTTAGTTTAAATAGGTTTAACATTAATATCTTTTGCAATAAATTAAAATCAATTTAGAATTTGGTTTTTAATATATTTTAACCATCCTTATTTTATTTCCTTAATTAAAATAAAACCCAAAAATATTTTCGTTTAATTAATTAATTCAATTGTTGTTAATTTAGACTTAATTCTTAATTCAAAAATAACAAAAATATGCTTTATTTAATAAAAAGGGCCAAAACCCTAAGACACTCCGATTTAATTTTCTCGCGCGCGTATTATTTTTGATCCATATTTCAATAATGTAATTGCTTCGGGAATCTAATAGTTTTTAACTTAGGATTTTATTTATTTATTTATCGCTTTTATTTACTTTTCGCAATTTAATTTTAAAAGGGTTTGTCTTTGGCGATGTAAATACTCGACGCCTTGTAATAGCTTAGATTAATTTCCCGCAATTTAATTTCCGCACAATATTAACTGTTAGATGTTTGATAAATAGGCAATGCATGACAAGATCAATTTTAATTTAAAATCAACAATAGATCACCCATAATATGTACAAAGATAAATAACTGAAAAACAATACACTCGCACATGCGCACTCTTAGGGTACACCTCACTTGGTTGCCTCGAACGTGGTTATTAAGTATAGGAAGTTTTAGAGGTCTCCCTCTTGTCCAAAGATCATAAGTTGCCTCGAAATGGTTGCCTCGGATAAAATGATCTAAGACATTAGGGTTACCGCTAAGGCATCCTAACATTGCTTTAGTGACCACACGTCCCTTAATCGAATTGACCCGAAAACTCCAACGACGGTGCTACCTGCTCCTCAATAGTGGGATAGCATTGTCTAAAGGACACTTGTACAGATTAATTCCTTTTTGAGTAGGTAGATGGTTCTTAAGTACTTGCTCCTTTTAAAACAAAACAAAACTTTTCGCACTTACACCCCTTTCAAACTAAAAACTCTTTTCAAACCCACAAACACAAAGAAAAGCAAACTTTTGAAAACACAATGAGCAAGTACCTACGAGCCCGTGGATAACCACTGATAGAAAGGGTGCTAACACCTTCCCTTTCTATAATCTACCTCCCGAACCCGAGAAATATCTCAAAAAGGAATTTTTCTGTGCTTTTGTCCTTTCCTTGTTGGATAAAATAAAAGACGATGGCGACTCTTGCTTACCGCGACATTTTGCGAAAACAAACACAAAACGCGAACCAGCATTCCAAAACAGTCAGTTTTATTCCCTCTGATCACATTCATTGAGAGCTTTATGTTGACAAACCAGTCTTTCCTTCTAGACATATGTGATGAGCATCCTGAGTCCAAGTACCATTGGTCCTTGAATCTATCTTCATCTCTTGTTGTGACCATCATCATCATCTCTTCTTCTTCATGTTTTGTAAGCTTTGCATCACTTTCTTGATTCTTCTGTTTTTCTGGACAATCACTCGAATAGTGACCATACTTCTGACAATTGTAACATTGAATGTGACTCTTATGAGGTTTTCGACCACCACCTCTTTCTCTATTTGCAACACCACCTCTTTGGTTTCCTTGGTATGATCTTCTTTGATTCGAAGAGTTTTATTCGTTTTGGTTTCCTCTACCATTCGATTTGTTGTATCCGCCTCTACCTCTGTCGAAACATTTTCCTTTGCCTTTGGTTTCTTTTGCTGAATGTGCCTGCAAATCCACATCACTCTTCAATTTTCCTGCAACTCTTTTGTTCATTCTTTGTTCATGAGATTCAAGCGTCTCTTGAAGCTCTTCCTTTGTTAATTTCGACAAGTCTTTCCCCTCTTCTATCGCCACCACTATGTGGTCGAACTTAGGAGCTAAAGATCTCAAATCTTTGAAACAACAACTCTTTTTGTTAATGTTTCTCCATATACCTTGATTTGATTTACTAGTTTTATAACTCTAGCGAAGAAATTAGATATGCTTTCACTATCTTCTATCTGAAGCAATTCATACGTTCTCTTGTGAGTTTGTAACCTCACTTCTTTCACCTTTTCTGCACCACCAAAGGACTTCTCAAGAAAATCCCAAGCTTCTTTTGCAGATTCTGAATCACTTACTTTTTCAAAGTTTTCTGGACTCACACATTGATGAATTATAAATAGTGCTTTATAACTCAACTTCTCGATTTCTGTGTGTTTCTTCTTTTCTTCTTCTAAAGCGTTTTCTCCAAGCGCATCGACTCCATCTTTTACTAGGTCCTAAAGCCCTTGACACCTGAACAACACTTTCATCTGTTTTCACCAATTTTCATAGTTGTCTACTTTCAGAATTAGTAGAGTTGCTGGATAATTTGCATTCCCATAATTCGCCATCGTGAATTCTTCAATCGTTCTTGATTGATGCTTCCCTTGAATCAAAATCGTGCTCTTGATACCAAATGTTGGAAATCCACCAAATATCTATTATGAATTTCTCCTCAATGACAATGAATTATGAGAACAAAAAGAAAAGAAAGAAGACAATTATTTTCTGCAGAGTTTCTCCCTGCCCACAAACTGTGGAAAACTTTGTTATTCACTTGCAACTGCAAATTCTGTGAATACAACTTAATTGATTTGATTACAAAAATAGGGGTTACTCCCTCTATTTATAGATTTAGCTTGCACCTTAAGCCCAAAACTATAAAAGCCTAAAATACCTATTTTGGTACTAAATTAAATCTATTCTATTTTAGGTCTAAATCAAATCTATTTAAATCTAATCTTTTCGACACAATCGAATTACAATTTAACAGTTTGGATCTCTTTTAAAGAATTGTCTTGTTCTAAATCCATCCGAAATATTTTCAATACTTTGATCTTGAGGATGATATTTGAAAATTTGTATACCCTCACGATTTTTGTTGATATCAAAATAAGAGTGTTGTTCCTATTCATCATCATTCTCCTTTCTTTTATCATCAAAAACATTAAATCCATAAAAAAAAACATGTATATTTTCTTCTACGGTTTTATTTTTGAGATTGTATATCCTATATTTTTGGAGGATATAGAATATCCTAAAATATGTCTTTGATTGAATTTGAATCAAATTTCTTCAAACTTTCTTTCTTATTTAAAAAATAACAATTGCAACCAAAAATATGAAAGTATGATGTTTTTGGTTTTCTATTTTTCCAAAGTTCATACAGAGTTTGATTTAAGATATCTCTAATCGAAACATGATTCAAAATATAGCAAGCAATATTAATGACTTCGGCCTAAAATTGTTTTTCCACATTTGGTTCAAATAAAAAATTTCTAACAATTTCTTATAAGGTTCTATTTTTTTCCTCATCAATTCCATTTTGTTTAAAAGTTTTTGGGAAAGAAAAAATATGAGTGCTTTTATTTTCATCAAAGAAAGATTTAAAGAATGAACTTTCAAATTTTTTCCCATGGTCGTTTCTTACGGAAATAATATGTAAATTTTTTTCATGTTGAACCCTTTTTCAAATTTTTTGAAATGTATCAAAAGAATCATCCTTTTGTTTTAGAAATAAAATCCAAGTAAATTTAGAGAAATTATTAACTATTACAAGACCATATTTATTTCCACTCAGACTTGCAGTTTTTATAGGACCAAAAAGATCAATGTAAAGAAGTTCAAGAGATTTATTTGTAAAAATTGTATTTTCAAAATGAAAACTACTCTTAAATTGTTTTTCTTTGATGCAAACTCCACGAATTTTTTGTTTATCAAAATTGTTTTTGGAAAAACCTTTAACTAGATCAAGATTGAATAATTTGAAAATAGTCTTCATCCTTATGTGACCAACTCGCCTATTTCATATTCATTTTTATTTTTCAATGGATATGAAACATGAATCAATTAAGAGTTCATCTAATTCTAAGATATATAAAAAAAATTCTTGATCTAAAGAAAATGTTCTTTTTCCTCAGAATGGTTGTTTTAATTCACACATGTTAGGTTTAAAAATAACTTCAAGTCACTATCACATAGCTGACTTATACTTAGCAAAGTATATTTCAAACCTTAAACGTATCAAACATCCTCGTTCTTAACATAAAAAATCTTATCAATGATACCAATACCTTTGATTTTAGATTTGACATCATTTTCAAAAGTTACTGATCCACCATATTTTTCTTTGAATGATAAAAAATATTTTCTATATCTAAAGTCATATGTTTTGAGCAGCCATTGTCCAATACCAAAATTTTATCTTGTTTTCCGGAAGATATTCTTGTATCATAAATTAGTAGTGATTTGAGTACCCATAAATAATAATTTAAGTCCTTGATGATTAATGTCTTTATAAAATATTTTCTTATTCTAACACTTTAATTCATGATGACCATGCTTGTCACAAAAAGAACATCTTCTTAATGTTAACAAAACATTTATAATGACACTTTGACTCATGATTAAGCCCGACCCTGTGCTTGTGCAAACAGTGCCACAACACATGAGGCCTCAAAATAAAAATGTATGTCGTATGGATCCACATAATATAGTAGGATTAGTTTTATCACATCAACCTAAAATATAAATAATGCAGGAATTTTTTTTATTAATAACCAAGTATTAAAATAATATTTCGTAAATAACCGCATTTCGGAAAAAAATACGCAAATAACCATGTTTCAGATGACTCCCCAAAGGAGGAGCCATCTGAAATGGCACATGCACCTATATTTTAAGGGGAGGCGCCATCTCACTTGGC
This sequence comes from Vicia faba, assembly GCA_948472305.1. NCBI lineage: Eukaryota > Viridiplantae > Streptophyta > Magnoliopsida > Fabales > Fabaceae > Vicia > Vicia faba. The sequence continues at coordinate 1,375,077,389 of OX451738.1, forward strand.
GCCTATGTGCTTAGGGCATGCCCTAAGCCAAGTGAGATGGCGCCTAGGTGTATTTTTAGGGCAAACAATGATTTTTTTTCCCGGTGCGTTGCGTGTTGGACAGAGATCAACAAAATGGACTTTTTATTATAAAAAAAAATTACATCCAACTGTATTACATTAAAATAACAGTAAAAAAAGCAGATTAAAAAAAATGGATACAAAAATACTGGAAAATAAAACGGATACATCAGTGATCCCCCGGAACCCGATAATGACTCCCGGTTCCGCATCCCCGTCCTCGCCTTTCTCGTGCTGGGTGTCGTCGCGTTTCCTGCTGCGGCAAGGTCGATGGCCCAGCGAAGTCAATGCGGTCCGAATCCATAAAATCAGTCAGATCTCCATATCTAGAAGATCCGCTCTGGTACAGTCGGTTACCCATACCCTCAAAGTTTGGTCGTGTTGGCGGTGGGTGCGGTTCCATAGTGGGTCTGTAGCATTGATCGTCTAAGTACGGTGGGTAGAAAGGAAATGGATCTTGGGGTGTTTGGTATTGAGGATGTTGGGTGGTTTGGTGATATTGTGGGTGATGGTAGGTTGGGTCGGCTTGTTCGTAATCTTCCGACATTCCCATATCAGGGCTAAGGCTGGATGTTGAGGGCGCCATATTGGGATATGTGGAAGACTGAAATTGTGTGTGGGGTATGCGGGTGTGCTGGTATTGGGATTGGTATTGTGGTTGGGTTTGAGGCATATCGGGGTATTGGTAGTTTGGTGGTGATTGTGGTTGGTTGTGCGGCATTTAATTGTAGTTGTGTTGTGGTGGGGACTGTGGTTGGGTGTTTGTGGGTCTGTTTCTTCTTGGGGGTTGGTGGGAGGTTGATGGGTTTTGGGTTTGTTGATGGGGAATCGAGGGTTGTGCCCATTGTGTGCGTGGGTCAACCAAGTACCTTGGATGAGACACGTGCATTTCTGGGTTACTAACCGACATGTACCAAGACAAATATTGATCCGTGTGTCGCATATTACCTTGAGTAAGGAAAACTGGGAATTGCAAGACGTAAAGGTGACGCCTCTGCCACATCTTACACCATTCTGGAGCGAAGTCTTTCCAGTTGGTAAGACCCCACTGGGCGTCGACCCTTTTAAGATTCCATGGGGACAAACAAGTTGGATCACTTGGTATCTCTTGATGCATTCTGAACTGCATCTTCACACGGTCGCTGTGGTGCATCTCCATAATGTTGAACCGAATGATTGCAGTCTTCGCGGTCCAAGTTGCTGTATCCTCCGGGTTTGGAACATGGCCCAAACCCAAATATGGTCTCCAGACGAACTGCGATAAAATGTAAATCAGGTTAATGCAAAAGTAATGTATAAATAATTTAGTTGAACAAAAGTTAAAAGCTTCGATGTACGTCATCCGGGCCTAAGTGATCCAACAGGTTGCGGTAGAGTGCGATATTGAATCTTGGATTCTTGCCGTAATCCATACCCCTCACGCAGTACCTAAAGGAAATGAGAAACATTTTATTCTTAGCATATATTTTGGGAAGAGCAGAATAGTTATAAATGTTATAACTTGATGACTTACTTTGTTGCGTACGGGAAATCGAAAGTGTTGTTGTTGACGGGGTTTAAGGACTCCATCCTCCACCAACCCCAGGCTTGTAGTAAAAAAGCGCACCCATAAAATGTACATTTTCCTTGACTGCGTTTTTGCACAAGGAACTGTATAGGTGGGCTAAAACTGCAGAACCCCAACTATATTTTCTTGTTTTTTCAAAATTTGTTAGTAAATGTAAGTACATAAAATTTACACTATTTCCCGTACTTTCGGGAAATAAAAATGTACCAAAAAGTATCATAAGATAAGTTTTGGCTTTTACTACCCTGTCATTCTCTGAGGAATTTTCATTTAATTCTAAACTTGCATAATGATGTTTCAGCTCAGTGAGTAGTATTCCCTGCCCTCTTGCACCACCACCTTCTACCATATCCCTGCCCAACAGTTCTTCACACTGAGAGTTGGGTTGTTGAACTGACCCGTTCACGGCCTTACCGTCGACAGGGAGACCTAGTAGCATGTACACATCCTTTAGGGTAATGGTACATTCACCTATTGGTAGGTGAAATGTATGGGTCTCCGGTCTCCACCTTTCCAACATTGCAAGAATGAACTTCGAGTCAATGGTGCAGTTAGAGATCTTTATGATATGTCCAAAACCTGCGTATTCCAGATATGGGACGATAAATGGGTCGGGAGCCAGGTAGTTGTGCGAACAGATTCTGAATCTTTTTGTGTCCTGAGTTCATAATGTAACATGTGTAATATTAATTAAGATGAACAACGCGTTATTTGAAGTATGAAAAATGTATAACCAGAAAAGAAACTTACAAATGCAGCAATGTTTTCCCTTGTGCCTCTGTGAGTATCGCCCATTGTTAGAAGAGCCATTGTTTAAAATGCTTGAGAGTATGAAAGACTTAGGAAGAGATAGAGAGTATGATAGACTTATGAAATATTTCGTAGCAGAGAGTGAGACTTGTGTGGGTGTGAGAGATGTATGATATGGTATATATTTATAGGCAAATAAGTTTGATATAGTGGTTGCTTATGCTTGCATGCCTACAAAGTGTCACATTTGCATGCTTAGGGGGTTACACATATGCATGCATGCATGTACAAAAAATGAAAGGTGTCACTCTTGCAGGCTAGGTGGCAGCCCATGCATGTATCACGATTGGACAGTAAGGGAGGCGCCATTGGACTTGGCGAAAGAGTACAAAAATGAATGGTGTCTCCACCCCAATTGGCGAATAAGAGGTGTCCTTTGTTACAGCCTAGGCTCAGGCTACGTGACAGCCTTTGGGATTCCTTTCATTATTGCATGTAAGCCCATTGGAGTTGATGGGAAGAGTCTTACAAAATACATGTATATGTGCAGACTAGGGGAAGGCTAGGTGGCAGCCGAGGGGGTTACATAAGCCCATGCATGTATCACGATTGGACAGTAAGGGAGGCACCATTGGACTTGGCGAAAGAGTACAAAAATGAATGTTGTCGCCACCCCAATTGGCGAATAAGAGGTGTCCTTTTTTACAGCCTAGGCTCAGGCTACGTGACAGCCTTTGGGATTCCTTTCATTATTGCATGTAAGCCCATTGGAGTTGATGGGAGGAGTCTTACAAAATACATGTATATGTGCAGACTAGGGGTAGGCTAGGTGGCAGCCTAGGGGGTTACATAAGCCCATGCATGTATCACGATTGGACAGTAAGGGAGGCGCCATTGGACTTGGCGAAAGAGTACAAAAATGAATGGTGTCGCCACCCCAATTGGCGAATAAGAGGTGTCCTTTGTTACAACCTAGGCTCAGGCTACGTGACAGCCTTTGGGATTCCTTTCATTATTGCATGTAAGCCCATTGGAGTTGATGGGAGGAGTCTTACAAAATACATGTATATGTGCAGACTAGGGGCAGGCTAGGCGGCAGCCTAGGGGGTTACATAAGCCCATGCATGTATCACGATTGGACAGTAAGGGAGGCACCATTGGACTTGGCGAAAGAGTACAAAAATGAATGGTGTCGCCACCCCAATTGGCGAATAAGAGGTGTCCTTTGTTACAGCCTAGGCTCAGGCTACGTGACAGCCTTTGGGATTCCTTTCATTATTGCATGTAATATTATTGGCAGCCTTGGGGGGTTGCATCCTTAGTTAATTGAAATTTTTAGCCTTACGTTTATCATAACATTGATTCACATAATCTGTCAAATCTTCCAACCTTCAAACGTTCTTACAACGAAACCTTCAAACCTGCAAACAATCAAACATTCCAACCTTCGAATCACTCATCAAATTCAAACATTCCAACCTTCAAACATTACAGCATTCAAACCTTCATACAATCAATAAACCTCAAACATTCCAACCTTCAAACCTTAAAACAATTCTACGTAATGGCCTCTTCACCATAATTTGTCGTCAAAGCACATTTCAACGGTGAGACATACATTTGTCCCACAGCTGGGTTTTTGTTTAGAGACACAGACAACATCCGATTTCTCTTAAACGGGAAAGCCAATTTCTCGTACTTCAAAAAAAGATTGGAGGCCAAACTTGAACGAGGCCCGGTGTCCCAGATATTTTATCAGAATCCAGTTTTCTTTGGAAACAACCAAGTAATTTTTTATAAGGTTGAAGTTCAAGATGACGAGGATCTCCAGAATATGATTTCCAGCCATGTCTATTCTGGATACAACTCTATTGAGTTGTACGTTTTGCTTCAAGAGCCTCAGGTGAGACAGGAGGTTGATCCTTTGGAGAATGAACAAGATGAGGTAGATGCAGTTGATGATGAAGAAGAAGATAACGAGTTAGAGTTTGATGAAATGGTGAACGATGATTCCGACGATGATGGCATCCCTAGTATTCCTACAGACAAAATCTACACACCACCTCCGCACATGACAAACTTCAACATGGGCGGAGATGAACCTTCTACTGACTTATTTTTCAATCCGTATATGCAGTCGGATGAAAATTTAAAAGAGAAGGACAAGTTTCGTAACAGAGAGGAATGCATCAGGGCCATTAAAAAATTTCACATGCTCAACTCGGTTGATTTTAAGGTGGATCATGTCAACCCGGAAAGGTACAAGATCAAGTGTGTCCACCCTGACTGTATGTTCAAGCTGACCGCATCATACAGATTAAGGGGTGACTGCTGGGTCATAGGTTCCATGACTACCCACACTTGTGTAAGTTCCACTCAATCACAGGACCACCGAAAACTCAACTATGATCTAATCTATCAAGAAATCCTACCCCTGGTCAGCAACGACCCATCTTTGAAGGTGAAAACAATCATCTCCCACATCACCACGGTTTTTAACTACACTCCGTCTTACCGTAAGGCGTGGTTAGCAAAGACTAAGGCGATTGAAAGGGTGTACGAAAACTGGGAGGAGTCATACCGAGAACTTCCTCGCTACCTGAATGCACTCAAGACGTATTCTCCAGGTAGTGTTTACGTTCTGGAAACATTGCCAGCGTACGCCCAAGATGGTAGTCTACTGCATGGCAACAGAATATTCAATCGCGTGTTTTGGGCATTTCAACCATGCATCACAGGGTTTGCATCATGCAAACCAATTTTACAAATTGATGGGACTTGGTTGTATGGGAAGTACAAAGGCATTCTATTGATGGCAGTTGCACAAGATGGCAACAACAACATTTTCCCCATTGCGTTTTCCCTTGTCGAGGGGGAGACCGGTGGTGCTTGGAGATTTTTCCTGAAAAATCTTCGGACACACGTGGCTCCTCAACCAGATCTCTGTTTGATCTCGGACAGACATGCCTCCATTGAAAGTGCCTACAATAATCCAGCAAATGGTTGGCACGACCCTCCTTCTACGCATGTCTATTGCGTTAGGCATATCGTCCAGAATTTCTCGAGGGAGGTGAAGGACAAAACATTGAGGAAAGCGGTTATGAATGCGGGATATGCATTGACATAACCCACATTCAAATATTACCGCAACGAGATCCGTTTGTCTAAATCGGAAGCCGGTAGGTGGATCGACAATATTCCAGTGGAAAAATGGACTAGGTCATACGACAATGGCCAAAGATGGGGGCATATGACAACGAATCTTATTGAATCAATGAATGGGGTATTCAAGGGCATACAAAACCTCCCAATCACTGCCTTGGTAAAATCAACGTATTTTAGGATGGCTGCGTTATTTGCAAAAAGAGGTGAAATATGGAATGCGGTGTTGCAATCTGGACAACTATGGAGTGAAAGCTGCATGAAATACATTAAGGCTGAAAGTGCTAAAGCCAACACTCACATGGTTATACGGTTTGACCGACACAGCCACAACTTCATTGTGAAAGAGACAATCGACCACAATGAAGGCCTGCCAAGACAAGAATACAGGGTCATTTTACCTTCTCAATGGTGCGATTGTGGCAGGTTTCAAGCATTTTGTATGCCTTGATCTCATGTCATTTCCGCTTGTGCTCATACCCATCAAGACGCGCTTCAACTGCTGTCAAACGTTTACAAATATGAAACGTTGCTCAATGTTTACAACAACAACTTTCCTTTGGTGGCAAAACCAGATTATTGGCCTGAATACAACGGCGAAATAGTTTGGCACAATGACCAAATGCGAAGGAACAAGAAGGGTCGTCCCAAAAGTAGGCGCATCACAACAGAAATTGACGATCTTGACAGGTTGGAAAGAAAGTGTGGTTTATGCCGTCAGGTCGGACACAATCGCAAAAACTGTCTGAATCGGGCGTCTGGCTCGACCACATAAATATTGTAATACATAAAATCTTTTCATAATTGTGTTGTAAACATTTGGGTTTTTCGTTAACAGATTTTTCTACAATTAATAAAACGCGTACAACAATAATTAACGATATTCAATCTAGGAAATTACAATTGTTAACACAATTTCATCTGACCCATGCATCATCAACATTACATCACTGTCTGTTTTGACTTCCTCCAACCACACATTAGGTCTTCCTGTCGCATGTGAGGTTGTTGTTCGTTTTCGCTGGATCCTTCGAATTTTCCCCCCCTCCGCAATGTCTCCATCTAGCCACCGCATCAACTCCCGCTTCAGACGCTCCATGGAGTGAATGTGCCAGAATTTTATTTTCATCGCAGGTTTCGTGGTGGAGAAGATAACGTAACCATCTCTGCTAAAAATTATAGGCGACGTCATGACGCAAATAACGGAGTACAAAATAAAAATATAGTGCGAGAAAGTGTGAGAAATTTCAGAGAAACGGACGAATTATTTATAAAACAGCATTTTGCCCTAGTTTTGCCCTAGGAGCCAAGTGAGATGGCGCCTCCTCTCACTTTTAAGGAGCATGCGCCATCTCACTTGGCTAAAAGCCAAGGGAGGCGCCAAGTGAGATGGCGCCTAGGGAAAAACCCTAGGTGGAGGCGCCAAGTGAGATGGCTCCTCCTTTGGGGAGTCATCTGAAACATAGTTATTTGCATAATTTTTTCCGAAACCCAATTATTTACGAAATATTATTTTAATACATGGTTATTGTAAGTGCCCTAGCTGGAGAGTTGGCTTCATTTGTAAAACAAATAAGAAAGCAAGTTTACCCATATTCCCTCTGTTGTTTTAATATGTTGGGTTGAAGAAGTTCAGCATCTGGACCAACATGTTATGTAAAATGTCACAACATCAGCATATGACATCGCGCCTGAAATTAAGTTAATATTAGTTAACTATGTTATATGTTGAATGTTTGTAACAGCTGTGACATGTAACCTAATTGTTTTAAGTGATCTAGTTTATGAAAGAGGTTATCAGCAAATGAGCGTGGTTCTCCTAAATATGTTGTATTGAAGAAGTTCAACATATGGGACAACATGTTAGATGTAATGTCATGACATCTGACTAGACATCACGCCAACGGAATTGGTAATTCAGTTACAGTTCTGCTACTTAAATATTCTGAGAATATATGTGGCGTTTCTTATGGAGAATCTGAAGATCAATCAAGAATCAATCAGAATATTTGAAGAAAATGTTGTTTCTAAATATGGAGATATTTTAGGAACTAGAAGATTGAAGACCTTGATTGTAGCAGAAGTTTGTTGTTGTTTTGTAACAGCAAGGAGAAAAGCTTGCTGCGATTTTGAAGGCCCAAATCCAGTTGGGTAATAGGTTATAAATAGCAGATTGTAACCTAGGGTTAAACAGTCTCTTATAATGTAATATTGGAGGTGTTCTGTTAGGTAAACCTGTCAGTCTGTGGCAAGGTTACCATGTGTATAACTCGATACCTGTAGGTAAGAGTTTGAGTGTTCTTAGACGAAGATGTGAAGCAAGTCTAAGTATTTTTTATTCATTGTAATGTAGGAAACCAAGTGGGAGGGCACTACTTCTTGAGTAGGAGTAAGACTTCTGTTGTTGCTACAATAGGAAAGGAAACTGGTAGGTTTCTATCTAGGAGTTCCTAGGTATAGGTTGCACTGGGTAAATGATTAAGTGAGGGATGGGAACTTGTGAAGTTTAGTCCTGAATTAATATTGCTGATAGTGGATCTTCTTCCTGGCTTGGTATGCCCCCAGAGTAGGTGTGTTTCACCGAATTGGGTCAACAACTGATTTGTGTTTTTACCTTCAACACTTTATAATTCTGTCTGTTATATATCAAGGTAAAACTGTAATGTTGTAACAGATGATGTCTCAGAACATGCTAAGACATCATGCTGATATCTGTGCAGGAGAAACAGAATTGTGAAGGTTGTTTGCTCTCTGCTGATCATGTGCAACAGATGAACAGAACTAGTTACATCGAGTGTTCTATCCTCTGCACCTTCAAAGTATATCTGGCGCAGCTTGGATAAAACTGTGCTTCTGTTATTCTTTAGTACTGAATCACAAAAAATTGGGTATCTACCTTGCAGGGTAGTTATTATGTCATATCAGATGTCTAGACATTGAGTATAACATCTGAAGACTGGCATACACCAGAATTTCAATTGGTATCAGAGCGGGCATCCTGTTCTGTTTCTGGATGAGATCCATGGGTGATACTTTCTGGTATCTGCAAGGTCAATCTTAGTACTGGAGATTGTAACCTGGAAAGGTTTGTTATTTCCCTGAATGGTCCCTTAAAGTGGGAGGATGGACTATTCATGACAGGAATTGTGTGTACCTGTCTTTGGTGATTGGCATTTGGCCTGGTTGTGTGGTAGCTGCTCCAGGTTTGATTTATTTTCAAACCTAGGATTTGTGTACGCCTAAAGTGTGTGTGCAAAGATTGAGTTGTATTATGTTCTTCCGCTGTGTAATACTTGGCAAAACTCAAGCTCTGATGTGTTTCCCCTCTTGTGGATTGAAGGCTACTGTATTCAAGAATTCAACATAAGCTATTGAAGATGTCACAGATACTTGAGTCCTCTCAAGTCCACTCATGAAGACGTTCTTCGTTCAGGATGGTAAGAATCACATAATCACGTATTAGTGTTATACGAAGACCTTGAAGAATTTCAAGGAGGGCCTTGTTCCAAGGTGATGGAACTGATGTTCTATGTGATGGTGGAACAAGTATGCAGCTACTAGTTGAAGAGCATATGTTTTGGGTGTCAAACAAAGGGATACTTTTGTTTGGAACCTACTCCTGACCTGGAAGAGGAGACATCTGTGTGTGCAAAGTTGACAATGGTAGAGTCAACTATGTCTGTGTACTCCCGAAGGTTACTTTTAGGAGTCAGAACTCTAGAAGTAAAGCTGGTTGAGATGTGACATTGATCAGGGCTGAGCAGTTGTTCCCTGGAGTACTATGGTGTGAAGAAAGACAAGCTCATTGGTTAATAAAAGCCAATGATGGTGCAGCATTATTGCTCCTTCATAGAAGTAGATTGGGATCATGAGTCGTGTCATTTAAACATCATGATTAGAAGTGGAAGATCTTTCAAGATGTGAGAATTTGAAGACTCAGAATTTGATTAAGGGATGTCATATGTCATGTCGAGACATTTGCATGGATATTTTGTGTGGAGCTTCCATGATTGGTAGGTTGAGGGGGAGATTTGGTTAACCTCCTCACATTAGTTCAGCCTGGTGTTTAGCTGGTTGTTGACCTATGTCACATGGGTTCTGGGTGTTGTGTGACATATTTGCAAGGAAGGATTCATCTCTCTCATTCCTAAGGATGAATCTGATCTAGTAGGAGTTTCAAATCTGTTGAGGTGAGTAGAGTTTGTTCAGAGAAAATTCTATTTACTTGAGTCAAGGGTGGCAACCTAGATATCTCAACTCTTTGGTCTCTCAAAGAAAGTGCTTACAAGAAGAAGATATTAACACACGAAGAGTATGTCAAAGTATTCAAATGGTGAAAGTATCTTACAGAATAATGGGAAGGATTTATGATCAATTGCTATTTGTGACAAGTACAAGTATTTAATTGAGTATCCTTGGAGTTCAAGATAACTGATGTTCTTAAAGATGTGGGAACATTCCTTCTTCTAGACCCTGTGAAGAATCACAGGAAGAGTGATGCTTTAGAGCTATCTCTTTGGTGACAGCAAAATCATTTGATCCTTGAAAAGGTTTCCTGGAAACGTGTTCAGACTTGAAGCTACAAGAAGAAGAAGACATCATAATCTTGATGATGGTTACTTGGATCAGTCTGGTTCTGATCTAGGTAAGGAAGTAAATTAGAGAAGGAGCTGAATTCAACAACTAGATGTTATAACATAATGTTGTGACATTTGGTTCAACATCAGATTCTTGGTTGGTGAAGTGGCACATCAACTTAAGATAGGATGATCTACGAAGTTGAAGATTGGATACTTCAAAAAGATCGTCTCTTTGCAGCTCTTTGGAGTTGTTGGGTGAAGAAGATGTTACATGTTCCTGTCTTAGTGTATCTAAGCCTTTTGTGATAACTTGTAGCTTGAAGTTCAAATTTCAATTGGAAGATCAGAATATCTTTGGGAGAAGTCTGATAAACATGGAGAAGTCAAAAGGTGGCATTTGATTTTTCATATGAGGGTTCATGAAGGAGATAATCAAACAGTGGCATTTGTTCTATCGCAGCAGTGGATTCAGAGAATCAAGATAATCAACATGTGGCAGCTGATTATTATCGAGAAAGTTTGATTCAGAGTATGAATGCGTTCAACCAATATTGTTGAACAGAGGGTGCGCTCTTGAAGACATGAAGATGCATCTTATGTTTTCCATTCATCAAGGGGTCTTATTTACTTTGAATCAGAAGTTGTCTTGAAGGTCCAACTGAGTATTGAATGTGACCTACTTGTTTCCATGAGGAGAAGTGATTGTCCCTAATAGGGGAAGTATTGGTTTGTACGAAAAGTCTTCATCAAACCCGTAGGATATAAAGTGCGGCACTATTGGGATGATGTGTTCAAGACTGAAGAGGACTATGTCTGACCGAATGTCATCACATTGCCTAATGACATTGTTCCTAATTACCTCTAAAACTACAGACAGGAGGAAAATTGGATGAAGTGTGGATTATTATTAATAAACCCATGTGTGTACAGTTGTATGACTCAGAGGGAGTAACCATCCTCTTTGTGAAAATGGAATGGTTTCAAGCTGCTAATATGAAAATAGCAGAATGTATGACGACATAGGATTTGAGCATGTTTTCATCTGCTAAGAAAACAGGGCGGTTGTGTCTCATTATGAAGCAGTTTAGTGAGCTGGAATGTTTAGGTGATAACTTGTCATCTAATAAAGGTATTATATAACTGAGGCAGAGTGTAATATGCCAACGATGTTTCTTGGAAAGGGGATCCTAAGACAAGTACATAAAGGGAGTAGTCTGTTCTAAAAGACAAATGTCTGTTTTTTTAAAGGGGCAAGACATACTTCATCCTGACATGGTCAAAGGGTCAAACCCAAGGGTAGGTAACTGCATTAAAACCAGTCCTAGGGTACTGAAACTGTCAGAGTAAAAGTACCAAGGTCGTTACTATCTATGCCAAAGTTGCATTATTTATGAAGACTCTCTCTATTCTTTCTCTTCATCAGAGGGTTTCAGCAATATGAAGTTTGTTAGCATCTGGGAAAATTGTGCATGGGTATGGATCTGTATGGGCAGTCTTTGTCAAATTCTGGCCAAAAAGAGGGAGAAAGATAGGGACCCAGACTCAGGCGAGACTCAGGTGAAAGCAACAGAAGGCAATGTCCAACATGCTGAATGGAACGCTCTAACTAAGTGACTTTGTTTGTGTCTTGTGTTCTGAGTTAAGAGGATAGTTGTGACTTGTGATCTGAGTTACATGATCTATGTAATCAGTATCAAGATTATCAACAATAATTGAGAGAAAAGAAATCCTCTTGGGCCATCGATGGAGGGATAGAGGTTTATTGTTTGCTCAAAGGACATCAGTCTCTGCAAAGAAGATGTTGGACAAGATGTTGTAACATCTCAATTGTGTTGTGGCCTGGTCCCAATATGCAACTTGCACTTATTTGTTTTAGCCAAAATTTACCAAAGAGGGAGATTGTAAGTGCCCTGGCTGGAGAGTTGGCTTCATTTGTAAAACAAATAAGAAAGCAAGTTTACCCATATTCCCTCTGTTGTTTTAATATGTTGGGTTGAAGAAGTTCAACATCTGGACCAACATGTTATGTAAAATGTCACAACATCAGCATATGACATCGCGCCTGAAATTAAGTTAATATTAGTTAACTATGTTATATGTTGAATGTTTGTAACAGCTGTGACATGTAACCTAATTGTTTTAAGTGATCTAATTTATGAAAGAGGTTATCAGCAAATGAGCGTGGTTCTCCTAAACATGTTGTATTGAAGAAGTTCAACATATGGGACAACATGTTAGATGTAATGTCATGACATCTGACTAGACATCACGCCAACGGAATTGGTAATTCAGTTACAGTTCTGGTACTTAAATATTCTGAGAATATATGTGGCGTTTCTTATGGAGAATCTGAAGATCAATCAAGAATCAATCAGAATATTTGAAGAAAATGTTGTTTCTAAATATGGAGATATTTTAGGAACTAGAAGATTGAAGACCTTGATTGTAGCAGAAGTTTGTTGCTGTTTTGTAACAGCAAGGAGAAAAGCTTGCTGCGATTTTGAAGGCCCAAATCCAGTTGGGTAATAGGTTATAAATAGCAGATTGTAACCTAGGGTTAAACAGTCTCTTATAATGTAATATTGGAGGTGTTCTGTTAGGTAAACCTGTCAGTCTGTGGCAAGGTTACCATGTGTATAACTCGATACCTGTAGGTAAGAGTTTGAGTGTTCTTAGACGAAGCTGTGAAGCAAGTCTAAGTATTTTTTATTCATTGTAATGTAAGAAACCAAGTGGGAGGGCACTACTTCTTGAGTAGGAGTAAGACTTCTGTTGTTGCGACAATAGGAAAGGAAACTGGTAGGTTTCTATCTAGGAGTTCCTAGGTATAGGTTGCACTGGGTAAATGATTAAGTGAGGGATGGGAACTTGTGAAGTTTAGTCCTGAATTAATATTGCTGATAGTGGATCTTCTTCCTGGCTTGGTATGCCCCCAGAGTAGGTGTGTTTCACCGAACTGGGTCAACAACTGATTTGTGTTTTTACCTTCAACACTTTATAATTCTGTCTGTTATATATCAAGGTAAAACTGTAATGTTGTAACAGATGATGTCTCAGAACATGCTAAGACATCATGCTGATATCTGTGCAGGAGAAACAGAACTGTGAAGGTTGTTTGCTCTCTGCTGATCATGTGCAACAGATGAACAGAACTAGTTACATCGAGTGTTCTATCCTCTGCACCTTCAAAGTATATCTGGCGCAGCTTGGATAAAACTGTGCTTCTGTTATTCTTTAGTACTGAATCACAAAAAATTGGGTATCTACCTTGCAGTGTAGTTATTATGTCATATCAGATGTCTAGACATTGAGTATAACATCTGAAAACTGGCATACACCAGAATTTCAGTTATTAATAAAAAAAATTCAATAATGCAGACTATTATTTTAAGACAAAAGCACAACATTTCAAAGCAGTGACTATTCATTATTTGTTTCAATTGTTTTACTCTTGTATTCATAAACGCAGCCTCGCTTTAAATATGTTCCAATTCACCACTGCACTATTTAAAAATGGATAACATATCATTAAAGCATTTAATATAGAAGATATTTAATTTACTTAATTTTGTAAATCAATTTTAATTAAATATCATATTATTATTATTTTATACACTGCATCAATTCATTTTATTTTATGTTTATAGCGATTTGGTATTTTTTGAATGTATTTTTAAATTATTTTATGATAGTATATTAAAAAGTTAGTAAATTTATAATTATTTTAATTAAATCATTATGATTAAATAAATAATAAACTAAATTGTTAAATTTAAAAGTTATTTGATTAATTTGGCTTAATCTAGTCTAATATATGATGAGAAGTGTAGTTCTATTGGTTTAACTAATAGAGTTAATGATTGAAAAGAGTTAAAGGTATATAGTTCAACTTCAATCCATAACACTAACTATTAATTATTTGTTATTAAATTATTAAAAATATTTATTCTAATTATATGATTATAATTTTTTTGTCAAATAATTTAGTATCTGAAATTTTTATATTTAAAGATATATAAGTGACATATTGTAAATTCGAATGTATATCTGATTTAAAGATGAATAAGTGAAATATTATAAATTCGAATCTACATCGTGAATTTAAACTCACATATAATATTTCAGCACAACTATCTATTAAATTGACTTAACTTTCTATTATATCAGTTATTAATAAAATTTTAATGTAATTTTAAAAATGAAATTTTAGTCTATTATATTATACTTTATTTTATTAGTAGTTTATTTATAAATATTAGAACAGTCTCCGATTTGTTTGGACTAACCCTATTCATGATGACCTTGCTTGTCACAATGGAAAGATGTTTTTTTTTTTAAATTTTCAACTTTTTTCTCATTATAGCAATCTAACCCAACATTTTCATTTTTTTTTTTGCAGTAAGAGTATATTTTTTTGAAATTTAGATCTTCCTTTTTTATGCAAAAAAGTTTACATAGAGCTTTTAATTTTATAAGATTCTAAAATCTATCAAAGCTTTGTTAAATATTCCAATTTGAGATCTCGTAATTTTTATAAATATCTCAGTGGATTTCACAAAACTAATAAGATTATTCTTAGTTCTTCAACTTTTGTTTTCAAAGAATTGTTCTCTTTTTTTAGTTTCACAAAGACTTTAAGATGCACCTCACTTGTCCTCTCATTGAGGATCTTATGCTGTTCAGATTTTTTGCAATGAGGAAATTGCTTATTTTGAATGATTTTAAGATACTCATCATTCTTAATTTGTAACTTTTTTTTTTCTTTATTTATTTTATAAAGTTGGTTTTCAGAGATAAATATTTATCAGACAAAGTGTTTGAGTCACTTAAAAGATTATCAAACTCTACCTTAAGATGTTAATATAAAGAGCAAGATTGAGAAACATCTACCTCTTTGATATATGAGTTTGCCATTAGACACATGACGACTTACTTTCTTTTTTATTTTATTTTGAGGATGACATTTTATGCAGTTGTTGAATTTGTTTGGAATTCACAAACTCATTTTCACCCTCAACATGTTAGAATGTATCTTTGACGCTACTTCTTTCTATTTTGTAGAGAAATTTTTTTATTCCTAATCATTCCACTCAAAAATGTTAGTCAACTTTAGAATTCAATTATATGTACACACTTTGTTAGTTTTGACATTTCTTCAAGATCTTTTTCTCTTACACTGTTAAGTACTTAAACTTAGAGGCAATGCTCTGATGCCAATTGAAGTAAATAAAAATGTCACGAGAAAGGAGTGGGGGTTAAATTGTGATTCTTTTAAAATTTAGCTTTAACTTAATAAAAAGCATGATCTCTCAAGAAATCTTTGGAGGTGAAAGGTTAGAGTAAATATCATATAATATTTAGTGTTGTATGTGTGAGACTATGATCGACAATAAATAAATAAATAAATAAAGTAGAGTTTAAGAGAGATCACACAAGAGATATATACCGGTTCACCAAAGTCATTAGTCTAGTCATCATAGTCTGTGATATTTCTTTGTTGATGCTTGATAAATTTCCTTCTTGTGTACACCTTTATAACTATGTATTTTCTTAGTCTAATCGGGCTTACAATACTAATTAAATTAGCTTCAATGAGTTTACAAAGTAATGAACAAGATTTTGTATCACTTAAAGATATACAGTTTTGAGAGAGTTTGTTTGGATCAAAGAAATACTAAAATTTTACCATATGGTAGTGAAAGGTTTATAGAAATATGTTTAATGAAATATGATGATGATTCTTGAGGTGTGATGACTTTTGGTAAGAAAAATAGTATGTATGAATTTTTGAAAAGTTTAATACTTCTTTCTCCTTTTCTATATAAAGCCACATTTTTCAACAATAATGAAATGTTCCTTTTATAGATGAGTTTTGAATCAAAAGACATTGCAACTTGTTGGAGATGAATCTATTCAAAGTGTGATACGGTGGGAGAACTGACTTGAGGTTTTGCGTTTGTGTTCGCAAATGTTTCGGTTTAACAAGAGTCGCCACCGACTTTTATTTTATCCAAAAGGAAAGGTAAAAAAACACAGGAAAGACCTTTGAGATATTTTCTTGAGTTCGGGGGGTAGATTATGAAAAGGGAAGGTGCTAGCATCCTTATATCCATGGTTTTCCATGGGCTCTTAGTTACTTGTTTAGATCACTTGCTTTGCTTTTCCAATTGTTTGAAATGGTGCTTTGTGTGGTTTTGAAAATATTTTGAAAAGAGGCCATTGTTTAGGCAATCTTTGTAATGATTCTCGTTCGTAAGAATGTATACAAAGATGTTTGTCTTTTGAAAAATATTTCAATGTTTTGAAAGTTTGTTTGGAAATGTTTTGAAAATGTGTGTGTGTTTGTTTGAAAATATCAAGGATTGTTTGCAAATTAATCAAGTAACTAAAAGTATTCTACCTACTCAAAAGTCTTTCTTGTACATTTTTATTCATTTGACATTGTTGATTTACCATTGTATTGGTAAACAACCCTATCTTTAGATGTTAAACGGGACGGATGTGGGTCATCGTATGACCATGATAGCAATGGTGTCAAGTATCTTAGCAAGTTTTAGGGACTAAGATCATTTTGTTTTTTAGGCAACCTTGTCTAGCGTCATCGAAGGACTATGATCTTTTGTTTTGTTTGATTTTGCCAAGATACCTAGCATGCATACCATGGCCATTTTGTAAGGCAACCAAGTGGGTGAAACCCTAGGGGTGCTTGTGTGCAATGTGTTGTCATTTTTCATGCATTTTTGTCTTGTATTAGGTCATGCTATTTGTTTGATTTTGTCTTTATCATACAAACCCTAATTTACTAAACATGTATATAATGCGATAAATTGCGTAAAGTAAATCTAAACTATTACAACAATTATTATGGGAGGGGGATACAAGTTTTGAATGGGGAATATTGCACAAAATAAAACCCTAATTTACTATTACAACCCAATTGAATTTATTGTACAATAAATAAGTAAACAATTATTTAAATATGCAAATAAAAATGCAAATATGCAAAAATGTTTTGTAATTGTTTTATGTATGAGAAAATAAAATTATCTAAGTCTTAAAAAATAAGAAAAAATACTATTATTATTTTTGAAAGGGGAAACCCTAATTTTGTTTTAAAAGAAAATGTGTTTTCTATTATTATTATTTTATTTGTCCATTTTTTACAAGAAATAATAAATAAAATTATTTACAAGTGTTAAAAATTAAAATTAATATGGAAATAATATTTTATGCATATGAATAATAAAAATAAAAATGTATAGTATTTTTAAATTATTTACAAGTTTTATTTAAGAAAATAAAGTATAAAATCCTAACAAACTATTTATTATGCAAAAAAAATGATAAAATGCAAAAAAATAAAGAAAATATTTTTTGTGATTTTTTAATGTTCATAAAAAATTATTAAAGTCAATAATCATAAAAATAAAAATAAAATATGAAAAATAACAAAATATGCAAAGGGGGGGTGCAAATAGGAAACATGGGGGGTGCGAAAAGTCAGAAATGCAAGGCCCAAGCCCGCCAGGCCCAGAACCTGTCGTCCTTGTCCTCCAGCCAAACAAACGCGCGCGCTTCTGCTTCAAATCCTGTTCTTGCTCATGCTTGCATAAAATCAAAAACTCATAACACAAAAAATGTAGCTTATGAACTCACAATTCCAATGATATAAAATTCATGACCTAACTCTCAAAGATCAGGGAGAATTTTAATGACCCTAATTTCTGACCTAGTTTTTTCAGCATGTTCAACAACCAAATACTCTTAGCTCAGTTAATATAAATGGAAACTATGCATATGTACAACTTAAGAAAGTTAAGGACTACATTTTTGCTTCACAAATCAAAGCTTAAGGATGCCTAAATAAGGAGATAGAACTTTGAAGAATACCTTGTTCAGTTGAGTTTGGATATGGCAATGTGGGAACTTTGAGTGAGGCCTGAGGATCGTGTGAGCTTCCTTGAAGTTCCCTCAAGCTATCCCAATACTCAGCTTGCCTTGAGGATGCTTGAAACTCCTTGTAGAAGTCAACCTGCAACCTTGCATAATGAAAATGGTGAAGCTTGAAACATGGGTTACAGTTGCGAGACAAAGGCCTGGACAACTTAGATAGGATGTATGTAAAGTGTTTGAAGTCTTGAAACAAGAAACGCACGAGCCAATATTGATTTGGCAAGGGTTCTGCAGAAGATGCCCTGTTTGGGCAGAAATTGGTGTTTTGGGTGTTTGAGAGTGTTTGAGATGTTATGAATTCGTGCTTAGGCTTGCAACCAAGTTATGAAGTTGTTTCAAATGATGCCAAGGCTTGCCTTTATCAGATGGATGAGTTGTCTTGACTTTTGCAAGTTTCTTGCTTTTGAAGAAAAGTTGAAGTGACAATGCCCAAGGTGCTGTACTTGCTAGTTCTATGGCTGCACGGAGTTGGTATGCTTTGCCTGATAATTGTGGATCTTGTTTGCAACAAAATATCAGGTCCATGGCTCAAGAGTTGCAAAGTTTCAAAAAGCATGCTTTATCAAAATGGTATTGTGAACTTTATGCCATTTTTGGATTAATTCATTGTGCAATGCTTCAAAGATCAAAATAAAGCCACTGTCCACTGAATTAGCATTCAATTATGGAGCGTAGAAAGGATTAGAACCTGTAATACTAAGTACAAGCATGCTAGGACAGATTTGCAACTTGAACCATTGTGAAAAATGCCTTGAACAAAAGTGATAAATTTCCATTTTCCCTTCTTCGATTCTCCCTAACCATAAATGATCTTGGAGAGTTCTTGGACATTTTGGAAAGCTTGTAACATGCTCTACAATCCATCTTTGAAATGCAACTTGAGATATGTTGTACTCCAAAATTTTCCCTCCCATATTCCTCAAGATTTGACAAGAATAATTCTCAAAATTGCTCAAGATTGCTCAAGAGTTTGTACAGTCAAACCACCTCCTAAGCCAGCTGAAAGTAGGGCTTTGGTTCTTTCAAGGAATTTGAGGTTTTCAATGGCTCAATCAAGTCTCATAGGCCTATATGCATTCTCAAACACCTACATGCCAAGTTTCAAGACTCACAGTGTCAACTTGCACAATCAAAAGCTCCATTTGATCCACAGTTAACTGCAAGGGCAAAATGGTCATTTTGCAGTCAAAAGTCAGAATTTTTGGTCAACATATTATTTTGAGTCCACAATCATCATTTGATCAAATCTTGATCATGATTCCACAAGGATAGCTCAAAAATCATCAAGATGCAAAAAGTTACTATTTTTGGACAGTAGAAAAGTCAATTGTATCTTGACTAGGGCATAACTTTTTCATGGTTCATCAGAAAAATTCCATCCAATGCTCATTTTAAAGAGGATGACATTTCCTACAATACATATTCACATTCCAAGTCCAAGAAATGCTCTCATAAAAAGTTATCAATTTTGACATTATAGGTCAATTTCAACAAAAGTACCTTTTGAGTCAAAGGCCATAACTTGAGATTGGTAAATCCAAATGACATGGGACCAAAGGCATTGGTTAGAGGACTTCAGGACCTTTTCAAAATGTCCAAGAACATGTTCATATGATCAAAATTGAGCAAGATATGCATTGGAGAAGTTGGGAAATTTTTATGAATTTGCAAAAGTCAACTTTGCTCAAAACACCTTGTTTTTGCTAATGGGCCTCAAATCTCTTCTTGAAACTTCATCCATGGCCTATGCACGACCCATCAAGCTTAATGGAATTTATTTTCTTATTTTTTATTAATTAATTGGATTTTTAATTGATATTAATTCATTTAATTAATTTAAATTGTAGGAAAATACAAAGATTTGGTTTTTCAATCTTTTTGTGAAGCAAATATGGTCAAGATATGCTGGCAATTTCGTGTACAAATCAAAGATGCAAAAATCTCCAAAATTGGAAACTTTATTCAATCATGAAAATGCAAAAAGATTTGATTTGCAATCAAATATTCAATCATCAATTCCATGGATTTTTGCTCAAGATTGTGACCTAATTTCATTCCTCTATATATATTCAAGTAAACCCTGATGCAAGACACGCAAGAAAGCTGCAGAAAAGCCATAGCATATTGAAATTTTTCCAAGAAAAACTCAAAACTGTTTTCTGCATTCTAGGGCGATTTAAGGACTTTTATTGATTCTAATACCTTGCAGGAGTTCCCAGGGACGTGTGGCACTTGAATTCACGCATTAAAGCTCACAGAATCGTCCATTACAGAACCACAGTTTGAAGCTTTTTTCCAGAATCGTATTGTCTATTTCATGCGCATTTAACATGATTTCTTGTTTGTTTTGCATTGCTTGAATCCATATGAATCTAATGGCATAAGTTAATTGAATTATAATGCACAGAATCCAAAGATGCCATGAACAAGTTTTAGGGTTCATAAGCTTTGAAATTGGGGATTCCTAAAACAGGAAAAATTGAGACTTGTAAGACCCATGACTGAATTCGTTGAACCAAGACGAACAAGAAGGAACCCTCGCGAAATATTTATATAACCCATAGCTCTAATCGTTATTTTTCTTCATGGCATATTGTGGGGGTTAAAAACCCCGCAATCTGTTTATATTTTGCAGGAACAAATGAAGAAGACGATGACGCGTTGATGTCCTACTGGCTCGTTTGAAAAAAGCGCGCGTTTTGTTATAATTACAGCATATGGTTTATTTTCATATATAATCATTGCTCTTTATTTTAATATCAATTGAAACAACTTGGCTGAGTGGCAGGGACGCGTGCATATGACCATTGGGACCTGGGTTCGAATCACAGGTCCCCCAGAACATTTGTTTATATTTTTCTTCATATAATTACATGCAGGCTTCAGGAGGTGGTTCTACCATGCGCTTCAAATTTCCAGGCGCCAGGTGTCTCCAAGCCTGGATCCAGTGGCCAAAGATGATGACTACCATACACCTTAGTCAACGAGCATACAAGGAATTGCTAAAGTCAACGTGGCTGAACAGCTTAATGGGCCTGGGAATTGACAATAACACCTCCGTATTGGGCCATCACCCCCACAAGTTTATTTCTTTTCCTTTTTATTTCTTTCATTAATTATTATTATTATTTAATTAACCAAATTAACTTTTTTTTCATAATAAAATTCAGAAAACTAAAAATGTAATATTTTGTTATTATTATTATTTATTAATTTCACCCTTTATTATTTTTGTAAATAAATACTAACAAATTAATTTAGTTTTTTTAATTAGGTTAATTTCAATATTTTTTGCAATAGATAAAATAAATTAGAATTAGGGTTTTTACTAACTTTTGACTATTTTCTATTTATTTCATTAAAACATAAAAAACCAAAAATATTTCTTTTAATTAATTAATTAGTTTTAGGGTTAATTTAACTAATTGCAAAATAATAACAAACTTCTTTCTTTCTCAAAAAAGGGTCAAAACCCTAGAACTTCTCCGATTCAATTTTTTCGCGCGCATATTTATTTTTGATTAATTTTTTATCATTATTATGTAATTGCTCCGAGGATGTAATAGCTTTAATTAGGACTTTTTATCGCTTTTCTTTATTTTCCGCAATTTACTTTTCAAGGGTTTATTTTTGGCGATGTAAATACCCGACGCCTTGTAATAGTTTAGATTTATTTTCCGCAAACTAATAACTGCTAGATGTATGTTAATTAGGCTATGCATGACAAGACTTCTCTGAAATTAAAATCAACCCGTAGCTCACCATGACATGTACAAGATAACATAAACTGAAACCTGACACACATGCACGTGCCACTCTTAGGGTACGCCTCACTTGGTTGCCTCGACGTGGTCATTGAGTATAGGGTGTTTTATAGGTCGCCCTTCTGTCTAAAGATCCAAGTTGCCTCAAAACGGTTGCCTCGGATGAAAAGGATCTAGGACATTAGGGTTACCGCTAAGGCGTCCTACTATTGCTTTGGTGACCACCTGTCCCTATAATCGAATTGACCCGAAAAACTCCAACGACGGTGCTACCTACTCCTCAATAGTGGGATGGCACTGTCTAAAGGACATTTACACAACTTAATCCCTTTTGAGTAGGTAGAGGTTCTCAGGTACTTGCTCTTTCAAAATAAAAAATACTTTTTGCACTTACACTTTCAAACAAAGTTTTCAAAACAACACTTCATACACTCTTGAGGACATAAATAAGAGTTAAATCGAAGTTTTCAAACAAAACTCTTTTCAAAACCCACAAACACAAGAAAAGCAAAACTTTTTGAAAACATAGTGAGCAAGTACCTAAGAGCCCGTGGATAACCACGGATAGAAAGGGTGCTAACACCTTCCCTTTCTATAATCTACCTCCCGAACCGAGAAACATCTCGAAAAGGAATTTTGCTGTGCTTTTGTCCTTTCCTTGTTGGAGAAAATAAAAGACAGTGGAGACTCTTGCTTACCGCGACATTTCGCAAACCAGCATTAAAAACAGTTAGTTCTATTTCCACCGATCACAGAACTGGCGACTCTGCTGGGGAGATACTAATAAGTGAGGTGTACCTTAGGACTAGATCATTATGTTTTCAATTGTGTGCCTTGAATGCTTTAATTTTGTGGGCTTGTATCGGAGTTTCATAGATCCTAACCCGGATCTGGGGAATACCCTTTAGGTAAGTAGTAATAAACTGTGAGGGACCTGTCTAACATAGACCGACACGGGTGAAGCAGTAGCTACGTTGGTGTGACACCTTAGTCTGTACCGATATCCCTTGTATTGGAACTAGGAGAATATGGGTCTTCTGAGGAGTCATTAAGCACCAGCTGACCTTAGAACCTTAAATTGACCAACTTGGCCATAAAACAGTAGCAGTATGCTACACTCATTGAGGCTAAACTCTCGCGATGGTTCCGGCCGTAAATAAAAGTTGCCAAACTGGAATTATGACCGATTGAGGGTAGTCAGTGATATTGAGATCCTCTAGAACCCGATTACTATTTTTAGGACACGTCTTAACCAACTGAAACTGAAAGAGGGTAGTACCTAAACTTCATGCTGGCCTAAACTCTAAGGGTTGTCTTGTGTGACTTGTGTGCCTTTACCATGTTTACCTTTTGTGAATACTTGTGGTGTGCCTTTATCATAATATCATACCATCATAACATTGCATGCATCCTGCATAAGGACTAACCCATTTCAAAGACAAGAGGGTTTCATCTTTGCTCTGTTTTGTAGGACATCATGATGCCCCTGCGTAGGAACACTATCCGGCTCAACTTTGTTCAACCACCTGCTTTGCTTACAGAATTGGTTGGCAGGATTCCAAACACCACTTCCTTCATCAGGAAACATGGTTCTCTTCTCGGCTTAGTCACTTCAAAGTGGGACTTACAGTTGATGAGTGTCCTAGTCCAGTTTTATGATCCACTACACCATTGCTTCACCTTTCAAGACTTCCAGCTAGTCTCTACCCTGGAAGAATTCTTTGAGTTGCTTGGTATCCCTATTTTGGAACAGACTCCCTTTACTGGTTGGGAAAAGACTCTCAGGCCTGAAGAGATTGCTGCAGCCCTGCACTTGACCAAAGAGGAAGTAATGGCTAACTAGGAGACCAGAAGTGGAGTCAAGGGCTTTTTGGCTAAGTTTCTGGTTGGCAAAGCTAATGGTTTCTAGAATGACTTAGGCTTTCAAGCGTACGAGGATATTCTGGCTCTCTTAATCTATGGCCTGGTATTGTTTCCAAATCCTGACACCTTTTTCGATGTTAATGCCATAAGGATCTTCATCTCTCGGAACCCTGTACCCACTCTCTTGGGTGATATCCTTTATCAGCTCTATGCTCGTACTGCTCGAAGACGGGGAACCTTGCTGTGTTGTGCTCCTCTATTGGCGAGGTGGTTTATTTCGCACCTCCCCAAATTTGTACTGGAGAACAAAGAAGGAAGAGGCTGAGCTCATAGGATAATGTCTCTTACTGATAATGATATTATTTGGACTCTCAAAAGTTTAGATGAGGTGGCTGTTATTGATCGGTGCGGAGAGTATCCTAATGTTCCATTGATCGGAATCCGTGGAGGAATCTCTTATAACCCATGTTTAGCTCTCTTTCAGTTTGGAAGAGCTAGAAGGGAAGGGCCTCATGAGATGTTGATACCTCATATTGTCTTTGATTTTCAGGTAGATAGCGATGACCTGCGTCGTAGATTCATCAGAGCCTGGGATAGAGTTCACAAAGCTGACCCACATGAGCTGGGACCAAAAACTTCTCTGCCTATGGAGTCATATTTCAGATGGGTCCGCACCCGTGCTCAGAAGTTAGGTATGCCATACGAAGCTGTCAGACCTATTACTCTTGAAGTCCCTGATAAAGACGGGGTTCCTCCAACTGTTCTCCATCCTCATACACCTACTGATGTTGGCACACTAAAAAGGTCTTGGGCGCAACTGCAGGAAGAACAGGATTCTTATCGGGAAAGGTTCAACGAACAAGAACAGAAAATCCAGAAGCTGACTAAGCAGTTAGAGAACGAACGGATCCTGAATGACTATATCCGCACTGAGAAGAGGAGGCCATGGGAGAATTGATGGGCCTTGGATGTTTCTTTTACAACTTTTATTTACTTTTCAGTATTTTCATTCTTGTAACTCCTAAGGGAAATTTGTTGAACACTTTAAATTCCAAAGTTGAATCTAATAAAGTGTGTTTCCTTTTTGTCTACAAAGTTGAATCCCGATTGTCTTTGAAAACATAAATCATATGCATTTCATTCCATCATATGCATAACAGGTACCCTTTTTACAGGTCACTTATCTTCTTCGCTGTTTATTTCAGCAATCATCATGTCTTCTGAACCTTCCACTGAACAAGCTATCAAGGCCCTCTAGGCCCAGAATGCCCAGTTCTAAGAGTTGGTTGTGAGTCTAGCCAAGGGTCAACAGGAGTTGAAGACTCTGATCCTGAAGAAGAAGAAGAAGAAGAGGACCGTCTTGTTCAACACTGGACACAGATTTGGGAATGGATTACAGAATGAGGTTGAGCTAACTACCTCATCTGTAGGCAAAGACAGTCCACAAGAGAGAAGGGTTCCTAGTCCCGTGGTCTCCGACAACGAGACGGATTATAATGATGAACAGTATCCTCCTGATGAGGATAGGTATAAACAGTTGGAGGACCGCTTAAGTGCTATGGAGATACAGAAGGTGCCCGGGTTGGACTTCGGAGACCTAGGCTTATCCTCTGGGGTGGTGATTCCCCATAAGTTCAAGGCGCCTGCTTTTGCAAAGTACGACGGAACTTCCTGTCCTAAGCTGCACCTCCGATCGTATGTCAGGAAGATCCAACCTTATACAGCTGAAAAGAATTTGTGGATCCATTTCTTCCAGGATAGTCTTTCAGGGACTCAACTCGAATGGTTCTATCAGCTGGATGGGGCCAGTATTCGTAACTGGGAGGATTTGGCTACTGCATTCTATAAGTAGTATCAGTATAATTCCGACCTCGCTCCTACGCATACCCAACTCCAGGGTATGTCACTAGGGATGGGGGAAGGATTTAAGGAATATGCCCAAAAGTGGAGAGATCTGGATGGAAGGGTGCACCCACCTTTAACTGACCGTGAACTTGTGGATATGTTCTTAGGGATCCTGTCTGGTCCGTTCTTCAACCATTTGATTGGAAATTCTTCTGCCGGGTTTACAGACCTTATCTTGACTGGTGAGAGAATAGAAGCTGGTATCAAGTCTGGGAAGATACAGAAAGGTAGCTCCTCGAGTACTGAGAAGAAACCATTCAGGAAGGAATCTAGTGCAGTCTATGGTTCAACGAGACAGAATAAACCGAAACGCCGCCAAGCTGTCAACGCGGTGGTCATTTCAAAGCCTGCTGTTGCTCCTCAGCATTATAACCAACAAAGGGGTGAGATACCTAAAAGGCAGTTTACTCGACTCAGCATGACCTTGTCTCAGATATTGCCGCAGCTACTGACAACCAATCTGGTGACTCTGAAAGAAGCTCCGAAGATTGTGAACACAACATCTCCAAAGTACAATCCCAACGCCCGCTGCGCTTATCACTCTGACAGCCCGAGGCATAACACATATGATTGTTGGGCTCTGAAGAATAAGGTTCAGGACCTTATTGATGCTAAAGAGATAGAGTTCGAGGCGCCCGAAAGGCCCAATGTTGTGACTGCTCCTATGCCCAAGCATGGAGTGAATGCTGTAGAGGAAGACCTGTATGTAGCCTCTGTGGATGATATTGTTACTCCGCTGTTGACTGTCAAGAGGAACCTGTTTCTAGCCGGTTTATTTTCGGGATGTAGTGAAGGTTGCCATCTGTGTTCCGTTTCACCTACTGGTTGCCCATCTTTGAAGTCAGGTATCCAAAACCTGATGGATAATAAAGAAATCTTGTTTGAAAAGATTGTTGTTCCTGCTACCCATACTAAAGAAGTGTCCATTGTCACCATTTTCAATAATTCTCCCAAGACTCCCTCAAAGAAGCCTGTCAAAATCATGCCTGTTCAGAAGATTGCACCTATAATTATCACTGTTCCAGGGCCCATCCCCTATACATACGAAAAAGCTGTCTCGTGGCACTATGGGGCAGATGTTTATGTTCTCGGAGTAAAACAAGAGTTTGATACTGGTACCGGCGTCAGCAACATCACCGGGCCTGCTAAAGTCACTCGTAGTGGTAGGCTTTTCTTGCCAGATATTGCGCCACCAACTATCCAGAGACCTATTGTCATCACACCTGCAAGTGTGCCTACTTCCCTTCCTGATCAAGTTCCTATTTCTACCCCTACTGCCGAGTCATCCGATGCTCGGGGCAAAGGGATCGCCACAGATATGCCTTCCTAGACGGAGGCACCAAAGACCATCAATGTTGAAGCTTCCAAGCAGGAGATGGAAGAGATTCTTAAGATTATCAAGAAGAGTGATTTTAATGTAGTTAAGCAGCTGGGGCACACCCCATCTAAAATTTCTATGCTATCACTGTTGTTGTGTTCAGAGGCCCATGCCAAGGCTCTAATTACCTTCCTGAAGACGGCCCATGTGCCACAAGAGACATCTGCTGATCAATTTACCGATTGTGTGGCCAACTTAACTGTTGATAATGGTCTGGGTTTCTCCGACGCTGATCTGACTGCTAAAGGGAAGAACCATAACGATGCCCTGCATGTCTCCATTGAATGCAGGGGCACTACTCTTTCCCATGTGCTGGTTGACACTGGTTCCTCGTTGAACGTATTGCCCAAGAAGGCTCTAGACAGGTTGGACTGCAAAGGTTTGGAGCTCAAGCCAAGTAACATTGTCGTCCAAGCCTTTGACGAGTCTAAAAGGATGGTACATGGTGAGGTGGATATTCCAATCAGAGTTGGCTCTCAGGTCTTTGATTCTACATTCTATGTGATGGACATGCGACCGTCCTATTCTTGTTTGCTGGGTCGTCCATGGATCCATAAGGCTGGAGCTGTGACCTCCACACTACATCAGAAGCTGAAATACCCGGTCAGAGGGAAGATCGTGACAGTGCAGGGGGAGGAAGAATATATGGTCAGCCACCTCAACTCGTTCCGGTACATAGAGATGGATGGGGAGTTCATTGAGACCCCCTTTCAACACTTTGAAGAGGTTCCTCAGACACTGGCATCAGCAGAGACTGTGATTGAAGTTTCTCCTTTGAAGATGGCTTCCTTAAAGGATGCCCGGGCTGTTATTGAGAAAGGTGAGTGCGCAAACTGGGGCCGACTTCCTGATTTCACTCAGAAGACTGACAAGTTTGGTTTGGGTTTCACTGCAGAAGCTCAGAGGGCTGTTCGTCGTGCAAAGATTGGAAGACCTCCTGTGTTCATCAGCAACCCGAGAGTAAATCCTATTGAAGACGACGTGGAAGAATCTGAATTCGATAGCTGGATCTACCCAACGACCAACGGTGGACCTAACAACTGGACAGCGAAAGACTTCATACCTATTACTTTTGTCACTCAGTAATGAACTCCTTTGTTTTGAATTTGTAACAGACAATATTATGGAACTTTATGGCCCGGTGTCTTACCCGGGGCACCGTGGCTTCATTTGTGAGGGCTTTTGTGTGTCATTTTCATATATCATTAATAAAAGCATTGGATGTTTTTTGCATTTCAAATCTTGCGCTCCTTGGCTTTCTTTATTATATATTGCAAAACAACTATTTACACAGACTCACATATACAGGTCCCAATCCACTCTGGATCTCACTGGTAACGACTCTGCTACTGCCAGTTATGACTTCGAAAATCCGATCAACTTAGCCGAAGACGAAGGTGAAGATGATTGCGAAGTGCCCGGTGAGCTTGCAAGACTGCTACTCCAGGAAGAGAGGTCCATTCAGCCACATGAAGAGCTAGTGGAAACGGTAAATCTGGGTACTGAGACAGACAAAAAGGAAGTCAAGATCGGTGCAAATCTGGAGTCTAGTGTGAAACAACGGTTGATTCAGATGCTGCATGACTATGTTGAGATCTTTGCCTGGTCCTATGAAGATATGCCTGGGTTGGATGCCGACATTGTGGTTCATCATCTGCCTACCAAGGAAGAATGCCCTCCGGTAAAACAGAAGGTTTGCCGTATGCGTCTAGAGATGTCCGAGAAAATCAAAGCTGAGGTTATGAAGCAATTCGACGCCGGTTTTCTAGCAGTAACTTCTTACCCTCAGTGGGTTGCCAATGTGGTTATGGTACCAAAGAAAGATGGTAAGATCCGAATGTGTGTTGATTACAGGGATTTGAACAGGGCAAGCCCTAAGGATGACTTCCCTCTGCCTCACACTGACGTTCTGGTTGACAACACTGCTCAGCATAAGGTATTCTCTTTCATGGACGATTTCTCCGGTTATAACCAGATCAAGATGGCTCCTGAAGACATGGAGAAGACCACTTTTGTTACTCAGTGGGGCACCTTCTGTTACAAGGTCATGCCTTTTGGGTTGAAAAATGCTGGGGCAACCTACCAACGTGCCATGGTTGCTTTGTTTCATGACATGATTCACCATGAGATCGAGGTATACATCGACAATATGATTGCGAGGTCCCAAACTGAGGAGGAACACCTTGACCATCTACAGAAGTTGTTTGACCGGTTGAAGTTGTACAAGCTAAGATTAAACCCGAACAAGTGCACCTTCGGGGTGAGATCTGGAAAACTGCTAGGCTTCGTCGTGAGCGACAAAGGTATTCAAGTGGACCCTGCCAAAGTGAAAGTCATACAAGAGATGCCAGTTCCCAAGACAGAAAAAGAAGTCAGAGGCTTTCTAGGACGGCTGAACTACATTGCCCGATTCATCTCGCACCTAACTGCTACTTGTGAACCAATCTTCAAGCTACTGAAGAAAGATCAAGTAGTACGTTGGAACGATGAATGTCAGGCCGCTTTCGAAAGAATCAAAGAGTATCTCCAAGAGCCACCCATTCTTATGCCACCGGTTGAAGGGAGACCTCTAATCTTATACTTGACAGTACTGGACAACTCAATGGGGTGTGTGCTGGGGCAGCAAGACGAGTGTGGCCGAAAAGAGCACGCTATTTATTACCTTAGCAAAAAGTTTACCGACTGTGAGACCCGATACTCACTGCTCGAGAAAACTTGTTGCGCTTTGGTATGGGCTACTCGCCGGCCGAGACAGTATATGTTGACTCACACTACTCTATTGATTTCCAAAAATCAAATATATCTTCGAAAAGCCTGCCTTGTCCGGAAGAATAGCAAGATGGCAGATGATCTTGACTGAATATGACATCCAGTACACGAATCAAAAAGCAATCAAGGGAAGTGTGTTGGAAGACCATTTGGCACATCAGGCAGTGGATGATTACCAGTCGATGAATTTTGAATTTCCAGACGAGAATATCATGTTAGTGACTGATTGTGAAATACCTGGACCGGATGAAGGACCTGAGGAAGGATCCCGATGGTCTATGCACTTTGATGGAGCCTCGAACGCTTTGGGTAACGGTATTGGCGCTGTGATCATATCTCCTAAAGGCTCTTATACTCCACTTACCGCCCGACTATGTTTCAACTGCACCAACAACATGGCGGAGTATGAAGCATGCATCATGGGTCTTCGAGCTGCAATGGACCTAAGGATCAAGTTTCTGAGTGTCTTCGGAGATTCCGCTCTCGTGATCAGTCAGATCAAAGGCGAGTGGGATACGAAACACCCAAATCTTATTCCTTACAAGGAGTATGTAATGACGTTGATTCCTCATTTTGAGGAGATAACCTTTGAACACTTCCCAAGAGAGTAGAATCAGTTGGCGGACGCGTTAGCTACGATGTCTTCTATGTTCAAAGTCAAATGGGACAACGAGGCTCCCCGGATCATTATTTGGAAATTGGACGAACCTGCACATTGCTGTGATCTTGAGACCGAAGAGGTAACAGAAAAGCCTTGGTATCATGAAGTAAAGAGGTACCTCGAAGCTCAAGAATACCCCGAGGGTGCATTCTTTAATGACAAGAAGTTTCTGAGAAGGTTCACGGCAAAGTTCTTCCTCAGCAATGACATTCTTTACAAACGAAACCATGATTCAACCTTACTGCATTGTGTGGATAAGACTGAAGCAGAAAGGATCATGGCGGAGCTGCATGAAGGTACCTTCGGAATTCATTCTAGTGGGCATACGATGGCAAAGAAAATCCTACGGGCAGGTTATTACTGGTCTACCATGGAAGCCGACTGTTACCAACATTCTCGGACATGTCACAAATGCCAGATCTATGCTGATAAGGTGCACATTCCTCTAGTTCCTCTGAACATCTTGACAGCACCTTGGCCTTTTGCAATGTGGGGCATTGATATGATCGGCGAGATCAGACCTACGGCATCCAACGGACATCGCTTCATCCTGGTAGCAATTGATTACTTTACAAAATGGGTTGAAGCAGCTTCCTTTGCCACCGTAA
Source organism: Vicia faba (assembly GCA_948472305.1). Lineage (NCBI taxonomy): Eukaryota > Viridiplantae > Streptophyta > Magnoliopsida > Fabales > Fabaceae > Vicia > Vicia faba. The sequence goes on from OX451738.1 coordinate 1,375,108,409, forward strand.
CCAAGAACGTCGTGGCACGGTTCATTCGGCACAATTTGATTTGTCGATACGGTGTACCAGAGAGGATCATTACAGACAATGGTACCAATCTTAACAACAAGATGATCACTGAGCTCTGCGAGCAATTCAAGATACAGCACCACAACTCTTCTCCCTACCGGCCGAAGATGAATGGGGCTGTAGAAGCAGCTAATAAGAACATTAAGAAGATTGTGCAGAAGATGACAGTGACCTACAAAGATTGGCACGAGATGTTACTGTTTGCTCTTCATGGGTACCGTACCTCAGCACGAACGTCAACAGGGGCAACATCCTATTCCTTGGTATATGGTATGGAGGCAGTCTTACCTATCGAAGTTCAGATACCCTCTCTCTGGATAATGAAGATTGCAGGTTTGAGCGAAGATGACTGGATCCAGACCCGTCTTGATCAACTAAACCTAATTGACGAAAAGAGACTCACTGCTATTTGTCATGGTCAGACGTACCAAAAACGAATGATCAAGGCATTTAACAAGAAAGTCAGAAGACAAGAGTATCAAGTCGGAGACCTGGTAATCAAGCGCGTCATCCTACCTCAAGGTGACCCCAGGGGAAAATGGACCCCTACGTACGAAGGGCCATTTGTGGTTAAGAATATCTTCTGAGGACGAGCGATGATTCTAACCACCATGGATGGTGACGACCTTCCTCACCCCGCCAATGCAGACATAGTAAAAAGATACTACGCATGATTAAAGACCCGCTAGGTCGACTGGCATAGGAAAAAAATAAGGGCTTCCCGGCGAACCAAAAGGGTTCGAGCAAAAATAAGGGATGAAAATAAAAAATCTGTACACCCGGCAAGCCGAAAACCTGAAAAGGCGGCTTGGGCAAAAATGGGTATCCCGGTGGACTGAAAACCCGAAAGGGCGGTCCAGGCAAAAGTTAGGGATAAGCGTAATACTATGTCTCATTCGATCACCCTGCATCCAGACTTCGGTATCAACCATCAGGCTCTGACGGCACCAATACATCAGATTCATCTACAACTAAGCAGCAAAGTGATGAGACGCTTGAAGACATAAAGGCGATAGCAGAGTTGGAACCCAGTGGGATTTTTCACATAGCTGTTTTGTTTCCTTTTCACGAATTGTATAAACTCTATTTTGTTCGGCGGCGTTCTCTTACTAGGACGCCAGCCTCTTGTACACAAAACGCCTATTTACAGGCAAATTTCAAAATCAATACAAGTCTATTTTTCAGACAAATCGCAAATTGTTTTTCCTTTATCTGTTTTGTTTTGCAAAGGACGTCCAATGTTCATTTTTGATATATGCATTTGACATTAATTGCTGATCATAAATATTTGCATGCAAAACAAAGGACTAATTACGGGTGACATCGGAAGCAGGGGCAATAAGAATTGTCTAAGCGATCTAGTTGCTCTGTCCGCCAAGGTACCAAGGTGGGTTCAGTTGAAGGATATGACCAAGATACCTTCATTCCCCGCAGAGTAAGACAAGAATCAGCGATACTCTCCCCAAGCAGAGTTGGTCTCCCATCAGCCCTAAAAAGGCACAGTATCCCCAACAAGATTCAGCAATACTCTCCCCCAAGCAGAGTTAGTCTACCGTCAGTCCTGAAAAGTTGGGTATCCCCAGAAGATCTCAATATTCCCTAGCAGAGTATACAGATATTCCTCAGCAAGCATCCCCGACAGTCTTCATATTCCTCGACAGAAATAGAAGATTGTTCCCCGGCGGAATACAAGATGCCCTCAGTGGAGCCATTTCCTCAAAAGTTTCCCCAGGAGAGTTGAATCATCTCCCCAGTAGATTCTAGAAGCTTATCCCCTACAGAGTACAAAGGTTACTCCCCACCAGAGTCTAACTGGGTTATCCTCAACAAATTGCAATGGAAAGATCGTCCGCAGTGAAGTTCTTCCTATCCCTAGTGGAGTTCATCAAAATCCCCAAGAGAGCTCATCAACAGAACCCCCAGCGGAGTTACCGTTAAAATCTCAGCGAAGCATCTCTTCTCCACAGAGCAATTCCCCGCAGAGTAATCTCTTCGCCATGTTTATTCCCCAACGGAGTCATCTTCTCCTACAGGTTTATTCATGCAATCATCTTCGTTCATCATCCCCAGCGGAAACGAAGAATTCAACATCATTCTCCAGCAGCTATTCAGGATTTATTTTCCCCAGCTAAAACATCACATCTTCATACATTGTGATATGCATACGCATCATACAACATAAATCTCATTTACTTTGAGAACATCATGGCATCATGCATTTCATACATCATGTCATTGCACGCAACTAACGTTTTGCCTTTTCAGGAAAAGGTCAATCAAAAGATGATTACCATCAACCTTTGCAGTTCCAGATCAACACATGTAACATGCCAGGAAATATCTGTGAACGTTTGATTGTAGATCTATACCTGTAACTAGCCAGGAAAGTTATCTATATGAAGAGATTAAAGATCAACACCTGTAACAGGCCAGGAAACCATCTTTCTTTCTCAGGTTAGAGATTAATACTTGAAACCAGCCAGGACAACTATCTCCCCGACCACCCTTTCTTAAGTTCCAGATTAAATACCTGTAACTAGCCAGGAAATATCTGTGGACGACTGATTGTAGATCTATACCTGTAACTAGCCAGGAAAGTTATCTACATGAAGAGATTAAAGATCAACACCTGTAACAAGCCAGGAAACCATCTTTCTTTCTCAGGTCAGAGATTAATACCTGAAACCAGCCAGGAAAACTATCTCATCGACCAACCTTTCTTAAGTTCCGGATTAAATACCTGTAACTAGCCAGGAAATATCTATGGACGACTGATTGTAGATCTATACCTGTAACTAGCCAGGAAAGTTATCTACATGAAGAGATTGAAGATTAATACCTGTAGCAAGCCAGGACAACTATCTTTCTTTCTCAAGTCAGAGATTAATACCTGAAACCAGACAGGAAAACTATCTCCTCGACCAACCTTTCTTAAGTTCCAGATCAACACCTGTAACTAGCCAGGAAATATCTGTGAATGACCGACTATAGGTTAACACCTGAAACCAGACAGGAAAACCACCTATATGAACTGATTGTAGATCTATACCTGAAACCAGATAGGAAAGTTATCTACATCGAAGAGATCGAAGATTAATACCTATAGCAAGCCAGGAAAACTATCTTTCTTTCTCAAGTCAGAGATTAACACCTGAAACCAGACAGGACAACTATCTCATCGGCCAACCTTTTCTAAGTTCCAGATTAACACCTGTAACTAGCCAGGAAATATCTGTGAACGACGGATTATAGATTAATACCTGAAACCAGACAGGACAACTATCTACTTGACCATCATCAGGAAACCATACACAGGTTCCTTCTTTCAACCCACCAGGTTACGACTCAACAAACAATCTCCAGATGGCATCTGTAAGCCTATTCCCGACATCACATTGCTGATACTACACCATGCGAGTGCAAATTTCCGGGCACTCTAGTGTTCAATCATCTTCCACCTTCGAATCACGAAAGGCACGCAAGCCAATCTACATCCTCAGGTTTAAGAAGATTGAACAGGGGCAACTGTTGTACCCCAAAATTTTCCCTCCCATATTCCTCAAGATTTGAGAAGAATAATTCTCAAAATTGCTCAAGATTGCTCAAGAGATTGTACAGTCAAACCACCTCCTAAGCCAGCTGAAAGTAGGGCTTTGGTTATTTCAAGGAATTTGAGGTTTTCAATCGCTTAATCAAGTCTCATAGGCCTATATTCATTCTCAAACACCTACATGCCAAGTTTCAAGACTCACAGTGTCAACTTGCACAATCAAAAGCTCCATTTGATCCATAGTCAACTACAAGGGCAAAATGGTCATTTTGCAGTCAAAAGTCAGAATTTTTGGTCAACATCTTATTTTGAGTCCACAATCATCATTTGATCAAATCTTGATCATGATTCCACAAGGATAGCTCAAAAATCATCAAGATGCAAAAAGTTACTATTTTTGGACAGCAGAAAAGTCAATTGTATCTTGACCAGGGCATAACTTTTTCATGGTTCATCATAAAAATTCCATCCAATTCTCATTTTAAAGAGGATGACATTTCCTACAATCCATCTTCACATTCCAAGTCCAAGAAATGCTCTCATAAAAAGTTATCAATTTTGACATTATAGGTCAATTTCAACAAAAGTACCTTTTGAGTCAAATGCCATAACTTGAGATTGGTAAATCCAAATGACATGGGACCAAAGGCATTGGTTATAGGACTTCAAGACCTTTCCAAAATGTCCAAGAACATGTTCATATGATCAAAATTGAGCAAGATATGCATTGCAGAAGTTGGGAAATTTTTATGAATTTGCAAAAGTCAACTTTGCTCAAAACACCTTATTTTTGCTAATGGGCCTCAAATCTCTTCTTGAAACTTCATCCATGGCCTATTCACGACCCATCAAGCTTAATGGAATTTATTTTCTTATTTTTTATTAATTAATTGGATTTTTAATTGATATTAATTCATTTAATTAATTTAAATTGTAGGAAAATACAAAGATTTGGTTTTTCAATCTTTTTGTGAAGCAAATATCGTCAAGATATGCTGGCAATTTCGTGTACAAATCAAAGATGCAAAAATCTCCAAAATTGGCAACTTTATTCAATCATGAAAATGCAAAAAGATTTGATTTGCAATCAAATATTCAATCATCAATTCCATGGATTTTTGCTCAAGATTGTGACCTAATTTCATTCCTCTATATATATTCAAGTAAACCCTGATGCAAGACACGCAAGAAAGCTGCAGAAAAGCCATAGCATATTGAAAATTTTCCAAGAAAAACTCAAAACTGTTTTCTGCATTCTAGGGCGATTTAAGGACTTTTATTGATTCTAATACCTTGCAGGAGTTCCCAGAGACGTGTGGAACTTGAATTCACGCATTAAAGCTCACAGAATCGTCCATTATAGAACCACAGTTTGAAGCTTTTTTCTAGAATCGTATTGTCTATTTCATGCGCATTTAACATGATTTCTTGTTTGTTTTGCATTGCTTGAATCCATATGAAGCTAATGGCATAAGTTTATTGAATTATAATGTACAAAATCCAAAGATGCCATGAACAAGTTTTAGGGTTCATAAGCTTTGAAATTGGGGATTCCTAAACCAGGAAAAATTGAGACTTGTAAGACCCATGACTGAATTCGTTGAACCAAGACGAACAAGAAGGAACCCTCGCGAAATATTTATATAACCCATAGCTCTAATCGTTATTTTTCCTCATGGCATATTGTGGGGGTTAAAAACCCCGCTACCTGTTTATATTTTGTAGGAACAAATGAAGAAGACGATGACGCGTTGATGTCCTACTGGCTCGTTTGAAAAAAGCGCGCGTTTTGTTATAATTCCAGCATATGGTTTATTTTCACATATAATCATTGCTCTTTATTTTAATATCAATTGAAACAACTTGGCTGAGTGGAAGTGACGCGTGCATATGACCATTGGGACCTGGGTTCGAATCCCAGGTCCCCCAGAACATTTGTTTCTATTTTTCTTCATATAATTACATGCAGGCTTCAGGAGGTGGTTCTACCATGCGCTTCAAATTTCCAGGCGCCAGGTGTCTCCAAGCCTGGATCCAGTGGCCAAAGATGATGACTACCATACACCTTAGTCAACGAGCATACAAGGAATTGCTAAAGTCAACGTGGCTGAACAGCTTAATGGGCCTGGCAATTGACAATAACACCTCCATATTGGGCCATCACCCCCACAAGTTTATTTCTTTTCCTTTTTATTTCTTTCATTAATTATTATTATTATTTAATTAACCAAATTAACTTTTTTTTCATAATAAAATTCAGAAAACTAAAAATGTAATATTTTGTTATTATTATTATTTATTAATTTCACCCTTTATTATTTTTGTAAATAAATACTAACAAATTAATTTAGTTTTTTTAATTAGGTTAATTTCAATATTTTTTGCAATAGATAAAATAAATTAGAATTAGGGTTTTTACTAACTTTTGACCATTTTCTATTTATTTCATTAAAACATAAAAAACCAAAAATATTTCTTTTAATTAATTAATTAGTTTTAGGGTTAATTTAACTAATTGCAAAATAATAACAAACTTCTTTCTTTCTCAAAAAAGGGTCAAAACCCTAGAACTTCTCCGATTCAATTTTTTCGCGCGCATATTTATTTTTGATTAATTTTTGATCATTATTATGTAATTGCTCTGAGGATGTAATAGCTTTAATTAGGACTTTTTATCGCTTTTCTTTATTTTCCGCAATTTACTTTTCAAGGGTTTGTTTTTGGCGATGTAAATACCCGACGCCTTGTAATAGTTTAGATTTATTTTCCGCAAACTAATAACTGCTAGATGTATGTTAATTGGGCTATGCATGACAAGACTTCTCTGAAATTAAAATCAACCCGTAGCTCACCATGACATGTACAAGATAACATAAACTGAAACCTGACACACATGCACATGCCACTCTTAGGGTACGCCTCACTTGGTTGCCTCGACGTGGTCATTGAGTATAGGGTGTTTTATAGGTCGCCCTCCTGTCTAAAGATCCAAGTTGCCTCAAAACGGTTGCCTCTGATGAAAAGGATATAGGACATTAGGGTTACCGCTAAGGCGTCCTACTATTGATTTGGTGACCACCTGTCCCTATAATCGAATTGACCCGAAAAACTCCAACGACGGTGCTAACTACTCCTCAATAGTGGGATGGCACTGTCTAAAGGACATTTACACAGCTTAATCCCTTTTGAGTAGGTAGAGGTTCTCAGGTACTTGCTCTTTCAAAACAAAAAATACTTTTCGCACTTACACTTTCAAACAAAGTTTTCAAAACAACACTTCATACACTCTTGAGGACAGAAATAAGAGTTAAATCGAAGTTTTCAAATAAAACTCTTTTCAAAACCCACAAACACAAGAAAAGCAAAACTTTTTGAAAACATAGTGAGCAAGTACCTAAGAGCCCGTGGATAACCACAGATAGAAAGGGTGCTAACACCTTCCCTTTCTATAATCTACCTCCCGAACCGAGAAACATCTCGAAAAGGAATTTTGTTGTGCTTTTGTCCTTTCCTTGTTGGAGAAAATAAAAGAAGGTGGCGACTCTTGCTTACCGCGACATTTCGCAAACCAACATTAAAAACAGTCAGTTCTATTTCCACCGATCACAAGATACCTCATGGAACTAGGTGAAAAATTGCCACGAAGTTAGGTAAAAAATCTGCCTAAACTAGGGCAAAATTTCACTAAGTTAAAAAGTTTATGGACCCCTATTCATAAAATCATAACTTGATATACAAGTATCTTTTAGGAAAACTTTGTGAATCAAAGTTGTAGATTTAATGGAGGACTACAACTTTCATGTTTGGAGTTTTCTTTGAATCCAATTGAATCATGGTGAAAAAGTTGTGAAAAATTAGGAAAAAATAAGAAATTTTCCATAACTTAGAAAAATTCTAAGTTATGAAAAATTTCAAATTAAAACCCTAAATTGAAATTTTAGGTTTCTTGGTCAACAAGTTTCACATTTTGACATGTCTTGATGAATTATGAACTTTGACACTTGATTTTGACCAAAAAGTCAAAGTTTGACTTTTCAGTATACAATTGACTTTTGATCAGTTGACTGCAAAATTCATCTGTCAATCCTATACATTTGAGATTTTTTGAACCATGTGATTAGGTCAAGATGATGCTATTGAGTCCTTGAAATCATGATTGAACCCAATTGGTCATTGGCTAGGTTAAAAATCAGAAATTGCCCTTTCTCAGTCAAAACCCTAATTTTGACCATTTTGCCCTTTTGATGATCTGATCAAATTTATTGAGGAGTTGTGATCCAAACTTGATCAAATGGTACATAGGATCCTATAATGTTGTTGTGGATAAAAAATTATGAAGTTTGACTGTAAATTGGCCATGATTGACTTTTTCCCCAATACAGTTGATTTTTAGGTCAACTGTCCAATTGACTGGGCAAAATGTGATTCAAGGCTGGAAACTTGGTATGAGCAATATTAGGGGTCCAAGATGGTGTATGAAAGTCACATGAAGCATTAATGGTCCAAAAATCCTTGTGCAAACTCAAACCCTAATTTTAGGTTATCAGTGCAAGGAGATGTCTTGAGCTGAGCAAACCCTAATCTGGTCTTAAGTCCAAGAAGTCTTGTGAGGAAAATATTGATAATATGAGAGGGTAAATTTTGGGGTACAACAGCTGCCCCTGTTCAATCTTCTTGAACCTGAAGAGTTAGATTGGCCAATTTTGTCGTTCGTGACTCGAAGGTAAAAGATGATTGGACACTAGAGTGCCCGCAAATTTGCACTCGTCAAAGTATAGTTGAGGGAATGGGCTTAAAGATTCCATTTGGAGATATGTCAGAATCTTATCGGAGATGGGCTTGTAGATGCCATCCAAGAATTTTTGTTGAGTTGTAAGTTGTCAATCAAAAGAATAAGTATCAGAATGGTATCTGTGTCTGGAACGTATCTGAACTGTATCTGGAGACTGAATCTGTATGAGCAAGGGAATAACAACCGTGTTTGGAGCGTATCCGAGTTGTAACTATACTTGAATCTGAATGAATAACAAAATGAATTTCGTGTCTAGAGTGTATCTGTATTGTATCTGAGTCTGAAATCTGAATAAGCGGCAGAATAGCAATCGTGTCTGGAGCATCTCTGAGCTGGGGAAAATCAGAATAAGTGACAGAATGGCAACCGTGTCTGTAGCGTATCTGGACTGTATCTTGACTTTGAATTCTGAATGAGTAATAGAATGACTTCCGTGTTTGGAGTGTATCTTTACTGTATCTGAATAAGAGATTTAAATGAGCAACAGAATGACTTCCGTGTCTGGAGTGTATCCGTACTGTATCTGAAATCTTTGAATATTTGTTAAAGATAGTTGTTAATCTTATCCTGAAAAGGGTAAAATGTTATCTGAAACACAAAGTTATGTTGTATGTAATGTATGATACAATATATGTGCTTTATCAATGTTTATGATATATGCATGTAATGTATGCGCATGTAAGCTGATTTGCTGTATTGCTGAAGAAAATAAATCCTTGACTGCTACCGGGGAAAATAAATCCTTGACAACTGCTGGAGATTCAAAATCTTTTATTGCTGATGATGAGAAACCCTTGTCAACTGTTGGGGATAATAAATCCTTAGTGACTTTACTGGGGATATGGGGATCCTTCAAGTCTTGAAATTGGAATATTGACAAAAATCTGCTGTGAGAGTAACGCCAAAGACTGCTTGAGAAATTTGCTTGGAGAATCCAGAGAACTTTGATGACGTTTACTGGTGATCACACAAAGGGAATCCTTATTCTGCTAGGGAAAAGGGAAAACTCTGATGACTTATGCGGGGTATTAAGAATGAGAATCTTCATTCTGGCGACCTTATTGGGGAATTGAGAATGAGAATCTTCATTCTATTGAGGAATAAAAACTCTGCGGGGAAGAAGGCTTACTACTGAGGAGTAGGTCCAGGAGTTTGGGTTGTCTGCCACTCTACTGGGGAATCAACCTAGGTTGGGGGTAGACAAAAGTTAACTGTTATCTGGTTGATTCTCAGTCTTCAAGACAACTTGCTGGGAAGTTTGGAGAAACTGGATGGTCTCTACTGGGGAGTGATAGTTGGAAATCTTGACTCGACTGGGGAAGAAGGTTTCATCTCCGCTGGGAATTTGTTAACTCAAAGTTTTTTTTTCTCCATTGTGGATTGGGAGTTTGAAAACTTAACTCTGATGGGAATTAAGGGTTTGAAATTATGACTCCGCTGGGGATATGTATTTCAAGGTTTTAGCTCCACTGGGGATCTAGATGATGTACTGTAGGGATTGCTCCTGGAATAGCCTAAAGATGTTTTCCTATCCTTTCAGTCTGACAGTAATTGTTCTTTTCCACTTTTTTTATTTGTAAACAGTAATTATGTTCAAATGCATATGTTCATCAATGAATCATCGGACGTTTTTGCAAATAAAAAGATAAGTGTAAAAAAGAAAAAGACAAAAGGTTTTCTGCATTTTAAAGAGGTATCTTTGTATTTACTTTGAATAAGTATTTGTGTACAAAGGAGACAGACATCCTAGTAAGAGGATGATTTCGTGAAAAATGAGAAAAATTTTATACAAAGAAAGATAGATATGTGTAAAAAATCCCATGGGGTTCCCATTTTTCTATAGCCTTCGTAACTCCGAATATCTTGTCCATTCGTTGCTTCGGCCGAAGATGATTAGATTGATCAGAAACTCAGAGTTTGTTAGTGAAGAGATTATCCTTAAAGTGATACAACGAGATATAGTCATACGGTTTAATTCCCTAACTTTTGCCTGGACTGCCCTTTCGGGTTTTTAGTCCACCAGGAAACCCTTTTTTGCCCAAGTCGCTCTTTCGGGTTTTCAACTTTCTAGGTGTACAATTTTTTTTTATTTATCCCTATTTTTTTCCTGAACCGCCCTTTCGGGTTTTCGATTCACCGGGATGCCCTTTTTTTCCTAGGTGTGTCAACCTAGCGGGTCATTTATGCGTAGTATCTTTTGACTATGTCTGTGTTCGCAGGGTGCGGCAGGTCGTCACCGTCCATGGTGGTTAAAATCATTGCCCCACTAGAAAAGATGTTCTTGATCACAAATGGTCCTTCGTAGGTAGGAGTCTATTTTCCCCTGGGATAACTTTGTGGCAAGATGATGCGCTTGATCACTAGATCTCCAACTTGATACACTTTTCGTCTGACTTTCTTGTTGAAAGCCTTGATCATCCGATTTTGATACGTCTGACCGTGGCAGACAGCAGTAAGTCTCTTCTCGTCAATTAAGTTTAACTGGTCAAGCCGGGTTTGGACCCAATCGTCTTCACTCAAACCGGCATCCTTCATGATTCTCAAGGAGGGAATCTGAACCTCGATAGGCAAGACAACTTCCATGCCATATACCAAAGAATAGGGTGTTGCCCCAGTTGATGTGCGTGTCGTGGTACGATACCCATGGAGAGCAAACAATAACATTTCATGCCAGTCCTTGTAGGTGACTTTCATCTTTTGTATGATCTTCTTGATATTTTTGTTCGCAGCTTCGACAACACCGTTCATCTTCGGCCGGTAGGGAGATAAATTATGATGTTGAATCTTGAACTGCTTGCACAAAGCGGTGATCATAGTATTGTTAAGGTTTGTACCGTTATCGGTGATGATCCTTTCGGGGATACCGTACCGGCAAATAAGATTCTGCTTGATGAAGCGGGCAACAACATTCTTAGTAACAGATGCAAAGGAAGCTGCTTCGACCCACTTGGTGAAATAGTCAATGGCCACCAGAATGAAGCGGTGTCCATTGGATGCTGTAGGCTTGATCTCTCCAATCATGTCGATTCCCCATATAGCAAACGGCCAAGGAGCTGTTAAGACATTTATAGGAACTGGAGACACGTGTACCTTGTCTGCATAGATTTGACATTTGTGACAAGTGTGGGAGTGTTGATAGCAGTCAGCTTCCATGGTAGACCAGTAATAGCCTGCCCTTAGAATCTTCTTATCCATCGTATGCCCGCTAGAGTGAGTGCCAAAGGTACCTTCATGCAATTCGGCCATGATCTTTTCAGCTTCAGCTTTGTCCACACAACGGAGCAGAATAGAGTCATGATTGCGCTTGTACAAAATGCTATTACTTAGGAAGAACTTAGATGAGAACCTCCTTAAGAACTTTTTGTCGTTGACTGAAGCTCCTTCATGGTATTCTTGTGCCTCGAGATACCTTTTGACTTCATGAAACCAAGGTCGGTCCACTACTTCTTCGGTATTAATCTCGTGACAATGTGTCGGTTCGTCCATCCGTTCAATTATGATTTGGGGAGCCTCATTGTCCCATTTAAGTTTAAACATGGATGACATTGTAGCTAGAGCATCTTCTAGCTGATTTTCTTCTCGCGGGAAGTGCTCGAAGGTAATCTTCTCGAAATGTGATAACAGTGTCAAGACATGTTCTTTGTAAGGGATGAGGTTTGGATGCTTAGTGTCCCACTCTCCTTTGATCTGACTAATGACCAAAGCTGAGTCCCCAAACACAATCAAAGATTTGATTCCCAAGTCTATGGAAGCCTTGAGTCCAAAGATGCAAGCTTCATACTCTGCCATGTTGTTCGTACAATTGAAGCAAAGTCGAGCAGTGAAAGGTGTATGGCAACCCTCTGTGGAGATGAGTACCGCGCCGATACTGTTACCAAGCGCATTGGAGGCCCCATCAAAGTATAGAGTCCATCGGGATCCTTGTTCAGATCCGTCATATGGTCTGAAATCCTCAATGTTGTCCAATGTCATGATGTCTTCGTCGGGGAAGTCAAACTTCATGGATTGGTAATCTTCGACAGCTTGATGAGCTAGATGGTCAGCTAGCACACTCCCCTTTATAGATTTTTGGGTCATGTACTGTATATCGTATTCCATCAGAATCATCTGCCATCTGGCTATCCTTCCGGACAAAGCAGGCTTCTCAAAGATGTACTTGATCGGATCCATCTTAGATATCAACAAAGTGGTATGAGTCAACATGTATTGCCTTAGACAGCGAGAAGCCCATACCAAAGCGCAGCAAGTTTTCTTGAGCAGTGAGTATCGTGTCTCACAGTTGGTAAACTTTTTGCTAAGGTAATAAATGGCATGCTCTTTTCGACCAGACTCGTCATGTTGGCCTAGTACTCACCCCATTGAATTATCTAGGACGATCAGATACATGATTAGCGGTCTTTCTTCAACGGGTGGCATCAAGATAGGAGGTTCTAGCAAATACTCCTTGATTTTATCAAAAGCAACTTGACAACCATCATTCCATTTGACTACCTGATCTTTCTTCAACAGCTTGAATATTGGCTCACAAGTAGACATTAGGTGAGAAATAAACCTAGCAATGTAGTTTAGGTGTCCCAAGAAACCTCTGACCTCCTTCTCAGTGCGAGGAGCAGGCATTTCTTGTATAGCTTTGGCTTTGGCAGGATCAACCTCGATGCCTTTGTTGCTGACAATGAAACCTAAGAGTTTACCGGACCGGACTCCGAATGTACGCTTGTTTGGATTCAGTCTGAGCTTGTACTCCTTCAACCTGACAAACAGCTTTTGCAAGTGATCAAGGTGTTCTTCTTCCGTTTGTGATCGGGCTATCATGTCATCTACGTAGACCTATATCTCATGATGTATCATATCATGAAACAAAGCTACCATGGCGCGTTGATAGGTTGCCCCGGTATTCTTCAGTCCGAATGGCATCACTTTGTAGCAGAACGTACCCCACTGTGTAACAAATGTAGTTTTCTCCATGTCCTCAGGTGCCATTTTGATCTGGTTATAGCCTGAGAATCTGTCCATGAAAGAAAATACTTTGTGCTGAGCTGTATTGTCAACCAGGATGTCGATGTGCGGAATTGGAAAGTCATCTTTAGGGCTGGCCCTGTTTAAGTCTCTATAATCCACGCACATTCTCACTTTGCCGTCCTTCTTAGGCACGGGAACAATGTTAGCAACCCATTATGGATAGGAAGTAGCAGCCAGAAATCCAGCATTGAACTGCTTCATAACTTCTGCTTTGATCTTCTCTGACATGTCAGGTCTCATGCGGCGGAATTTTTGTTTAACTGCTGGACAGTCTTCTCTCGTGGGTAGACGGTGTACCACAATGTTTGTATCAAGTCCCGGTATGTCTTCGTATGACCAGGAAAAGATCTCAACATATTCATGCAACAACTGAATTAGGCACTCCTTCACACTTGGCTCTAGGTTGGCACCCACTCTGATTTCTTTTCTGTCTTCCTCAGTACCCAAGTTGATTGTGTCCAACAGCTCCTCATGAGGCAAAATTGCTCTTTCCTCTTGTTGCAGAAGTCTGGCCAATTCCCCTGGCACCTCACAATCTTCCTCACCTTCGTATTCGGCTTGGTAGATCAGATCTTCAGAGTCACTGAAGGCTATAGCAGTATCGTTACCCATGGGTTCTAGAGTGGAAAGGTACCTGCATTTGTGAGTGTGGGTGTGTGTAAGGGCATATCCATCTTAAAACAACAAAATGTAAAAGAAATACAATGAGCACAAAAGTTTTAAATATGAAAAGCGTCCATGATTCATTAAAATGACATATGAAAATGAAATAAGAACCCTTACAAATGGACCTATGTGCCTCGGGTAAGACACAAGGTTGAAAAAGTATGAATTGTTTGTGAATTATTACAGATCCAATAGGAATGGAAAAGATAAATTACTGCGTATGAAAGTAATCGGAACAAAGTCTTTTGCTTCCCAGTTGCACAGTCCTCCGCCAACAGTAAGAAAGATCCAGTCTTCCAAGATACCCTCTTCTTCACTGTCCTCTAGCACATTAACCCCTTGATGACTGATCTTCACAGGTGGCCCTCCGGCACAGGAGCGGCGCACGGCCTTCTGAGCAGTCGAAGTAAATCCCAGGCCAAACTTGTCTGATTTGAAAGGAAAGTCAGGAAGCTGCACCCAGATAGTGGATCCACCTTCTTCCACTACTGCCCTTGCATCTTTTAGAGAAGACATACGAGGCACAGGTCTTGTGATCACAGGAGTTGAGGATACCGCCTTGGTCGCTGCTATTTCCTGAGAAACTTCTTCAAAATGTTGGAAAGGGGTCTCAATGAATTCTCCATCCAATTCTACATATCGAAAAGAATTCAGATGATTAATCATGTATTCCTCTTCACCATGGACAATTATGATTTCCCCTTGGACAGGGTACTTGAGCATTTGATGCAAGGTGGAAGTGACAGCTCCGACATTGTGAATCTAGTGACGTCCCAACAGGCAAGAGTAGGAAGGACGGATGTCCATCACGTAAAATGTCGAATTGAACATCTGGGTACCCACCTTGATCGGGATGTCCACCTCTCCATGGACCATCCTTTTAGAGCCGTCAAATGCTCTCACAATGATATTGTTGGGTTTCAGGGTTAGACCTTCACAATCCAACCTATCCAAGGCCTTCTTTGGCAAGACGTTCAGAGATGATCTGGTATCAACCAAGACATGAGCTAGGGTGGTTCCCCTACACTCCACCGAGATATGTAGTGCGTCGTTATGATTTCTTCCTTTGGAGGTCAAGTCGGCATCGGAGAAACCCAGGCCATTGTCATCTGTTAAACTGGCTACACACTCTTGGAATTGATCAACCAAAGTCTCTTGCGGCACATACGCTGTCTTCAAAAACTTGACAAAAGGTTTAGCATGTGCCTCAGAGCACAACAACAGGGCTAACATAGATATTTTGGAAGGGGTCTGCCCCAGTTGTTCAACAACATCATAATCACTTTTCTTAATGATCCTCAGAATCTCTTCCATCTCTTTCTGGGATATTTCAGGAATGACTAGTGATTGAGCCTTCGTCAAGACAGGCTCCTCTTGAACATTCTTTCCTTTTTTCTCAGCAGCGGAAACAGGGATGGAAATTGCATTGTCATTGTTGGCGGGTACACTTGCAGGTGTAAGCACTGGTACAGCTGTAATCTTCGGAACGGGTCCAGAGACTGCCTTTGGTGGCGCAATCTCTGGAGATAAAATTCTTCCACTACGGGTAATTTTGCTTGTGCCAACAATGTTACTAATGTCAAAATTGTCTTCTTCAGAACTCTCTTCATCGTCAGTCTCTTCAATCTGTTTGACACCATGATAGTAGATTTCTCCACCATAGTTCCATGGTACCATTTTATCTGAGTTGTATGGGGTAGGCCCGGGCATTGTTATCTTCAACAGAGTAGTCATAGAAGAGGATGTAATCCTAATGGGTTTTTTAGGAACCCTAGAAAGATTGGCGTATATGGTTATTATAGAAACTTCCGGAACTGAAATGGGTGAGATAAGAGCTTTCTCAAACAAAATTTCCCGGATATCAATCAGTTGTTGGATTCCTTTCTTCAAAAGAGGACAATCAAATGGGGAGGATAGGAAAGCATGGCAATCTTGGTCACAACCTGGGAACACCCCGGCTTTCAACAAATTCAACTTGATGGTTAGGAGAGGAGTTAACAGTTCATCCACAGTAGAAACAAACAGATCTTCTTCCACAACACTAGCATTGTGTCCATGCCTAGGCATTGGAGCAGAGATAACATTAGGTTTTTCAGGAGCTTCAAATTCAACTTCCTTTGCGTCAATCAGATCTTGAATCTTATTCTTCAGAGCCCAACAGTTGTTGGTGTCGTGCCCTGGACTTTTAGAGTGGTAAGCGCACCTGGCATTCAGATGGTAGTGTGGAGATGAAGTATTAGGATTTTTAGGGGCCTCTTTCAACATGGCCAAGTTCAACTTCAAAATATGTGGCAGGACTTGAGCATGAGTCATGTTTATCTTGGTGAATTGCCTTACAGGCCTTTCCACCCTTTGCTGGTTATTCCTCGGCTGATCATTTCTAGGCTGATTGTTTCTTGGCCGGTCTGATGCAGACTTCTGAATCATAACGGCCACCACAGTTGGTCATCGTTCGGTTCTTCCCTGATTCCTCTGAGCATAGACATCAGATACTTCCTTCTTTCTAGTGAAGGGCTTTTTGGCAGCAGCAGAGGTAGACACATCTTTCTAAATTTTCCCGCTTTTAATACCGACTTCTATCCTCTCGCCAGTTAAAATCAACTCAGTGAAACCTGCAAAGGAGCTTCCAATTAGGTGATTAAAGAAAGGACCCAACAGAGTCCCCAAGAACATGTCCATTAGCTCCCTTTCAGATAATGGTGGTTGCACCCTTCCGGCTAAATCCCTCTATTTTTGGGCGTAGTCTTTGAAGCCCTCATTGGACACCATGGCCATACCCTGGAGTTGAGTACGGGTTGGTGCCAAGTAGGTGTTGTATTGATACTGTTTATAGAATACGGCTGCCAAATCTTCCCAATTATGCACATCAGACCTCTCCAACTGGTAGAACCAATCCAGCCGCGTTCCTAACAAACTGTCCTGGAAGAAGTGAACCCACAAATCTTTGTCAGCAGAATGTGGTTGAATTTTCCTGACATAAGATCGTAGATGCATCTTGGGACAAGACACCCCATCGTACTTGGAAAACAGTGGCACTTTAAACTTAGGAGGGATTACAATTCCAGATACCAGCCCTAACTCTTCAAAGTCCAGCCCCGGTACTCTTTGTATCTCCATAGCAGCTAGACGCTCTTCCAGATTTTTGTATTTGTCATCGACCGGAGGGTATTATTGTTCTGAGTAGTCCTCATCTTCCTCTTCTTCCGCTTCAGATTCAGATGGCACTGCAGTCTCTTTACCCTTTCTCTCTCCTTCCTCGGAGGTTGATGGAAAATCCAAAGTTTGTCTGGCTTGACCTTCAAACCTTCTTCCCAAGATAGCCACACCGGATCTCTTCTTTTTCCTTTTCTCTTTCTCTTTCTCTAGCAGAGTCTTGAGCTCCTCCTGCCCCTTAGCCAAAGTCAAGAGTAGTTGTTGAAATTGTGAATTCTGAGCTTGTAAGTCTTTGACCATTTGTTCAATATCCATCTTGCTGAAATAAACAACAGAGAGATGAGGAAACTTGGTGTGAAGACCTGTTTATGCATATGATGAATGATATGTATTCATGTAATGCTTTCAAGGATTGAGAAATTCAAATTTGTTTTAAACAAAAAGGAAAAAACGTTATATTAATAAAATAGAATTGTTAGTACATCAATGCCCCTTGGGCAAAATAATACAAAATTATAAGGTAAAAAGACATTGCACATCCTCTTTGGTGCAATATAGGTGTTAAAAGTCTACTCTTCGTGAAGTTGACGAGTGAGTTCCAAAACCTTCTTCTCGCTTGCATAAAATTGGGCTTCGAAAGTATCACGTTCTCCCTTGAGCTGTATCCAACTCCTTTGCAGATCTTCGAGTGATGTTGGCATGTCAGGATGTAGAAGGGTGTATGAAACCTCTCCTTCCTTAACAAGCTCTATAATCACAGGGAGAATGTAGGGATAAGGCATCATAAGACTTTGGGAGCGGGTTCGTACCCACTTGAGGTAAGGCTCAAGGGGGATGGAATTCTTGTATCCCAAGGTCTTACTATCTACCTTGTTGGGCCTCCTCTAAGCTCGGATGAACCTTTGTCGAAGTCCTTGATCGTCGTTGTCGATGTCGAAAACCAAGTCTAGAATCAGCATATCATGTGGGCCATCCCTTCGGGCATAACCAAACTGTCTTAGAGCTAAGCAGGGGTTGTAGGTGATGCCTCCCCTAATGCCAAGTAGAGGGACATTAGGGAATTCCCCACAACGGTCGACGATGATAACATTCTCTTTGGATCGAGAACACCAATGAATATATGAATGTGTAAGAGTCATCAATCGTTGTGACCACCTCAAACCTTGCTCATTCTTCAAGACTGATTGGGGAAGATGAGAAATAAACCATCTTGCCAGTAGAGGAGTGCAACACATGAGAACACCTATTTTCCTCATTGTTCGAGTGTGAAAAGAGTGTAAGATATCTCCAAGCAATGTAGGTATCGGGTTGCGAGCCATGAAGATTTTGACAGCACTCACATCTATGAGTTGGTCAGGGTTAGGGAATAAGACCATCCCATAGATGAGAAGAGCTACAATCTCCTCAAAAGCTTGTAAATCCAAGGAATTCCAGCAGCTTTGGGCCTTCTCTAACAAGAACTTTGCCAGGAAGCCTTTGACACCACTTCTAGCTTCCCAATATGTTGTGACATCAGAGGAGTGCAAGTGTAAGGCTTGAGCAATGTATTCTGGCTTTGGATCTCTTTCCGTACCGCTGAAGGGTATTTGATTGAGAATAGGGATCCTCAAGAGTTGAGAAAATTCCTCCAAAGTGGGCACAAGCTGGTAGTCATGAAATGTGAAGCAGTGGTGCAAAGGGTCAAAGAACTGGAAAAGAACTTTCATCGTGTCTTCTTCTGTGTTGGAAGTGACTAAGTTGAGAAGACAACCATGCCTCTCGGTGAATGGAGAGTTCTCAGGAATCCTAGAAGCTAGCTCCTTGAGTTGCGGAGGAATTCTTACAAGGTTGACTTGGATAGTTTTCCTGCGAAGTGAATCCATAACCTACAAAACAAGAACAAAAATGAAATTCCAAAATCCTTGAAATGGTTAGTGGATGCAAATGATGCTTCATGATGTCCATGATGTTATGCACAAGTATATATGTACAAGCAAATCACACAAGTTCCTAGTTTATGCTTGCATGGATGTTTCATAGGTAAGTACCCTCTTGAAGTTTAGATGGCTCAACCTCTCCTAGAAACAGTAACCGGGTTCTAAGGAGCTAAATATCACTGGATTGTTTCCTGTGTTCATAGTTTCAGTTTAGCCTCTTTACTGGCGATCGAAATATTCCAAGGAACCAATCCTCAATGAGTGTAGTATCGAGTATCTACCAACTTCGGACTGCACCAAAGCCGGTCATCTCACTACATCCTAAAAGGCCAAGTTGGTCAAGTAAAGGTTCTAAAAGTCCGTTAATGCTTCATGACATCACTAAGCGGCCCCGTATTCTCTTTGATTTACTCAAAGGCTACCGGTACCCATAAATATGTCACACTAACATAGCTATTGCTTAGACCGTGTCGGTATACCCCGCACAGTTTCCACAACGTATTGCTATTTACCTATGAATGTTTCCCAAATCCGGGTAGAGGATTCAAACCCAAACAATAGAACCAAAGTGTAAAGCAAACAAGTCAAGAAATTGTAAGCAAATAAATGTGATCTAAACCCTAAGGTAACCCCACTTTTACAATATTCCCCAGCAGAGTCGCCAGTTCTGTGATACGGTGGGAGAACTGACTTGAGGTTTTGCGTTTGTGTTTGCAAATGTTTCATTTTAGCAAGAGTCACCACCTACTTTTATTTTATCCAAAAGGAAAGGCAAAAAAGCACAGGAAAGACCTTTGAGATGTTTTCTTGAGTTCGGGGGGTAGATTATGAAAAGGGAAGGTGCTAGAACCCTTTTCATCCATGGTTTTCCATGGGGTCTTAGTTACTTGTTTAGATCACTTGCTTTGCTTTTCCAATTGTTTGAAATGGTGCTTTGTGTGGTTTTGAAAGTATTTTGAAAAGAGGCCATTGTTTAGGCAATCTTTGTAATGATTCTCGTTTGTAATAATGTATACATAGATGTTTGTCTTTTGAAAAATGTTTCAATGTTTTGAAAGTTTATTTGGAAATGTTTTGAAAATGTGTGTGTGTTTGTTTGAAAATAGCAAGGATTGTTTGCAAATTGATCAACTAACTAGAAGCATTCTACCTACTCAAAAGTCTTTCTTGTACATTTTTATTCCTTTGACATTGTTGATTTACCATTGTATTGGTAAACAACCCTATCTTTGGATGTTAAACGGGACGGGCGTGGGTCATCATATGACCATGATAGAAATGGTGCCAAGTATCTTAGCAAGTTTTAGGGACTAAGATCATTTTGTTTTTTAGGCAACCTTGTCTAGCGTCATCGAGGGACTATGATCTTTTGTTTTGTTTGATTTTGCCAAGATACCTAGCATGCATACCATGGCCATTTTGTAAGGCAACCAAGTGGGTGAAACCCTAGGGGTGCTTGTGTGCAATGTGTTGTCATTTTTCATGCATTTTTATCTTGTATTAGGTCATGCTATTTGTTTGATTTTGTCTTTATCATACAAACCCTAATTTACTAAACATGTATATAATGCGATAAATTGCGTAAAGTAAATCTAAACTATTACAACAATTATTATGGGAGGGGGATACAAGTTTTGAATGGGGAATATTGCACAAAATAAAATCCTAATTTACTATTACAACCCAATTGAATTTATTGTTGTTTACCGTGGAAATTGGTAAACAACCGCTGATCCTCCAAAAGGTTACTTATTTGGTGACTCGCAGGATCGATCAGATTGATCCTAAGACATGGTTGATTTTTTGGGGTTTTTGACTAAGTTTAATGATGGTTAATGACAAGAAAATAAAGACTCTTTATGTAAATTGCATGAAGAAAACTTGGTAGAATAAAAGAAAGCATTAAATAAAGGCTTCGACTGGGAAAAGTAAATGAAAGGCAATAAAGTTCTGGAAAATAAATGACTTTGATTAATTTAAAGGGTGTTTCACACATACATTCTGTTTACCGTGGGAATTGGTAAACAACCGCTGATCTTCCAAAAGGTTACTTATTTGGTGACTCGCAGGATCGATCAGATTGATCCTAAGACATGGTTGATTTTGGGGTTTTGACTAAGTTTGATAATGGTTAAATGACAAGAAAATAAAGAAGCTTTATGTAAATTGCATGAAGAAGAAAACTTGATAGAATAAAGAAAGGCTTGAAATGAAGGCTTCGACTGGAAAAGTAAATGAAGAGCGATAAAGTTCTGGAAAATAAATGACTTTGATTAATTAAAGTGGTGTTTCACACATACATTCTCAACAATTATTTCGCTCACACTGGGTACTTGAATCTATATGAGTGACTTGTATATAATTGTGAACACACGCGAAAAACTGCGTGAACTACTAATATTTATACTAAACACATCCCAAGTAACCGTCGGGCAGTTACGCTGCTTCGAGATGACTCCACTTGGCACGTTCACAGCGTTCGACGCTCCAGATCTCGGCACGTTGCACTTGGTAACCGCTGGGAACCGTTTTCCCTCCAAACGTTTGAATCTCAAACCGTTCCACTCTGAGCAATCGAACACCTTCGTCGAGAAGCACCTTCGACGTCGAAGGCAACAAGATTCTTCCTTGGAAGAAATTCTCTAAGTACATTGCCATCTTCTGATGAGCATTTCGACAGAACCAGCTGGTCGAAACCATTCTTCAGCTTTAATGGCTTATATTAATAAAAACAAGGGTGTCGAATTTAGGATCCAACAAATTGCCCCCCAAGAATGCCTTATTTCGACGCTGAAAAGAAAAAGGCATTCTTTGAGATTCCATTCGACACCTGTCTTTCATCCTTAGCCACAAATTAACCTGCGCACTTTTTGTCTTCTACCAACCACTGACAATCCCAAGAAAAAAGCCATCATTCCATCTGTACCTAAGACGTCACCTCAGTACGGCGTTCAGCATGCCCAATGTCTTTTCACAAATTGTCATCATGACAATTTCCCAAAAACGAGGGCGCACGCTGCACCTTTTCATTTCTGCAGAACGGCTATGTCAGCGAGGGGACGCCACGTGTCCCACTATCTTCTGCAACATTAAATGGCCTCGAATTTGAGGATTTCCCAACCACTATAAATAGCGCTAGGTACCCATTGTGGGACTTTTTCATGCTACCTGCATTCAAAACCTCATTGCTGAACAAAAAATCTCTGCAAACTTGCAAAAACTTTGTTCTTCACTTCACCTTCAACCTTAACTCAACAATGGCCTCAGGTTCCTCTAACGCTCCTAGTTCTAACATTCCTTCCAGAAATGCTAAACCCAAAATCTTCTCAACTGTTCCCACAGTTACCCCTATAGGCCAACGAAGGGTTCCTGAACCCCTAGAAACTGCTGAGCGTGAAGCTTATTCACACCAACTAATGATTCCGGTTGGATACTCCAACCAAATCTTCGCCATGTCTGGCCCGTTATCCACATGCATCGATGAAGCCATGAAGATCAAGAACTTCTTTCTAGTGCTTGAGGCGCTCAAACCTGTTGGGTGCTCTAAGAAAGCTACAGATGATAACGAAGATCCCGCTAAGGAGAAGATAGATCTTCGCTTCTTCAATAGGGGTTTTAGGGCCTTTAGGTCTAGCCCTAGCCTCACTCCTGACTACAGCGCTTGGCTAGAGAAGATGGAAAAAAGCCAGACTTCAATCTGGAAGAACCTGGGGATATACGACCTAGTTATGCTGTCGAAGACGGGTCTCAACTACTCCCCTGAGATGCTGATAGCCTCCTTGCTTTTCTGGGATTACACTCATTTCACTTTCCACCTTCCTTGTGGAATTCTAACACCCACGCTTTTCGACGTGGCTGCCATCACTGGCCTTCGACCCACTGGGGATTATTTCGACCCAGAGGAAATGTTGGAGGATCAGATTGGATTCTCAGCTACGAAACCCACCTATACCACCTATATCAACCATTACCATGATAGGTCGACAGCAACTGTGACGGATGTAGAGCATATTGTGTTTCTAGCCCTTTGGCTGTCACGCTTTGTGTTCTGTACAAAGTCTTTACAGGTGACAAAGAAGATGGTCACCCTCGCCACCCAGCTTCACCATGGCCAAAATATTTGTTTGGCAGAATTAATCTTGGCGAATCTGTACGAGTCGATCAGCAGCGGAGCGACTCTGTTGAAGGTCATCGAGAATAGAGCCAGTCTGTTGCTTGCAGGACCCTTTTGGCCACTTCAACTGTGGCTCAATGCCACTTTTGAGTCTTTCTTACCTCAGAAAACTCAAATAAATGAGCAAGCCCCTGAGATAGCAAATAGGCGAATTGAAGGCACCAGATTAGCTCTACTGACCCCGACTGAAGATGGGCTGGAGCTTCAACAGACTTTTGCAAACTTCGTCTTGATGTTTGCAAAAAGAAAAGAATTCACTTCGACCATGGCTCCCTTCGCTCGACGAAAGGTTGGTCCAGAATGGTTCACCAGGCCCCATCCTAAGTCGTCACGTGACCCTCATGTCGAAGAACACACAATAATGTGGGAAGCATTTCTCACACCTAGAATAATGCCCCTGCGCTTCAAGAGCTCCAAGACTCACCTGAGCTTGATCGCTTACCAACCAAACTTGGTCTCTCGACAGTTTGGTATCATTCAATCACTTCCTTCTCCTATTTTTCCTAAGGAGAAGTCCATGTTATATTTTTGCAACGACTATACTGAAGATGCTGCCACCAAGCATATTGGCAGGTATGCTGGTCGAACAGTCCTTTCACTGTTCGACTATCAACTTAACTTTCTCTGTTCACCATCCTTCGAAGACTGGTGGAAGAGTTACTATGCTGAAGAGTTCTTCGACGAGAAAGACTTTGTGGACGAACTTCAGAAGTCTTTCGTTCTAGTCCTTGACAAAATAAAGAAATGTAAGTTCACCCTTCAAATTATTTTGTCTTTCCATTTCGACTGGTAACTTGTTAATTATAACTTGTCTTCTTTCAGTCGTTCGAAAGCATGCAGCAAAGAAAGCCGCGGAAGGCCAACAGGGAGGAGGTCCCTTGACAAAACCTCCAGCACCGGCAAAAACTACAACAAGCCATCAGGGGGAAGGTCCTTCGAAAAAATCTTCAGCACCTGTAACCAAACTTGTATTATTTCCTTCTTGTTTTAACATTCTGATTTTCGATGTAGCGTTCTAAATCGAACTCCAATTGGTTTTCAGGCACCTTCACCCAAGAAACGACCTGCACTGACAGTCGAATCTGGGAGTGACGAAGAGGACGAATCTCCCCCCGCTCCTCTTAAACGGCGAAAACTGAAGAAAGATGTTCCTTCTCCTGAGACTCGACCCACAATCAGAATAAAGGTTGCTGGGAGGAGACCCAGGCCACCTCCAGTAATTATCAAAGAGCCAACAGGGGAGGAGCTAAATGTTTTGCTCAATAAACCCGTCGAAAGTGATAATTCCAGCCTTGGGGCTGAAGTTCCTCTGCAGGTAGTTTCTCTGACCATTTTTTAACTCAGGTGTCGATACTCACGTTCGATTGTGTCTCTTTCTAAACTAGAAGATTCTTCCTCTTCTATTTTCAGGAGACCACTGAAAGTTCAGCACCAAAGACTTCTGAAACACTGGACTCTGCTGAAAACAGTAGGCCACAAGAGAAGGAATTGGAGAACGATGAAACCAATGCCGAAATAGAGGAACAACAACCGAAAGAAATTCAAGTGGTCGATCTGTCAGAGGAACAACATGACGAAGGGGATCACGCTGATGCTGGCACTGCTGAACTTCAGGTCGAAGATAGTCATGTCGATGCAAATGCTACTCAACAGCTTCAACCCCAAGACAACGCTGCTGTAAGGGTTACTACCTCAACAAAGCATAAGTCTAAAGAAGACTTAGCACTCATGAAGCAAACTGATCCCATTGGCTACTTGAATGCCATTATCGAGAGTAGGGGAAGTTCATCTGACCTTAGTCAGGATGCTTCTACTCAGTCGGGGAAGTCCACTTCGACTTCTCCTCTCGATGAGGCTTTGATGAAGGTCAAGGCTCAGTTCTTCAAGAAAGATTTGATGAAAGCTTTGGAGGGGGACCCTACTGCTCCGTCGTGTTTGGGAGTCGTTTTGAATGCAGTCGACTTGCTCGCTGTGACTCCAGAGGTTTCGAGCTTTATCATGGAGTTATACTCCATTGTTGATCAAGTCTCAGCAGACTATCAACGTCAGAGGGGCTTCAACAGCTAGCTCGGAGCGTTACATGGCAAAAGTTCTTCTGCCTGGACTGCAGTAGCTGAGACGACTTCTCGAATTGCAGAGTTGTCGAAGCAAAAGGCATCCAAGCAAGAAGAAATAGATGCCCTAGATCGAGACAACGCCTCCATAAAGGCGCAAATCGAAGAGCTGGAGGCCAAGATGAATGCCAATACTAAGCGCAAGGAGGAGCTTCTCTCGACTGTTTCAGACACTGAGAGTCAAGCTGAAGTTACGCGAGGCCTAGAGTTTGCCGAGAAAGCCCAAGCCTTCGATGACCAAATTGCCAAGCTTGCCCAGGCGAATGCCTTGTGCAACAAAAGACTGGAGTTGCAGCAGGCCAAGTACCTTCGACTCAGAGATTTTATCCCCTTCTGAATTACTCAGCTATTTATTAACCATATATTGTAATATGTATTTGACAATGTAGCCATTTTGGCTAATTCATATAAAATTTTCCATTTTGGCTATTTATGGTTAATTTAGTCATTACTTGCTATTTACTTTGATCTCTTGGAGCATGGGTTTATACTTTTTCAAATATTTTCCGTTTACTCTCAAGAGTCTTTCATCTTCACCTAACTCTTCGACTTCATAAGCTCCACCAGAAAAAGTTTGGATAATTCTGAATGGTCCTTCCCATTTGGGTGACCATTTTCCCATGCTTCGATCCCTTCGATCCATGGGAAGAATCACCTTCCAAACTAATTCTCCAGGCGAGAATGCCTTAGGTTTCACTTTTTTATTGTAAGAGTCTTCTACTCTTTTCTTCTGAATCCTTAGTAGGTCGAGAGCGCGCAGTCTTTCTTCGTCTAAATCTACTAGTTCGTCTAACATCATATCCCAATAAACTTCAGAGGGGATATCATGGTGTCTCTGCACCCTTGCAGATTGAAGACAAATTTCCGCTGGCAACACTGCGTCATGACCAAAAGTTAGCCGATACGGTGTTGTACCTATGGCTTCTTTTGGGGACGTTCGACAGGCCCACAAGATCTGGTCTAACGTCTTATGCCAATTTTTTGGCTTCTTCCCAACATGCTTTTTTATCAAGCCAATCACTATTTTATTCGCTGCTTCGACTTGACCATTTGCCTGTGCATAATAAGGTGTTGACGTTAGGAGTCTAAAGCCTGTTTCTTGAGCGAATTCCTGCATCTTTCGATCGGTGAAAACTGATCCTTGATCAGTAGTTATAGTTTCAGGGATTCCAAATCTAAAGATAATGTTCTTTTGAATAAATTCAATGACATTTTCTTGGTCTACATTGACTAAAGGAATAGCTTCGATCCACTTAGTGAAATAATCAATGCCTACCAATATATACTTCTGGCTCTTTGATGATGCTGGTCGAATCTCTCCAATAAGGTCCAACGCCCATCCTCTAAAGGGCCAAGGTTTCACTATTGAGTGAAGTTCGCTTGCTGGTACATGTTGGATGCCTGTATGGACTTGACATTCTTGGCAACCCTTCGCGAACTCGACACAATCTTTCAAGATGGTGGGCCAGTATAGTCCTTGTCGAAACAACAACCATTTCATCTTATGGCCTACTTGGTGAGCCCCACATGCTCCAGCGCGCGTAGTCGAAAGGGCTATGTATGCTTTAGTTTCACTTAAACATTTTAGCAATACCCCTTCAGGCGTCTTTTTAAATAACTCATTACCCATGAGTACGTAACTCCACCCCCTATATTTTATTTTTCGTTCTGTCGAAGCTGCTGGATTTTGTAGATAATCCACAATGGGTTTCCTCCAATCTTGCTCTGACAAATTGTCTATGAACGAAATTTCGAAGTTGCTCTGATCAGCATACCCTAGTCTTGTCGATTTCAAATCTGTTGGTGACAGACAAGTTGCTTTTATCTTTTCTCGAACTTCGATTGCTCTTTGTAATCTCGTTTTTGAAATTTTATACCCAGATGCAATTTGTGCCAAATCGTTAGCTATTTGATTTTCCAATCTGGGTATGTGTCGAATGTTGACCATTTCGAATTTTTTCAATAAACGATTTGCTATCACAAAGTACATAATGAGATTTTCTCTTATGCACTTATATTCTTTTGTGACTTGCTTAATGACTAACTCTGAGTCTCCCATTATTTCGACTCGAGTTGCCCCCAATTCCAACAATATCTCAAGGCCAATAATTAGAGCTTCATACTCAGCCTCATTGTTCGAACAAGTACCTGATATCTTGTACTTGAATGTTGTTGGAATTGTTTCTGGAGAAATAATCAAGACCCTTACTCCTGTTCCATCTTTATGGCTGGAACCATCGAAGTAGAGTTTCCAAGGCTCTATCTCCACATAATTAATACTCTCAACTTGAATTGAGTGGTCGACTATAAAGTCTGCCACCACTTGTCCTTTCACTGCCTTAAGAGGCATAAAGGTCAAGGAGTATTCAGTTAATGCTAGCGCCCACTTGCCGATTCGACTGTGCAGGATGGGTTTCGACAACATGTACTTGAAAACATCAAAATGAGACGAAACATACACATCAACTGGTTTTATATATTGTTTGAGCTTTGTACAAGAGAAATAAAGACATAGACATAATTTTTCAACTTCGCTATATCTAGTTTCTCCATCGTTCAAAACTCTACTAAGATAGTAAATGGGTCTTTCGACTCCATTTTCATCTTCTTGGGCTAACATGCTTCCCAAAGTTTTGTCAGATGCAGCTATGTACAATCTCATACTCCTGTTGCTGCAAGGAGGCACCAAAATAGGTGGCTTTGTGAGATACCCTTTGATTTTGTCGAAGGCTTCTTGTTGCTCTTGCCCCCATTCGAACCTTTCTTTGTTCAATCGAAGTAACGGTGAAAAGGCTTGAGCTTTCCCACTTAGGTTAGATATGAATCTCCTTAAGAAATTTATCTTGCCTAGCAGAGATTGCAGTTCCTTTTTGTTCGCTGGCGCTTTCGCTTCCAGAATTGCCTTCGTCTTGTTCTGGTTGATTTCGATTCCTTTCTTGTGGACGACGAAGCCCAAGAAATCTCCAGCTTTTACACAGAATGCACACTTCAAAGGGTTCATCTTCAGACCATGTTCTCTCATTCTTTCGAATGATTTTCGAAGGTGGTCTATATGGTTCTTCCTGGAAACAGATTTTACAACGATGTCATCAATATATACTTGCATAAAAGTGTTAATAAAATCATGGAAGATAGAATTCATTGCTCGCTGATATGTTGCCCCAACATTCTTTAGGCCAAAAGGCATCACTACCCATTCGTAAGTGCCTAAAGCCCCAGGGCATCGAAAAGCTTTTTTCGACACATCTTCTTCAGCAATGAATATTTGATTATATCCTGAATAACCATCGAGCATACTCAGGTACTCATAGCCAGCGGCAGAATCGACTAGCATTTCCGCCACAGGCATAGGATATTCATCTTTGGGTGTAGCAGCATTCAAATCTCTGAAAACTATGCACACCCTCAATGTACCATTTTTCTTGATCACTGGCACAATGTTTGTAATCCATTCGACATACCTCGTAGCGCGTATGAATTTGCACTTCAGCAGTCTTTCGACTTCCGTTTTGATCTTCGACAATATTTTTGGAGCGAAGCGTCTTGGACTTTGCTTGACTGGCTTCTTCCTAGGTTTGATTGGCAACTGAAGTTCTACCAATCCTCTGTCGAGACCAGGCATTTCGTCGTAATCCCATGCAAAACAGTCCTTGAACTCCTTTAACAAATGGATTACTTCCAACCTGAGTTCTGGGTCAATTTTTGCGCTAATGTAAGTTGGCTTTTTCTCTAACCCTTCGCCCAAGTTGATTTCTTCTAAAGGATCCTGCGCTAACATTTTGATGTTGTTCTCTAAGGGGTCCTTTTCGAATCCCAAAGGGTCATCGTCGTAGATGGCGTCGAGCCTTTGTTCCTGCATTCCTTCTGGCATGATATCAGGAGGTTCTGGGTCGAAATCTTTTCCAGGACCTGCAGAAGGTAACTCTTGATCATTGGCCTGTGTGGCCATATATTTTACTTCGGCTTCGAGAGCCGTTATCATCCTTGTTTCGGCTACGTAAGCCGAAATTCGCTGCAATGATTGTGACTCAGTCATTGTCACTGAATTCACTTCCCCAACCAGTTGGCTGGATATCAGTTAGCCCACTAAAGTCAATGTGGGACAAGTCTTATCTGTCCCATTGAAAACCATGCTCAGGGTGCAGGTATAGGGAACAAAAAGTATTTGGCGCTGGCGCCAAGTCGAAGTCAGGTGTTGGGCATGGCCCAATGTGAGCCAGATTTTTGTCGAAGTCTGCCAGCCCTAGGTGATTTACTTCGCCCAGGTAATAGCTTTGATCCGCTTCTATGTTTTCGACCATTCCATCAGGACGCCATAGTAGCAACCTCTGGTGCATTGATGATGGTACAGCTCCAACACCATGTATCCATTCACGCCCCAACAAAAGATTATAGTTAGGTTTGGCCGATATGACCATAAACATAGTTGGTCGAAGGATAGATCCCACCTTGATGTCCAGTTGGATCACACCCATAGTGGTCCCTATGCCGCCTTCATAATTCGACAGGACCATGTTGTGAGGCTTGATGTTTTCATCACTCTTGCCTATTTTTCTCAGCATAAAGTGAGGGATGATGTTGATGGTTGCCCCACGATCCACCAATATCTTATTTACTGTGGTTTCTTCGAGTTTAGCCCTTATAAATAAAGGCTTAAGGTGATTTTTCATCGCCTCTGTAGGAGGTTCGAAGAACCCATTCTGCTCTTCAGTAGCGCCATTATCCATGACGAAATAGCATACTGGCCTATGCTTGGCCATTTCTTGTTCAACTTCCCAATCGCTTGTTTCGACCTCCACCTGGCGGTTGAACTCTCTTGGCAAAACTGAGACTATGTTCACCATGATATCTAAGGTGTCATCAGACTCAGAGCCATTTTCGTTATCAACTTCACCCTAGTTAGGCCAGACTAGCCTATTGGTTACTGGTTGTCTTTCCAGAGGCTTCCTCTGCTTTCTCTGAGGAACATTTGAACTGGATTCTGCCTTTGGTTCATTAGCAGCTTCCCTCTCAGCTTTTCGTCGCCTCTGGTATCTCCTCCATTGTGATCGAGACATGAGATTCTTCCCTTTGTAGTTGCTTGATACCTGTGTCACTTTAGGGGTAGCAACCTGAGGCTCTTTCTTATGTATAAAAGATGAACCTCTTGGCACTTCGAAGGAGTGCCATCTTTCCTCGCTTGGTCTCTTTCGACCAGATGTTTTGTACCAAGTATCAACTGGCACATTAGTTGGAGGCCTGAAAGTCAGTGGCCTCTTTTCTTGATTTGAACCTTTTTGGTAGGTTCTTCTGGGGTCATGTCGAGGATCAACACTTTCCCTTTTTCTGTTTGCTGCTCTTACACCTTGAATATGTTCAACAACTTTTTTGTCGAAGATCGAACTGCATCTAGGACACATCATCACTTCTGACTTCTTTTTCTGGCATCTTTGCAGGAAATCTGCCAGATTTTCATTTTCCCGAGGGAAAGCAGTTTTGTTGGCTTGTTCTTGCCTAATGGCCTCCTCTGATGCTTTTGGTTCAGAGACTTCAACCATGTTGACATTCATGGTGTCTTTGGTGGCAAGAGTCAACTGCTTCATCTGAATCTCCAAGTCCTCTGTCTGGCCTTGAACTGCAGCCAAGTAAGAACTGGGTTTTGTTCCAGATTTTTGGGCTCCAACTGTCTCCAGCTTTGGGCTTTCGACCGCCTTTTGGACTGCTTCAATTGTCTTTCTGGATAGATTCCCAGAAAAACTGCCAAAGATTGGCATGTTGACATGGTCCTTTGTGACTTCGACCATAGTGATTCCTGGCCTCTTCGATTGGCTTCTGGATGCCTCGATCACGTTCACCTCTGAAGGTTCAACATAATGGGCTTTAGCCTGCAAAGGGTTGGAGTCCACAGTCATGGGGGTCTTGTCAGCAAACTTCAACCTCCCTTCTTCGATAGCGTCTTGCACAAGATTCCTGAAAAGAAAACATTGAGACGTTTTATGGCCCAGAAAATTATGATATTTACAAAAGCCTCTTTTCTTTCTTTGATCAAGAGAAGGCACTTTTACCCCTGGGGGTACTATCATTTGGCCATCTTTTACAAGTAAGTCAAAGATTTCATCACATTTTGTAATATCAAAACTATAAGTCTTTTTGGGGAACCTATCGTTGGTCCTTTCTGGACCAGTGGAATTTTTTCCACTTGAGGGGACTAACAGTTTGCAAGAGTATGGTGGCCCTTGTTTCAGTTCCGCTAAATCGACCTCGCTTTCTTCGACGGTTATGGTTTCGTCGAAGGTTTCTGGATCTTCATCATCCATTTCGACATACGCTATCCTCTCTCTTTTATGTGTTTTTGTTGCCTTGGCTTTTTCAGCCTTTAGGCGTTCTACCTGTCGAACTCTATCGGCCAATTGGGCCATGTCTCTCAGGTATTGAGTGTCTAATTTCTTCCTAATGGAATAATCTAAACCGCCTACGGCTATTTCGACTAACTCATGTTCTGGCACTTGCGTAAAGCATCTTGCTTTGAGCAACCTAAACCTATTTAGATATTCGTCTATAGGTTCAGTGAAACGTCTCTTTACACTGGCCAATTCTTTCAGGCTTATCTTGGTTTGTCCCATGTAGAATTGCTCATGGAACAATCTCTCCAACTGGGTCCAATGATGGATCGAATTGGGGGGAAGAGTTGTGAACCAAGTAAATGCGTTCTTTGTTAAAGAACTTGGGAAGTACTTAATCCTCAGGTTTTCGTTGTTTGAAATATCTCCTTCTTCGATCAAGTATCTCGCCACATGTTCGATAGTAGATTCTGTCGTGTCCCCTGAGAATTTAGTGAACTTAGGGACTTTACATCTA
Organism: Vicia faba; assembly: GCA_948472305.1. Lineage (NCBI taxonomy): Eukaryota > Viridiplantae > Streptophyta > Magnoliopsida > Fabales > Fabaceae > Vicia > Vicia faba. The sequence goes on from OX451738.1 coordinate 1,375,140,690, forward strand.
GGAGGTAAATCTGTTTGTAACACATATTCTGACAGTGGGGATGTGAAGTTGGGCCTACGAAAGCCCATGTTCATCCCATTCTGCGTCATGATTCTTTCGATCATGGCTGCCAGATTATTTTCCAAACCCATGTTTTGGTATTGGATATGCTGAACTACTTCGTCAGCATTTTGGTTTCTGTTGACTATCCTTACCTCTAGGGCTATGACCCTAGGTTCTTCGACAGGCTGCTCCAATCGTGCCTTAAGGTTTTCTTCGACAGGCTGCTGGACTTGGTTGATAGTGGTTTCTTCCTCTAAGAGTATACCTTGGTTTCCCCTTATTTGCGCCCTTTGGGGCTGTCGAATAGGTTGGGGTACTCCAAAGAAATCAGCCAAACGCGTCATTTGTGCTGTCATCTGCTGATTCGACTGGGTGGTGTTTTGTATTAGAGGATTCAACATCGTACTTAAAGTTTGTGCCAACATTTGAACCATATCATGGTTGCTTTCGTCCATTTGTTGCCTCAAGACTGCTGTCGAGGCATTTGTAAGGCCATGCGCTACTTGGGACGTTCCTCCTAAGAGTTGGGTCCTATTTCTGTTCGCCATACCAACTCCAGAACCTTGGAGTGGCGAAGAGGCACTCACTAAAGGGTCTGAAAAAGTGGACGCAGCGTTCGTCAGGCTAGCCAATTCAGACGTTGGCATGCCATAGAGTGGTTCTCGATTTGGCCCGCCTGTCATAAATCCTGGGGGAACATAAGGCCTGGTGCCTAGATTTCCCCTTGGTGGGGGAGTTCCCAAAGGCACTCTGGGGCCAGCGAACGGAGGTAATGGCCCCGTTTTTGTGACCGTTACTACTGGTGTTGAACCAGCGGTTATCGCTTCACTTACGGTTGGGATAACCGTTGTTCCCACATTCGTTTGTGGGATTTCGTTATTGTTTGGCGGATTCACCATCGCTTCTCTTCTTCTGGCAGTATTGGTATTGTTAGTGTATATTCTACCACTTCTCAATACCATGCAATACTTCTCGAAAAAGATGATATTCTGTATAAAAAGGTTAAACTTCAAAATCAACACAAGGTCCCACCGGGTGTGCCAATTTGTTTACCGTGGGAATTGGTAAACAACCGCTGATCTTCCAAAAGGTTACTTATTTGGTGACTCGCAGGATCGATCAGATTGATCCTAAGACATGGTTGATTTCGGGGTTTTGACTAAGTTTGATAATGGTTAAATGACAAGAAAATAAAGAAGCTTTATGTAAATTGCATGAAGAAGAAAACTTGATAGAATAAAGAAAGGCTTGAAATGAAGGCTTCGACTGGAAAAGTAAATGAAGAGCGATAAAGTTCTGGAAAATAAATGACTTTGATTAATTAAAGTGGTGTTTCACACATACATTCTCAACAATTCTTTCTCTCACACTGGGTACTTGAATCTATATGAGTGACTTGTATATAATTGTGAACACACGCGAAAAACTGCGTGAACTACTAATATTTATACTAAACACATCCCAAGTAACCGTCGGGCAGTTACACTGCTTCGAGATGACTCCACTTGGCACGTTCACAGCGTTCGACGCTCCAGATCTCGGCACGTTGCACTTGGTAACCGCTGAGAACCGTTTTCCCTCCAAACGTTTAAATCTCAAACTGTTCCACTCTGAGCAATCGAACACCTTCGTCGAGAAGCACCTTCGACGTCGAAGGCAACAAGATTCTTCCTTGGAAGAAATTCTCTAAGTACATTGCCATCTTCTGATGAGCATTTCGACAGAACCAGCTGGTCGAAACCATTCTTCAGCTTTAATGACTTATATTAATAAAAACAAGGGTGTCGAATTTAGGAGCCAACACATTCTCAACAATTCTTTCGCTCACACTGGGTACTTGAATCTAAATGAGTGACTTGTATATAATTGTGAACACACGTGAAAAACTACGTGAACAACTAATATTTATACTAAACACATCTCAAGTAACCATCGGGCAGTTACGCTGCTTCGAGATGACTCCACTTGGCATGCTCACAGCAGTCGACGCTCCTGATCTTGTCACGTTGCACTTGGTAACCGCTGTGAACCGTTTTCCCTCCAAACATTTGAATCTCAAACCGTTCCACTCTGAGCATCGAATACCTTTGTCGAGAAGCACCTTCGACGTCGAAGGCAACAAGATTCCTACTTAGAAGACATTCTCTAAGTACCTTGCCATCTTCTGATGAGCATTTCGACAGAATCAACTGGTCGAAACCATCCCTCATGATTAAAGGTTTATATTAATAAAAACAAGGGTGTCGAATTTAGGAGCCAACAAATTGCCCCCCAAGAATGCCTTATTTCGACGCTGAAAAAGAAAAAGCATTCTTTGAGATTCCACTCGACACCTGTCCTTCATTCTTAGCCACAAATTAACCTGTGCACTTTTCGTCTTCTACCAACCAACTGACAATCCCAAGAAAAAGCCATCATTCCATCTGTACCTAAGACGTCACCTCAGTAAGGTGTTTAGCGTGCCCAATGTCTTTTCACAGATTGTCATCATGACAATTTCCCAAAAACGAGGGTGCACGCTGCACCGTTTCGTTTCTGCAGAACGGCTATGTCAGCGAAGGAGCGCCACGTGCCCCACTATCAACTGCAACATTAAATGGCCTCGAATTTTGTGATTTCCCAACCACTATAAATAGCGCTAAGTACCCCCTTGTTGGACTTTTTCACGCCATTCTGCATCCAAACCTTATTGTTGAACACAAAATCTCTGCAAACACCTGCAAACACTTTGTTCTTCACTCACCTTCAATCTTAACCCAAAAATGGCTTCAGGTTCCTCTAATGCTCCCAGTTCCAACATTCCTTCTAGAACTGCTAAACCAAAAATCTTCTCAACTGTTCCAACAGTTACCTCTACAGGCCTGCGAAGGGTTCCTAAACCTCTGGGAACTACTGAGCGTGAAGCTTATTCCTCTTAACTACTGATTCCGGTTAGATACTCCAACCAGATTTTCGCCATGTCTGGCCTGTTATCCCCATGCATTGATGAATCCACGAAGATCAAGAACTTCTTCCCGGTGCTTGAGGCACTCAAACCTGTTGGGTGCTCCAAAAAGGCTGCAGATGACAACGAAGATCCCGCTAAGGAAAAGATAGATCTTCACTTCTTCAATAGAGGTGTTAGGGCTTTTAGGTCTAGCCCTATCCTTACACCAGACTACAGCGCTTGGCTAGAGAAGATGGAAAAAAGCCAAGCTTCGATCTGGAAGAACCTTGGGATTTATGACCTAGTCATGCTGTCGAAGACTGGTCTCAACTACTCCCCTGAGATGCTGATAGCCTCTTTGCTTTTCTGGGATTATACTCATTTCACTTTCCACCTTCCTTGTGGAATGCTAACACCCACGCTTTTCGACGTGGCTGCCATCACCGATCTTCGACCAACTGGGGATTATTTCGACCCAGAGGAAATTTCGGAAGACCAAATTGGGTTTTCAGCTACTAAACCCACCTATACCACCTACATCAACCACTACCATGATAGGTCGACAGCCAATGTGATGGATGTGGAGCACATTGCGTTTCTAGCCCTTTGGCTGTCACGCTTTGTGTTCTGCACAAAGTCTCTACAGGTGACAAAGAAAATGGTCACCCTTGCTACCTAGCTTCACCATGGCCAAAACATTTGTTTGGCAGAATTAATCCTGGCGAATCTGTATGAGTCGATCAGCAGTGGAGCGACTCTGTTAAAGGTCATCGAAAATAGAGCCAGTTTGTTGCTTGCAGGACCCTTTTGGCTATTTCAACTATGGCTAAATGCCACTTTTGAGTCTTTCTTACCTCAGAAAACTCAGATAAACGAGCAAGCTCCTGAGATAGCCAAAAGGCGTATCGAAGGCACCAGACTGGCGCTACTGACTCCGACTGAGGATGGGCTGGAACTCCAACAGACTTTTGCAAACTTCGTCTTGATGTTTGCAAGAAGAAAAGAATTCACCTCGACCATGGCTCCTTTCGCCCGTCGAAAGTTTGGTCCAGAATGGTTCACCAGGCCCCATCCCAAGTCGTCAGGTGAGCCTCATGTCGAAGAACACACAATAATGTGGGAAGCATTTCTCACACCCAGAATAATGCCACTGCGTTTTAAGAGCTCCAAGAATCACCTGAGCTTGATCGCTTATCAGCCAAACTTGGTCTCTCGACAGTTTGGCATCATCCAATCACTTCCTTCTCCCATTTTTCCTAGGGAGAAATCAATGTTATATTTTTGCAATGATTATACTGAGGATGCTGCCACCAAGCATATTGGCAGGTATGCTGGTCGAACAGTACTTTCACTGTTCGACTATCAACTTAACTTCCTCTGTTCACCATCTTTCGAAGATTGGTGGAAGAGTTATTATGCTAAAGAGTTCTTCGACGAAAAAGATTTTGTGGACGAACTTCAGAAGTCCTTCGTTCTAGTCCTTGACAAAATAAAGAAATGTACGTTCACTCTCCAAATTACTTTTGTCTTTCCATTTCGACTTGTAACTTGTTAATTATAACTTGTGAACGCGTCTTCTTTCAGTTGTTCGAAAGCCTGCAGCAAAGAAAGCCGCATAAGGCCATCAGGGAGGAGGTCCCTTGACAAAACCTTCAGCACCGGCGAAAACTACAGAAGCCATCAGGGGGGAGGTCCTTCGATAAAACCTTCAGCACCGGTAACCAAACTTTTATTATTTCCCTCTGGTTTTAACATCCTGTTTTTTGATGTAGCGTTCTAAATCGAACTCCCATTGGTTTTCAGGCACCTTCACCCAAGAAACGACCTGCACTAACGGTCGAATATGGGAGTGACGACGAGGACGAATCTCCCCCCGCTCCTCTTAAACGGGGAAAACTGAAGAAAGATGCTCCTTCTCCTGAGCCTCGACCCACGATCAGAATAAAGGTTGCAGGGAGAAGACCCAGGCCACCTCCCATGATTATAGAAGAGCCCACGGAGGATGAGCTAAACGTTTTGCTCAATAAACCCGTCGAAAGTGATAATTCCAGCCCTGGGGCTGAAATTCCTCTACAGGTAGTTTCTCTGACCATTTTTAACTCAGGTGTCGATGCCCACGTTCGATTGTGTCTCTTTCTAAACCAGAAGATTCTTCCTCTTCTATTTTCAGGAGACCACCGAAAGTTCAGCACCAAAGACTTCAGAGACACAAGACTCTGCTGAACACAGTAGGCAACAAGAGGAGGAATTGGCGAACGATGAAGCCATTGCCGAAGCAGAGGAACAACAACCAAAGGAAATTCAAGTGGTCGATCTGTCAGAGGAACAACATGACGAAGGGGATCATGTTGATGCTGGCACTACAAAACTACATGTCAAAGAGAGTCATGTCGATGCAAATGCTACTCAACAACTTCAACCCCAAGCCAACGCTGCTGTAAGGGTTACCACCTCGACAAAGCCTAAGTCTAAAGAAGACTTGGCACTCTTGAAGAAAACTGATCCCATTGGCTACCTGAATGCCATTATCGAGAGTAGGGGAAGTTCATCTGACCTTAGTCATGATGCTTCTACTGCATCGGGGAAGTCCACTTCGACTTCTCCTCTTGATGAGGCTTTGATGAAGGTCAAGGCTCAGTTCTTCAAGAAAGATCTGATGAAGGCTTTGGAGGGGGATCCTACTGCTCCATCTTGTTTGGGAGCTGTTTTGAATGCAGTCGACTTGCTTGCTGTGACTCCCGAGGTTTCCAGCTTTATCTTGGAGTTATACTCCATTGTTGACCAAGTCTCTGCGGACTATCGACGTCAGAGGGGCTTCAACAGCCAGCTCGAAGCGCTACATGGCAAAAGTTCTTCTGCCTGGACTGAGGTAGCTGAGACGACTTCTCGAATTGCAGAGTTGTCAAAGCAGAAGGCATCCAAGCAAGAAGAAATTGACGCCATAGATCGAGACAATGCCTCTATAAAGGCGCAAATCGAAGAGCTGGAGGCCAAGATAAATGCTAATACCAAACGCAAGGAGGAGCTTCTCTCGACTGTTTCAGACACAGAGAGACAAGCTGAAGTTACACGAGGCCTAGAGTTTGCTGAGAAGGCCCAAGCCTTCGATGACCAAATTACCAAGATTTCCCAGGCGTCTGCCTTGTGTAACAAAAGACTGGAGTTGCAGCAGGCAAAGTACCTTTGACTTAGAGATTCTATCCCCTTCTAATTTACTCAGCCCTTTATTAACCATGTATTGTAATATTTATTTGACAATGTAACCATTTTGGCTAATTCTTATAAAATTTTCCATTTTGGCTATTTATAGTTAATTTGGTCATTACTTGCTATTTATTTTGATTTCTTGGAGCATAGGTTTATATTTTTTCAAATATTTGCCGTTTACTCTCAAGAGTCTTTTATCTTCACCTAACTCTTCGACTTCATAAGCTCCACCAGAAAAAATTTGGATAATTCTGAATGGTCCTTCCCATTTGGGTGACCACTTTCCCATGCTTCGATCGCTTCGATCCATGGGGAGAATCACCTTCCAAACTAATTCTCCAGGCGAGAATGCCTTAGGTTTTACTTTTTTATTGTAAGAGTCTTCCACTCTTTTCTTATGAATCCTTAGTAGGTCGAGAGCGCGTAGTCTTTCTTCGTCTAAATCTACTAGTTCGTCTAACATCATATCCCAATAAACCTCATAGGGGATATCATGATGTCTCTGAAACCTTGTAGATTGAAGACAAATTTCCGCTGGCAACACTGCGTCATGACCAAAAGTTAGCCGATATGGTGTTGTACCTATGGCTTCTTTTGGGGACGTTCGAAAGGCCCACAAGATCTGGTCTAACGTCTTATGCCAATTTTTTGGCTTCTTCCCTACATGCTTTTTTATCAAGCCAATCACTATTTTATTCGCTGCTTCAACTTGACCGTTTGCCTGTGCATAATAAGGTGTTGATGTTAGGAGTCTAAAGCCTGTTTCTTGAGCGAATTCCTGCATCTTTCGACCGGTGAAAACTGATCCTTGATCAATCGTTATAGTTTCAGGGATTCCAAATCTAAAGATAATGTTCTTTTGAATAAATTCAATGACATTTTCTTGGTCTACATTGACTAAAGGAATAGCTTCGATCCACTTAGTGAAATAATCAATGCCTACCAATATATACTTCTGGCTCTTTGATGATGCTGGTCGAATCTCTCCAATAAGGTCCAACGCCCATCCTCTAAAGGGCCATGGTTTCACTATTGAGTGAAGTTCGCTTGCTGGTACATGTTGGATGCCTGTATGGACTTGACATTCTTGGCAACCCTTCGCGAACTCGACAAAATCTTTCAAGATGGTGGGCCAGTATAGTCCTTGTCGAAACAACAACCATTTCATCTTATGGCCTACTTGGTGAGCCCCACATGCTCCAGCGTGCGTAGTCGAAAGGGCTAGGTATGCTTCAGTTTCACTTAAGCACTTTAGCAATACCCCTTCAGGCGTCTTTTTAAATAACTCATTACCCATGAGTGCGTAACTCAACGCCCTATATTTTATTTTCCGTTCTGTCGAAGCTGCTTGATTTTGTAGATAATCCACAATGGGTTTCCTCCAATCTTGCTCTGACAAATTGTCTATGAACGATATTTCAAAGTTCCTTTGATCAGCATACCCTAGTCTTGTCGATTTCAAATCTGTTAGTGACAGACTAGTTGCTTTTATTTTTTCTCGGACTTCGATTGCTCTTTGTAATCTCATTTTTGAAATTTTGTACCCAGATGCAATTTGTGCCAAATCGTTGGCTATTTGATTTTCCAATCTGGGTATGTGTCGAATGTTGACCATTTCGAATTTTTTCAATTAACGATTTGCTATCACAAAGTACATAATAAGATTTTCTCTTATGCACTTATATTCTTTTGTGACTTGCTTAATGACTAACTCTGAGTCTCCCATTATTTCGACTCGAGTTGCCCCCAATTCCAACAATATCTCAAGGCCAGTAATTAGAGCTTCGTACTCAGCCTCATTGTTCAAACAAGTACCTGATATCTTGTACTTGAATGTTGTTGGAATTTTTTCTGGAGAAATAATCAAGACCACTACTCCTGTTCCATCTTTATGGCTGGAACCATCGAAGTAGAATTTCCAAGGCTCTATCTCCACATAATTTATATTCTCAATCTGAATTGAGTGGTCGACTATAAAGTCTGCCACCACTTGCCCTTTCACTGCCCTAAGAGGCATAAAGGTCAAGGAGTACTCAGTTAACGCTAGCGCCCACTTGCAATTCGGCTGTGTAGGATGGGTTTCGACAACATGTACTTGAAAACATCAAAATGAGACGAAACATACACATCAACTGGCTTTATATATTGTTTGAGCTTTGTACAAGAGAAATAAAGACATAGACATAATTTTTCAACTTCGCTATATCTAGTTTCTGCATCGTTCAAAACTCTACTAAGATAGTAAATGGGTCTTTTGACTCCATTTTCATCTTCTTGGGCTAACATGCTTCCCAAAGTTTTGTCGGATGCAGCTATGTACAATCTCATACTCCTGTTGCTGCAAGGAGGCACCAAAATAGGTGGCTTTGTGAGATACCCTTTGATTTTGTCGAAGGCTTCTTGTTGCTCTTGCCCCAATTCGAATCTTTCCTTATTCAATCGAAGTAAGGGTGAGAAGGCTTGAGCTTTTCCACTTAGATTAGATATGAATCTCCTTAAGAAATTTATCTTGCCCAGCAGAGATTGCAGTTCCTTTTTGTTCACTGGCGCTTTCGCTTCCAGAATTGCCTTCGTCTTGTTCTGGTTGATTTCGATTCCTTTCTTGTGGACGACGAAGCCCAAGAAATCTCCAGCTTTTACACAGAATGCACACTTCAAAGGGTTCATTTTCAGACCATGTTCTCTCATTCTTTCAAATGATTGTCGAAGGTGGTCTATATGGTTCTTCCTGGAAATAGATTTTACAACAATGTCATCAATATATACTTGCATAAAATTGTTAATAAAATCATGGAAGATAGAGTTCATCGCTCGCTGATATGTTTCCCCAGCGTTCTTTAGGCCAAAAGGCATCACTACCCATTCGTAAGTGCCTAAAGCCCCGGGGCATCGAAAAGCTGTTTTCGACACATCTTCTTCAGCAATGAATATTTGATTATATCCTGAATAACCATCGAGCATACTCAGGTACTCATAGCCAGCGGCAGAATCGACTAGCATTTCCGCCACAGGCATATGATATTCATCTTTGGGTGTAGCAGCATTCAAATCTCTAAAATCTATGCACACCCTCAATGTACCATTTTTCTTAATCACTGGCACAATGTTTGCAATCCATTCGACATACCTCGTAGCTCGTATGAATTTGCACTTCAGCAGTCTTTCGACTTCCGTTTTGATCTTCGACAGTATTTCTAGAGCGAAGCGTCTTGGACTTTGCTTGACTGGCTTCTTCCCAGGTTTGATTGGCAACTGAAGTTCTACCAATCCTCTGTCGAGACCAGACATCTCGTCGTAATCCCACGCAAAGCAGTCCCTGAACTCCTTTAACAAATGGATTACTTCCAACCTGAGTTCTGGGTCTATTTTTGCGCTACTGTAAGTTGGCTTTTTCTCTAACCCTTCGCCCAAGTTGATTTCTTCTAAAGGATCATGCGCGAACATTTTGATGTTGTTCGCTAAGGGGTCCTTTTCGAATCCCAAAGGCTCATCGTCGTAGATGGCGTCGAGCCTTTGTTCCTGCATTCCTTCTGGCATGATATCAGGAGGTTCTGGGTCGAAATCCTTTCCAGGACCTGCAGAAGGTAACTCTTGATCATTGGCCTGTGTGGCCATATATTTTACTTCGTCTTCGAGAGCCGTTATCATCCTTGTTTCGGCTACGTAAGCCGAAATTCAGTGCAGTGATTGTGACTCAGTCATTGTCACTGAATTCGCTTCCCCAACCAGTTGGCTGGATATCAGTTAGCCCACTAAAATCAATGTGGGACAAGTCTTCTCTGTCCCATTGAAAACTATGCTCAGGATGCAGGTATAAGGAACAAAAAGCATTTGGCGCTGGCGCCAAGTCGAAGTCAGGTGCTGGGCATGGCCCAATGTGAGCCAGATTTTTGTCGAAGTCTGCCATCCCTAGGTGATTTACTTCTCCCAAGTAATAGCTTTGATCCGCTTCTATGTTTTCGACCATTCCATCAGGACGCCACAGTATCAACCTTTGGTGCATTGATGATGGTACAGCTCCAACACCATGTATCCATTCTCGGCCCAACAAAAGATTATAATTTGGTTTGGCCGATATGACCATAAACATAGTTGGTCGAAGGATGGATCCCACCTTGATGTCCAGTTGGATCACACCCATAGTGGTCCCTATGCCGCCTTCATAATTCGACAGGACCATGTTGTGAGGCTTGATGTTCTCATTGCTTTTGCCTATTTTTCTCAGCATAAAGTGAGGGATGATGTTGATGGTTGCCCCACAGTCCACCAAGATCTTATTTACTGTGGTTTCTTTGAGTTTAGCCCTTATAAATAACGGCTTGAGGTGATTTTTCATTGCCTCTGTAGGAGGTTCGAAGAACCCATTTTGCTCTTCAGTAACGCCATTATCCATGATGAAGTAGCATACTGGCCTATGCTTGGCCATTTCTTGTTCAACTTCCCAATCACTTGCTTCGACCTCCACCTGGCGGTTGAACTCTCTTGGAAAAACTGAGACTATGTTCACCATGATATCTAGGGTGTCATCAGACTCAGAGCCATCTTCGTTATCAACTTCACCCTGGTTAGGCCAGACTAGCCTATTGGTCACTGGTTGTCTTTCCAGAGGCTTCCTCTTCTTTCTCTGAGGGACATTCGAACTTGATTCTAGCTTTGGTTCATTAGCAGCTTCCCTCTCAGCCTTTCGCCGCCTCTGGTATCTCCTCCATTAAGATCGAGACATGGGATTCTTTCCCTTGTAGTTACTTGATACCTGGGTCACTTTAGGGGTGACAACCTGAGGTTCTTTCTTATGTGTAAAATATGAACCTCTTGGAACTTCGAAGGAGTGCCATCTTTCCTCGCTTGGCCTCTTTCGACCTGATGTTTTGTACCATGTATCAACTGGCACATTGGTTGGAGGCCTGAAAGTTAGTGGCCTCTTTTCTTGATTTGAACCCTTTTGGTAGGTTCTTCTTGGGTCATGTCGAGTATCAACACTTTCCCTTTTTCTGTTTGCTGCTCTTACACCTTGGATATGTTCAGCAGCTTTTTTGTCGAAAATCGAGCTGCATCGAGGACACAACATCACTTCTGACTTCTTCTTCTGGCATCTTTGCAGGAAATCTGCCAGATTTTCATTTTCCCGAGGGAAAGCTGTTTTGTTGGCTTGTTCTTGCCTAGTGGCCTCCTCTGATGCTTTTGGTTCAGAAACTTCGACCATGTTGACATTCATGGTGTCTTTGGTGGCAAGAGTCAACTGCTTCATCTGAGTCTCCAAGTCCTCTGTCTGGCCTTGAACTGCAGCCAAGTAGGAACTGGGTTTTGCTCCAGATTTTGGGCTCTCAACAGCTTTTTGGACTGCTTCAATTGTCTTTCTGGATAGATTCCCAGAAAAACTGCCAAAGATTGGCATGTTGACATGATCCTTGGTGACTTCGACCATAGTTATTCCTGGTCTCTTCGCCTGGCTTCTGGATGCCTCGATCACGTTCACCTATGAAGGTTCAGCATAATGGGCTTCAGCCTGCAAAGGGTTAGAGTCCACAGTCATGGGGTCTTGTCAGCAAATTTCAGCCTCTCTTCTTCGATAGCGTCTTGCAAGAGATTCCTGAAAAGAAAACATTGAGATGTTTTATGGCCCAGAAAATTATGATATTTACAAAAGCCTCTTTTCTTTCTTTGATCAAGAGGAGGCACTTTTACCCCTGGGGGTACTATCATTTGGCCATCTTTTACAAGTAAGTCAAAGATTTCATCACATTTTGTAATATCAAAACTGTAAGTCTTTTTGGGGAACCTATCGTTGGCCCTTTCCGGACCAGTGGGATTTTTTCCACTTGAGGGGACTAGCAGTTTGCAAGAGTATGGTGGCCCTTGTTTTAGTTCCGCTAAATCGACCTCGTTTTCTTCGACGGTTATAGTTTCGTCGAAGGTTTCTGGATCTTCATCGTCCATTTCGACATATGCTATCCTTTCTCTCTTATGAGTTTTTGTCGCCTTGGCTTTTTCAGCTTTAAGGCGTTCTACCTGTCGAACTCTATCGGCCAATTGGGCCATGTCTCTCAGGTATTGAGTGTCTAACTTCTTCCTAATGGAATAATCTAAACCCCCTGCGGCTATTTCGACTAACTCATGTTCTGGCACTTGCGTAAAGCATCTTGCTTTGAGCAACCTAAACCTATTTAGATATTCGTCTATAGGTTCAGTGAATCGTCTCTTTACACTGGCCAATTCTTTCAGGCTTATCTTGGTTTGTCCCATTTAGAATTGCTCATGGAACAATCTCTCCAACTGGGTCCAATGATGGATCGAATTGGGGGGGAGAGTTGTGAACCAAGTAAACGCGTTCTTTGTTAAAGAACTTGGGAAATACTTAATCCTCAGGTTTTCGTTGTTTGAAATATCTCCTGCTTCGATCAAGTATCTCGCCACATGTTCGACAGTAGATTCTGTCGTGTCCCCTGAAAATTTAGTGAACTTAGGGACTTTACATCTAGGAGGTAAGTCTGTTTGTAACACATATTCTGACAGTGGGGATGTGAAGTTGGGCCTACGAAAACCCATATTCATCCCATTTTGCGTCATGATTCTTTCGATCATGGCTGCCAGGTTATTTTCCAAACCCATGTTCTGGTATTGGATGTGCTGAACTACTTCGTCAGCATTTTGGTTTCTGTTTACTATCCTTACCTCCGGGGCGATGACCCTAGGTTCTTCCACCCCGGGTTGTTCCAATCGTGCCCTAAGGTTTTCTTCGACAGGCTGCTGGACTTGGTTAATAGTGGTTTCTTCCTCTAGAAGTATACCTTGGTTTCCCCTTATTTGCGCCCTTTGGGGCTGTCGAATAGGTTGGGGTACCCCAAAGAAATCAGCCAGATGCGTCATTTGCGCTGTCATCTGCTGATTCGACTGGGTGGTGTTTTGTATTAGAGGATTCAGCACTGTACTTAAAGTTTGTGCCAACATTTGAACCATATCATGGTTGCTTTCGTCCATTTATTGCCTCAAGACTGCTGTCGAGGCATTCGTAAGGCCATGCACTACTTGGGACGTTCCTCCTAAGAGTTGGGTCCTATTTCTGTTCGCCATACCAACTCCAAAACCTTGGAGTGGCAAAGAGGCACTCACTAAAGGGTCTGAAAAAGTGGACGCAACGTTCGTCAGGCTAGCCAATTCAGACGTTGGCATGCCATAGAGTGGTTCTCGATTTGGACCGCCTGTCATAAATCCTGGGGGAACATAAGGCCTAGTTCCTGGATTTCCCCTTGGTGGGGGAGTTCCCAAAGGCACTCTGGGGCCAGTGAACGGAGGCAATGGCCCCGTTTGTGTGACCGTCACTGCTGGTGTTGAACCAGCGGTTAACGCTTCACTTACGGTTGGGATAACCGTTGTTCCCACATTCGTTTGTGGGATTTCGCTATTGTTTGGCGGATTCGCCATCGCTTCTCTTCTTCTGGCAGTATTGGTATTGTTAGTGTATGTTCTACCACTTCTCAATAACATGCAATACTTCTCGAAAAAGATGATATTATGTACAAATACGGTTAACCTTCAAAATCAACACAAGGTCCCACCGGGTGTGCCAATTTGTTTTCCGTGGAAATTGGTAAACAACCGCTGATCCTCCAAAAGGTTACTTATTTGGTGACTCGCAGGATCGATCAGATTGATCCTAAGACATGGTTGATTTTTTGGGGTTTTTGACTAAGTTTAATGATGGTTAATGACAAGAAAATAAAGACTCTTTATGTAAATTGCATGAAGAAAACTTGGTAGAATAAAAGAAAGCTTTAAATAAAGGCTTCGACTGGGAAAAGTAAATGAAAGGCAATAAAGTTCTGGAAAATAAATGACTTTGATTAATTTAAAGGGTGTTTCACACATACATTTTCAACAATTCTTTCGCTCACACTGGGTACTTGAATCTAAATGAGTGACTTGTATATAATTGTGAACACACGCGAAAAACTACGTGAATAACTAATATTTATACTAAACACATCTCAAGTAACCGTCGGGCAGTTACGCTGCTTCGAGATGACTCCACTTGGCATGCTCACAGCATTCGACGCTCCTGATCTTGGCACGTTGCACTTGGTAACCGCTGGGAACCGTTTTCCCTCCAAACATTTGAATCTCAATCCGTTCCACTCTGAGCATCAAATACCTTTGTCGAGAAGCACCTTCGACGTCGAAGGCAACAAGATTCCTACTTAGAAGACATTCTCTAAGTACCTTGCCATCTTCTGATGAGCATTTCGACAGAATCAACTGGTCGAAACCATCCCTCATGATTAATGGTTTATATTAATAAAAACAAGGGTTTCGAATTTAGGAGCCAACAATTGTACAATAAATAAATAAACAATTATTTAAATATGCAAATAAAAATGCAAATATGCAAAAATGTTTTGTAATTGTTTTATGTATGAGAAAAATAAAATTATCTAAGTCCTAAAAAATAAGAAAAAATACTATTATTATTTTTGAACGGGGAAACCCTAATTTTGTTTTAAAAGAAAATATGTTTTCTATTATTATTTTATTTGTCCATTTTTTACAAGAAATAATAAATAAAATTATTTATAAGTGTTAAAAATTAAAATAAATGTGGAAATAATATTTTATGCATATGAATAATAAAAATAAAAATGTATAGTATTTTTAAATTATTTACAAGTTTTATTTAAGAAAATAAAATATAAAATCCTAACAAACTATTTATTATGCAAAAAATAAAAAATAAAAAAATGATAAAATGCAAAAAAATAAAGAAAATATTTTTTGTGATTTTTTAATGTTCAGAAAAAATTATTAAAGTCAATAATCATAAAAATAAAAAGAAAATATGAAAAATAACAAAATCTGCAAAGGGGGGGTGCAAATAGGAAATAGGGGGGGTGCGAAAAGTCAGAAATGCAAGGCCCAAGCGCGCCAGGCCCAGAACCTGCCATCCCTGTCCTCCAACCAAACAAATGCGCGCACTTCTGCTTCAAATCCGGTTCTTGCTTATGCTTGCATAAAATCAAAAACTCATAACACAAAAAATGTAGATTATGAACTCACGATTCCAATGATATAAAATTCATGACCTAACTCTCAAAGATCAGGGAGAATTTTAATGGACCTAATTTCTGACCTAGTTTTTTCAGCATGTTCAACAACCAAATACTCTTAGCTCCGTTAATATAAATGGAAACTATGCATATGTACATCTAAAGCAAATTAAGGACTACATTTTTGCTTCACAAAACAAAGCTTAAGGATGCCTAAATAAGGAGATAGAACTTTGAAGAATACCTTGTTCAGTTGACTTTGGATATGGCAATGTGGAAACTTTGAGTGAGGCCCGAGGATCGTGTGAGCTTCCTTGAAGTTCCCTCAAGCTATCCCAATACTCAGCTTGCCTTGAGGATGCTTGAAACTCCTTGTAGAAGTCAACCTGCAACCTTGCACAATGAAAATGGTGAAGCTTGAAACAGGGGTTACAATTGCGAGACAAAGGCCTGGACAACTTAGATAGGATGTATGTAAAGTGTTTGAAGTCTTGAAACAAGAAACGCACGAGCCATTATTGATTTGGCAAGGGTTCTGCAGAAGATGCCCTGTTTGGGCAGAAATTGGTGTTTTTGGTGTTTGAGAGTGTTTGGGATGTTATGAATTCGTGCTTAGGCTTGCAACCAAGTTCTGAAGTTGTTTCAAATGATGCCAAGGCTTGCCTTTATCAGATGGATGAGTTGTCTTGACTTTTGCAAGTTTCTTGCTTTTGAAGAAAAGTTGAAGTGACAATGCCCAAGGTGTTGTACTTGCTAGTTCTAGGGCTGCAAGGAGTTGGTATGCTTTGCCTGATAACTGTGGATCTTGTTTGCAACAAAAGATCAGGTCCATGGCTCAAGATTTGTAAAGTTGCAAAAAGCATGCTTTATCAAAATAATATTATGAACTTTATGCCATTTTTGGATTAATTCATTGTGCAATGCTTCAAAGATCAAAATAAAGCCATTGTCCACTGAATTAGCATTCAATTATGGAGTGTAGAAAGGATTAGGACCTGTAATACCAAGTACAAGTATTCTAGGACAAATTTGCAACTTGAACCATTGTGAAAAATGCCTTGAACAAAAGTGATAAATTTCCATTTTCCCTTCTTCGATTCTCCCTAACCATAAATGATCTTGGAGAGTTCTTTTACATTTTGGAAATCTTGTAATATGCTCTATAATCCATATTTGAAATGAAACTTGAGATACCTCTTGGAACTAGGTGAAAAATTGCCATGAAGTTAGGTCAAAAACCTGCCTAAACTAGGGCAAAATTTCACTAAGTTAAAAAGTTTATGGACCCCTATTCACAAAATCATAACTTGTGAATCAAAGTTGTAGATTTCATGGAGGACTACAACTTTCATGTTGGAAGTTTTCTTTGAATCCAATTGCATCATGGTGAAAAAGTTGTGGAAAGTTGAGAAAAAAGAAGAAATTTTCCATAACTTAGAAAAATTCTAAGTTATGAAAAATTTCAAATTAAAACCCTAAATTGAAATTTTAGGTTTCTTGGTCAACAAGTTCACATTTTGACATGTTTTGATGAATTATGAACCTTGGCACTTGATTTTGACCAAAAAGTCAAAGTTTGACTTTTCAGTATACAATTGACTTTTGATCAGTTGACTGCAAAATTCATCTGTCAATCCTATACATTTGAGATTTTTTGAACCATGTGATTAGGTAAAGATGATGATATTGAGTCCTTGAAATCATGCTTGAACACAATTGGTCATTGGCTAGGTTAAAAAATCAGAAATTGCCCTTTTCTCAGTCAAAACCCTAATTTTGACCATTTTGCCCTTTTGATGATCTGATCAAATTTCTTGAGGAGTTGAGATCCAAACTTGATCAAATGGTACATAGGAGCCTATAATGTTGTTGTGGATCAAAAATTATGAATTTTGACTATAAATTGGCCATGGTTGACTTTTTCCCCAATACAGCTGATTTTTAGGTCAACTGTCCAATTGACTGGGCAAAAATGTGATTCAAGGCTTGAAACTTGGTATGAGCAATCTTAGGGGTCCAAGATGGTGTGTGAAAGTCACATGAAGCATTAATGGTCCAAAAATCCTTGTGAAAACTCAAACCCTAATTTCAGGTTATCAGTGCAAAGAAATGTCTTGAGCTGAGCAAACCCTAATCTGGTCTTAAGTCCAAGAAGTCTTGTGAGGAAAATCTTGATAATATGAAAGGGAAAATTTTCGGGTACAACACAAAGGAATCAACTTTAATTACTAATATGTCATTTAAGTATTCTGACCATCGAATGGTTGTCCCCAAATTTGCATATTTGTATCCTTGGACTTGTTGAGTCCTCAAATTGCTTTATGTTACCTCAATGAATATAACGTTAATTTTCTCAAATCTTGGCAACCAAGCAAGACTTTGAGTCCACAAAATTGTCTTGTAACTTTCACCTCCAAAAAGACAACTAGTATTATTCCTTGTGTACTTGATAACATAAAGTGCAAAGTGTTTTGTCACATCAGTATTTAAAGTATCTTTTATGTTAATTTGTATCCAAGTAACTTTTGTATCCTCACACTTGTGTCTCAGACACTTGTATCCTTGACATTAGTATCTTCAGGGCTTGTATTCTCAGAGCTTGTATTCTCGATGTTTGTATCCTCAAATACTTTTTTGATTTTCTTTTCATAATGAGGAATTTTATTCTTTTAAGTATCATTTTACCATAGTATAATATCTTGAGTGAGAACAAATGAACCTGTCTTATTTTTTTCCAATCAAGAAAACAGATCAAATAAAAAATAAGATCACAATCTTAATTATATTTACACAAGAGTTTGTTATTATTGAAGTGTGTCTTAAAACTTTTGTTGATGAAGAGAAAAAAAACATGTTTCGAGATTTCCAAAAATCAAGAAGTCGAAAACCAACAAGAATCTTCGATTTGGACGGTTCGCAGATTTCGAGTTTGATCGGTTCGATTTGCGGATCCATTATTTAATGTTAGAATATATATATATATATATATATATATATATATATATATATATATATATATATATATATATATATATATATATATATATATATATATATATATATATATATATATATATATATATATATATATATATATATATATATATATATATATATATATATATTATATGTGTGTGTGTGTTAATTTAGAAATAGTCTAAATTAATATATAATATATTATAAGATATTTATAATATTTTATTCTAATAATTAATGATTTGTGTTTTTGGCTTAGGTTTTTGCTATTATAAATATGTATCTCTTTATTGTGTTTAAAGGGGGGCAATCTTAGAGTTTACTGTAAAAGGGTAGAGAAAAGGGTTTAGGGTCTTACCAAGGGAAACCTTAGAAGGGAAAATAGTGACCTTTGGAATTGTTTAAGGTCATTGTGAAACACTGGTTACACCTTGGGTTTGAGTTATTCATATATTGAGAGTTGGAGAGGTAGAGAAATAATTAGGTAGAAAATAGGGTTGTTCTTATGCGCATTAAAGGTTGTTCTTGGGAACCTTTAAGAAAAAGACTATTTTCTTATAACTCATCAGTAATCTCTTGTAACAACTTTTTGAGTATAGTGAATTAGAGAGCTACTCTCCTCCCTAGAGTAGATAGTTTGATCGAACTAGGTAAACAAACCTTCATCTTTTCTCTCCTTACTCTGTTATATTATCTATGTATTGATTATTATTATTGTAGGCCATTTATTTTGGTTGCTACTATTATTTTCCTCACAAATTGATATTGAACCTTGTCGTAATTCACAATAAGCGGCATCCACCGTGGGGCAAAGAGGTATTGTCACTACTACAAAAAATACATCTAACGTCGGGCGCTAAATGTGTTTGATATAGGTAACTGAAACGAGGTAAATAAGGTCGTCATAAAAGGTTATATCTTATCACCTCGAATATTAAAACACCCAGGGGACAAGTTAATTGCACGTGGGTTCGATTGCCATCATCAGCATTTTTATTATTTTCAGAACTGAATGGCGCATCCCATATTAGCACTCGGTGTTTTGTAGAACTGAGGTAACATATCAATATTCTTACCTCGGTTTATTATAGAAACTGAGGTGTTAAGATTTATTTTTTTCCCTACTGTCATTTGTACCTAAATTACAGAACCATATTATAGAATACATAACCATATTTTGCTGATTCCTGAAACAGAGACACTGTATATTTTGCTAATTCCTCAATCTAAAAACAAAAATATTCATTGATTACACCATAATACAAACCCAAAATGGAACACTTTTATAATTTTACATCAAAACTAAAACAAATGATTAAGAAACAAAAACAATAAACTGTTTACTTACTAGTTTTCCCATATGCCCTCTTCATGATCACCATGAATAGCATGCACATCATCTAAATCATTTTCTTCAGATGATTGACGTACACATGTTGCTAAACAAGGATTCTCATAGTGAAAATATCGATTTTCATCAATACTACCGAGAAGATATTTTCCTTGAAGAACAATTTACAATCTAGTGTTAGATGGATCAGTGACATAAAATACTTGTTTTCTTGATTTGCCATGATGAATAGTTCATTATTGTAAGTTGCCTTTAAAAGATCAACCCTTGTGAATCATAATTTATCGATTTCTACTCCAGTTTTACTGTCAATCCACCTGCACTTAAATAAAGGCACTTTAAAAGAAATATAGTAAATCTCCAAAATCTCCTCAATAATCCCAAAGTACGATCTAGATACTAGTACTGAATTATTATCTTTGGAACTAGAAAAGTACATCAATTCAGCCTCAATCATAACACCATTATTTTGCATTGTGCTACGATCATCCTTTGATTTTGTGTAGAACGAATATTTACTAATGTCCTATGCACTCCAAGTAATTACATTAAACTTAGGCAAACGTGAAAACCATTTGCAATTATCCAATGCAACCCTATCTTTAGAAATACTTTCACTAAATCAATATATGAAATTTTTGTTACGCTCCATCATTAACCATTTTTCATTCATTCGGGGGTATTTTTCCTTTATAAGAGATTTGTGCACGGACAAGTAAGGATCAACTTCACTAAGGTTATACAATATATACAAATGTGCTTGAAGAACTACTTGTCGACTAAGTGTCTTAACATTTAAACCTTGAATACAACCATCATAAAATCTGTCATGATGAGACTCGAGGACTCGTACACCGTTCGCATCTGATAAATAGTTTATACAAAACTCAATAGCTTCTTCTGTGATGTAGCTTTCTACGATCGAAACTAATAGACGGTGATGATTTTTTGTATACCCTTTGAAAATCTTCATGTAACTGTCTACCAGATACATCCACTGCAAATAAACTAAACCATAAATTCCAATATCCCTTACTATATGAACAACTAAGTGAACTATAATGTCAAAGAATTACGGAGGGAAAACATCTCTAATTGGAACAAGATAATTGCAGCTTCATGTTCCAATTCATCTAAATTTCCAATATCTATAACTTTACTACATATAGCATTGAAGAATAAGCATAATTTGGTTATAGTCACCCTCATATTTCTTGGTAAGATGCCAAAGATAGCCACTGGTAGAAATTATTTCATCATGACATGCCAATCATGAGACTTTAAGCTAATTAATTTATGATCGTTCCTTGACACAAGTTTCTTCACATTTGATGAGTACCATTGTGAAACTTTGATACCCTACAAACAATCGCAATTTTTTTCTCTTTTAGACAAAGTGTGACATGATGGGGGTAAATAGTTATATTTCCTACTTCTTTTGGGGCTAATTCTTGTCGTATACCCATTACAACCATATCTTCGCGGGATTTCTTAGTATCTTTTGTCTTGCCTTTAATATTGAGAAGTGTTCCAATCAAACTATCACATACATTTTTCTCCACGTGCATCATATCAAGACAATGACTTACATCAAGACTGGACCAATATGGAAGATCAAAGAACACCGACCTCTTTTTCCAAGAATTTTTCTCCACTGGATTTTTTGTTTCTTTCCAAAGACAACTTTAATGTATTGTTGTCTTCTATAAACTTCCTTTCCGGTTAAGGATTTTGGAGCGATACCAAACTCCTGCTCTCCATTAAATGCCTTGCACAATCTACGATACAAATGATTAGGTCTAAGAAATCTTCAATGCCCAAGATAAACTGTATTTTTTCCTTTTTGTAATTGGTGGTGAGATGTATCAACTTCATATATAGGACACGCTTTATGACCCTTGATGTTGTACCCAGACAAATTATCGTATGCAGGAAAGTCATTGATTATGCAAAACAACAACGCACACAATTTAAATTTATCACATGTATATGCATCATCAACATCAACACTTTGGATCCTAAATCTATATCCTTCCCTGGTTATTTTGGATATGAAATCATCATCGATAGTATCATATACTTGCGCTTCATGAATAACCATGGAGATAGGTTATAAAGTAAAATAAGAACAAGCCATGACGTATGGTTAGTACTCAAATTACCAAAAGGGTTCATTCTATCAGTGGAAAGTCCAAGCCTAAGGTTCCTTGGTTCAAGGGAAAAATATGGAAACAAGGAATCAATTTTCTTCCATTGCAATGAATCAGCTACATGGTGAATTTTTCCATCGCACACCATTTCATCTGTATTCTATCTAGTACTATTTATGTCACTGACATTAGTAAACAATATCTTGAACCTTGGAATTATTAGTAGGTACCACATCACCTTGATAGAAACACCCTTTTTAGTTGCACCATCATCGTCATCAACACCATTGTCTTTCTGTTTGTAGTGCAACACCACAGACCTCGAGCACTCGTTAATGTTTTAAAACTCTTTCCTATATAAGATGAAATCATTACGACAAACATGTATTTTGACATAGTCTAAACCCATTGGACCCAATATCTTCTTGGCCTCATAAGTACAGTTTGGCAACATGTTACCTTCAGGAAGCATTTCTTTCAGCAATTCAATCAATTCAGTGAAAATTTTATCTGTCCACCCATCTCTTGCCTTAAGATTAAATAGTCTTATCACAACTGACAATATTGTAAAAACTTTACATCCATGGTACATAGAATCTTCCATGTATCTTTGCAAAATATCTACCATACTATATTTCTTGAAAGCATCTACTCCAATATCATGAATGATGTCTTCTAGATTATCAATTATACATTCATCATCTTCAACTGTTTGTGAAAAGGTATTTTTTTGTCCCTTCACCATGCCATACCCATTTCGTGTAATTTTGAATAATTTCATCACAACCACAACGATTGAATATAACATCCCTTGGATGTTTTTTTTGTGTTATAACATTTCATACAAGGACACCAAAAAATCTCATTATTGTCAGGAAGGGTTTTTTCCGTGAAATCATGAAATTGTAACAATCCATTCCCAATATTTGCTACTTAATGTATTGACTTTCATCCAACTATGATCTATAATTACATAAAGCTACTGAAAA
Organism: Vicia faba; assembly: GCA_948472305.1. Lineage (NCBI taxonomy): Eukaryota > Viridiplantae > Streptophyta > Magnoliopsida > Fabales > Fabaceae > Vicia > Vicia faba. Next base: position 1,375,163,369 of record OX451738.1, read on the forward strand.
TAAAATAAAATAGTATACATTATTACATCAAACAATGCGTAAGAAGTGAAAAATAAATTGGAAAACGTATAGATCTTTTCAACTTCCAAGAGAAGAAATCATATAGAATTAAATAACCAATAATGAGAAAACTTGATATTTTTGCTTTTAGACTTTCAAGGATCAGAGAAGATGAAAGATTAGAAGAAAAAATATGAATACAGAATTCATTTTTGAACCCAAACACCAAAAGAACTTCATCCAAAGAAATTATAGAAGAAGAAAAATAAAAATGAGTACTTCTGTTGAAACTTTCAACAATGGTGTTGTGAAAAACCCTAATCAGAATCAAGAAGTGGAAAGAAGCCACTCTTGTGAAAACAAACTATTGAGACTCATGAGAGTTCCCATAAAAAGGAGTTCAAGAATAAGAAGAAAGGTGAAAATGCCAGTCATCATCGATTCTGACGATGAGGATGAAGGAGTTTATACTTAGTCAAACTATCTCCCATCCAGAGTATTTAGAAATAATTATTAGCTTTTTTTGTAAGGATTATCTAATGAAAGTTTTATTCAGCTTAAGTTTTATTCAACTTAAATCTTAGTATGATATACATTATATGGTTATATGAATAAATCCAAAATGAAATAATCCATAATAATGATTTTCAATAACAAGAACAATAGTAATAACATACCGGAGAACAATGGTGAGAGAGTTTTTTCATTCTTTATGGCTCCTTGGAGAAGAAGTGTTCTTTCGTTGGCTGGAGAATAAGTATTCTTTTTCTAGGCTTGAAAAGAAAATGAAAGAGACATTGAGGGGATAAAAACTATAGAGTATTTATCTCGGTTTTACTTAAAACCTAGGTAACATATCCGACATAAAATCTATACAAAATAAAGACGCATTTTTGTTTTCAAAAAAAAAAAATTAGGGAGTTTTTATCTCAGATTTACTGAAAACCGAGGTAACACATCTAACGTAAAATCTTTAAAAAATAAAGGCGCCTTTTTGGTTCCATATAAAACATTAAATAGCAGGAGCTGGGAATCAAACCTCAAACCTTGAGCATATATTTATGTCGATTTTTAAATATTTGACGTAACATATTTATCGTTATTTTTTTTAAATAAAACAATATGCTCCCTTCACATGTACCCGCATTTTTGTTTTGTACATTGTGAAAGCTTCATCATAAAAAGCGTTATTTGTTGCAGTGTGTTTACAAGTGAGCATCATGGGTAGACAGGAGATCGAGAAATTTCCCAGTAACAACGACTTTGGGTTGTGGAAAATTAATATGCAAACAATTTTAATTCAAGAGAAGTGTATAGATGATTTGAAAAATGAAGCATTGATGACTGCAAGGCTTACACAGGTTCAGAAGACCGAGATGGTGGATAAGGACAAGAGTGTCATTATCTTGTGCTTCAGGGATAAAGTTATAAGAGAAGTTGTCAGGGAGAAAACTTTGGTTGCTATATGGAAAAAGCTTGAATAATTGTATATGACCAAGTCTTTGGCTCATAGGTTATGTCTGAAACAATAACTCTATTCAATTCGAATAGTGGAGAACAAATCCATAGTTGAGTAGGTTATAGAATTTCACAAGATTATTGATGATCTTGAGAATATTTTTTGTACCCTAAAATTTTCCCTCCCTTTTTCTCATGACATTTCTTACAAAAGTTTCTCAAATACTCAAGGATTCTCAAGAGTTGATCAGACAAGCTCACCTCCTAAGCACTGGGTCCATAGCTAGGGTTTTGGTTTTCTAAAGGAAAATTGGACTTCTAATGCCCCAAGTGACTTTCATGGTTCATAAAAAGTCTTCAAGAATGCTCATACCAAGTTTCAAGTCTTGCATCACAAATTTGCTCATTCAATTGTCCAGATGACTGAAAATCATCCGTATTGGGTAAAAAGTCAACTGTGGTTAATATACAGACAAACTTCAAGATTTTTTGTCAACATCAACATTTTGAAGTGATATTCACTATTTGATGAAGGGTTGATCATAATTCCTCAAGGAAAGCATTCAAAATATTAAAGGGGCAAAATTGACCAAATTAGGGTTTTGACTGAGAATGACTGGTCATTGACTTTTGACCTAGTACATGACCTAATGACTTGAAGCATGATCTTAAGGACTCAAACACAACATCTTGACCTAATTACATGGTTCAATACATTTACAAAGGTGCGAGATGTTGATAGTTAAAGAATTGAGATTAACTGATGAAAAGTCAACGGTCACACAAAAGTCAAACTTTGACTTTTTGGTCAACTTTGAACTTCAAAGATCAAGAGTCATCAAAATATTAAAAAATTTCAAGCTTTATCAATAAGAATCACAAAGTCAACAAAAATTCAAAATTTCCAATACTTAGAAAATTATAAGTGTTTTGTCCTTAATAAATTTACTACTTCATGACCATTTTACACTAAGATACAAGATGATTCAAGGAAAACTTCCAACATGAAAGCTCTAGAGCATGATGAATTCTAAAAATTTGTCCTTGAGGAATGATTTCCAAAAACTTATTATATTAGGATATATGGGCCCATGAAGTCATGACATTTTTATCTAACACTTAGAGAAATTTTCAACAAATTTGTCAGATTTTTGTCCCAACTTCTTGGCAATTTTTCACTAAGTTCCAAGTTGATTTAGCCAAAGTGGTCAACATGAAGGTTGTAGACAATGTTTAAAGCTTTAAAAAATGTCAAAGAACACATTTTTATCATGCTTGAGCTAAGATATTCGAAGAGATGAAGTTGGGCATCCATTCTTGAATTTTAGGTCATATTTGTGAAGAGCTCAAGAACAAATCCTCATGCCATGTTGTATAATCTTGCTTTGCATGACTATTAACTTCCAAATCACTCCAAAATTAAATGTTTACACAAAATTTTGAGCTATGGTACATTTTATTTAAGCATTTTCCAAACCATTTTGCCATTTTTGGCACAAAGTTAACATTGCCATTCTTGCAAAGTTGCTTTAATCACAAAGTCAACTTATTGAGCCTCTAAATTTCTCCCTCTGCACACACTCAACACAAAAGCTAGAAGCAACATGTTTAAAGTGCCTAACCACTTTAAATTACCCTGTACTTCACATTGAAACCATGTATTTCAAAGATTTCTTCATTTACAATCCATCTAAACCACAACATGTAATCTTGAAAATCTGATCAGCTCCTTCCCTCCAACCTTTCTCTATAAATAGAGAGGTCCATTTGCAAGCTAGACACGATTTCATTAGCCCTCTAACCCTCTCAAACTCTCCCAAGTCATAATTATACACAAAACCTCCATTGTTTGCAAATTCTAACCTTGAACTTCAAACACCTAATCCACTCGTGCGTTTTCATTCTAAATCATCCACAAAGCTTCTATAACTTATATAAAATCTATTTAAACATTTGTTATAACACTGCAACATCATCTTCATCATCCTCCATTTTCAAAAACAGAGCTCTGCAACTTGACTTGTCCAGAAAAATCCAGGCACTCTCAATCCAAAGTAAGCATTGCAATAGCTTCGTGAGAGTTTAGTGAAGCTATCCAGATCATCACAACACCTCCAGGAGTGCTCCAACTTCAAACACGATTTTCACTTTTGAGGTAAGTTTTCTTAACTTTGAACTTTCTGTATAGGCATAATTAATGTTTACTTTTTGAATAAAAAATATATACATCATTGCCCTGAAGCTAACCATGTGCTTACATTTCATTTATCTTGCCTGAGTGATGAGAATTTTGAAACTGAAGTTTTCTGGGATTTTAGGGTTCAGTTTGGTACCAAGTAAAATTCCCACTCATATTTGATTTATAGCTTTTGAAATTTTATATGGTTGGATTCGTGGTTAAATTTCCAGCAAATTTCATGTTTACACTTTTCAATTTGGTTGAGAAATGAGCACTTTCAGAAATTCAAAAATGTTATTGAAGTTACTAGCGCGAGGAAGAAGATGAAGTCATATTCAGAAATAGGTTTATAATATATTTAGTAGTTGTTGTTTTAACTATCGGATGTATCACCACCCTAGTGGTTAAAGCGCGCGCCTGTTTACCTGAGAGACCTGGGTTCGAGCCCCAGCGGTACCATTTTTCTTTTTTCCATGTTTATTTTGTTACAATGCCCCAACATGGGCCTCTTGGCTTTTGGCACATGTTTCTGCTTTTCAACACCTCCATTTTTACTAACTGGCAGACCCATTTTCATTTTTATTTCATTTGTTGATTTAAACAAAAACTGGTTTTGGGCCTAGCCCCTTTATTTTCTTTTCACACCCTCTAAAATTCTTTCACAACACCACAAGCCCAATTTCTTCTTTTTATTATTTTCTTACATTTTCTTTTCATTTTATTTATTTATTTTAATTTATAAAAAAAATCATAAAACATTTTAGTTTTAGGTTAAATTAAAAATATTTTAATTTAAACACTTTATTTTATTTTGTTAATTAAATTTTTAGAATTAGATTTTATTACTTATTTTACATTATAAAATATTTTCTTTTCCAAATTGAGGTTAACATCCAAATTATTTTCTAAACAATTAAAATTAAATTAGACTTAGGTTTTGCTTAATTTCCCTTTTAAATTGATTAAGTTAATTAACATAGATTTTTTAGGTTTTTGTTTGATTAATTAATTAACTTCTTTTTTTAATAAAGAAACAATTAATTGGTTAGGTTAATCATCAAGCCCTTTTTTCTGTCAAAAATAAATCACAAACAAAACATTTTCTTCTCTCTTTTACTTATTTTTATCTTTGCGTATTTTTTTTGTTACTTCACATTATTGTAATTATTCAAATGGTCTGTAATAGATAATTATGGTTTATTGCTTTCCTCCCTATTCACAAACTTGTACCCCCCATTTCGGAAGCGTTGTAATAGCGTAGAACATTTAAATTCCATAACTTATCGCTTTCCATATCTGTTAGTAATTAGGGTTTATATGACAAGATTAAAAACAATCATAGGAAAACCCTAATTTAAGATAAAATAATTGAATCAAACATACGTTGCACACGTGCACCTCTAGGGTTACTCTCACTTGTTGCCTCGGATAAAAACAGTCATGTCCCTCGAACGTGAGATGCTTTAGCAAAGACCCTCAGTTAAAATATCGTAGTCCCTCGATGACCCTTCGATGTTGCCTTTGGTAGACGATCTTAGTCCCTTACGACAAATTGCTAAATCATCTTACAAGGTGCCTTCTATGACTGTACAATAACCCACGGCTGTCCCTCAGATCCAATGATAGGGCTCTCTACTAACTAATGGTAGGTTAGAACTATCTAAAGGAGGAGGAAAAGAACAAATCCTTTTGAGTAGGTAGATCGCTCGTAATCCCTTGCTCACAAACTAAAACAACTTCCACACTTCATACTTTCAAAATAAATATCTTCAAAACACTTTTCAAAACAAATACTTTGTATACATTCTCAACGATACCATAATCATTACAAAATTATCCCACATTGTCATTTTTAAAACATCTTTCCAAACACTTCCTTTCAACAAGTATTTTCAAAACAAACATTTTTGTATACTTTTTCAACGATACGAGAATCATTACAAAACTGCCGCACTTAGACGTTTTCAAAATATTTTCAAACATACATAAACACAAAGCATATTTTCAAAGTGAGCTAGCAATTAAGAGCCCGTAGATAACTATGAATGAAAAGGGTGCTAACCCTTCCCTTTTCATAACCTACCCCCATAACTCAAGAAAATTCTCAAAAGGTCTTTCCTATTCTTTTCACCCTTTCCTTTATTGGGTAAAAGAAAAGTCGGTGGCGACTCTTGCTATTCGCAACATTTGCGATAAAATGAAAAAACATCAAGTCAGTTCTCCCACTGTATAATAGAACTGGAGACTCTGCTGGGGAGTATTGCTAAGAGTGGGGTTACCTTAAGATCTAGATCGCCTTTATTGTTTTACTTGTTTTCCTTGTTTGCTTTATATTTTGGGATATGCTTGGGTTTATTTCTTGTATAGATCCTATACCCGGATCTGGGGCATTTTAGGTAAGTAGCAATAGATCATGGAAATTGTACGACATAGACCGATATGGTTGAAGCGATGGCTACATTAGTCTGACACATTTGTTGGTACCCGGTGTCCCTTGAGTTAAATCAAGGAGAATACGGGGCCGCTGTGTGGTGTAATAAAGCACTAACTGATTGTAGAACCTTAGTTGAACAACTTAGCCATTAGAAAGTAGTGAGATAGCTGGATTTGGTACAGACTGGAGTTAGTTAATACTCGATACTACACTCATTGAGATCAGATTATCAGGATATTTCAGTCGCAATTTCGATGCTTGTGCTGAAACAATGCCCGAGAAGAAAGATTAATGATATTGAGATTCCTAGAACCCGATTACTTCTTTTAGGACAGGTTAAGCCAACTAAAACTTCAAGAGGGTACTTACCTATAAACCCAATGCAAGCCTAAACCTAAGGCCTTGTGTGCTTTGTTTGTGTATGATTAACTGTTTGAACATGACATCATAACATCATGACATCATGATATCATTCAATTTCACTAACCATTTCAAGGACCTAGGGATTTATCTTTGTTCTGTTTTGTAGGCTATGGCTTCCACTCGCAGAAACACTATCTGAATCAATTTTGTGAAGATACCTTCTCAACTTAAGGATTTAGTCTCAAGGGTTCCCGAAAATTCTCGATTCATCAAAAGGCATGGTCGACTAATCAGTTTGGTTACCTTGGGTTTTAAAGAAGATATGATGAGTGTTCTATTCCAGTTCTTTGACCATGTATATCACTGCTTCACCTTTCCTGATTATCAGTTGGTACCCATAATGGAGGAGTTTTCTCAATTACTGGGAGTACCTGTTCTTAATCAAATACCTTTCAGTGGTTTAGAGAAAGATCCACAACCTGAAGAAATTGCAACAGTCTTGCATCTAAAGCGGCCAAACATTGTATCTAATTGGGAAACGAGGAGTGGAGTTAAGGGTTTTCTGGCTAAATTTCTGTTAGATAAGGCTCGACTGTTTTTGGAGTCTTTGAATTTTTAATCTTTTTAAGAAACCTTGGGTCTTCTAATCTATGGGTTAGTACTATTCCCTAATACAGACCAACTCATAGATGTGAATGATGTCAAAATTTTCCTTTCACATAACCTTGTGCCTACTTTGCTTGGAGATATTCTGCATTGTCTTCTCACTCGTACTTTGAGGAAGAGAGGGGATCTTATATTTTTCATATCGTTTCTATCTAGGTGGTTTATTTTGCACCTTCCCCGATCAGTATTGAAGAACGAACAAGGTTTGAGGTGGTCGCAAAGGATGATGTCGCTCTCTCATTCAGATTTTCATTGGTGTTCCCGATCTCTAGAAGATGTTACTATCATTAACCGCTGTGGGGAATTCCCTAATGTTCTTCTCCTTATCATTAGGGGAGGTATTACTTACAACCCTTCTCTGTCTCTATGACAATTTGTGTTATGCTCTAAGAGATGGTCCTCATGACACACTTATCCAGGGTATTATGTTCGACTACGAGAATGATTTTCAAGGTTATCATCGAAGGTTTATACGAGCTTGAGGCATGGTAAGCAAGATTGATAGCAAGACTTTGGGACATAAAAACTCCATTTCGCTGGAGCCTTATCTCAAATGGGTATAAAGTGACGCCCAAAACCTCAAGATGCCATATCCAGCTATCCTACCGGTGATCATGGAGCCTGTTGCCAAAGGGGATATTCCTTATACCATTCTCCATTCAAACATGCCCACTGACCTCGAAGAATTACATAATTTGTGGATTCAACTCAAGGGAGAACGAGACACCTTAGAAGCTCAATTTTATGCAAGCAAGAAGAAAGTGTTGGAGCTCACAAAGCGACTTCACGAGGAGCAAAACCTTAATTCATACATCAACATGAAGAGGAAGTGTCCGTGGGAGACTTGAGTCTTAGGTTTTATGAGTTCATTTTGTTGTCTCTTTGATACCTTTTTGCTTTTTTTTTCTCAGTGTAAGCCCAATGGGAAATTGTAACTTTTGAACTTATTAATGCAATCTTTTTTTCTGTTTCCTTTTTGGATAGAAAAGTTAAATCTCTTAAGGTCCTTAAAAACATTACATCCACATATCATACATGATTTCATAAGCAGGTTTTCCGATATAGATTTCCTTATCTATTTACTGTTTATTTCAGTATAAGATGGCTCTCGAGAAAATCGTCAAATATCTACAGACTCAACATGCATAATTTCAAGAGACTCTCCTGGACCTAGCCAAAGGGAAACAAGAGATGATGGTGCTCCTCGACACGAAAAAGAAAACTAAGAAACAGGTTGTTATCCTCAACACGGGGAGAAGGTTCAAAGGTCTTGCCCGACTGGCTCAAGCAGATGATGTCTCCTCCGAGGAAGACAACAATCAAGAAAAGGATGTTAGAAACACCGGGGATGGGGGTGGAAATAACCAGATTTTTGAGGATGAGGACTATTCCGATGAGAAGTACCCTCCGACGGATGACAAATACAAACATCTGGAGGACCGACTCAAGGCTGTGGAAATCCAAAATGTGCCTGGTTGGACTTTGGAGATTTAGGTTTGGTCCCAGGGGTGGTCATCCCTCACAAATTCAAGGTCCCTGTCTTTTCCAAATATAATGGGATCTCTTGTCCCAAACTCCATTTGAGTTCATACTTCCAAAAGATTCAACCACACACTGCCGACGAGAAGTTATGGGTTCATTTCTTTTAAGAGAGCCTATCTGGAACACAGTTGGAATGGTTTTATCAACTTGAAGGAACCAATATTCACACATGGGAGGACTTGGATGCTGCCTTCTACAAACAATACCAATACAATGTTGACCTTGCACCAACTCGTGTGCAATTACAGAGTATGACTATGGACTCGAACGAATGTTTTAAGGAGTATGTTCAAAAATGGGAGGATATGGCTAGAAGGGTGCAGCCCCATTTGACTGACCGAGAATTAGTGGTATGTTCATGGGCACTCTGACGGGTCCATTCTTTAATTTGCTGATTGGGAGTTCTTTATCAAGGTTTACTGAGTTGATTTTGACTGGAGAACGAGTTGAAAATGGTATCAAAAGTGGGAAAATTCATATGGATGCATCCTCTAGTACCATGAAGAAACCATTCATTGGAAGGAAAGAAACTAACATTATCTATGGCCAGAGGAACCGTAGTAAGAATGACCATCAACAGTCTGTAGGGGCTATTTTAATCTCTAATCCAACACCTGCTCGACCACAACAACCGGGTAATAAGCGTAGGTCCGACGCTTCGAGGAGGCAATTCACTAGGATTAATATGCCATTGGCTCAAGCATTATAACATCTGTTGAAAGCACAATTGATAACACTGTGGGATCCTTCTCAAAATCCCAACACATTGTCTCTGAAGTATAACCCAAATGCAAGGTGTGCATACCATTCTAATAGTCCAGGGCACGACACTAATGATTGTTGGGCCCTAAAAAGAAAAATCCAAGACATGATTGATGCAAAGGAAATTGAATTTGATCGTCCCGAGACCCGTGCCGTGATTACTGTGCCCATGCCCAGTCACGGTAAAGGTGTTAATGCTATTGACGATGTTTCCTATGTCTCCACCATAAGTGATTTGACCACTCCCTTGATGACCGTTAAGAGGAATCTGTTACGAGCCAGTTTATTTTCGGGTTGTCCTAAAAATTGTTACGATTATACTTCCCAAACTAATGGTTGTATGTGGCTGAAGAAGAGTATTCAACGTTTGATTGGTAGTCGTGAAATTCTGTTCGAGAAAATTCTGTGCATGAAGAGTTTGAATGAAAGTGTATCTCAAGAACTGAGACTTGAAGATGTTTCTATAATCACAATTTCCAATACTCCTATAAGGATCACCTCTAGAGGCCCTATAAGGATTCCTACTGAGCCAAAACTGGCTCCCCTAATCATCACTGCACCAGGGCCAGTCCTCTATTCCTCTGACAAAGCTGTTCCCTGGAACTATGGGGCAGAAGTTTATTATCATGGTGTTAAGCAAGAGTCGTGGATTATCGAAGATGAAGATTCTAAAGTTACTAATCTCAATGCCGAAAATATTGTCGGAACTAGTAAAGTTACCCGAACGGGAAGGATCTTATCCTCAGAGATCTCTCCTCCAAAAACTAACACAACACCTATTCATATTCCTGCTGCTGGGTCAACTGCTGAAGCCCTGGGAAAAGAGAAAGTGATTGAGCCTTCCCAGACGGAGGCACCCTCAAAAGATGTTACAATTGAAGACCCCTCTAAACAAGAGATGGAGGAAATACTAGAGATCATTCATAAAAGTGACTACAAAATAGTTGAACATTTTGGGAAGACACCCTCCAAGATATCCATGATGTCCTTGTTATTATGCTCTGAAGCCCCTGCTCAGGCTTTGTTGAAATTTCTGAAGAAAGCTCATGTACCACAAGAGACCTCTGCTGATCAGTTTGAGAATTGTGTTGCAAGCCTAACAACTGACAATGGTTTAGGCTTTTCTGATTCTGACTTAACTCCAACCAGAAATAATCATAACAAGGCTCTGTATGTGTCTATTGACTGTAAAGGAACTACTTTGGCGCATGTGTTAGTTGATACAAGTTCCTCCCTGAATGTATTACCAGAAGGTGCTCCAGATAGATTGGACTATGAAAGATTGGTGCTGAAACCCAGCGATATTATGGTAAGAGCCTTTGATGGGTCAAAAAGAATGGTGCACGGAGAAGTTGATCTTTCGATCAAGGTGGGATCTCAGGTTTTCAACTCCAATTTTTATGTAATGGGTATTCGCCTGGATTATTCCCCTTTGCTAGGAAGCCCCTGGATCCATGGGGCAGGCGCTGTCACCTCTACCTTACTTCAAAAATTAAAGTATCCGGTGAAAGGGAAGATCGTTACGGTCTGTGGAGAAGAAGAATATATGGTCAGCCATTTGAATTCTTTCAAATATGTTGAAATAGATAGTGAATTCATTGAAACTCCCTGCCAGAAATTTGAAGTAATCCCCCCTGACGATTGTTGTTGCTAAAGCTACTCCTTCTACTCCTAAGATCATCAAGGATTCACCAAGAATGGATTCTTTGAAGGATGCTAGAGCTGTAGTGGAAGAGGGCGGTTTCACTATCTGGAGTCAGCTTCCCGATATCCCCTACAAGTTCAACAAATTTAGTCCGGCATTCTCCTCAAAGTCTCAGACGGAGGTTCAACGTGTTCGTGCTAGAGGACCACCTTTCCGTATTAGCAATAATGAAGTCAATGCTCTGGAAGATACTGATAGTGATGGTGACTTGGACGAATGGATATTCACAACCGTTGGCGGTGGACTCAACAATTGGAAGGCTAAAGACTTTGTACTAATCTCCTTTATTCATGAGTAATTGATATTTCCTATTTTTATTGCTTTGAGAAGTTTGGTTGTGTAAATTATTTTAAAAAAATGACTTTAAATCTTGCCCTTGGCCCGTGGCACAATGGTCCATTTGTTAAGGGTTGTCATTTCATATGTCATATTTTCATTTAATGAAAAACATTGGATGTTTTGCATAAAAAATTTGCGCTCTCTGTCTTTCTTTTACTTTATTTCACTTTCAAATAGCTATGTGTTCTTACATACACCCACACACTACATTATAGATTTCCATCCACTCTGGATCTCGTTGATAACGATTCTGCTATTGTCGTCTATGACTTTGAAAATCTGATCTACCAAGCCGAAAATGAAGGTGAGGAAGATTATGAGATACCTAGAGAACTCTCCAGACTTTTGATTCAAGAAGAAAAGGCTATCTAACCACATGAAGAGTCGGTTGAAGTGGTAAACTTGGGTTTGGAGACAGATAGGAAAGAAGTCAAGATTGACGCCAACCTGGAAGACAATGTCAAGAGAAGATTGATTCAGATGGTGCACGAATATGTTGAGGTCTTTGCTTAGTCATACGAAGACATGTCAGGGCTCGATACAAATATTATGATTCAGCGTCTGCCTATGAAAGAGGTTTGTGCTCCAATTAAACAAAAAGTTTGTCGCATGCGTCCTGAGATGTCTGAGAAGATCAAGGCCGAGGTCATGAAACAGTTCAGTGTAGGGTTCTTAGCAGTGACGTCATATCCTTAATGGTTTTCCGATGTTGTTCCCGTACCAAAGAAAGATAGCAAGGTACATATGTGTGTAGATTACATGGATCTGAATAGGGAAAGCCCCAAAGATGACTTTATGCTCCCACATATTGATGTCCTGGTTGACAACACCGCTCAACACAAGGTATTTTCTTTCATGGATGGTTTCTCGGGTTATAATCAGATCAAGATGGCACCTGAAGACATGGAGAAAACTACTTTTGTCACACAGTGGAGCACATTTTGTTACAAGGTCATTCCTTTTGGGTTGAAGAATGCAGGGGAAACTTATCAGCGTGCCATGGTAGCTTTATTCCATGACATGTGTTGTACCCCAAAATTTGCCCTTTCATTTCTCAAAGGATCATCCTGGACCCTCAGGTTTTCTCCTATCAAGTTTCAAGTCTTGAATTACAATTTTCTAAGAAAATCATTCACAAGGGCAAAATGGTCAAAAGCACACTGAAAAGTTAAACTTTGACTTTTGGATCAAAAATTAAGTTTCAACAATTATATTTCATCAAGACATGAAATTGGTTCATCAAAAATCAGGAGTCATAAATTACTTTGAAAAAATCAAATTTCTAAACATTTAGAAAATTTTCTAAGTGTTAAGAGAATATGATACTTCAGAACTTCTAGGCCAGCCTTCACGCAAGTGCAATCAGAATTTGTAAACATGGTTCAGAACATGACTCATCAATTAGAACGTATGGAAACTATGTCCTTCAATCAGAACATAACTCTTCAGCATATGCAGACTATGTTCTATGCTTCAATCAGAGCCTCACCCTTCAAATCTCACTCTGATCTTCTGCGATCAAAACATCACCAAATCCCAAAACCTCGTTTGAGCAACCTGTTACACTGCTGTAGTACAGTCCTGCCACCAGCTGCCACAACACTCCAAGGTGTTGCTGATCTAGTCCACGCCTGCATTTTTCTCAAACCCCATAATTGCACCAAATTAGCATGCAAAGACTGTGTTTAAAAAGCAATGGAACAGTATGCCAAAAATGTTAAAAATACCATTTGTTTTCCCCCCAAAACCACAACAAACCCATCTATAAATAGGTTGCTCCATCACACGTTCAAAGGGCTGGCTTTTGGAGAGAGAGAGAGAGAGAGAGAGAATTATCAAAGAGAGAAAAGGAAACAGTAAAAACCTTCGCAAATCCTAAACAAAACCTTTGTTCTTCCTTTTGAATCAAAGAACATAACCATTGTTCCGTTGCTCTCACTGACTCCAGAACATCTGAAGGCAGCAACTCAAGTTCCAAGCACACGCTCCAGATTCAAGATAAGTCTTTCTGACTTTGCATATTTTCATTCAGAACATCATTAAATATGTAAATATCATAGTATTGATGTTGTCCATATCATTGCATAAGTAGAAAAAACTATGGTCCAAAACTCCTTGAATAAAGCTAGACTCAGAATTAGAATTAGAACTTCTATAAACTACTGTGCTTTTATCCTTTTGATTTGCTGTTAAGAACTGAATAAATTACTGATATGCTGATTAATATGAGGAAAGAGTTGAAATGTAACACAGAACTTCTGAGTTTCTCTTCACTGTTTTAACACGAAAACTTCTAGGATTTCTTATTGTTTCAACATAGAACTTCTGATTTTCACTCACTGTTTAACACAACATAGAACTTCATATTTTCACTCATTGTTTAACACAACACAAAACTTCAGATTTTCATTCATTGTTTAGTACAACACATAACTTCTGAGTTCATCTCACTATTTTAACACACCAGAATTCCTAGGTTTCTACACTGTTATGATACGGTAACAGAACTTCTGAATTTTTACTCACTGCTTAACACAACACAGGACTTCAGATTTTCACTCATTGGTTACAACACCGAACTTCTGAGTTCTTCTCACTGTTTTAATACACCAGAATTCCTAGGTTTCTACACTGTTATGATACGGTAACATAACTTCTGAATTTTTACTCACTACTAACACAACATAAAACTTCTGACTTTTCACCCACTATTTAACACGACACAGAACTTCTGACATTTTGCTCACTATCTAAACACCACCCAGAACCTCTGTTTTCTTTCCCTCTAACATTTCTTGCAAGACCTCAGAGTGTATCAATCCAGAACTTCTGATGCCCACTGACATTTCTTTGAGTCAGAACGCTCCTGGCATCAGAACTTCTGATCCTTTTTGTTTTGCTTGCAGAAGCACGTTGGTTCTATCTCTCATTATTTTCCTATTTTTTTTATCATTTTCAATATCAATACTCTTTTTATTAATATAAAAAGGACATAAAAATTATTCCCTTTTAATTAATTAATTAATTAATTTATTTTAATTCATTAATACAAAAAACCACTTTCAAAAACAAGTCTCTTTTCTTCTTATATTTCACATTTCAATATGGTTGTAATAGTTAAATAGGATTTAAATTCTTGCAACCCCTCGCTTGTAAATTTGTACCCCCATTCCCGAAAACTCTGTAATAGCGTAGAATTTTAATTTTCACAATTTACTGCTTTCCTTATACTGTATAGTAATTAGGTGTGCATGGCAATACATAAAATCAACAAATAGATAACCCTAATCAAGACAAAATACATGTAAATAAAACACACTTACACACTAGCACCCTTAGGGTAATCCCGCTTTGTTGCCTTTCAGAAAATAGTCATGTCCCTCGAATATGAGACGCTTTAGTAAAGACTCTTCGATAAAAAAGATCGAAGTCCCTAGATGTCCCTCGATGTCCCTCGATGTTGCCTTTGATAAAACGATCTAGTCCCTTACGAAAAATTGCTAAAGCGTCTCACAAGTTTCCTTCTATGACTGTACAATTGACCCGCGCTTATCCCTTCACATCCGACGATGGAGCTTTTTACCAAAACGATGGTAAGATAGCAACATTTAAAGGAGGAGGAAAAGAACATTTAAGACCTTTTGAGTAGGTAGATTCATTTTTAGTTGCTCGCTTGCTCACAACAAAAACATTTTATACCCCAACACTCTCATCTTGAAACATTTTCAAAAGACAAACACTTAATACGCGTTCTTATAGAAACGAGAGCCATTACAAAGAAGACACACTTTCAAAATCACTTTCAAAAACACATCCCACAAACATCTCTTTGAACTATTTTTGAAACAAAACTTTATACACGTTCTTATAGAAACGAGAACCATTACAAAGACATTTTCAAAATACTTTCAAAACCCACACCATAAGCACATTTAAACAAAAGCAAGCAAGTAAGAGCCTATAGATAACTACGGATGAAAAGGGTGCTAATACATTCCCTTTTCATAATCTACCCCCCGAACTCAAGAAAACATCTCTAAAGGTCTTTCCTGTTCTTTTAGGTCTTTCCTTTTGGATAAAAGGAAAGTAAGTGGCGACTCTTGCTATCCGCACAATTGCGATCAAACGCAAAAGCAACAAAGTCAGTTCTCCCACCATGTTACAGAATTGGTGACTCTGCTGGGGATAAATCTTAAAAAATTGGGGTTACCTTAGGGGTAGATCACATTTACTTGATTTATTTGTTTGACTTGCATCCTTTACATTACGGCTCCTTGTTTGGGCTTATTTTGATCCTCTACCCGGATCTGGGGAACCTTTTAGGTAAGTAGCAATAGATTGTGGAAATTGTACGGCATAGACCGATATGGTTAAAATAATGGCTACGTTAGTGTGACGCATTTGTTGGTACCGGTATCCCTTGTGTTGAATCAAGGAGAATATGGGGCCGCTGAGCGGCGTCATGAATCACTAACTGACTTTAGCACCTTAATTGAACAAATTTGGCCAACTAGGATGTAGTGAGATAACGGGTTTCGGTGGAAAGATGAAAATTGGTTGATACTCGATACTACACTCACTGAGACTAGACTTTTGGGATATCTCGGCCGCAAGAAAAGATTGATTGTGCTGAGACAACGCCTAAAGGAAAGGTCAGTGATATGGAGATCCCTTAGAACCCGGTTACTATCACTAGGACAGGTTTGAGCCAACTGAAACTTCAAGAGGGTGCTTACCTATAAGACTCCATGCAAGCCAAAACCTAAGGACTTATTTTGTCTTGTGTGCTTACTTGTACATAACATCATAAACATAATAGCATCATACGCATTCTCACTAACCATTTTAAGGACTTTAGGAATTTATCTTTGTTTTGTTTTGTAAGCCATGAACTCTGTCCGAAGAAACACCATCCGAATCAGCTTCGTGAAAGCACACCCTCAGCTCCAAGAGTTATCATCAAGGGTACCCGAAGATTCTCCTTTTACCAGGAAATATGGTCGACTCCTCAGTCTGGATACCTATAATTTCCAAGAGGAGATGATGTGTGTGCTCTTCCAATTCTTTGATCCCATACATCATTGCTTCACTTTTCCTGACTATCAGTTGGTACCTACACTTGAAGAGTTCTCTCTATTATTAGGGGTGCCCGTGCTTGATCAGATACCATTCACCGGTCTCGAAGGGATTCCGAAACCTGAGGTCATCAACGAAGCTTTGCATATGAAAAGAGCCGACATCATAGCAAATTGGGAGACAAGAAGCGGGTTCAAAGGGTTCCTACCTAAGTTTCTATTGGAGAAGGCTCGTTCATTCTGGGAAGATATGGATTTCAAGCTTTTGAAGACGTTATTCATATATGGTTTGGTTCTATTCCCCAACTCGGACCAATTCATAGATGTTAATTCCATCAAAGTATTTCTCTCTCGTAATCCTATACCTACCTTGCTAGGAGACATCTTACATTGCTTCCATACCCGCACCACGAAGAAAAGAGGTACTCTCTTGTGTTGTATTCCCCTACTCGCCAAGTGGTTCACTTCACACTTACCTCGATCAACATTGAAGAATGAGCAAAGATTGACATGGTCTCAAAGGATGATGTCTATTGTACCCCAAAATTTTCCCTCTCACATTTCCAAAGACATGGCAAGAAAAATCTCCAAGTGGCTCAAGATTGCTCAAGAGTTGGACAGTCAAGCTATCTCCTAAGGCAGTCAACCTCAAATTAGGGCTCTGTGTTGCATCAAGATCTTTGAGTCCAAATGACCTAAAGTTCTCCCCAATTTCCTAATATGTTCTCAAGGTCATCCATGTCAAATTTCAAGCCTTGTAGAGGAAGTTTGGTCAGTCAATTGCTCAAAGGGTCCCAAAATCGACTATGCTAGGGCAAAAGTCAACTATGACCCAAATACAGTCAAACTTCAAGTTTTTTTGTCAACATGCTCATTTTGAAGGATATTTCATCATTTGATCAAGGGTTGATCATGATTCATCAAGGATTGCTCAAAATTCATCAAGACTCAAAAGTTGATAAATTAGGGTTTTGTAGGAAAAGTCAACTCAACTTTGACCAAGCATAACTTTCTCATACTTTATGAGAAATTACCTATCCAAAGCTCATTTTGAAAAGGATGCAATTTCCTACAATCCATATTCATACTCCAAGATCCGAAAATGCACTCACAAAAAGTTACAAATTTAGACATTATAGGTCATTTTTGAAAGTCAACAAAAACACCTTTTTTGCCAAAGCTTATAACTTTAGCATGGAATATTAAAAAGTGATGAGACCAAAAGGGTTGGTTATAGGACATCGCAAGCGTTCTAAAAAGTCCAAGAACACCTCTAAAAGTTCAAAATTGAAGAAGTTATGCCATGTTGAAGTTGGGCATTTTTGCAAAATTGCCAAAAGTTAACTATCCCCAAAACTTTAAATTTTGTCTAATGGACCCATTATTTTCCACTTGATTTGATCTTGTCACACTACACACGTGTCCTAGCTTCATCCTTGTGACCATTTATCAATTTTATTATTTAATTTTATTTTTTAATGAATTATTTCATTTTTAATCAATTTAAATCAAATAAAATCCAAACATTGATTATTTGATCTCTTTTTAGCTATTTCAGGATTGAATCATCATCATCAAGTGGATCAAATTCGTATCAATCATTCCATGTGCAAAAAGATTGGATTTTTGGCAAAATTGGAAAGTTTTCAATGGAGGATCAAATCCAATCTCAAAGCATTGATGTGCAAGGATTCAGTCCACATTTGTTGACCTAATGCATTGCACATTACTTATACAAGCCAAAGCACACGAATTCAAGGGCTAGAGGTTGCAGAATCATCAAGAACCAAACTTGAAAAAAGGTGGAAAAGTGCAAAACTGAAATCGGGCTTAGAGGCAAATTCAGGACCAAAACTCAACACTAACCCATTGCTGGACAATCACTGAACCTCCTACAATCAAAAGCAAACTCTCACACCCTCTCAAACGCTTTGTAAGTATCTTAAAATACCGCCCTGTATTCGAAATCGTAACCTCATGTTCTTGCATTTTCTTGGCAAATCGTTGACATATTCATGATGCTTGTGAAATTTCTGGACTTTTGGCATTATTTGATTGCATTTATATGGACTCTAACCCCATAACCGTATAGCTAGGGTTTTGCATTAGATTTTAGGGTTTTCTTTTTCAGGGGAAATCAAGGTCCAAGAATGGTATAGATTTGTTCAGGAAGCCTAGACGAACATAACCATGGTCTTGGAAGGAATTTTCATGGCCTAGAATTGATTTTAGGTTGGACATGCGAATTTAGCTGCGGATATAAATATGTAGGTAAATATCCAGGGTTGAACGAAGAAGACGAAGACGTGTCCCCCTCTTAGTGGCTGGTTCAAATATTCGAGCTTTATTTTTTATTTCTGGAATATTATTATTTTTCCCATATTATTATTATTGTCCAATATTATAACAACTAAAGCGCGTTGGTTGAGTGGTAGTGGAGCGTATGCAATGACTCACAGGACCTGGGTTCGAATCCCAGGTCCCCCATATGCTTTGTATTATTTTTCTTCAGGAATTCAGTACAACTCCAAGCGCGTAGCATACCATGGTCCTCAAATCTCAAAGCGCCAGATGGCCCCTAGGCCAGATCTGGTAGTCCAGATGGAATGTCCACCATACTCCCTAGTCAAGGTGCCATGCTGGATCCAAAAAGTCCACCAGGCTTGCATGTTAATGGGCTACAAAATTGCCATTTTCACCTCCTTTCAGGCCCATAACCTCCTAACCCTTTCTCTTTTTTATTATTTATTTCTTTTAATTATTTATTTCTTTTAATTATTTATTTATTATTATTATTTTTATATTTAACTAACCAATCAAAACTTTTTTCTTAATAAAATTAAAAAACCAAAAAATATTTCTTTAATAAATTTAATTTCAGTATTTTATTTTTGTTATTAAATATTAATTTAATTAATTTAGCTTTAATTAGGAATAACTTTAATATTTCTGCAATAATTAAAATTAACTTAGATAATTAGATTTTATTAACATTGATCAAATTATTTATATTTCTTTAAATATCAAAAATCCAAAAATATCATTTTTATTAACTAATTAATTTGTTTATTAATTTAATAACTAACTTAATTTAATTTCTTTTTAATTCAAAAATAACCAAAAAATTCTTTTCTTTAATGGACAAAGGGTCAAAACTCTAGAACTCGCCCGATTAAATTTCCCGCACGCGATTCATTTTATATCAATATTGTATCTGTTTCTTGGGATGTAATAGTTTAATAGGACTTTAATTATTTTATCGCTTTATTTATTTTCCGCATTTTAATTTCAAGGGTTGCTTTTGGCGATGTAAATACCCGACGCCTTGTAATATTTAGTTTAAATTCTGCAATTTAATTTCCGCAACTTATAAACTGTTAGATGTTTGGTAATAGGGAATGCATGACAAGATCGAATGTTTAACCTAAAATCAACATAGATAACCATTGACATGTACAAAGACAAAATTAACTGAAAACAACACACTCGCACATGCGCACTCTTAGGGTACACCTCACTTGGTTGCCTTCGAACGTGGTCATTGATTATAGGAAGTTTTAGAGGTCGCCCTCTTGTCCAAAGATCATAGTTGCCTCGAAACGGTTGCCTCGGAAAAATGATCTAAGACATTAGGGTTACCACTAAGGCGTCCTAACGTTGCTTTAGTGACCGCACGTCCCTTGATCAAATTGACCCTTAAAACTCCAACGACGGTGCTACCTACTCATCAATAGTGGGATAGCATTGTCTAAAGGACATTAGCACAAATTGATTCCTTTTTTCGAGTAGGTAGATGGTTCTTAAGTACTTGCTCCTTTCAAAACAAAACAAAACTTTTCGCACTTACACCTTTCAAACAAAAACTTCTTTCAAACCCACAAACACAAAGAAAAGAAAATTTTGAAAACACTTTGAGCAAGTACCTAAGAGCCCGTGGATAACCACAGATAGAAAGGGTGCTAACACCTTCCCTTTCTATAATCTACCCCCCGGACCCGAGAAAAATCTCGAAAAAGGAATTTTTCTATACTTTTTTCCTTTCCTTGTTGGATAAAATAAAAGACGGTGGCGACTCTTGCTTACCGCGACATTTTGCAAAAACAAACGCAAAACGCAAACCAGCATTCCAAAAACAGTCAGTTCTTCCCACCGTATCGCAAAACTAGCGACTCTGCTGGGAGAATAAGTGGGGTGTACCTTAGGATTAGATCATTGTGTTTTCAATTGTTTTCTTTGTATGCTTTATATTTGTGGGCTTGTATCGGAGTTACTATAGATCCTAACCCGGATCTAGGGATACTCTTTAGGTAAGTAGCAATAAACTGTGAGGGAACTGTACATCGTAGACCGATACGGTTGAAGCAGTAGCTACATTGGTGTGGCACTTTAGTCTGTACCGATATCCCTTGTGTTAGAACGAGGAGAATATGGGTCTTCTAAGGGGTCATTAAGTACCAACTGACCTTAGAACCTTTAAATTGACCAACTTGGCCATAGAACAGTAGCAGTATACTACACTCATTGAGACTAAACTCTCGCGATGATTCTGGCCGCAAGAAAAGGTTGCTAAACTGGAATTATGACCGATCGAGGGTAGTCAGTGATATTGAGATCCTCTAGAACCCGGTTACTATTTTTAGGACAGGTTTAAACCAACTGAACTGAAAGAGGGTAGTACCTAGACTCCTTGCCAGCCTGAAATCTAAGGGCTCTCTGTGTGACTTGTGTGCCTTTACCATGTTTTCTATTTGTGGATACTTGTGGTGTGCTTTCTATCATGACATCATAACATTGCATGCATCTTGCATAAAACTAACCTATTTCAAAGACAAGAGGGATTCATCTTTGTTCTGTTTTGTAGGTCATGATGCCCATGCGTAGGAATACCATCCGGATCAAATTTGTCCAGGTTCCCACTATGCTTAAAGAGTTGGTTGCAAAGATGCCTGATACTACCTCCTTCATCAGAAGACATGGGTATCTTCTCAATTTGGTCACCTCCAAATTGGACGAGCAAATGATGAGTGTTTTGGTCCAATTCTATGATCCATTATACCATTGCTTTACTTTCCAGGACTACCAGTTGGTTCCCACCTTAGAAGAGTTCTCTGATCTGCTCGGTATCTCTATTCTGGAGCATACCCAGTTTACTGGTTGGGAGAAGACCCTTAGGCCAGAAGAGATTGCTTCATCCCTTAATTTGACAAAGGATGAGGTAATGGCTAATTGGGAGACTAGAAGTGGAGCAAAGGGCTTTCTGACTAAGTTCTTGGTTGGTAAGGCTAATTATTTCTGGGATAGTCTAGACTTTAAGGCATTCGAAGATATTTTGGCTCTTCTGATATACGGCTTGGTATTGTTTCCGAATCCCGACTCCTTTGTTGATGTGAATGCGGTGAAAATCTTCATCTCTCGTAATCTTGTACCCACTCTCTTGGGTGCATTCTTCATCAGCTTTATGCTCGTATTGCCCGAAACTGGGGAACCCTGATGTGATGTGCTCCATTATTGGCGAGGTGGTTTATTTCGCACCTCCCCAAATCAGTGCTGAAGAACAAAGAAGGCATGGGCTGGGCCTATAGGGTTATGTCTCTCTCTCTCATAATGATATCATCTGGACTATCAAGGGTATGGACGAGGTGGCTGTTATTGATAGCTGTGGGGAATACCCTAATGTTCCACTGATAGGAACCCATGGAGGAATTTCTTATAATCCGTGCTTGGCCTTACGTCAGTTTGGGCGAGCTAGAAGAGAAGGACCTCATGAGCTGCTAATGCCTAGTATCATCATTGATTTTCAAGGGGATAGCGACGAGCAACGCCGCAGATTCATAAGGGCTTGGGATAGAGTTCACAGATCTGATCCACATGAGCTGGGTCCAAAGACTTCTCTTTCAATGGAGCCATATCTCAGATGGGTTCGTATCCGTGCCCAAAAGCTGGGTATTCCGTATGAAGCCGTCCTGCCTATCATTGTTGAAGTTGCTAATGAAGAGGGGGTTCTTCCTACCATCCTCCATCCTTATATGCCCACTGACATTGGGGCACTGAAAAGGTCTTGGATGCAGCTGAGAGAAGAACGGGATGCTTACCGAGAAAAGTTTAACGAGCAAGAACAGAAGATCCAGAAGTTAACTAGGCAGCTGGAGAACGAGCGGATTCTCAATGACTATGTCCGCACCGACAAGAAGAGACCATGGGAGCACTGATTGTCCTTTGATTATTTCCTTTCCAGTTTTTATTTACTTTTCAGTATTTCCTTTCTTGTAACGCCTTAAGGGCAATTTGTTGAACAATTTGAATTTCAAAGTTTATCTAATAAAAGTGTGTTTCATTTCTTGTTTACGAATTTGAATCTCTCGATTGTCTTTGAAATCATGTCATACGCATTTCATCCCATGCACTTCATAACAGGTACCCATTACATGTCTCTTATCTTCTTCGTTGTTTATTTCAGCACTCATCATATCTGCTGAACCATCAACTGAGCAAGCAATCAAGGCCCTACAGGCCCATAATGCCCAATTCTAAGAGCTGTTCATGAATCTAGCTAAGGGTCAGCAAGATTTGAAGACCCTGATTCTGAAAGAGAAGAAGAAGAAGAAGAAGAAGAAGAAGAGGACAATCCTGTTTAACACAGGCCACAGGTTTGGAAACAGACTACAAGATGAAATTGATTTGACCACCTCATCTGGAGGGAAATATAGTCAGGAAGAGAGAAGGGCTCCTAGTCCTGTTGTCTCAGACAATGAGACAGACTTCGACAAAGACCAGTATCCTCCGGCCGAGGATAGATACAAACAACTGGAAGACCGATTGAGTGCGATGGAAGTTCAGAAAGTGCCTGGTCTGGACTTTGGTGATCTGGGTCTATCATCTGGGGTGGTAATTCCCCACAAGTTCAAGGCACCAGCCTTTGCTAAGTATGACGGAGTTTCTTGTCTGAAGCTGCACCTCTGGTCATATGTAAGGAAGATTAAGCCGTACACCGCTGATAATAACCTATGGATCCACTTTTTTAAAGACAGTCTCTCAGGGACTCAGCTTGAATGGTTTTACCAGTTGGACGGAGCCAGTATCCGCAGTTGGGAGGATTTGGCTACTGCTTTCTACAGGCAGTACCAGTATAATTCCGACCTCGCTCCCACGCGTACCCAACTCCAGGGTATGTCAATGGGAACAGGTGAAGGTTTCAAAGATTATGCTCAGAAGTGGAGGGACCTCGCCGAAAGAGTACAACCACCCTTGGCTGATCGGGAGCTTGTGGATATGTTTCTGGGGAACTTGTCTGGTCCATTTTTCAACTACCTGATTGGAAGCTCTTCGTCTGGGTTTACAGAGCTAATTATGACCAGTGAGAGGATTGAGGCTGGTATTAAGGCTGGTAAGATGCAAAAGGGTGCTTCATCGAGCACCGAGAAAAAGCCTTTTAAGAAGGAGTCCAGTGCTATTTATTGTTTGAAAAGCCAGAATAGACCTGAACGCCTCCAATCTGTTAATGCGGTTGTTATTTCAAGACCTGCTGGTGCTCCTCAGCACAACAATCAACAAAAGGACGAGAGACCTCGAAGGAAATTCACCTATCTCAGCATGACTTTGTCTCAGATTCTTCCGCAGTTGTTAAAGACCAATCTAGTGTTACCAAGGGAGGCCCCGAAGAATCCCAACACTACATCACCAAAGTATAACCCTAATGCCCGCTGTGCCTTTCACTATGATATCCTGGGGCATAATACAAATGATTGTTGGGATTTGAAGAACAAAATACAAGACTTAATTGATGCTAAGGAGATTGAGTTCGAGGCGCACGAAAGACCTAATGTTGTGACTGCTCCTATGCGCAAGCATGGAGTAAATTCTATAGATGAAGACTCGTTTGTGGTTTATGTGAACAACATTGTTACCCCTTTGATGACTGTGAAGAAGAACCTTTTGCTAGCCGGTTTATTTCCGGGCTGTGATGAAGGTTGCCGTATGTGTTCTATTCTACCTACCAGTTGCCATCTTTTGAAGTCAGGTGTCCAACGCCTGATGTAATTCTTCCAAGGCTTCCTCGAGAAAGCCTGTTAGAATTACATACGTTCCAAGAATCGCACCATTGATCATCACTGTTCCTGGGCCTATCCCCTACACCCCTGATAAAGTTGTCCCTTGGCATTACGGGGCTGATGTTTACTTTCATGGAGTTAAACAAGAGTTGGATGTTGATACTGACATCAACAATATTGTTGGACCTGCTAAAGTCACCCGCAACGGAAAACTTTTCTCTCCTGATATCTCTCCACCAACTGCCCGAAAACCTGTTGTTATTACACCTGCCAGTGTACCTGCTACTATTCCTAGTCAAGTTCCTATTCTTACCCCTGTCGCCGAGTCATCTGACACTCGGGGCAAAGGGACCACCAGTGAGCCTGCCTAGACGGAGGCATCGAAGACGATTACTGTTGAAGCTTCTAAACAAGAGATGGAAGAGATTCTGAAAATTATCAAAAAGAGTGACTATAATGTAGTCAAGCAGCTGAGGTAAACCCCATCCAAAATTTCTATGCTGTCACTGTTGCTGTGCTCAGAGGCCCATGCCAAGGCTCTGATTACATTTCTGAAGACTGCACACGTACCACAAGAGACATCAGCTGATCAGTTTAAAGATTGCATGGCCAATCTGATTGCTGATAATGGGTTGGGTTTCTCTGACGCCGACTTGACTGCTAAGGGGAAGAATCACAACGATGCCCTCCATGTCTCCATTGAATGTAGGGGCACTACTCTTGCTCATGTATTAATGGATACTGGTTCCTCATTGAACGTCTTGCCTACGAAAGCTCTAGACCGGTTAGACTGTGAAGGGTTGGAGTTGAAACCAAGCAACATTGTCGTCAGGGCCTTTGATGGGTCTAAGAGAATGATGCATGGAGAAGTGGATATTCTGATTAAGGTTGGTTCTCAGGTTTTCAACTCTACGTTCTATGTGATGGACATTCGGCCATCTTATTCTTGTTTGCTGGGTCGCCCATGGATCCACAAAGCTGGGGCCGTAACCTCAACACTCCACCAGAAGCTGAAGTACCCAGTGAAAGGGAAGATTGTGACAGTACAAGGAGAGGAAGAGTACATGGTGAGCCACCTCAACTCTTTCCGATATGTAGAGATGGATGGGGAATTCATTGATACCCCATTTCAGCATTTTGAAGAGGTTCCCTAGACACTGGCATCAACTGAGACTGTTGTTGAAGATTCTCCTATGAAGATGGCTTCCTTTAGAGATGCTCGGGCTGTTGTCGAGAAAGGTGGGTGTGCGAATTGGGGCCAACTCTCTGACTTTACACATAAGACTAACAAGTTTGGTTTGGGTTTCAGTGTAGAAGCTCAAAAGGCTATTCGGAATGCACGGATCAGAAGACCTCATGTGTTCATCAACAACTCGGGAGTGAATTCCATTGAAGACGATGTGGAAGAGTCTGAGTTCGACAGCTGGATCTATCCTACGACCGACGATGGACCAAGCAACTGGACAGCAAAGGACTTCATCCCTATTTCTTTTGTTGCCCAGTAATGAAACTTTTTGTTTTGAATATGTAACAGACAATGTTTTAAACTTTACGACCCGATGTCTTACCCGGGGTACCGTGGCTTCATTTGTTAGGGCTTTATGTGTGTCATTTACATATATCATTAATAAAAGCATTGGACGTTTCTTGGATTTCAAATTTTGCGCTCCCTGTTTTTCTTTTATTATATATTGCAAAACGGCTATTTTACACACACTCACATATACAGGTCTACGTCCACTCTGGATCTCACTGGTAACGACTCTGCTACTGCCAGTTATGACTTCGAAAATCCGATCAACTTAGCCGAAGACGAAGGTGAAGATGATTGCGAAGTGCCTGGTGAACTTGCAAGACTGTTACTCCAAGAGGAGAGGGCTATACAGCCACATGAAGAGCCGGTGGAATCAGTGAATCTGGGTACTGAGATAGACAAGAAGGAAGTCAAGATCGGTGCAAATCTGGAGCTTAGTGTGAAGCAACGGTTAATTCAGATGTTGCGTGACTACGTTGAGATCTTTGCCTAGTCTTATGAAGATATGCCTGGGTTGGATACCAATATTGTGGTTCACCGCCTTCCTACCAAGGAAGATTGTCCTCCCGTGAAACAGAAGGTCCGCCGAATGTGCCCAGAGATGTCTGAGAAAATCATGGCTGAAGTAATGAAACAGTTTGACGCCGGTTTTCTAGCAGTTACTTCTTACCCACAGTGGGTGGCCAACGTGGTTCCTGTGCCGAAGAAGGATGGTAAGGTTCAAATGTGTATTGACTATAGGGATCTGAACAGAGCAAGTCCCAAGGATGATTTCCCTCTGCCTCATATCGACGTTCTTGTTGACAACACCGCTCAACACAAGGTATTCTCCTTTATGGATGGCTTCTCCGGTTATAATCAGATTAAAATGGCTCCCGAAGACATGGAGAAGACAACTTTTGTTGCTCAATGGGGTACCTTTTGCTACAAGGTCATGCCTTTTGGATTGAAAAATGTTGGGGCAACGTATCAACGTGCCATGGTTGCTTTGTTTCATGACATGATCCATCATGAGATTGAAGTATACGTTGATGACATGATTGCAAGATCCCAGATAGAGAGGAACATCTTGACCATCTGCAGAAGCTGTTTGACAGGATGAAGTTGTACAAGCTGAGGTTAAACCCGAACAAGTGCACCTTCGGGGTGAGATCTAGTAAGCTGTTGGGTTTCGTCGTCAACGATAAAGGTATTCAAGTGGATCCTGCAAAGGTGAAAGCTATACAGGAAATTCCAGCTCCTAGAACGGAGAAAGAAGTCAAAGGCTTTCTGGGACGTCTGAACTACATTGCCCGATTCATCTCGCACCTGACTGCTACTTGTGAGCCAATCTTCAAGCTGCTGAAGAAAGATCAAGTAGTACGTTGGAACGATGAATTCCAGGTCACTTTCGAAAGGATCAAGAGTATCTCCAAGAGCCACCTATTCTGATGCCTCCAGTTGAAGGGAGACCTCTGATCTTATACTTGACAGTACTCGACAACTCAATGGGGTGTGTGTTGGGTCAGCATGACGAGTCTGGCCGAAAAGAGCATGCTATTTATTACCTTAGCAAAAAGTTTACCGACTGCGAGACCCAATACTCGTTGCTCGAGAAAACTTGCTGCACTTTGGCATGGGCTGCTCGCCGGCTGAGACAGTATATGCTGACTCACACTACTTTATTGATATCAAAGATGGATCCAATCAAGTATATCTTCGAAAAGCCTGCTTTGTCTGGAAGAATAGCAAGGTGGAAGATGATCTTGACTGAGTATGACATCCAATATATGACCCAAAAGGCAATCAAGGGAAGTGTGTTGGCAGACCATTTGGCACAACAGGCAGTGGATGATTACCAGTCTATGAACTTTGAATTTCCGGAAGAGAATATCATGTTGGTAACTGATTGTGAGACACCTGGACCGGATGAAGGACCTGAGGAAGGATCCCGATGGTCTATGTACTTTGATGGAGCTTAAAACGCTTTGGGCAATGGCATTGGCGCCGTGATCATATCTCCTAAAGGCTCTCATACTCTGTTCACCGCCCGACTATGTTTAAACTGCACCAACAATATGGCAGGGTAGAAGCGTGTATTATGGGTCTTCGAGCAGCAATTGACCTAAGGATTAATTTTCTAAGTGTCTTTGGAGATTTCGCTCTTGTGATCATTCAGATCAAAGGCAAGTGGGATACGAAACACCCTAATCTTATTCCTTACAAGGAGTATGTATTGACGTTGCTTCCCTATTTTGAGGAGATAACCTTTGAACACTTCCCTAGAGAGGAGAATCAGTTGGCGGACGCGCTGGCTATGATGTCTTCTATGTTCAAGGTCAATTGGGACAACGAGGCTCCTTGAATTATCATTGAAAGATTGGAAGAACCTGCGCATTGCTGTGATATTGAGATTGAAGAGGTAGCAGATAAACCCTGGTTTCATGAGGTGAAGAGGTATCTGGAAGCTCAAGAATACCCCGAGGGTGCATCTGTTAATGACAAGAAGTTTCTGAGGAGGTTCGCAGCAAAATTCTTCATCAGCAATGGCATCCTTTACAAGCGTAACCATGATTCGACCTTACTGCGTTGTGTGGATAAGAATGAAGCAGAAAGGATCATGGCGGAGTTACATGAAGGTACTTTCGGGACTCATTCTAGTGGACACACCATGGCAAAGAAAATCCTTCGAGCAGGATATTATTGGTCCACTATGGAAGCCAACTGTTATCAGCATTCTCGGACATGTCACAAGTTCCAGGTTTATGCTGATAATGTGCACATACCTCCAGTTCCTCTAAACGTCTTGACGGCACCTTGGCCTTTTGCAATGTGGGGCATTGATATGATCGGCGAGATCAGACCTACGGCATCCAACGGGCACCATTTCATCCTGGTAGCTATTGATTACTTTACAAAGTGGGTTGGAGCAGCTTCCTTTGCTACCGTAACCAAGAACGTCGTGGCACGATTCATTCGGCACAATCTGATATGTCAATACGGTGTACAAGAGAGGATCATTACAGACAATGGTACCAATCTCAACAACAAGATGATCACTGAGCTCTGCAAACAATTCCAGATACAGCATCACAACTCTTCTCCTTATCGGCCGAAGATGAACGGGGCTGTAGAAGCGGCTAATAAGAACATTAAGAAGATTGTGCAGAAGATGACGGTGACATACAAAGACTGGCACGAGATGTTACCATTTTCTCTTCATGGGTATCGTACCTTAGCACATACGTCAACAGGGGCAACACCCTACTCCTTGGTATATGGCATGGAGGCAGTCTTGCCCATTGAAGTTCAGATACCCTCTCTTCGGATTATGAAGGATGCAGGTTTGAGTGAAGATGACTGGATTCAGACCCAGCTTGATCAGCTGAACTTAATCGACGAAAAGAGACTTACTGCTATTTGTCATGGTCAGACGTACCAAAAACGAATGATCAAGGCATTTAACAAGAAATTTAGACGACAAGAGTATCAAGTTAGAGACCTGGTAATCAAGCGCATTATCCTACCTCAAGGTGACCCCAGGGGCAAATGGACCCCTACTTACGAAGGGCCATTTGTGGTTAAGAACATTTTCTCAGGAGGAGCTATGATTCTAACCACCATGGATGGTGACGACCTTCCTCACCCCGTCAATGCAGACATAGTAAAAAGATACTACGCGTGATCAAAGACCCGCTAGGTTGACTGGCCTAGGAAAAAATAAGGGCTTCCCGGCGAACCAAAAGGGTTCGGGCAAAAACAAGGGATGAAAATGAAAAAAATCTGTACACCCGGCAAGTCGAAAACATGAAAAGGCGACTTGGGCAAAAAAGGGTATCCCGGTGGACTGAAAACCCGAAAGGGCGGTCCAGGAAAAAATTAGGGATCAAAGCGTAACACTATGTCTCATTGGATCACCTTGCATCCAGACTTCGGTATCGATTATCAAGCTCGGACGACACTAATCAATCTGATCTACCTTCAACCAAGTAGAAAAGCAATGAGATGCTCGAGGACATAAAGGCAATAGCAGAGTTGGAACCCAGTGGGATTATTCACATAGCTGTTTTGTTTAGTTTTTCACAAATTGTGTAAACCCTATTACCCGACGGCGTTCTCTTACTAGGACGTCAACCTCTTGTACAAAAAATGCCTATTTATAGGCTAACTTCAGAATCAATACAAGTCATTTTCATAAATAAATTTCAAAGTGTTTTCCTTTTTCTGTTTTGTTTTGCGAGAACGTCCAATGTTCATTTTTGATATATGCATTTGACATTAATTGCTGCTCATGAGTATTTACATGCGAAACAAAATACGATTACGGGTAACATCAGAAATAGGGGCAATAAGAATTGTCTGAACTGTATAGTTGCTTTGTCCACCAGGTACCGGGTAAATTCATTTGAAGAATATGGCTAAGATACCTTCACTCCCCGCAGAGTAAGACAGTAATGGTAGCTCTCCCCCAGCTGAGACTTGCAACTATGAACGAATCAGTAATGCTCTCCCCAAGCAGAGTTTATCTACCATCAGCACTAAAGAGGCTTGATATCCCCGGCAGTCTTAATATTCCCCAATGGAGTATAAGAATATTATCCGGCAGAATACAAGATACCCCCAGTGGAGTTAAAATTTTCCCAGCGCAGTCTGAAAAAGCTTCCCCAACGGAGTTGAATCATCATCCCCAGTAGACTCTGGAAGTTCATCCCCAGCGGAGTACAAAAATAAATCTCCCCAGCCGAGTTCAAAGGATCATTCCCAGCAGAACTCAGCGGATTATCCCCATAAGAGTCTAAAGGGTTATCCCCAGCAAATCGCAACTGAAAGATCATCCCTGGCGAAGTTCTTTCCTTTCACAAACATGAATTCAATCCCCCAATAGGATTCAATATCACTAGCAACGATAATTCATCCTGTCGGAATTTATCAGTGAAATCTTCAGCAGAGTATCTCTTCCCCACAGAGTAATCTCCTCACCAGTTTATTCCCCAACGGAGTTATCTTCTCCTGTAGGTTTATTCTCGCACTCACCTTCATTCACCATCCCCAGCGGAAGCGAAGAATCCAATTCTTGTCTCCAGCAGCTATCCTGGATTTATCTTCCCCCAGCTAGAAACATTACATTTCCATACATCATGATACATGCATATACGCATCATACCACACAATCTCATTTATTTTGAGAGCATCATTGCTTGATATATATCATGCATCATGACATTGTATATGACTAACTCTTTACCTTTTCAGGGAAAGACGAATCAGTAAACACCATTGACTGCTCATATGACCTGGTAGTCCCCTCAAAAGAAAAACTACATCTTTGGAAGACTTTCGTCTGGTCCAGTTAAATTGATCCTAAGATTTTTCTGATGCCGATCCAGTCAAAGTTAATCCAAGATCTTCTCTAGTTCATTCAGATCGACCCTAAGATCTCCCTGATTCGTATTCCAGCTGAAGATATTCCAAGACTTTTGTATGGTCTAGTTAAATCGATCCTAAGATTTTTCTGATGCCGATCCAATCAAAGTTAATCCAAGATCTTCTCTGGTTTAGTCAAATCGACCCTAAGATCTCCCTGATTCATATTCCAGTTGAAGATATTCCAAGACTTTTGTCTGGTCCGGCTAAATCGATCCTAAGATTTTTCTGATGTCGATCCAGTCAAAGTTGATCCAAGACCTTCTCTGGTTCAGTCAGATCGACCCTAAGATCTCCCTGATTCGTATTCCAGTTGAAGATATTCCAAGACTTTTGTCTGGTCCAGTTAAATCGACCCTAAGATTTTTCTGATGCCGATCCAGTCAAAGTTAATCCAAGATCTTCTATGGTTCAGTCAGATCGACCCTAAGATCTCCCTGATTCGTATTCCAGTTGAAGATATTCCAAGACTTTTGTCTGGTCCAGTTAAATCGATCCTAATATTTTTCTGATGCCGATCCAGTCAAAGTTGATCCAAGACCTTCTCTGGTTCAGTAAGATCGACCCTAAGATCTCCCTGATTCGTATTCCAGTTGAAGATATTCCAAGATTTTTGTCTGGTCCAGTTAAATCGACCCTAAGATTTTTCTGATGCCGATCCAGTCAAAGTTAATCCAAGACCTTCTCTGGTTCAGTCAGATCGACCCTAAGATCTCCCTGATTCGTATTCCAGTTGAAGATATTCCAAGACTTTTGTCTGGTCCAGTTAAATCGTTCCTAAGATTTTTCTGATGTCGATCCAGTCAAAGTTAATCCAAGACCTTCTCTGGTTCAGTCAGATCGACCCTAAGATCTCCATTATTTGTATTCTAGTTGAAATTAATCCAAGACTTTCGTCTGGTCCAGTTAAATCGATTCAAATATTTTTCTGATTCCAATCCAGTCAAAGTTAATCCAAGACCTCCTCTAGTTCAGTCAGATCGACGTTAAGATCTCCCTGATTCATATTCCAGTTGAAGTTACTCCAAGACTTTCGTCTGGTCCAGTTAAATCGATTCGAAGATTTTTCTGATGCTGATCTAGTTAAAGTTAATCCAAGACCTCCTCTGGTTCAGTCAAATCAACGATAATGTCTCCCTGATTCATATTCCAGTTGAAGTTATTCCAAGACTTTTGTCTGGTTCAACAAAATCGATTCGAAGATTTTTTCTGATTCTTATCCAGTCAAAGTTAATCCAAGACCTTCCCTGGTTCAGTTAGATCGACGATAAGATCTCCCTGATTCGTATTCCAGTCGAAGTTCAGACCACCTAT
Organism: Vicia faba; assembly: GCA_948472305.1. NCBI lineage: Eukaryota > Viridiplantae > Streptophyta > Magnoliopsida > Fabales > Fabaceae > Vicia > Vicia faba. Next base: position 1,375,196,191 of record OX451738.1, read on the forward strand.
CAACAGTCTCCAAATGGAATCTGTAAGCCCATTCCCGACATCACCAGGCTGATACTACTTCATGCGAGTGCAAATTTTTAGGCACTCTAGTGTTCAATCATCTTCCACCTTCGGATCACGAAAGGCCCGAAAGCCAATCTATATGCTCAGGTTTAAGAAAATTGAACAGGGGCAGCTGTTGTACCCCAAAATTTTCCCTCTCATATTTCCCAAGACATGGCAAGAAAAATCTCCAAGTGGCTCAAGATTGCTCAAGAGTTGGACAGTCAAGATATCTCCTAAGGCAGTCAACCTCAAATTAGGGTTTTGTGTTGAATCAAGATATTTGAGTCCAAATGACCTAAAGTTCTCCCCAATGTCCTAATATGTTCTCAAGGTCATCCATGTCAAATTTCAAGCCTTGCAGAGGAAGTTTGGTCAGTCAATTGCTCAAAGGGTCCCAAAATCGACTGTGCTAGGGCAAAAGTCAACTGTGACCCAAATACAATCAAACTTCAAGTTTTTTTGTCAACATGCTCATTTTGAAGGATATTTCATCATTTGATCAAGTGTTGATCATGATTCATCAAGGATTGCTCAAAATTCATCAAGACTCAAAAGTTGCTAAATTAGGGTTTTGTAGGAAAAGTCAACTCAACTTTGACTAAGCATAACTTTCTCATACTTTATGAGAAATGACCCATCCAAATATCATTTTTAAGAGGATGCAATTGCCTACAATCCATCTTCATACCCAAAGATCAGAAAATGCACTCACAAAAAGTTGCAAATTTGGACATTATAGGTCATTTTTTAAAGTCAACAAAAACACATTTTTTGCCAAAGCTTATAACTTGAGCATGGTATATCAAAATGCGATGAGACCTAAATGGTTGGTTAGAGGAAATCTCAATATTTCTAAAAATTCCAAGAACACCTCTAAAAGTTCAAAATTGAAGAAGTTATGCATTGTTGAAGTTGGACATTTTTGCAAAATTGCCAAAAGTCAACTATCCCCAAAACTTCAAATTTTGTCAAATGGGCCCATTCTTTTCCACTTGATTTGATCTTGTCACACTACACACGTGTCCTAGCTTCATCCTTGTGACCATTTATCAATTTTATTATTTAATTTTATTTTTTAATGAATTATTTCATTTTTAATCAATTTAAATCAAATAAAATCCAAACATTGATTATTTGATCTCTTTTTGGCTATTTCAGGATTGAATCATCATCATCAAGTGGATCAAATTTGTATCAATCATTCCATGTTCAAAAAGATTGGATTTTTGGCAAAATTGGAAAGTTTTCAATGGAGGATCAAATCCAATCTCAAAGCATTGATGTGCAAGGATTCAGTCCATATTTGTTGACCTAATGCATTGCACATTACTTATACAAGCCAAAGCACACGAATTCAAGGGCTAGAGGCTGCAGAATCATCAAGAACCAAACTTGAAAAAAGGTGGAAAAGTGCAAAACTGAAATCGGGCTTAGAGGCAAATTCAGGACCAAAACTCAACACTAACCCATTGCTGGACAATCACTGAACCTCCTGCAATAAAAAACAAGCTCTCACACCCTCTCAAACGCTCTGTAAGTATCTCAAAATACCGATCTGTATTCGAAATCGTAACCTCATGTTCTTGCATTTTCTTGGCAAATCGTTGACATATTCATGATGCTTGTGAAATTTCTGGACTTTTGGCATTATTTGATTGCATTTATATGGACTCTAACCCCATAACCGTATAGCTAGGGTTTTGCATTAGATTTTAGGGTTTTCTTTTTCAAGGGAAATCAAGGTCCAAGAATGGTATAGATTTATTCAGGAAGCCTAGACGAACATAACCATGGTCTTGGAAGGAATTTTCATGGCCTAGAATTGATTTTAGGTTGGACATGCGAATTTAGCTGCGAATATAAATTCGCAGGTAAATATCCAGGGTTGAACGAAGAAGACGAAGACGTGTCCCCCTCTTAGTGGCTGGTTCAAATATTCGCGCTTTATTTTTTATTTCTGGCATATTATTGTTTTTTCCCATATTATTATTATTATTGTCCAGTATTATAACAACTAAAGCGCGTTGGTTGAGTTGTAGTGGAGCTTATGCAATGACTCACAGGACCTGGGTTCGAATCCCAGGTCCCCCATATGCTTTGTATTATTTTTCTTCAGGAATTCCAGTACAACTCCAAGCGCGTAGCATACCATGGTCCTCAAATCTCATAGCGCCAGATGGCCCCTAGGCCAGATCTGGTGGTCCAGATGGAATGTCCACCATACTCCCTAGTCAAGGTGTCACGCTGGATCCGAAAAGTCCACCAGACTTGCATGTTAATGAGCTACAAAATTGCCATTCTTACCTCCTTTCAGGGCCATAACCTCCTAACCCTTTCTCTTTTTTATTATTTATTTCTTTTAATTATTTATTATTATTATTATTTTTTTTATATTTAACTAACCAATTAAAACTTTTTTCTTAATAAAATTAAAAAACCATAAAATATTTCTTTAATAAATTTAATTTCAGTATTTTATTTTTGTTAATAAATATTAATTTAATTAATTTAGCTTTAATTAGGAATAACTTTAATATTTTTGCAATAATTAAAATTAACTTAGATAATTAGATTTTATTAACATTGATCAAATTATTTTTATTTCTTTAAATATCAAAAATCCAAAAATATCATTTTTATTAACTAATTAATTTGTTTATTAATTTAATAACTAACTTAATTTAATTTCTTTTTAATTCAAACATAACCAAAAAATTCTTTTCTTTAATGGACAAAGGGTCAAAACCCTAGAACTCGCCCGATTAAATTTCCCGCACGCGATTTATTTTATATCAATATTGTATCTGTTTCCTGGGATGTAATAGTTTAATAGGACTTTAATTATTTTATCGCTTTATTTATTTTCCGCATTTTAATTTCAAGAGTTGCTTTTGGCGATGTAAATACCCGACGCCTTGTAATATTTAGTTTAAATTCCGCAATTTAATTTCCGCAACTTATAAACTGTTAGATGTTTGGTAATACGGAATGCATGACAAGATCAAATGTTTAACCTAAAATCAACATACATAAACATTGACATGTACAAAGACAAAATTAACTGAAAATAACACACTCGCACATGCGCACTCTTAGGGTACACCTCACTTGGTTGCCTTCGAACGTGGTCATTGAGTATAGGAAGTTTTAGAGGTCGCCCTCTTGTCCAAAGATCATAGTTGCCTCGAAATGGTTGCCTCGAAAAAATGATCTAAGACATTAGGGTTACCACTAAGGCGTCCTAACATTGCTTTAGTGACCGCACATCCCTTGATCGAATTGACCCTTAAAACTCCAACGACGGTGCTACCTACTCATCAATAGTGGGATAGCATTGTCTAAAGGACATTAGCACAGATTAATTCCTTTTTTCGAGTAGGTAGATGGTTCTTAAGTACTTGCTCCTTTCAAAACAAAACAAAACTTTTTGCACTTACACCTTTCAAACAAAAACTTCTTTCAAACCCACAAACACAAAGAAAAGCAAATTTTGAAAACACTTTGAGCAAGTGCCTAAGAGCCCGTGGATAACCACGGATAGAAAGGGTGCTAACACCTTCCCTTTCTATAATCTACCCCTCGGACCCGAGAAAAATCTCGAAAAAGGAATTTTTCTATGCTTTTTTCCTTTCCTTGTTGGATAAAATAAAAGACGGTGGCGACTCTTGCTTACCGCGACATTTTGCGAAAACAAACGCAAAATGCAAACCAACATTCCAAAAACAGTCAGTTCTTCCCACTGTATCACAATGTCCCTCAGCCACTCTGATATTCATTGGTGTTCGAGATCCTTGGAAGATACATCTATCATTTACCATTGTGGGGAATTCCCTAACGTCCCACTGCTTAGTATTAGGGGTGGGGGTATCACTTACAACCCTTGCTTAGCTTTATGACAGTTTGGGTATGCCCAAAGAAATGATCCCCATGAGATGCTCATCAAAGGTGTGGTGTTCGACTACGAAAGCGACGATTAAGGCTACCATCAGAGGTTTGCACGAGCTTGGAGAATGGTAAACAAAGTGGATAGTAAGACATTGGGATGCAAAACTCTATTCCCCTTGAGCCTTACCTTAGGTGGGTACGAGCTCGTGCTCATAGTCTCGTAATGCCTTACCCCTCTATCCTCCTTGTTATCATAGAGCCTGTTGTTGAAGGAGATGTCCCGTACACTGTCCTTCATCCCAACATGACCACCTATATCGAAGACCTACAAAGGGATTGGATTCAGCTTAAGGAAGAACAAGACACTTTCTAAGCCCAATTCTACGCTAGTGAGAAGAAAGTTTTGGAACTCACCAAGCAGCTTCATGAAGAGCGGAGTCTGAACGCCTACATCGCACCAAAGAGGATGCATTCAAATTTTTTGTCTTAGAAGATTTGTATTTTATTTCTTTCATTGTAAGCCCAAAGAGGCATGATGTACTCAAACTTGGATTTATTAATTTAACGTATGTTCCTTTTTGTCTAAAGCAAATTTAAATCTCTAATTTCCTTGAAATCATTTGCATATGCATCTTCATTCATCATAACACAAACATGTTTCTTACAATAGGTCTCCTTATCTTTCTACTGTTTATTTCAGTGACATGGATATTGAATAAACAATAAAAGATCTTCAGGCGCAAAACACTCAGTTTCAACAAATTTTCTTGACTCTGGAAAAAGGACAAGAGGAATTGAGAACTCTGCTGATCAAAGAGAAGAAGAAGAAAGCGAAGAAATCAACCGGTGTTTTGAACCTGGGAAGAAGGTTCAAAGGACTAGCCAGACGGACTCTAGACTTCGCAACATCATCGGGTGAAGGGGATAATCAAGAAGGGAAAAACAAGGAAGTGACTGACCCTCAAGAATCTAAAGAGGAAGAAGAGGTTGACTACTCTGAAGAGCAGTATCCTCCTGCTGACGACAAATACAAATAGTTGGAAGATCGCCTCAATGCCATGGAGATCCAGAAGGTACCCGAGTTGGATTTTGAACAGCTAAGACTTGTCTCAGGGGTTGTCATACCGCAGAAATTTAAGGTCCCCACTTTCGCTAAATATGACAGTGTCTCTTGTCCAAAGCTGCATTTGAGATCATACGTCAGGAAAATTCAACCCCATACTGCGGATAGGAATTTATGGGTGCATTTCTTCTAAGAAAGCTTGTCAGGAACACAATTGGATTGGTTCTATCAGTTGGAAGGGACCAACATCCGCAATTGGGAAGATTTGGCGGCCGCTTTTTACAAGCAATACCAGTATAATGCTGACTTAGCTCCATCACAGACACAATTGCAAGGCATGTCTATGGGTACAGGTGAAGGTTTCAAAATCTATGCTCAAAAATGGCGAGATCTCGCGGGAAGGGTCTAACCCCCTCTATCTGACAGAGAATTGATGGATATGTTCTTAGGCCCGCTATCTGGTCCATTCTTCAAACACCTGATCGGAAGCTCCTCAGCTGGGTTAACCGAATTAATCCTGACCGGTGAACGGGTAGAAGCGGGTATAAAAAGTGGTAAAATTCAAAGAGATGCATCCTCGAGCGTGATAAAGAAGCCCTTTACCGGAAAGAGGGAGGTCAATGTTGAATATGACCATAGGAATCAAGACATAACTGAATGTCGTCCAGCGGTAGGGGCTTTCATGATCTCTAAGCCTGCACCTACTCAACAAAGGAACAATCAGCCTAGAACGGAAAGGCTGGTAAGACAATTTACCCGAATAAATATGACGGTGTCTCAAGTCTTGCTGCATTTGGTGAAATCTAATCTGGTAACCTTGCGGGAAGCTCCGAAGAATCCCAACACCGCCTCTCCCCGTTATAACCCAAATGCTCGTTACGCTTACCATTCAGGAAGTCCAGGTCATGATACAAACAACGACTGGGCTTTGAAAAACAAGGTGCAAGACCTTCTTGAGGAAGAGGAAATTGAATTTTACGCTCTTGAGATCCCAAATGTTATCACTTCTCCTATTCCCAAACACGGTCGTGGTGTTAACGTTGTTGAAGATGATGTGTTTTTTACTGTTGTTGATGAACTTGTTACTCCTCTCCTAACCGTCAAGAGGAACCTGTTGAAGGCCGGTTTATTTTCAGGCTGTGGCGAAGGCTGCCACCTTTGTTTATCTCTACCGACTAGTTGTCATTTATTGAAGGCATGTGTCCAGCGCCTGATGGATTTCAAAGAGATCTTGTTTGAAAAGACTCCCATTCCAACCATTTTTACAAGGATGTTTCAATAATAGCCATTTTCGCCAATCCTCCCAGGGTTACCACCAAAAAACCCGTTAGGATTACATCTGTTCCGAAGGTGACTCCACTGATAATTACTATGCCAGGGCCAATCCCGTACTCCTCAGAAAAAATTGTTCCCTGGAATTATGGGGGTGACGTCTACTACCACGGTGTCAAGCAAGATTGGCTGGCTGATGAAGACCCAGTTTTTGAGAAGGTTGACCCCGACATTGGCAACATTGTGGGAGCCAGCAAAATAACCAGAAGTGGAAGAGTGTTCTCCCCTGAGATTTCTCCTCCGAAAGTTATTACCGGTCTTGTGATCATTCCTGCTTTTGTTCCTGCTGATACTACTACTACAGTTCCTGTGATTACCCCTGCTGACACCCCTATCATCGAGTCGACTGAGACTCGGGGCAAAGACATTTTGGTTGAGCATGTCCGAATGAAGGCACAATAAGTATCTATCCCAGAGGCTTCCAAGAAAGAGATGGAAGAAATTTTGAAAATTATAAAGAGAAGCGACTAAAATGTATTCGAACAGCTAGGGCAGACCCCTTCAAAGATTTCTATGCTAGCTTTACTGTTGTGCTCCGAAGCTCATGCGAAGGCCTTGGTGAAATTTCTTAAAATTGCCCATGTGCCACAAGAAACCTCTACTGACCAATTCGAAGATTGTGTGGCTAGTTTGACAGCTGATAACGGTATGGGCTTTTATGATGCTGATCTAACACCTAGAGGGAGGAAACACAATGATGTGTTGCATGTCTCTGTCGAATGCAGGGGCACTACTTTAGCCCATATCCTGGTAGATACTGGTTCATCATTGAATGTGCTGCCTAAGAAGGCTCCGGATAGACTATACTGTGAAGGTCTGACTTTAAAACCCAACAACATAGTGGTAAGGGCCTTCGATGGTTCGAAGAGAATGGTGCACGGGGAGGTGGATATCCCCATCAAAGTTGGAACTCAGACCTTCGATTCAACTTTTTATGTGATGGATATTCACCCTTCTTATTCCTGTTTATTGGGCCGACCTTGGATTCATGATGCTGGTGTTGTCACCTCTACATTACATTAGATGTTAAAGTACCCAATTAAGGGAAAAATCGTCACTGCCCATGGAGAGGAGGAATATATGGTGAGTCACCTGAACTCCTTCAGGTATGTGGAAATGGATGGTGAGTTCATCGAAACTCCGTGTCAGCATTTCGAGGAGGTCCAACAAACAGTTGCGGCAACTAAGACTGTTTCCAAAGTCCCAAATATTACCAGACCTCCACTGAAGATGGCTTCTGTAAAATATACCAAGGCAATAGTCGAAAAAAGGTGGGTGTACCATTTGGGGCCAACTTTCGGATATTCCCTACAAATCTGACAAATTTGGTTTGGGTTTTACTTCAGGAGCCCAGAAAATTGTTCGCCGTGCTCGTTCCGGGGGACCACCTTTGCGGATCAACAACCATGGAGTCAACGCAATGGAAGATACCGATGACAGCTGTGACCTGGAAGAATGGATTTTTCCAACTATCAGCGGAGGACTCAGCAACTGGGAAGCCAAATAATTTGTCCCTATTACTTTTATCCAACAATAATTGTCTTTAAATTTTTGTCGAACTTGTAATAATTAAACAATTTAGACTTTAAAGCCTTGTGTCTTACCCGAGGCACAACAGTCCGTTTGTGAAGGTTGTTACTTCATTTTCATATGTCATCAATAAATCATGGACGTTTTTGCATGCAAATTTTACGCTCTTTGTTCTTATTTTTCTACATTTTTATTTTTTCAAAGATAGTTATGCTCTTACACACACTCACATATCAAAATGCAGATCCACATCTACTTAGGATCCCATGGGTAACGATTCTTCTATGGCCTATTGCGACTTTGAAAATCCAATCTACCAAGCCGAAGATGAAGGTGAGGAAGATTGTGAGGTGCCAGGGGAACTATCCAGGTTACTACAACAGGAAGAAAGGACCATACATCCCCACGAAGAGCCAGTTGACACAGTTAACTTAGGTACCAAAGAGGACAAGAAAGAAGTCAAGGTAGGTGCCAATCTGGAACCTAGTGTCAAGAAGCGCTTAACTCAGTTACTAAATGACTATGTTGAGGTTTTTTCCTGGTCATACAAAGACATGCCAGGACTTGATGCTGATATCATGGTCCATCTTCTTCCAACAAAAGAAGACTGCCCTCCGGTAAAACAGAAAGTCTGTCGCATGCGGCCAGAAATGTCAGAGAAGATCAAGACTGAAGTCATGAAGCAGTTCAACATCGGATTCTTAGCCGTCACCTCCTATCCAAAATGGGTCGCCAATGTTGTTCCAGTGCCTAAAAAGGACGGTAAAGTATGCATGTGTGTGGATTACAGAGACTTGAATAGGGCAAGCCCTAAGGATGATTTCTCGCTCCCCCATATTGATATTTTGGTTGACAACACTGCACATCATAAAGTATTCTCCTTCATGGATGGTTTCTCCGGGTACAATCAAATCAAAATGGCACCTGAGGACATGGAGAAAACGACCTTCGTCATACAATGGGGAACGTTCTATTACAAATTTATGCCATTCGGTTTGAAGAACGTTGGGGCAACTTATCAGCGCGCCATGGTAGCTCTGTTTCACGATATGATCCATCAGGACATAGAGGTCTACGTGGATGACATGATAGCCAGATCTCAAACTGAAGAGGAACACCTTGACCATTTGCAGAAACTGTTTGAAAGACTGAAGAAATACAAACTAAGGTTGAACCCGAGTAAATGCACATTTGGAGTGAGGTCTGGTAAACTCTTAGGCTTCATTGTCAGTGGTAAAGGTATCGAAGTGGACCCTGCAAAGGTAGAAGCAATACAAGAAATGCCTGATCCTCGCACCGAGAAGGAATTCATAGCATTCTTAGGACGGCTAAACTACATCGCCAGATTCATTTCTCACCTAACCGTTACTTGTGAACCAATCTTCAAATTACTGAAGAAAGATCAAGTGTTGGATTGGAATGACGACTGCCAGGCTGCCTTCGACAAGATCAAATAGTACCTTTAAGAGCTTCCTGTTTTAATTCCGCCAGTCGAGGGAAGACCTTTGATCATGTATCTAACTTTCTTGGAAAATTAAATGGGGTGTGTGCTGGGGCAGCATGACGAGTCTGGCCGAAAAGAGCATGCAATATACTACCTGAGCAAAGAGTTTACCGACTGAAACCAGATATTCACTGCTCGAGAAAACTTGCTGCACTCTGGCATGGGCTGCTCGCCGGCTAAGACAGTATATGTTAACCCATACTACCTTATTGATATCCAAGATGGATCCAATTAAGTACATATTCGAGAAGCCTGCCCTCTCTGGAAGAATAACATGATGGAAGATGATCCTGACTGAATACGACATTCAATACACTACCCAAAAAGCAATAAAGGGCAGTGTTCTAGCCGATCACCTTGCTCATCAGGCTGTGGATGACTATCAGTCTATAAAATTCGAGTTCTCAGATGAAGACATCATGATGGTAAACAATTGTGAAGAACTCAGACCATATGACGGACTTGAACAAGGATCTCGATGGACCTTGGTTTTTGATGGAGCTTCCAACGCACTCGGTAACGACATAGGCGCTGTGATCATATCCACTGAAGGATGTCACACTCCCTTCACTGCAAGTCTTTGTTTCAACTGTACCAATAATATGGTGGAATATAAAGTGTGTATTATGGGTCTCAAAGCCGCCATAGATTTTGAAATTAAGTCCTTAAAGGTATTTGGAGATTCAACCTTAGTCATCAGTCAGATAAAAGGAGAATGGGACATGAAGCATCCTAATCTCATCCCTTACAAAGAACATGTGTTAACATTAATCCCACATTTTGAGGAAATTACCTTTGAGCATTTTCCACGAGAGGAAAATCAACTAGCGGACGCACTAGCCACTGTGTCATCCATGTTTAAAATCAGGTGGGATAACGAGGCTCCCAAGATCATCATTGAGCGGAGGGATGAAACATCTTACTGTCACGAGATCGATATTGAAGAAGTAGTGGAGAAGCCTTGGTTCCATGAAATTAAGAGTTATCTCGAGGCCCAAGAGTATCCGGATGGAGCTTCAGTCAATGATAAGAAGTTCTTGAGAAGATTTTATGCTAAATTCTTTCTCAGTAGCAGAATCCTCTATAAATGCAACCACGACTCTACTGTGCTTCATTGTGTAGACCATAGTGAGGCAGAAAAGATCATGGCTGAGGTACACGAAGGTACCTTTGGCACTCATTCTAGTGGACACACGATGGCTAAAAAGATCCTACGTGAAGGATACTACTGGTCCACCATGGAAGCAGATTGTTATCAATATTCACGAACTTGTCACAAGTTCCAGATCTATGTTGACAAAGTACATGTGCCTCCGGTTCCCCTAAACCTCCCGACTGCTCCTTGGCCCTTCACAATGTGGGGCATTGACATGATTGGAGAGATCAAACTCACAACTTCTAATGGACACCACTTCATCTTAGTTGCCATTGATTACTTCACGAAGTGGGTCGAGGCAGCTTTATTCGCTTCTGTTACCAAGAACGTAGTGGCCCGATTCATCAAACAGAATCTCATATGTCGGTACGGTATCCCGGAGAGAATCATCACAGATAATGTTACCAATCTCAACAATACTATGATTACCGCACTATTCACGCAATTCAAGATCCAGCACCACAACTCTTCTCCTTACCGGCCGAAGATGAATGGCGTTGTAGAAGCCGCAAATAAAAACATCAAGAAGATTATAAAAAAATGACAGTGACCTACAAGGACTGGCATGAGATGTTACCATTTTCTCTCCATGGTTATCGTACCACGACACGTACGTCAACAGGGGCAACTCCTTTCTCTTTGGTATATGGTATGGAGGTTGTCCTACCAATTGAAGTCCAAATACCTTCTCTGAGAATCATAAAAGACATAGGGCTGAATGAATATGAATGGATTCAAACTTGACTTGACCAGTTGAACTTGATTGATGAGAAGAGGCTTACGTCTGTCTGTCATGGCCAAACGTACCAAAAATGTATGATCAAAGCTTTTAACAAGAAGGTCAGACATCAGGTATATCGGGTTGGGTACTTGGTAATCAAGCATATCATATTGCCACAAGGTGATCCCAAGGGCAAATGGACTCCTACATACAAAGGACCATTTATGATCAAAAACATATTCTCTGGTGGAGCAATGATCTTAACCACTATGGAAGGCGACGACCTTCCGCACCCTGTAAACGCGAACATAGTTAAAAGATACTACCCATGAATAAAGACCCGCTAGGTCGACTGGCCTAGGCAAAAATTAGGGCATCCCGCGAACCAAAAGGGCTCGGGCAAATATTAGGGATAAAATACAAAAAAAATTGTACACCCGGTAAGCTGAAAACCTGAAAGGGCGGCTTGGGCAAAAAAGGGTATCCCGGTGGACTCAAAACCCAAAAGGGCGGTCCAGGCAAAAGTTAGGGATCAAAAGCGTATGATTATGTCTCGTTGGATCACCTTACAGACAACCTTTAGTATCGGCGACAAACTCAAACGGTTCTAATCAATCCAATCAGTTTCGGACAAAGCAGCAGGTGGATGAGACACACGAAGACACGAAGGCTATAGCAGATTGGGAACCCCATGGGATTATTTCACATAGCTATCTTTTCTTTGTATCAGTTTTCATTTTCTACGACGACATTATCTTACTAGGATGTTCGTCTCTTTGTACAAAAATACTTATTCAAGTTAATACAAAGATATTCCTTTAAAAGTGAAAAACTATCTGTTTTTCTTTTATTTCCCTGATTTGTTTGCAAAAACGTCCAATGATTATTTTTGAACATATGCATTTGAACGTGATTAATGTTTACAAATGAGCGCAAGAAAAGAAGGAACAGAAAACAAAAAGACAATTACTAATGGCTTTAAGAAATATGATAATATCTATAAGCCATTCCATAAAATCCCCGTAGGTACTTTTTCCAGCAAGAGAGAAAGCAAGGACATCCTACTACAGGATCACTAACGTATCTCCAGTATGCAGCCTAATGGTATCAGGTGCTTTCACATCCCCGACGGAGCAAAACTTCTAGTTACCGCTCCAAAGATTTCCAAGTGAAAGTCGCCTAGTTTCTTAGGATTCCCCAGCAGGATTTCACGAAGTCCACAAGTAATGCACAGTGTTTCCCTTCCCCAACAGAGTTTATTTCTCTAATTATGGAAACCCATCCATTAACACTTCAATTTCAACAAAATATGAAGACTTACACTCCACATCCCCGACAGTAGTCAGGGATTTATTTTCCCTAATCCAACAACATTGCAGCATAACAGCTTACATGCGCATACATTACATTCATACATCATAAACATCGATGACATAAATGCATATATCACAATCTCATTGCACTATGTATTTCATGCATCATGGCATTACATACAACTAACTCTTTACCTTTTTCAGGAAAGATCAATCAACATAAAATCATTATCAAATTTTCAACAAGACAAATATCTATAAATAAATCAATTGTAGATCAATTATCGAAACATGACTAAATTGACTATCTATATGAAAAATACCCCCTTCAGGTCTCAACTGGTTCAGTTTAAATCTCTCAATGGTTTATCCTGATTCTTTCCCGCAGACATCTTCTCTGGTTCAGATAAGTCTCTCCAATATTTATTCTAATTCTTTTCCAAACCCCTGATGGTTCAGCTTTAAACCTCTCAACAGTTTATTCCGATTCTTTCCCGCAGACATCTTCTCTGGTTCAGATAAATCACTCTAAGATTTATCTTGATTCTTTTTCAGACCCCTGCTGGTTCAGTTTAAATCTCTCAATGGTTTATCCTGATTCTTTCCTGCAGACATCTACTCTGGTTCAGATAAATCACTCAAAGATTTATTCTGATTCTTTTCCAGACCCCTACTGGTTCAGTTTAAACCTATCAACGGTTTATTCTGATTCTTCCCCAGTAGACACTTTCTCTGGTTCAAATAAATCATTCCAAGATTTATTTTGATTCTCTCCAATTAAAAAATATCCAAGACCTCTTTTGGTTCAGTTTAAACCTCTCAACGATTTATCCTAATTCTTTCCAAATAAGACGCTTTCTCTGGTTCAGATAAATCGCTCCAAAGATTTATCCTGATTCTTTCCAGTAAAAGATTATTCAAGACTTCTGCTAGGTTCAATTTTAAATCTACCAAAGGTTTATTCTGATTCCTTACCCAGCTGAAATCAAGCTTAGACTTAGTCTAATTTTCTATCAACAGTCACCTTTGGATGGCATTTGTAAGCCCATCTCCGTCAACTCTCCATCATTTCTCCAAATGGAATATTTAAGCCCATTCCTTACACCTCAACCACAATATCATCAAGTTCAAATTTCTTGGAACTCTAGTGTTCAATCATCTTCTACCCTCGAGTCACGAATGGTAGATTTTCTAATCTAACTATTCAGGTTTAAGAAGATTGAACAGGGGCAGTTGTTGTACCCCAAAATTTGCCCTTTCGTTTCTCAAAGGATCATCCTGGACCACCAGGTTTGCTCCTATCAAGTTTCAAGTCTTGAATTACAATTTTCTAAGAAAATCATTCGCAAGGGCAAAATGGTCAAAAGCACACTGAAAAGTCAAACTTTGACTTTTAGATCAAAAATCAAGTTTCAACAAATATATTTCATCAAGACATGAAATTGGTTCATCAAAAATCAGGAGTCAAAAATTACTTTTAAAAAATCAAATTTCTAAACATTTAGAAAATTTTCTAAGTGTTAAGAGAATATGATACTTCAGAACCACTGAGCCAACCTTCACGCAAGTGCAATCAGAATTTGCAAACATAGTTCAGAACATGACTCATCAATTAGAACGTATGGAAACTATGTCCTTCAATCAAAACGTGACTCTTCAGCATATGGAGGTTGTTGTACCCCAAAATTTTCGCTCTCATTTATCAAGTATTTTCTCACAAAGATCTCTCTTGGTTCAAGACTGCACTAGGGTTGATCAACTCAAGACACCTCCTTAAGCACTGATGACCAAAATTAGGATTTGAGATTGCACAAGGATAATTGAACTTTAAATGCTTCATATGACTTTCATGGATCATTATGGACCCCCAAGATTACTCATGTCAAGTTTCAAGCCTTGGATCACACTTTTGCTCAGTCAATTGAGCAGTTGATCTAAAAATCAACTATATTGGGTAAAAAGTAAACTATGGCCAATTTATAGTAAAACTTCATAATTTTTGATCAAATCAATATTATAAACTCATATGTATCATTTTATAAAGTTTGGACCATAATTCCTCAAGAAATTTGATCAAATCATCAAAAGGGCAAAATGGTCAAAATTAGGGTTTTGATTGAGAAGGGGAAATTTCTGATTTTTGACCTAGCAAATAGTCAATTGGTTTGTAGTATGGTTTCAAGAGTTCAATTGAATATTTTTTTACCTAATGGCATGACCTAAAACATTGCTCAAGATCAATTGGATCGATAGTGAATTCTTAGCCAACTAATCAAAAGTCAATTGTACACTAAAAAGTCAAACTTTGACTTTTTGGTCAAAATCCAATGTCAAAGATCACAATTCATCAAAACATGTCAAAATATGAAACTTATTCATCAAGAAATAAAAAAGTCAAGATTTCATTTTGAAAAGTCAAAGTTTTCTAACTTTGAAAATTTTCTAAGTGTTTAAAACTTCATATTTTTTCATAACTTTGAGCCAATTTTTCACCATGATGCAAGAGGATTCAAAATAAACTTTCAACATGAAAGTTGTAGATCTCCATGATATGTACAAAATTTATTTACTCAACTTCTTCTAATAATTCTTGGATCTCAAGTTATTAATTTATAAAGTCATGGTCTTGAAATTGAACACTTAGTGAAATTTTGTCCTAGTTTTGGTCAGGATTTTGACCTAACTTCATGGCACTTTTTCATATAGTTCCAAAGGGAAATTTCGAAAGTGATTCAAAGAGGGGTTGTAGAGCAAATTACAAGCTTTCCAAAATGTCCAAGTACTTCTTGAGATCATTTGTGAGAAAGGATAATCGAAGAGATGAAGTTAGGGTTTTCAAACTTAAATTACAAGCCATTTCATGATGAACAAAAATTCAAATCCAAGCCTAGGCTGCATAATCTTTGCTTTGCAGGCCTCAAACTTATTTGTCACTCCATAATTAAATGTTTACACAACTGATAGAGCTTTAATCCAACCACTTGAGCCTTTATCCAAGTTATATTTCCATTTATGGCACAAAGTTGCCATTTCCATTTTGATAAAGCACTACTTTTGCAATTGTCAACTTCTTGAGCTTTGCACTCGTTCTCTCTGCACACACAACCCTTATAAACCAAAAGCAATGTGTCTAAAGCCTCTTTGAGCTCAGAAAAAGCTTGTACAATACTTTGAGTTTTGTCCTCTCACTTTTCTTCAAAAATCAAGTCATATAGCCAAAAGGCTAGAACTCAGAAACCTTGAGTGAATTTGATCTCTAACCTTTTCCATACATATACACAAGTCTATTACAACATAACACGCGAATGCTAAGACCCCAAAACACTCCCAAGCATTCTACAACTCAGAATCTTCCATAACTTGACAATTTTGAACCTCACATAGTCATCTCCAAATCCACTCGTGCGTATTGAGTTTTAACCATCCAAACACTTAATATACATCATATCAAAGTGATCCAGACCCCTGTTTCTTGACTGTAACTCCTCCATTACCATCCACCATTTCCAAATTTGAAGCTTGCAACTTGACTTGAGTTGAATGTTTCAGCTATCCTTAAAACAAAGTAGGAGTTGGAACACACTCAAGGAGGTCCAGACAAGCTACAGAAATCATCAGGCCATCACAAAGGTTGCTCAAACTCCATACACGACTCCAGCTGCAAGAGGTAAGTTTTCAAACTTCTATCTCTTCATACAAGCATCATTTGATTTTGGTTTGTGAAGATAAAATGTAGATGCCATTGCCACAAAGTTGTACATATTTATAGTTTGCATTTATATGGCCTGAGCTGGGAGAATTTTAGAGTTGAAGTTTTCTGAAATTTTTAGGTTTTGAATTAGGGATAAAAAATTCTCATTCATCTTTGCCTGTTAGCTTAAGTTATTTACACGGTTGGATTCGTGGGAAGAAATGCCACAACTTTCATGTTTGAACTTTTCATTTTTGTTGAGAGATGAAAAAGATACAGGTCCTTTGGCTGGAGGTTGAAGATGAAGTGTAATCAGGACGCGTTTGGTGTTATGCATTTATCCTTTCACACAAATTAACTGATGTATAGCTACCCCAGTGGTAAGGCAGCACGCTGGTAACCTCAAAGTCACGGGTTCAAGACCCAGTGCTGCCTTTTGCTTTTTCTTTTCATATTTTTACAGTTTTTTTTGAATTTTTGCAGCGCTGGGCTCCCCTTTGTTGGGCCTAACCTTTTTTGCTTATTTTTCTCTCTGTTTCATTTTTTAACCCCCCTGACTTTTCTTTATATTTTTATTTTCCTTTTTTATTATTTTATTTTTCTTCATTATTATTATTATTATTAATAATAATATTATTATTATTACTATTACTATTATTATTTTCATAAATTATAAAAAATCCAAATTTATTTATTATTTATTATTTATACTTATATATTTTATTTTCTCCATAAAACAAAAAGATTAAAAAAACATTTTTTTAAACAAATTAATTTCTTTTTCTTAAGTATATAATTTTTAGACTTAGGTTAAATTAATATTTTATTTTATTTTCTTAGTCAAAATTAATTTAGAACTTAGGTTATTTTAATTAATTAATATTCATTTTATTTTCATTAATTTAAAACCTTTTTTCATAAAAAACCCTAAAAATCCTTTTCAAATTAATTTCTTTTCTTAATTAGTTTAAGTTAATTTTATTTAATTTTAATTAATCATTTTCTTTAATTAGGTCAAGACAAAACCCCTTTCATAAAAAAATAACAAAAATCATTTCTTTTTCCCTTTATATTCTTGCATTTTATTTTCAATTTTGTACAATATTCAATATGGTTGTAATAGATAATTAAGTTTAATTTTCTTGCAATCCCCATTTGTAAATTTGTACACCCCCTCCCCTAATGATGTAATAGAGTAGTAATTTTACTTCTCGCAATTTGTCGCTTTATATAAATGCTAGTAATTAGGGTTTGCATGAGAAGATAAAATCAACAAGTAGCAAACCCTAATCAAAAACTAAAGAAAGCATGAAAATCAATATACTTGCAGACAAGCACCCCTAGGGTAAAATCGACTTGGTTACCTTATAAAAATGGCCATATTATGCATGTGAGGTATCTTAGGAAAAAAAAGAAAAAATACAAGATCATAGTCCCTCGATGACGCTATCTATGTTGCCTTTTCAAAATGATCTTCGTCCCTAAGAAAGATGCTAAGATACCTTGCAACATTTCTAATCATGGTTATACGATGACCCACGCCCGTCCCATTTACATCCAAAGATAGAGTTACTTACCAAATCAATGGTAAGATAACAATGTCAAAGAAAAGAGGAATTAAACATGAAAGACTTTTGAGTAGGTAGAATGTTCCTAGTTACTTGCTCACTATCAAAACAAAACATCCTTGCTATTTTCAAAACAAACACCAACACTTTCAAAAACATCTTTCAAACTTGAAAAAAATTTCAAAAGATCAAACACTTTGTATACATTCTTACGAACGAGAATCATTACGAAGTTTGCCTAAACGATGACATCTTTACAAAATACTTTCAAAAACCACACAAAGCACATTTTCAAACAAAAGCAAGTGATCTAGCAAGTAACTAAGAGCCCATGGAAAACCATGGATGAAAAGGGTGCTAATACCTTCCCTTTTCATAATCTACCCTCTGAACTCAAGAAAACATCTCAAAGGTCTTTCCTGTGCTTTTTCACCTTTCCTTTTGGATAAAAGAAAAGTCGGTGGCGACTCTTGCTAACTGCAACATTTGCGATAAAACACAAAACAACCAAGTCAGTTCTCCCACCGTATCACATAGGCTATGTTTCATGCTTCAATTAGAGCCTCACCCTTCAAATCTCACTCTGGTCTTCTGCGATCAGAACATCACCAAATCCAAAAACCTCGTTTGAGCAACCTGCTGCACTGCTGTAGTACAGTCCTGCCACCAGCTGCCACAACACTCCAAGGTGCTGCTGATCTAATCCACGCCTGCGTTTTTCTCAAACCCCAAAATTGCACCAAATTAGCATGCAAAGACTGTGTTTAAAAAGCAATGGAACAATATGCCAAAAAGGTTAAAAATCCCATTTCTTTTCCCCCCAAAACCACATCAAACCCATCTATAAATAAGTTGCTCCATCACATGTTCAAGGGGATGGCTTTTGGAGAGAGAGAGAGAGAATTATCAAAGAGAGAAAAGGAAACAGTAAAAACCTTTGCAAATCCTAAACAAAACCTTTGTTCTTCCTTTTGAATCAAAGAACATAACCACTATTCCGTTGCTATCACTGACTCCAGATCATCTGAAGGAAGCAGCTCAAGTTCCAAGCACACGCTCCAGATTCAAGGTAAGTCTTTCTGAATTTGCATCTTTTCATTCAGAACATCATTAAATATGTAAATATCATAGTATTAATGATGTCCATATCATTGCATAAGTAGAAAAAACTATGGTCTAGAACTCCTTGAATAAAGCTAGACTCAGAATTAGAATTAGAACTTCTATAAACTGTTGTGCTTTTATCCTTTTGATTTGCTGTTAAGAACTGAATAAATTGCTGATATGATGATTAGTATGAGGAAAGAGTTGAAATGTAACACATAACTACTAAGTTTCTCTTCAATGTTTTAACACGAAAACTTCTAGGATTTCTTATTGTTTCAGCACAACTTCTAATTTTCACTCACTGTTTAACAAAACACAGAACTTCAGATTTTCAATCATTGTTTAGTACAACACAAAACTTCTGAGTTCTTCTCACTGTTTTAACACACCAGAATTCCTAGGTTTCTACACTGTTATGATATGGTAACAGAACTTCTGACTTTTTACTCATTGTTTAACACAACACAGAACTTCAGATTTTCACTCATTGTTTAGCACAACACAGAACTTTTGAGTTCTTCTCACTATTTTAACACACCAGAATTCCTAGGTTTCTACATTGTTATGATACGATAATAAAACTTCTTACTTTTTACTCACTACTAACAAAACACATAACTTCTGACTTTTCACCCACTATTTAACACGACACATAATTTCTGACATTTTGCTCACTGTCTAAACACCACCCAGAACCTCTATTTTCTTTCCCTCTAACGTTTCTTGCAGGACCTCAGAGTGTATCAATCCAGAACTTCTGATGCCCACTGACGTTTTTTTCTAAGTCACAACGCTCCTGGCATCAGAACTTCTGATCCTTTTTTTTTGCTTGCAGCATCACGCTAATTCTATCTGTCATTATTTTCCTCTTTTTTATCATTTTCAATATCAATAATCTTTTTATTAATATATAAAAGGACATAAAATATATTCCCTTTTTATTAGTTACTTTTTTTTAATTCATTAATACAAAAATACCTCTTTCAAAAACAAGTCCTTTTTCTTCTTATATTTCACATTTCAATATGGTTGTAATAGTTAAATAGGATTTAAATTCTTGCAACCCCCCGCTTGTAAATTTGTACCCTCATTCCCGAAAACTCTGTAATAGCGTAGAATCCTAATTTTGGCAATTTATTGTTTTCCTTATACTGTATAGTAATTATGTGTGCATGGCAAGACATAAAATCAACAAATAGATAACCCTAATCAAGACAAAATGCATGTAAATCAAACACACTTACACACTAGCACCCTTAGGGTAATCCCGCTTTGTTGCCTTTCAGAAAACAATCATGTCCCTTGAATATGGGACGCTTTAGTAAAGACCCTTTGATAAAAAAGACCGTAGTCCCTTGATGTCCCTCAATGTTGCCTTCGATAAAATGATATAGTCCCTTACAAAAAATTGCTAAAGCGTCTCACAAGTTGCCTTCTATGACTGTACGATTGACCCACGCCTGTCCCTTCACATCCGACGATGGGGCTTCTTACCAAAACAATTGTAAGATATCAACATCTAAAGGAGGATGAAAAAAAATTTAAGACCTTTTAAGTAGGTAGATTCGCTCTTAGTTGCTCGCTTTCTCACAACAAAAACATTTTATACACCAACACTCTCATCTTGAAACATTTTCAAAAGATAAACACTTTTTACGCGTTCTTATAGAAACGAGAGTCATTACAAAGAAGACACACTTTCAAAATCACTTTCAAAAACACATCCCACAAAAATCTCTTTGAACTATTTTTGAAACAAAAATTTGTACGCGTTCTTATAAAAATGAGAACCATTATAAATACATTTTCAAAATACTTTCAAAACCCAGACCACAAGCACATTCAAACAAAAGCAAGCAACTAAGAGCCCGTAGATAACTACAGATGAAAAGGGTGCTAATACCTTCCCTTTTCATAATCTACCCCCCAAACTTAAGAAAACATCTCTAAAGCTCTTTCCTGTTCTTTTCAGCCTTTCCTTTTGGATAAAAGAAAAGTCGGTGGCGACTCTTGCTATCCGCACAATTGCGATCAAACGCAAAAACAACAAAGTCAGTTCTCCCACCGCGTTACAACATGATTCATCATGAGATATAAGTCTATGTCGATGATATGATAGCCGGGTCACAAACTGAGGAAGAACATCTTGACCATCTACACAAGCTGTTTGAGAGGCTGAAGAAGTACAAACTAAGGCATAATCCAAACAAATGCACCTTTGGAGTGAGGTCTGGAAAACTCCTAGGTTTCGTCATTAGTGGTAAAGGTATTGAAGTCGATCCTGCAAAAGTTAAAGCTATCCAAGAAATTCCAGCTCCCCATACTGAGAAGGAGGTCAGAGGTTTCTTAAGACAACTGAACTACATTTCCCGATTCATCTCTCATTTGGCTGCTACTTGTGAGCCAATCTTCAAACTGCTGAAGAAAGATCAAGTAGTCAGGTGGAACAACGACTGTAAAATGGATTTTGATAAAATCAAGGAGTAATTACAAGAACCTCTGAT